>CM072818.1:76933939-77591266 GCA_036937905.1 Salvia rosmarinus
TGGCATTCATCATACACCACTTGGGGGTGTCTCTGAGATGCCATCTGTGGACAGAGGTAATAGGAAAGTTGATATTAGTATTTCTAGCAAATTGGTTGATATGCCAGCACAAAATGTGGAGTTCAAGACACCAAGTCCTAAAGCTCACTCATTATTTGGTAGGAAATTAGATACAAAGCGAGAACCAGTTAAGGACAGTGGATTAAAGAAAAAGAAAGGGAAATCCAAGACTCCTGCACAGGCTCCATTGAAGTTCCACCATGACTTTTCCTTTCAAGAACCATTGCCCGAACCTAGTGATTTTTCTGAACAATATTCCCCTATGGACTTCTCTCCATATGAAGAGACATTGGCTAATAATCCATTTTCAGGAGAAACTTCTGTGGCATCAGAGGAATCCTTTTATCTTGTTGAGAACAACTCTCCAGCTGACTCATATTCAAATGTTTCAAGTGGCATAGCTGATGAAGCACTGGTTTCGGCAACAGAGAGAATGCATATAAATGAATATGATATAAAAAACAATGAAGGGCAACATAAACATTCTGCATCTAGTGGGAATGATGCTATTAGGGTTGAGACTCCTGAAGAAGATGCTATTTCAGGGGCAGAGTCTGAAAGCTTTAAGTCTGCTGCGGATGAGTTAGATTATATCACTGATTCCTTTTACACCGCAGCAGACAGTGAAGTAAGCTCTAGTTCTAAAATTGAGAGGCAAGACAGTGATGGAGGGACTCAGTTTGAATATAGCGCAAGTTCAGCAAATATGTTCTCAGGTGGCTTCACTTTTGCTGCATCTTCTGCTTCTTTCAGTGACTCTTCAGCATCAATGCGTATCCCGAAGAAAAAGACTCGAAACAAACATTCTCATGATTCATTTAGCTCCATACCAAGTGCCAAAGTTTTGCACGTGTCATCCCACCTATCCTCATTTCAAGTACCTGGTTCTTCATTCTCATTACGTGAGCAAGGCCATAAAGATCATTTCTCTACTGTGCTAAGCCAGAAAAGTGATAAGTTTGAGCAAGTTCAGGCAAAACAAGACTCTGCTACAGCTGCTACCATTGCAGCACAGGAATCCTGTGAAAAGTGGCGGCTAAGGTATGGATAATTATTCTCATTTGCTGAAATTTCTATGGTATTGCAATTTGATGCTGTGTGACAACCATCATCTTAATTCCTATATAGTGACATTTTCTTTGACCTTCAAGAAATATATATTTTTATTGATTTGTGTTCTTCCTTCTGTTTTTATTTTTTATTAGAGGTAATCAAGCCTATGCAAAAGGGGACTTCTCAAAAGCTGAGGACTATTACACTCGAGGGCTGAATTGTATTTCTCAAAATGAGACATCTAGAAGCTGTCTTAGAGCTCTAATGCTGTGCTACAGCAATCGTGCAGCAACACGTATGTCACTTGGAAGACTGAGAGATGCTCTAGAAGATTGTAGCAGGGCTTCTGAGTTAGATCCCAGTTTCCTCAAAGTGCAGGTTCGAGCCGCAAGGTAATAAATACTCTTAATCCTTCTCTGTCCCTGCTTTCCTGTGAGGTAATGTGTGATTGTACCATCTTAATTCTTAAGTATGCAGTTCGTATCTTGTTCTATTTTTATTTCAGAATGTTTTATTAGTTTTCAATTGTGACATCAAGAACAGAATATATGCAGTTAAGGGGCAAAAGAGAAAAAAAAAGATATTTGTTGTACTTGTACCATGATGAAACATTGATGAATGATGTTCTCATCTTAGTCATTCGTTGGGTTAACTTAGACTATATCTACAAGACTGTAAATTCCAACTGCAGCATGGCAATCTTGTTTTGTCTGATTGATTGACTTGAAGCAGAATATATTGGTCTTACTTATAACCAAGAAGTGGTTTTCTAGAGCTGTCATGTATGTAATGTCCATTCGATTTTAGCTTTCTCGTTGAATCAAAGGTTTTGTTGTTCAGTATCTAACTGTACTGTCTTCATCAATGTTTTAAAGTCCATGTTAATAATCTATTGTATCTTCAGGGAGAATTCCAAAAGCCATTTCACTTGAAAGCCTTTTAGTTTCTATTATCCTATGGAACAGTTAATTTGTAGAGGAGGCTTGTACTTTAAAATTGCCCTTGATGTCATGGCTCATTCGGAGATGTCTTCACTATATTTTTGCTTCAATACCATAGCTGATATTTCCCTTGTGTAACTTGTGTTTTGGCTTTTCAGCTGTTACCTTAACCTTGGGGATGTTGAAAATGCAACCATGCATTTTATGAAGTGTTTGCAAGCAGGACCTGATGTCTGTGCAGACAAGAAGCTTTTGGTGGAAGCTTCTGAGGGTCTTGAGAAAGCAAAGGTATCAGAATCTATAGATTATACTATTATGATTTATGACTGTGTGAAACAGTGTTGGGAGACCATCTTCTGATCTTGGAACCTTTTCAGTCATTTGCTATTAACTTGATAGATTGGCCTAGTTTCAGAACATGCTGTCTGTTCTTTTGGTTTCCACTATTAAGCTAGATATATAGTTTATTTGTGTTTAAAGATTTCCACTACTAAGCTATATTTTATTTGTTTATGTTTAGGATGAACCTGTCATGTCTTGCTTAAGAATTTGAAACTGTACGTCATTTATACGATACTTATTTTCTCTTAATGAGTAATAGATGTAGTATCCAAGTCTTGGAGATGTGGAAATAGTTACATCGTATATATGATGGATAATATAGCTCAGAATATGAGCCTGTTTTTGCAGCTAAATATTGTAGTCAACCAGAACCAATACTTCTTATGTGTTTGAGTATCTAGTTGCGAGCCTTTTCAATGGGTTGTGAACAACCAATGTTTGCATTGTCGATTGTGTAATGCCACTTACCATGAGAGGTTGAAGATGCAATTACATTTATCATCTCCCTCTTGTATGTCTTTTCAAAAATGAATTCACTATATTGTAATTCTTATTATACATATATAGAGTGAGGTTCAAATGAGAAATATTTTTATCCTAAAAACTGAGAATCACAAATTTGATGCATTCATTGTAAAAGTTGATGCATCTGTCGGGAAAATTACTGCACCCAAAAAATGGACTTTTCGCCCCTCATGGGATTCGAACCCAGGTGAAAATTCCATTTCTTTGGATGCAATAACTTTTCCGACGGATGCATCAACTTTTAGAGCGAATGCATCAAATTTTTTCGGTTCCCAGTTTTTAGAATAAAAAAGATTTTTATGTTATACACACACACACACACACACACACACACAATGAGAAGCAGTATCTGGAAAGGGCCTAGGCTCCATGCGTGTCCCAGACTGGGGGCCAGGGCCTAGGCAAAGCCTTCAGCTGGTAGTTTTTTTTAATGTTTGCTTACTGGACCAGAAATCAAAATTAGAATCTTTTAAGAATTGTATTGGTCTTTTTAGTTCTTACTTCTTACACTAGTTTTTTTATAATGCTCTGATGTGGTAGCATAATTTGTCTCGAGTGTATTGATTATTCAGATCATCTGCGAAACTACTCACATGCATCTAAGTTTGTTTTTGCAATTCACTTTCAGAAAGTTACACACTGCATGATCAAGGCTGCAGAACTTTTGGGACGAAGAAGTACCAGTGAAATAGCCTGTGCTGTTAGCATTATTTCTGAGGGTTTGATGATAAGCTCTTATTCTGAAAAATTGATTCAGATGAAAGTTGATGCTCTTCTTATGGTATGTATTAATATGTTTAAAAGAAACTGGTACATATATACCTAAAAATACTTAATTTGTCTTATATTATTGATATGCACATCCCTGAATTATTTTGCTCATATTCCACTGAAAGCTGAAGAATTATGAAGAGCTGATTCGGTTTTGCGAGCAACTTCTTGGTTCTGTGGAGGCAAACTTTCTGATACCTGGTGTCAATAGCCACTTAGTGAACTTTCATGGTTCTGACTTGAAGAGGACTCCTTTCAGGGCCTGGTGTTTGTCTCTGATCATTAAATCATATTTCTACTTAGGGAGATTGGAGGATACCCTTGCTTTCCTGAAGAAGCAAGAGGAACAATTGTCTCTTGTTGAATGGTATTCTTTTAATTTATATAATTCACTATAGATTGCTTCATGTACAATGAATATGTTGGGTTATAGGTCCTCTTACCAATTTCTTTTTACAGTGGCAGTAGGACCTTGGATTCCATTATTCCATTGGTTGGAACTATACGCGAGTTGCTACACCATAAGGTGAGTTGTTATTGATTATTATCTATTTATAAACAATTTCTGACAAGAGCTACAATGTATGCATCTGTTATGAGTATGATTTGTTTCTAACTTACTAGATATTCAATCTTATTTCTTCCTTTTATGTAAGGAAAAGCATATTAAACGAAACAAAAAGAAGAAACAACTTATAGTAAATATCATATTTAAAGAGTTGTGAAAACAAACTTACCAGTAAGGAGCCACTAGTAATTTTGTGGATGCCGTGGTTGCAGGTCTATTATTTCCAAATATACTCACGTGGCACCTTACATATATACGCTTTCTGTTATGTTGAGGAGATGCCAGTTATTAAAAACTGAATAAGTATCAATTGGGATTTTATAAATCCGAATCGTAATTGTTTGCAACAAACCAACAATATATTAACTACCTTCTATAACCTGCAAAACTGGAACCATTGTGAATTTATCTAGATTTACATTTTTGGCTCTCTTAAAGCGTATCAGTTTCCTGTTCATGTAGTGGATTAAAGAGCAAAAGTCCACACAAAAAATTGATGATCAATATGGGTCTGCATTAACTGGAACCGGGGTACCACTAAAAAGGGCGAAAATGATTAAAGAAACTATTATTAAATAATTTACAACAAAAATTGGTTAATATGTTAGCACAGTTGCCAGTCAGCATCTCATAAGTTTGCTTAGTTGCATACCATAGAATTGAAAATTTAAGAACCTCCAGAACTTTGGCATTTTAAGCAGTGTTGCAAACATCGCCAGAGGCGGCCGGCTCTAGGCACGCCTCAACTCGAGGCGGCCAGAAAATGCCCCGACTCGGCTGCCTCTTTCTGTAAATATCACGTGTGCGCCTCTCCGGCTTGAGGCGGCTGCGAGGCGGTTAGGCTGATTTAGGGATTAATTAGGTGTTTTGGGCCTAAGCTTTTTTGGGCCCAAACAAAATTAATAATAGTACAATACAATGAAACCCTAAAACTAAATACTAATTATTACAAAAAAAATTATAAAAAAGAGAGAAGAAAGCAGCGCAGCGCAGCATCCTTCTCTCTTTGCCATCTCTCTCGCCAACTCTCTCCTCCCTCATCCATCACCACTGCTGCCAATAGTATCGTTCTCTTTCTGCCTAATTTTTTTGACATTTTATGATTTCTTTGTTCTTTATTGCCGAGGCTTACGCCTCGGACCGTCTCGCCTTGCAGAGGTAAAACTCCTCAGTTCCGCCTTAAGCTTTTTACAAATTACAACATTGATTTTAAGTGCATGTTGACCACATTTTACTAGGATTTGGGGGTGATAGCATTTCTGTTGTGAACTTCATGGTGTCACGCTCTTTTTCCTCATGGAATCAATAACTTTATTGCCGTTTATATGTACCTGCTTTTATGCGACTCACTATGATATGAATAAGATAATTACTGAAGACTGCCGTATGTCTTGCACCCTGCACTTTTTTCTATTTCCCATCCTGTTTGTTTGTATATGAAATTATTCCCATCCATTAGACTCATTTCTTGCTGTCTAGGCTGCAGGAAATGAGGCATACAAATCAGGAAAGCATTCGGAAGCAGTTGAGCATTACACCGCTGCTATATCATGTTCCGTTGAATCACGCCCTTTCACGGCTATATGTTTCTGTAACCGTGCTGCTGCATATCGATCAATGGGACAACCTTTAGATGCCATTGCGGACTGCTGTCTTGCCGTTGCCCTAGATGGAAATTATTATAAGGTTTGCATTCAAAGCATTGATGATGGGTTCAAATTGGTCTGTCATTTTTTTTGTCCATTTGATTGTCCCAATATAATCTAGGAATGGAGTTCATTCATAAATATTTTCTATGTTCGCAAATTTATAATCTACAAGGGAAAGGTATCTATATTTGTTCTAGTCACATCCCGAAGTAGGTTATCTAGAATTCCTCGCAAGTTTTTACATCAGAGTAGACTTATACAAGAGCACAACTGAAATATCTTGTTCATTTTAGCTGAAAAACTCGCATACTAAAACCCTGCCATATTATCAATTGTATCCTTATTGGTAAGCATTCTGGCAGTTCTTTCAAATCAAAATGTTAATGAATACTTTGGTACCAGTGAACGCATTACTTTAGGGGAAGTAACATGAGTAACATTTTGCTCTACTACTTATTTTCAAAGCGTTTCGAAGTTGTTTTTGAGTTTCAATTTTCAATTTTGATTCTGTGCATCAATTATGAATTCACTGTGAATGTTTCTAACTATTGTTAGTTACTTTTGCTAATATCTTTTGAAAAATGTGTAGGCTATCTCTAGGCGAGCTGCAATATATGAAATGATTAGAGATTATGGGCAAGCAGTTGCAGATCTGCAAAAACTTGTATGCCTTCTCTCTGAAGAAGTGGACAAGAAGACGAATCAGTCTGTTAAATCTGATAAAGTTGATAATGTGAATGAGCTTAGACAAGCTAGACTGAAACTTTCAAAAATGGAAGAATTCACAAGGAATGAGATTCCACTCAATATGTACCTCATTCTGTAAGTTATCATTCTTACTTATTTATTTTGGGGTTATAGAATAGATACATACCAGTTGTTTAGACTTCAGCAGTTACTACATTCTTACATTTACTACATTCTTACAGTGACAAATTAACTCTGCCTTTTGTCAATCTATCTGGAAGACTGGAACTAAAGTGTGGAGCATATTGATTCTTGTTATTACTTACCAAAACTGAGGGTTGCTGGTTGGTTTCAAACCATATAGATGTCAAGGATTTCTTTACCATTGGACCCTGTAGTGGGGTTCTTTATCTCATATTTTTATTTTTAGTTTTGGGGATCCCTCATCCCTTTGTACTCTCTTTTTCATTAAACCTTCTTCGTCTTTTATTTTTTAATTTGTATTTTATTGTTACTTTTTTTATATCTCAATAAAAAGTTTCTTTTCTCATGATTCCATGAAGATCATGATTAATCATAACATTTTTTGTGAAGGTTTTCATAAGGTTTGAGTATTTTGAAGCTTTTCGTGTATTCAGATACTTTACCATTCAATTTGCTGCATACGTATGGTTTGCTTTCTGTAGCAATGCCCTTTTTTTTCCCTAACCAGACTCAAGTAGGTCATGCTTGCTCTTAACAGTCTATGTGCTTCTTTATTTGGACCAGGCATACTTATAGATTGTTGTCACTGTAGAAGCTTCGTGTAGTAAGAAAAAATTCTTTTGATTACCAGTCGATAGTCTTGACAAATTTTATAAGCATTTTATAAAAGTTTGATAAGGCTAATTTTGGGACCAATAGACCTCTCTCTCTCTCTCTCAGAGGAATCAGATAATCTGTTTGTATATAGAAGTATCTAGTTATAAGAATAATTAGCTTTGTCAGAATTGTATGTCTGAGGCAAAGATGTTTAACAGATTGATAAATTCCAATGGCTAATAAGTGTTTTTGGAAGTATGACTAAGTGGGTTATGATAGCAGAAATGGTTTTACAGAAAATTAAATATAGTAAGGGTGCATAAGCTGTACAGTCTAATGGTCACTTGTGAGTTCATCACCAAAAAGGACTGTGTCTGATTTTGGCATGGATTGTCATAATGATTTATAGTGCTTTTGTTATTTTGAATTGGTCACCTGGGCAGTCGATCAATTTAACTGGCAATTCTTTTTATTAGGTTGCTTCACCTCTATGCATAACTCTATAGTGTATCGATGTATATATAATTATGGAAAGAATTCTTCCTATTATCATCATGTTCATCATCATCAGAACCCACACCTGCAACTTGGGGGGTCGACATCAGGGATCTTTTTGTCCAAATTTTACAGTCATTCACATGCCATAACTTAAAAGAGAATTTATGTAAATTTTACGCACCTGCCCTTCCGTGGACTGAAATTATCTTTCTTTCTAGCAATATAAAGTACTTCTCGGGTGCTGACAAGATTAACTTTGGGCTTGTATCTTATGTACAAAAGAATCTAAGCATCTTATTCAATAAAATGACTGATTGCTTCTTCAATGTCAGTGGAGTTGACCCTTCTGCTCCAGCATCTGAAATTAAGAAGGCTTATCGAAAAGCTGCATTAAAGTATCACCCCGACAAGGTTTGGATATATTTTCTTTTGGTCTTCTATATTGTGTTCATATCTTTTAGTACATTCTGACTAGGCAGATGAATAAGTATATTATTAACTGGTGTAGGCTGGTCACTCTTTGTCAAGAAATGAAAATTCAGATAATCCAATATGGAAGGAAATAGCAGAGGAGGTCCATAAAGATGCGGACAGACTCTTTAAAATAATTGGGGAGGCATATGCAGTACTTTCAGACCCTATAAAGGTATTGATTTTAGTATCTCATTTTGACCACTGCCTGTATATTTTCTCTGTTTTGTGATTAATTTCAATTCTTAGGTCTTCAAAAGAACTTGTAGTTATGGACTGACCACCTGTGTTTAACTTTATGGGCATATTTCTAGATAATTACTCCCTCCGTCCCATCCAAGACGGCTCATTTCTTTTCGGCACGGTTATTTAGGAGAAGGGATAAAGTGGTTAAAGTGATAAAAAGTAGGTAGGACCCACAACTTTTGAAGAGTTAATTATTTCCTAAAAATGAAACATGCCATCTTGGATGGGACAGCCCAAAATTGAATACATGTCATCTTGGGTGGGACGGAGGGAGTATCATTTAAGCAAAAGGACAGTTGTTCTAGAAGGGCAGTCACCATAGTGAAAGCCTGGTGACTGTTAGTACCAAACTTGTTTTGGGTTTCTGCAATTTTTTAAGTTAATATCCATGTAATTTGAGGAAGTACACATTAATCATCAAAAATGTTGTTTGCATGGATAAACACTTCCCACTTGCAGCGCTCACGTTATGATCTGGAAGAGGAGGTGCGAAATGCTCGCAATGGAAGTAAAAGTTTCTCAGATTTTCAAAACTATACATTCGAGAGGGATGGTGCAAGGAGACAATGGCAAGAGGCAGGAAGATCATACGGAAACTCAGCTCGAGGGTCTGAGAGAAACCACTACCATTGGCACTCGTAAGGATTTCTGTGGATGGAAAAAAAGTAATCAAATTAAGGATCACCGGAAGGGTGTACAGACTCATCTTGGTTTACCATAGTCCCAGAATGCTTTTAACATAACTTGACCCACTCAACAGTGAGGGCTGATGGACTGGATCTGAATTTTGATGGGTAGTCCAAATGAGGCTCTACGAAGCACAAACCAACGAGTTTGTGTTCTTGTTTGTTCAGTCTTCAATCTTTGGCTTGAACCGGCATGCTAACGCTGCATGTTCGGTAGTTTCGTGAAGAAAAGAGTTAGAAAATTGGTAGTACAGGAACAAGGTAGAGTGTATGTAATTTGTGTTTCATCCTGTTGAGTCTATGTAGTCTTATAATTCAAAAGCTTCATGTTGTGGTTTTGTGCATAAGCTCTTTGCTTTTCTACAGATTGAATTTGTACTATCTGGCGTGTGGGCGAATTGTTTTTCTTTCATCAATGACAATAAAAGTGGAAAAACTAAAAATTTATAGGCATTGCCTGTGCTGATGGATGCAATCTAGGTGTGTTGAGATTTGAATTTGTAGCAACAAGCTTACCGCCCTCCAAGTCCAAACTAGGTTATTTAAAAAAAAAGATATGGTGTTTAGTTTTAGCACTAAAATAGTGGGTTTTTACAAGGTTGATTCGAGATTATGATTACAACAGGTTGTCTATGGTGGTTGTATTCGATAACCAATCCATTAATTAAGATCTTAAAGACTCGATATCATTTTTGAGGAATGTGAATTTAGACGAGTCTTGATATTTTCACTTACCGTAATTTTATATGCAACTACAAGATTTTTCACTAAAGATTACGCAATGGAAAGCATATAACCATAAGTCTTGTAGTTTAATCTCATTCCACGACTAAAAAAAAGTATATTATTATATCCCAAATAAAGACTGTATAATAAAAAATGACCTCCTAAACAAAATATTTTTACCGCAATAATTATACTTATTTATAGCTTGAATGTGTGGAGGGATTTGAGTGTGCATGGTTTGTTTACATGAAATATGTTATGTGTTGAAATTTATTTATTGAAGGCATTTGTTATTTTAAATATATTAGTGTGTGATGTTCTTATATATTTCATTTGTTCACCAAAAGTTTTAAGTTAATTCATTTTTGGTCCGTCCATCAAAAGCTAACATTTTCTTCTTTTGTACATCTTCTTACACTTACAATATGAGACATTCTCCATTCACTATAATTTAATAAAAATTGTACCACCAAAAGCAATGCAAGCTTTTGATGGATGAAAGGAATAGTAATGAAATATTAATCGACAAATGGTTATAAACTACAATAATTAAAATCGACACATGTATGTTTTTTGAGTTTGGAGAAGAGGAACACTGATGATTGAATCCTAAGCTTCTCTCTTAACATAGAAAAGATTCACCGATGTCTTTGAAGGGACATTGACTTAAGTGTTCTTAATATAAAAGTATTTGCATTTATTAAAATACTATATTGGACCAAGGGTAAATATATTGCTAAATAGATTTTTAATCATGGGTTGCTGATTAATAAACGCAACCTACTCTACTGGAAAGTGTGTCGTTGTATTTTTTTAATCATGGGTTGCTAACTAATAAACGCAACCTACTCTACTGGAATGTGTGTTGTTGTTTTTTTTTTAAAAATAATAACGGAAAGTGTGTTGTTATTAACGTGCAGATCAGAAGAACTATCAACTATAGTTTAATGACGAAATGTATCATATTCCAATTTCCTTTCTTTAGAATATATTTCAATTTTCTTTTCATAAGAACCATAAATTATTAAAAAAATGGTAATGATTGATTCATAATTCTCATAAGAAAATAAGTTAGTATTTAAATCTTTTACTTGTACGAGATAAACTTATGAATATATTTATCTTTGTATGGTAGTGCATACGCAAAATAGATTTGGTAGGACATTATATTTAATTTTGGGATGCTATAAACGCATTAAGGAAATTACCATCTTTCCGTAATTTTTCTTTTAGGATAATCATCCTTGCGTCATTAATTACGTCATACAACCAAACATTATTTACCATCGGCTTGGAAAGTAAAAAGATGAGATATGTTATCTTAATTATTTCCAATTATATTCAAATCACTTGTAAGATTTCAAACATTGATTAGGATTCCGAGTCCTAACCGACTTAGAAAAGTACGTTATTTAGGTCTCCTGATTGGTCTATATATCAATCAAATAGCTTACTCTTTCCTTGTGATCAAGAAATCATATTTTTAATCTGGTGATCAAGTTCGATAATTCAAAGTCCGAGGCAATGGGAAAGAGAGAAGGATTTCAACATCGAAGTTTTTACGAGAAGTCCAGATCGCTGAGCCGGACGAAGCAGACGTCACAAAACTGTATGTACTTTTTCCTAATTTTATTTTATTAATTAATTTACGTTGCATGCAGAATTTATATCTTAATTTTCCCTATATTATAACACAAAAGCCACATTCTTCTGCACAATATAGTGCTTTTCTGGACCACGCGATGGTAATTAATTATATATATGGCGGTCAAGAAACAAGCATGGTAGAACACTGAAATCTTGAATTGATCTATTTAATATACGTTGCTTTTTTATTAATTTGCAGTGGTTTGGGTGCCAAAAATACCAAGATGGGAGCAGGAATTCTGCTACAAAATAGGGTTATTCACGTGGGAAAATTTCTTAGAATCTAAGAAGCTAACAAGATTCTCATACAAAGTCTTGGATTGGAATGACTCTGCTGCAGAGGAGGCCTTCCACAGAAGCAAAAACAGGTTCTTTGCCATGATCAACGGACTCTCGAATTCTGATGATCATGATTTAAGTAGTCCTGACCTATACATTGACGAGATACATTGGGATGACTAAGATGATGGAGTACTGTTGGAATCAGCCGGCGGAGGCGGAAACAGTTATCATGATGTAGAAGAAGAAGAAGAAGACGACGATAACGAAGAAGAAGAGCATGGGAAAGGGAATGATGAGGTTACTATTAATCCCACGGGATGGGATTGTGAAGATGAAGAATTCTCGGCGGGCAAGGTTTTGATGGGACACATAGTAGGCTACTGATGAATGAGGATTAAGCAGCTTGTTGCTGAATTTTATTATTTTTTTAAACTTTTGTAGGATATTAATTTAGTGCATCTTCAGTGACTTATAATGTTTTATCTTTTTAAATTTTAGGGTTGAATTTATGGTTCATGGATTTAATAGGAAAAACTTTGAGCACTGTTATGTTCTATGATTATTATGTTTACTATACGTATACGTTGTGCTTGGATTAACTAAAATATATTATTCTGTTTTCAAGCTTAATACTTCAAAACAAAATACGACATTCAAATTAATAATTCCTATTTTACATTAGAAATTAATCAAACGGTTTTATTTGCTTGGAGGGAGAAAAGGAGAAAATTAGTCCGAAAGAAAGGCGGTGTTTGAATGAATATTTGTTGTTTCATAGCTCGCATCCATGTTATGGAAGCCTTCTTCTAAAAGCTTCCGTCTTTTTTCTCCTTCAACAAATAAGTGGGAGTAGAAGTTTGAGATTTATTTGGATTTTTAAATGTTGGATACTTTTATTTTACTAATGTTGGTTATTTTTTGTGCTAGAAATTAAGAACATCGATGATGGTTATATTATTGTCTATCTTTATGTAGATGATATATTGATATGAGCATTAATAGCCAAATCATTAATGAAATGAAGCGGATATTAAAAAGGATTTTTGACATGAAGGGTACAAGGGTAGCTAATGTGATTCTTGAAATGAAAATTCTAAAAACATCTGATGAAATTGTCTTGTCACAATCTCATTCTAATGAGAAGGTGCTCAAGAAATTCAGCACATTGGATAGTTTGTTAACTAAGATCTTGTTAGAGTATAATGTTCACTTAAGTAAGAATAATAGTGATCTTGTTGCACAAGAGAATCATTTAAGGATCATCGGATGTTTGATGTATATCACAAATTGTACACGACCTTACTTAACTTCTGCAGTGAACGAATTGAGTCAATATACAAGCAATCCAAGTAAAGAGAATTGGAAAGCTCTTGTGAGAGTTTTAGAATACTTAAATTATACTTAGATACCTCCCAATACTTGAAAGGTAATGTGATGTGAATTGAATATCCGACATAAAAGATTGACTTTCGACTAGTAGGTATATGTTTACAATTGGGGATGGAACAGTACCATGGAGATCCACGAAACAATATAGCCAGTTCAACCATGGAAACATTGATGATTCACCGTGATAGCCAAGAGGCTATTGGAAGGAAAAATATGATATGTACAATAGTAAGTCTAAGTATATTCGTCAATGACATAGCATCATGAGATATTTGATCTCAAGTGGGTTATCTCAATTGACTATGTTAAGTCAATAGCTAATTTGATGGATTTATTTACTAAAGAGTTGAATCATGATCAAATGTACAAGATATGGTGTTTAATTTTAGCACTAAAATAGAGGGTTTTTACAAGGTCGATTCGAGATTATGATTACAACAGTTGTCTATCGATAGGATATGGCCCAACCTCTCAGGCCCACTAGCAGGCCCAAACGAGCTGGGCCTAACCTAATGTTGCCCTACTCGGTTACGCCCGAATGACAGCCCCCAAACCCTAATTAAAGGCGGAGTCAAGGGCACGATAATGGGGTAACGGTGGAAATCATGGGCAATTATGGTGGAGATCATGGTCAGTTATAGGAAGATCATGAGCCCGCCAATCAAGGGATTCGTGACAAGGTTTACGTTTATGTATAAATAGGAGTTAGATTGAAGGTACTGAATACTAGAGCTCTTTGAGATACTCATTGTAAGACAATTATAGTGAACATCTTGAGGACCATCACCTCCGTGGACGAGATATTTCTTTCGATCGAACCACGTTAAAACTCCCGTGTTCTTTATCGATTTCTAAATCTTCGCACTCACGCATACGATTTATCATTGGCGCCGTCTCTGGGAAACTCTTGAACAAAAGCTGTGTTTTCTACAATCTAATGGCAAGGACACGTGCAAACGCTTAGTATCGCGGCGATGTCGGTAACAACCGTGCAGAGGACGATCAGGTGGTCACACAACGCCGGGGAAAAGGGATTGCGGACGCCACCAGCGGTCACACACCTGAGGGCTACATGGAGAATGCTTCCATACACCCTCAGGATCGCCGCCTCAACGAAGAGGAAGATGCCGACCTCGATCGGTGAATGGAGGTTCACCGCCCACGAGGTCCTCGATCGAGCAGTGTCCGAGTTCCTCAACGCCAACCTCAACCAATTCCAGAGTTTCCTCAACCAGAGGACAAATGGAGCGGGCCCCTCAAGAGTGCCCGAAGTGGTGATTACAGGCAATCGAGGTCGTTCACCTCTCCGAAATAACCAACGTTCACCGCGGCACAATGACCGCCCCAATACCCGGTTCTTTCACCGCACCCTCCGCGGCCGCTTCTCCACCTCGACGTGATACCCATGTGAATGGACGGAAAGAAGGGAGGAAAGGCGGTCGAACTCCCCTGAGGGACGACAGACGCCGCTATCAATCTCCCCTCCTCGGAGAGGATGGTAACGAACTCCCCGGATTCGACCGCATGGACGAATTATCTCATTTTCAAGGAGATTCTGGATACACCGCCATACACCTTGCCATACACCTCGCCACGACGATACGGGCTCCGAATATCGCTGCATAGGATGGCCTCGAGATCCTTCCGACTTCCTATTTGCCTATACCACCAACATGGCAAACCAAGGATGGAAGATTTCCATATGTGTAAGGTCTTTCCGAGGTGTCGATCTCCAACGCCGACGTTGGTTCACTCGCTCGCCGTAACAAAGATCCATTGCTTCAAAGACCTCATGGATCGTTCAAATGGCGTTTTACCAAAGATGCCGCCCAACAACCTTCATCCGATCTGCTATAATCCGCCAAGGGCGGACGAGACGATGTCGAATTTTGTCTCAAGATTCATCATGGAATCCCTTAAAATAGATGAGAGTAACGATCTCTACATCATCAACGATTCAAGAACGGATCCGACCGGTGCTCAATAAAGAGATCACCCATGAACACCAAGATGCCTAGTCGTCTTTGGACCTTGGTTGACAACTTTGTCAAAGGGACGAGTCGGACCCAAGAAGAGAGAGATTTGGGATGAACAATGGCTGAAAGAAGGAAGCTGCAGGATCGGGGCCGAGGTGTCGAACGCAAGTGCGCTCGAAAGAATCAAAAGGGTCAGAGAATCAAGGTGGGACCTCGCCAAACCTCAGTAATAGCGAGCCTCTATTCAAATCCAGGCGAAAATATTTGAGCTTCACATCGAGCTCTTTCCAAAACCTCCTATGAAAGCGAGGATCCAAAAAAGTCAACGGAAAGTATTGTGACTACCACCGTGGGTACGGTCACGATACGTAAGATTGTAAGTCCTCGAGCTCACAGATTGACGAGCTCGTCAAGGAAGGAGCGTCAAGAAGTACATCGCCGACCGGCGGGTAATAAAAACGCAGAGGGAAAAATGGAGGTGGTAACAATCATGACCGACCTCAACGGCACCGACCTGAAGATGACGAGGACGAAGGTCCCAATGCAATGGAGCAGTGTCTATGCTATAACCGGATCTGTCGGTTGGTACGACGAGGTCGCCACTTAGAAATGAAGCTCTGAGGTCGACCCCGAGGAGCCGAAAACAAGCGACTCGGGATGAGAGAACATCGTGTTCTCTAAAGACGACCCAAGACCAAGATCATGCCTCACCAGACGCCATTACTAAACAAGCCGTGGTGGGCAACAAGAATGTACATCGGGTCTACATTGACATCGGAGCCTCCGTTAGCATCATATTCCGTAGTCGCCGGATAAACTTGATGTCGGAGGAATTAGTACACCCCGCACCTTCCTGGGCTATGGAGCTTTACTCAAGAGGCGGTTCAACCCGAAGGTGTCATTACCCTTCCTGTTATCGTAGGACGTGCTCCTGTGCCTGTTACCAAGGCCATTCAATTTTTCCCGGTCCGGCCCCTCCATACAACATTATCCCGGGAAGAGATTCGCAGATGCAACCAGGCCGCCTCGCCGTGTACCACCTCACCATTAAGATACCCACCCCGTGGGAGTGTTAAGCATTCGGGGTGACCAAACGGCAGCTAAAGAATGTCTACGAGTCTCAACCCAAGATGCAGCCTCACCTCGTGCCTAGCAATTACGTAACCCTTCAAGTTGCCACCCGGGATGATCCGACCGAAAATCTTCACTATACGACGACGACTCTTCGAAAGTTGTCAAGGTTGGCACCCAAGGTTCACCAATATTCGCCAACAGTCATGCAACTTCTAAGGAATATAGAGATGTATTTGCATGGTCTCCATTGGATATGACCGGGTCTCGCCCGAGCTCATAACTCATCGCCTCAACATCGATCCGGCTACTAAACCAGTTCGTAAGAAGAGAAGTTTTGCCATGAGCAGCCTGGTCATAAGAGACGAGGTAACCCAACTGTGAGGCTAAAATTTGCACGAGGTTAAATACCCAACCTAGATGGCTAATCCGTGGTAGTTCGAAGCCGTGAGGGATGGCGATGTGTCGACTATACCGACCTCAATAAACACCGCCAAAGGATCATACCCTCTCCGACATCGACAAGAAGGTGGAGGCATTGGTGGGGCATGAGATCTTCGCTTGATTTATAAGGGATACCACCAAGTCCCGATGAGCCCGGAAGACGCCCCAAAACAGCTGTTCATTATCGACTTGGTGTCTTTACACTAGGAAGATGCCTTTCGTCCGAAAACGCTGGAGCTACCTACCAAAGGATGGTGGACGCGATCTTCAAAGATCACATAGGGGAAATTGTTGAGGTCTATGTCGACGATATAGTAGTCAAAAGCAAAAAAGCTGAGAACTGCGCCGTTGACCTCGAAACTATTCTTCAGCTCCTCAGGTCGGCCAACCTCGAGCTTAATCCCCAGAAGTACACGTTCGTGGTGAAGACGGGTAAATTTCTGGGATGCTGGGTTTCTCAAGAAGGCCTGAAAGCCAATCCTACCAAGGTGAAAACGGTGCTCGACATGCAAGTCCCAAGAACCATCCGTGAAATACACAAACTCACCGGATGCCTGGCCGCCCTCAGCAGATTCCTATCTCGAGCTGCCGAGAAGCAGCTTCCCTTCTTCAAGATCCTGAGGAGAGCTCCAGATTTCACCTGGCAAGAAGAACACCAGTCGCCACGCAATGAAGGAATATCTCGCCGACCGCCGACACTATCCGCCCAAAGCAAGGTGAAACTCTATCGTTATATCCGCCACCCGGACGAGGTAATCGGCAGATCGGTGCGAGATGAGATGGGACGGCAACTCCCATCTACTTCATCACCGGCTCAAAGGACCGAGACGAGGTACACCGACCTCGAGAAGGTAGCTCGCCCCGTGAACGCCAAGCGACGCCCGGCCTTACTTTCAAGCTCATTCGTCTGTGTACTAACGGACTTACCTTTAAGACAAGTCTTATCAAACCGAGTCATCTCGGGCGATAGCTAAGTGGGCACCTGAGCTCATGAGCACGACATCTCATACTCCCCTGTGCCCGGCCATAAAAGGGCAAGCCCTTGCAGATTTCTGGTGGAGGTCAAATTCACCGAGGTCACCTCTACCGAGAGGTCACTCCCACCCTCACGGCGGAGAACCTGCCCTTGCATCACCCGTTGGTTGTTGGCGGATGTATGTGGACTGAGCTTCATGCAAGACGGCAGCAGCGGGCATCCTCCTCCTCCGCCCGAGATAAGCAAGAAGTGACATACGCCCCGGTTTACCTTCCCACCACCAACAACGAAGTGGAGTACGGCACCGATCTCGTGACTCGCCTAGCAAAGGAATTGAAAGTGGACAAAGTCCAGATATTTGGAGATTCCTGTCGTGGTAAACCGTGTCTTAGCACATACGAGGCTAAGGAGGATCGAATGAAGCAAAGACTTGAGAAGGCAAAAGAGATGCCGCCTCATTCAGTACTTCAAGATAATCAAATCCCACGAGGGAAAACAAATGAGCCGACATCCTTAGTAAATTGGTTTCGCCATCGGCAAATTCGCCAAGAGAGGAAGTTCATTCCGTAAGCATTGAGGCGCCCACGCCAGCGTTATCTCGCAGGTCGAACCAAACCGGATGACGCCCTAAAAGCATACCGGAAGTTGGCACACTACCTCGTGGATCGGCTTGAGGCCAAAAGATAATGGTGAAATCCTGTAAGTATCTTATGTACGAGGGCTCTCTACCTAAGTCTTACCTTCAACCCTCCCGAGGTGCCTTGGGCCGTAAGAAGCCGACTACGTGCTTAATGAGATTCACAGAGGATCTTGCGGAAGCCACATCGGCTCACGGGCTCTTTCAAAGAAGACGTTGAGGTCGGGATATTATCGCCCACCCTTATTCAAGATTCACCAACTCGCCAAAAGTGTCCGGCGCCGCCCACCCACGGCCAAAAGCTACCCCAGATCGATCCGAGCAGCCTCTGAGCCCATGGCCTTTCATGCGGTGGGGATCGACATCGAGGTCCGCTCGATCGAGCACCGTGTCACTTCGATATTTAGTCGTAGCCATAGACTACTTCACAAAATGGGTCAAGCCGAGCCACTTTCGAACCTCACGAGCAAAAGGATTCAAACCTTCGTGGAAGTATATAGTCCGCCGCTCGCATACCGCACATTCTCGGTCTCGGACAACGGCACCCAATTCGTCGACAAAATTTCAATGAGTGGTGCAAAGAGCTCCATATCGATCAACGCTTCACCCCGGTCGCACACTCACAAGCCAATGGTCGGACCGAGGTGACGAACCGCACGATTATACAAGGGTTAAAGAAGAGGCTAGACCGAGCTAAAGACGATGGTGAAAACCTTCCACAAGTCCTCCGGTCCTACGTAATCCACACCCGGACTTCGCGCGAGAAACACCTTCACTGGTCTATGGAACCGAGGCCGTTATACTGGCCGAAATCGCGCACCGAGCCCACGCACTCTTCACTTTGACCCGGATGGGAACGAGGACGACCGCGAACCAACCTTGATGCTCTCAAGAAAAACGCGAACTCGCCTTCATAAACGAAGCTAAGTATAAGGGTCGTCGCACGGTATTACAACAAAGGGTCAAAGCCTCCGACCGCAAGTAGGCGACCTCGCCCCACGAAATAATGAAGCCAGCAGAGCCGAACGCCTTAACAAGTTGGATCCGACATGGAAGGCCCATACCGCTGTTCACGAGGACCTCGGCAGGGCCTACAAACTATCTCACCTATCCGTGCGCTTATCCCTAACACGGCATATTTCTCATTTAGGAGGTACTTTACATAGCTTCGATTTTAGATCACCTTATGTTAGTCTCCTTACTTGCTTTGTCAAGTGCGATGTTATATACTTGTTGAATAAAATATTTATTTTTCCTAATGAGTATTCCATTTTATCGATATGCGAACATCTATTCGATATACCGTATTTAAACCTTCACAAGGGACGCCTCACGAAGATGAAAACCCACTAAGTAGGGTACTCACTAAGCGCGCGCCGCACTCGTAGATTACTCATTAAATTGAACGTCTCAGTGCAACGCATACATACTACTCATTAAGTTGGAAGTCTACATGCACGCATACAGATTACTCATTAAATTGAAAAATCTACATGTAAAAGACATCCAGATTGGATCTCACCAAATTATGCCTGTATACAGTATAAATACATTTACGACCAAACGAAGTCCTAAGCTATGTTTATACCTCTCAAGAGGAAAAACGTACACTTCGAAACGAGTCTAAATACATTTATACCAACATACAAAGTCCTGCACTATTTACAAACTCATTCAGGCTTCCGGGCTCCGCCTCGCCGAGACTCACCGAAGCTGAGATAGTTCTGAACAAAATCCCCAGGTCGGCGATGAATACCCGGAATGAACTCGGTGCCCTCCACCCAATCTATGAGGACGGCACCACCTCGGCCTGCTAGGGTGCAACCGACCGACACAAAGGGCTCCACCGGGACGTGATCATGTACCGAGGCCAAACCTCGACCCCGTGAGCGACGCCGCCGTGGCCACGCCTCGCCCCCGAACCGTCATCCTTCCACGCCGACCTGCCGCCGCGCCGCCCGACCGCCGAAGCGCCGCCGTCTCTCAGCGCCTCTTCGGTGGACCCATTAGACGGAGCACTTCGGCGTGATCAGCGTAGCCGCCCTCCTCTTCAAGCTCTTCAATTATTGGACCACGCGCCACTGTAGACGCTGGCCATGGATCGGGGCATGCGTCGCTTATAACGATCTCGACATCCGCATGTATTTCGTGATGTAGTCGAGGCGCTTTAAACTTCTTACTATTTGGCCCTCCTCATCCTCAAGACCATGCCTCCGCCAACAAGCTCAACTCGATCGTCGGCTTCACTATGGTAGTTCCACCATCCGCGGATTACCTTCTCATACTCGCATGCTCTTCCGAGATCCGAGAGCTCCTCCGTTGTCACCGAGCCGCCTCGCATTGCATCACCGTCTCGATCACATCTCGCAGATAAATCACCGGACTTCGATGTGTAATCCTTAACTTTAACGCCTCATTTCAAGAAGGAGGCGGACCACTTCGCAGATCACCTCATGCAACTTCTGCTTCGGTTCGGTCGACGATGCCGAATCGACATCCATGTTGGCGTAACTCGAGTCGCCTCGCAGACCGACTCTCCAAAGGCCACCTCTTCATCCTTCTCGCTAGAGCACCTCGGACTTCTTTCACTTTGTTAGTAACTCATGATCGAGTCCAAGTATTGAGATGTGGAATGCTAGAAATAAACAAAGACAAAAGGCATTTTAACAAGATATGTCTATTATTCAAAACGGAAGTTTGTACAACATGTGGTCCTATCGACCCGCAAATCGACTTATTACATTAGGTCCACCGACCTCGTGCTCATTGTCGGACTCTCCGACCTCCCCGCCGTGCCGCCGCCGCCTCCTCCAAGGGCCGCCGATCTCCGAAAGGATGTCCGAGCTCGGTCCCGCCGCCTCGGTTTCGGCTCACCTCGCAAGGAATGCTCAAGCTCCACATCTTCATCTTCCTCAGATTGAGTTACTGCCTCCGCCGCCGTGAGCGAGGCGAGGATGCCAAGGCATCCACCACGGGAAGGAGGTCGCCCACGATTATGCGGGCATAATTCATGCATACCTCCCGAGGTGCGACCTCAACCCAACCGCCGGGCCTTGTCAAAATCAGTCTCTCGGCCGCCACCTTCTAGGTGGGCGATATCACCGCGGCCTCATCACACCGCCAGTCGGAGATGAAGGAGGAAAACTCTCCGACTCGATAAGCTCGGCGACGAAGGCCCTCAAGATAGGTCCTCGCCCGCCAAAGAAGGCACTTGTCTCGCTGCCGCCTTCTTCTCCTCCTCGGCAGCCTTCCTCCCGAGCGCCTCCACTTCAGCCCGGCCACCTGTAAGGCCCGGTCCTTCTTCTTTAGGGCGCCTCCGCCTCCTCGCCACTTCGGCGTTCGCCAGAAGTTCAAGGTCCGCCTGGCGGCCCAGCATGGATTCAAGAATGCCTCGTAGGCCGCCAGCGGCCGATGTTCTCCATGGCCTCAGATTGAGGCGCCTCAACAACAAGACCGCCATGCAGGCATCTCACATGCCATCGAGGCCGCATCCCGAATGTAGAACAATTAGCAACACGTAACGACAAAATTACAAGGAGAAGAGTAGCGACTTATACCTTTGGGAAGGATAAAGGAGGCCGGAAGCCGCACTCGGGTGGATCGCCATGGACCTCGATCTCGCGGCCGGACTCGAGGTTGCTCGAGGCCACCAAGAAGTCCTCGTATGCCCACCACCACGGCCGCTTGGGTGGACTCGCCAGACGCCTTCTTCCTCGCGGGCCCTTCGATCGATGGTGCAGGCCGAGCCCGCAATATCGACTTCTCTCGCTAGGTCAATCTTCACCGCATATGAATAAGAATGTCGTTAGCACAACGAAATCGCATGGGAAAGGATAAAGATAAGAAGGTTGCCTCACCCAAATCGACCCTAATAATGGAGCCTCGACCTATAAACACTCAAATTTCAAAGATTGTTCAAGTCATCCTCAGATAATTAATCGAGAGGATCTCACCCATATCGCTCAACATCTTCCATAGGCCTGTGGGATTGATTTTCACATCCTTCATCGCCCGAGGCCCCACTCATACCCCTGATACCCCTCACCCGCAGAAGAAGTATCTATTTTGCCGTGGGATACCTTCGGGGGGCTATCTTAAACTTCGCACGAGGTGATGATAATACACCCTCCTATAGACTTGATGCTAAAACGCATCAAGACTTCAAAAGAAAACTCCTCGCCTATGCCATAACAGCCCTTAGCCCAACCGCCGACCTAATAGAATTCGAGGTCGGTTGGCATATGGGATCCAAAATACTCTTAAGGCTAAGGAAAATAGGCAAAAGGAAACCTAAGCCCACTATTAAACTATCTACAAAATGGTAATAAACCCTCCTGAGGGCCATCGCCCTATCATTGGGTTTCGCAGCACCACCATGCATCCTCCGATGTGGTATTCGCAACCTCCAAGAGCTCCTCTCGTTAAAGTTGATCTCGCCGCACCAATCCTGATGCCATCCCATACCGATGACACCGGTGAAACCCTAGAACTAAGTCCTATAGATTTACCTAGGCGGTTGTGGCATATATAATCCCTCACATCGGAATCTGGGCGGCCAGAACCCGAAACCGAACCAGAGTTATCAGAGCGAGAAGAGGAATGAGAAGATGAAGAATACATACTTACTTTTTCTGGAGCGAGATATCCGATTTCTTCAACAAAGTTTGAAAGAGGAATTGGGAATTTCTACAGGTATGCTCTCTCGAATAAAACGTCGAAGAAGAAAGTGAACAGTTGCCTCTTTTGGACCTATTTATAGGGCAAATGGCGCCTAAAATCTGTCGCTTCGCTTATTACACGTGCTATCTACGATCGATGTGTGATCGACGCCACAAGACGCTGCTCAAGCGCCCAACCACCGCCTCGCGCGTATGACGTACTCTATGGAAGATGCATCGCCACCGATCACGTAATGATTACATTGAGCTCGGACATCGGACTACGCCCATGTCCTCCTCGCACTGCCAGAAGTCTTTCGTGTCGGACCTCGACGCCCTCCAAAAGGCAGGGAGCCATACAGTCGCACTCGTCCTCAAGCACCCACCCAAATCGGACCTCGGTTCCTCGTCAACGAACGACGCCCTACAAGAGTTTCTCCCTTCGGTTTGACCTCGACGCCCTCCATAAAAGCGGCCGATCTGCACCAAACCTCAGATACAAGATTCGTGTCAAAATTCGGCTTTGTGCAAAGAAGAGGCAAGAACCTTCAACGAAAACTTCACCAAGAACATCCCGCCTCGGCAAAGCACATTCTCCGCTTCACCGGCAAGGCTATTCCTCGACTTTTCGTGGGCTATGATAGGATATGGCCCAACCTCTCGTGCCCACTAGCGTGCCCAAACAGTGGGCCTAACCTAATGTCGCCTTCTACTCTACACGCCCGAACGATGCCCCCAAACCCTAATTAAAGGCGGAGTCAAGGGCACGATAATGGGGTAACGGTGGAAATCATGGGCAATTATGGTGGAGATCATGGTGGGTTATAGGAAGATCAGTTCGCCAATCAATGGATTCGTGACAAGGTTTACGTTTATGTATAAATAGGAGTTAGATTGAAGGATCAATACTAGAGCTCTTTGAGATACTCATTGTAAGACAATTATAGTGAACATCTTGAGGACCATCACTCCGTGGACGTAGATCTTTCTTTTGATCGAACCACGTTAAACTCATGTGTTCTTTACTGATTTCTCTAAATCTTTCGTACCTACGTACACAGATTTATCATCTATGGTGGTTGTATTCGATACCCAATCCATTAATTAAGATCTTAAAGACTCGATATCATTTTTGAGGAATGTGAATTTGGACGAGTCTTCATATTTTCACTTACCGTAATTTTATATGCAACTACAAGATTTTTCACTAAAGCTTGCACAATATGAAGGGAAAGCATATAACCACAAGTCTTGTAGTTTTAATGGTATTCCTACTTCTGCGAGAGTGAACGATCCAAGTACAAATTTCGATAATCTCATTCCACGACTCAAAAAAAAGTATATATTATTATATCCCAAATAAAGACTATAATAAAAAATGAAATCCTAAACAAAATATTTTTAGCTCAATAATTATACTTATTTATAGCTTGAATGTGTGGAGGGATTTGAGAGTGCATGGTTTGTTTAAATGAAATATGTTATGTGTTGAAATTTATTTATTGAAGGCATTTGTTATTTTGAATATATTAGTGTGTGATGCTCTTATATATTTCATTTGTTCACCAAAAGTCTTCATTTAATTTATTTTTGATCCGTCCATCAAAAGCTTGCATTTTTTTCTTTTGTACATATTTTTACACTTACATGAGACATTCTCCATTCACTACAATTTAATAAAAATGGTACCATCAAAAGCAATGCAAGCTTTTGGTAGATGGAGGGGTATTAATGAAATATTAATGACAAACACTTGTGTGCGCGCGCGCTTACGCGACGCGCACACAAGTTTTGTTATTTATTTTAGTTTTGTTATTTATTTTATTATTTTATATTTTGTTTATTAATTCATAATTAGGGTTTATTAATTCATAATTACGGTTTATTAATTCAAAATTAGGGTTTATTATTTCCAATTAGGGTTTATTAATTCAAAATTAGGGTTTATTATTCAAAATTAGGGTTTATTAATTCATAATTAGGGTTTATTAATTCAAAGTTAGGGTTTATTAATTCATAATTAGGGTTTATTATTCAAAATTAGGGTTTATTATTTTTAATTAGGGTTTATTAATTCAAAATTAGGGTTTATTAATTCCAAATAGGGTTTATTAATTCAAATTAGGGTTTATTAATTCAAAATTATGGTTTATTAATTTATAATTAGGCATTATTATTCAAAATTAGAATTTATTATTTCAAAATTAAGATATATTAATTTAAAATTATATTTATTAATTTACAATTAAAGTTTATTAAATTAATTAATTTTAATTTAATTAATTAATTAATTAAAATTAATTAACTACTTAATTAAGATTAATTAACTAATTAATAAATAAGGAGTCTCACTGTGCGCGGGCGCGCACAGGAGACCACCTCAATATTAATAGACAAATGGTTATAAACTACAGTAATTAAAATCGACACATGTATGTTTTTTTTTAGTTTGGAGAAGAGGAACACTGATGATTTGAATCCTAAGTTTCTCTCTTAACATAGAAAAGATTCACCTTTCGAATGTATTTGAAGGGACATTGACTTAAGTGTTCTTAATATAAAAGTATTTGAAATACTATAGGGAAAATATATTGCTAAATAGATTTTTAATCATGGGTTGCTGATTAATAAACGCAACCTACTCTACTGGAAAGTGTGTTGTTGTATTTTTTTAAAATATTTTACGGAAAGTGTGTTGTTATTAATGTGCAGATCAGTGGGAAGAACTATCAACTATAGTTTAATGACGTAATGTATCATGTTCCAGTTTCCTTTCTTTATAATATACTCCCTCCGTCCCACTTAAAACGTCCCCTTTCTTTTGGACACGGTTATTTAGGAGAAAGGTATAAAGTAGTTAAAGTGTTAAAAAGTGGGTAGGGTCCACACTTTTGAAGGTTAATTATTTCCAAAATGGAATGAGACATCAGAATAATGATAAACCCAAAAGGAAAGAGACATTTTAAATTTATTAGAGGAGTATATGATTGGTTCATAATTCTCATAAGAAAATAAGTTAGTATTTAAATATTTTACTTGTACTAGATAAACTTATGAATCTATTTATCTTTGTATGGTAGTGCATTCGTAAAATAGATTTTGGTACACTAGATTTAATTTTGGGATGCTATAAACGCATTAAGGAAATTACCATCTTTCCTTAATTTTTCTTTCTGAGATAATCATCCTTGCGTCATTAATTACGTCATACAACCAAAAATTATTTACCATCGGCTTGGAAAGTAAAAAGAGAGGTTATCTTAATTATTTCCAATTATATTCAAATCACTTATAAGATTTCAAACATTAATTAGGATTCCGAGTCCTAACCGACTTAGAAAAGTACGTTATTTAGGTCTCCTGATTGGTCTATATATCAATCAAATAGCTTACTCTTTCCTTGTGATCAAGAAATCATATTTTCTCATCGCCATACTAATATTTTTAATCTGGTGATCAAGTTCGATAATTCAAAGTCGAGGCAATGGGAAAGAGAGAAGGATTTCAACATCGAAGTTTTTACGAGCAGTCGAGATCGCAGAGCCGCACGAAGCAGACGTCACAAAACTGTATGCACTTTTTCCTAATTTTATTTTATTAATTAATTTACGTTGCATGCAGAATTTATATCGTAATTTTCCCGATATTATAACAGAAAAGTCACATTCTTCTGCACAATATAGTGCTTTTCTGGACCACGGGATGGTAATTAATTATGTATATGGCGGTCAAGAAACAAGCATGGTAGAAAACTGAAATCTTGAATTGATCTATTTAATATACGTTGCTTTTTTATTAATTTGCAGTGGTTTGGGTGCCAAAAATACCAAGATGGGAGAAGGAATTCTGCTACAAAATAGGGTTATTCACGTGGGAAAATTTCTTAGAATCTAAGAAGCTAACAAGATTCTCATACAAAGTCTTGGATTGGAATGACTCTGCTGCAGAGGAGGCCTTCCACAGAAGCAAAAACAGGTTCTTTGCCATGACCAACGGACTCTCGAATTCTGATGATCATGATTTAAGTAGTCCTGATCTATACATTGACGAGATACATTGGGATGACTAAGATGATGGAGTGTTGGAATCAGCCGGTGGAGGCGGAAACAGTGATCATGATGTAGAAGAAGAAGAAGAAGAAGTGAATGGGAAAGGGAATGATGAGGTTACTATTAATCCCACAGGATGGGATTGTGAAGATGAAGAATTCTCGGCGGGCAAGGTTTTGATGGGACACATAGTAGGCTACTAATGAATTATGCAGCTTGTTGCTGAATTTTTTTTTTAAACTTTTGTAGGATATTAATTTAGTGCATCTTCAGTGACTTATAATGTTTTATCTTTTTAAATTTTAGGGTGTTGAATTTATGGTTCATGGATTTAATAGGAAAAACTTTGAGCACTGTTATGCTCTATGATTATTATGTTTAGTATAAGTATACGTTGTGCTTGGATTAACTAAAATATACTCCCTCCGTCCCAGCTGGCTTGGGGCACTTCTTTTGGGCACGGGAATTAAGGAGAGAGAGTGTTTAGTGTTTAAAGTGTATTGGTAATAAAGTGGTTTATGTGTTAGGTATATATATTTTATTTTTATTTTTATTTTATTTTATATTTAAATTTATTTATTTACATAATAAATTTATTTTAAATTATCCTTAATTTAATTAGCATAATAAAATTAATTTAATTTTTAGTTAATTTAATTTAATTTTTAAATTAGCATATTAAAATAAATTAATTTAAATTTTTAAAATTAATTTTTAATTTAATTTAATTTTCTAAATTAAATAAATTAATTAATTTTTGAATAAATAAATTAATTACTTTTTTTAGTTAAAATTAGCATATTAAAATAAATTAATTTAATTTTTAAATAAAATAATTTGTTTAATTTAATTTAATTTAATTTTTTAAATAAATTAATTAATTAATTTTTAAATAAATAAATTTTTTAGTTAAAATTAGCATATTAAAATAAATTAATTTAATTTAATTAGCCAATAATCAGCCCAATTAGTTAACTGTTAATTGCAATTAAAATCCCTTATTTTTTCTTAATTATTTCCATTTATAGAAATGACTCAAGCTAGTTGGGACGGCTTAAAATGGTATATGACTCAAGCTAGTTGGGACAGGGGGAGTATTATTCTGTTTTCAAGCTTATAATACTTCAAAACAAAATACGACATTCAAATTAATAATTCCTATTTTACATTAGAAATTAATCAAACGGTTTTATTTCCTTGGAAGGAGAAAAGGAGAAAATCAGTCCGAAAGAAAGGCGGTGTTTGAATGAATATTTGTTGTTTCATAGCTCGCATCCATGTTATGGAAGCCTTCTTCTAAAAGCTTCCGTCTTTTTTCTCCTTCAACAAATAAGTGGGAGTAGAAGTTTGAGATTTATTTGGACTTTTAAATGTTGGATACTTTTATTTTACTAATGTTGGTTATTTTTTGTGCTAGAAATTAAGAACATCGATGATGGTTATATTATTGTGTATCTTTATGTAGATGATATGTTGATATGAGCATTAATAGCCAAATCATTAATAAAATAAAGCGGATATTAAAAGGATTTTTCACATGAAGAGTATAAGCGTAGCTGATGTGATTATTGAAATGAAAATTCTAAGAACATCTGATGAAATTGTCTTGTCACAATCTCATTCTATTGAGAAGGTTCTCAAGAAATTCAGCACATTGGATAGTTTGTCATCTAAGATCCTGTTAGAGTATAACGTTCACTTAAGTAAGAATAATAGTGATCTTGTTGCACAAGAGAATTATTTAATGATCATCGGATGTTTGATGTATATCACAAATTGTACACGATCTTACTTAACTTCTGCAGTGAACGAATTGAGTCAATATACAAGCAATCCAAGTAAAGAGAATTGGAAAGCTCTAGCTTGTGAGAGTTTTAGAATACTTAACCTCCCAATACTTGAAAGGTAATGTGATGTGAATTGAATATCCGACATAAAAGACTGACTTTCGACTAGTGGGTATATGTTTACAATTGGGGATTGAACAGTACCATGGAGATCCACGAAACAATATAACCAGTTCAACCATGGAAACATTGATGATTCACCGTGATAGCCAAAAGGCTATTGGAAGGGAAAAATATGATATGTACAATAGTAAGTCTAAGTATATTCGTTAAGCATCATGAGACATTTGATCTCAAGTGGGTTATCTCAATTGATGACTATGTTAAGTCAATAGCTAATTTGATGGATTTATTTACTAAAGAGTTGAATCATGATCAAACGTACAAGTTGCTAGAAGTTATTGGTATGAAATACACGTCTTAAAGACGATTGTAGTGGTTACCCATCTACGATGATTGGATAAACTGTCAACTATAGTTTAATGACGAAATGTATCATATTCCAATATCCTTTCTTTAGAATATATTTCAATTTTCTTTTCATAAGAACCTTAAATAATAATAAAAATGGTAATGATTGATTCGTAATTCTCATAAGAAAATAAGTTAGTATTTAAATATTTTACTTGTACGAGATAAACTTATGAATCTATTTATCTTTGTATGGTAGTGCATACGTAAAATAGGTTTTGGTAGGACATTATATTTAATTTTGGGATGCTATAAACGCATTAAGGAAATTACCATCTTTCCGTAATTTTTCTTTCTAGGATAATCATCCTTGCGTCATTAATTACGTCTACAACCAAAAATTATTTACCATCGGCTTGGAAAGTAAAAAGAGATATGTATCTTAATTATTTCCAATTATATTCAAATCACTTATAAGATTTCAAAGATTAGTTAGGATTCCGAGTCCTAACCGACTTAGAAAATACGTTTAGGTCTCCTGATTGGTCTATATACAATCAAATAGCTTACTCTTTCCTTGTGATCAAGAAATCTTAATTTTCTCGCCGCCATACTAATATTTCTAATCTGGTGATCAAGTTCGATAATTCAAAGTCGAGGCAATGGGAAAGAGAGAAGGATTTCAACATCGAACTTTTACGAGAAGTCCAGATCGCAGAACCGGAAGAAGCAAACATCACAAAACTGTATGTATATTTTCCTAATTTTATTTTAATTAATTTACGTGCATGCAGAATTTATATCTTAATTTTCCCTATATTATAACAGAAAAGTCACATTCTTCTGCACAATATAGTGCTTTTCTGGACGATAAATCACGCGATGGTAATTAATTATATATATGGCTGTCAAGAAACTTGCGTGGTAGCTTGAACACAGAAATCTTGAATTGATCAATTTAATATACGTTGCTTTTTTATTAATTTGCAGTGGTTTGGGTGCCAAAAATACCAAGATGGGAGAAGGAATTCTGCTACAAAATAGGGTTATTCACGTGGGAAAATTTCTTAGAATCTAAGAAGCTAACAAGATTCTCATACAAAATCTTGGATTGGAATGACATTGCTGCAGAGGAGGCCTTCCACAGAAGCAAAAACAGGTTCTTTGCCATGATCAACGGACTCGAGAATTCTGATGATCATGATTTAAATAGTCCTGATCTATACATTGACGAGATACATTGGGATGACGAAGATGATGGAATGTTGGAATCAGCCGGCGGAGGCGGAAACAGTGATCATGATTTAGAAGAAGAAGAAGAAGAAGACGACGACGAAGAAGAAGAAGTGAATGGGAAAGGGAAAGGGAATGATGAGGTTACTATTAATCCCACGGGATGGAATTGTGAAGATGAAGAATTCTCGGCGGGCAAGGTTTTGATGGGACTCGTAGTAGGCTACTGATGAATGAGGATTAAGCAGCTTGTTGCTGATTTTTTTTTTTAAACTTTTTTTAGAATATTAATTTAGTGCATCTTCAGTGACTTCTTATGTTTTATCTTTTTAAATTTTAGGTTGAATTTACGGTTCATGGATGTAATAGGAAAAACTTTGAGCACTGTTATGTTCTATGATTATTATGTTTACTATACGTATACGTTGTGCTTGGATTAACTAAAATATATTATTCTGTTTTCAAGCTTAATACTTCAAAACAAAATACGACATTCAAGTTAATAATTCCTCTTTTACATTAGAAATTAATCAAACGGTTTTATTTACTTGGAGAGAGAAAAGGAGAAAATTAGTCCGAAAGAAAGGCGGTGTTTGAATATTTGTTGTTTCATAGCTCGCAACGCATCCATGTTATGGAAGCCTTCTTCTAAAAGCTTCCGTCTTTTTCAATTTTTATCCTTCAACAAATAAGTGGGAGTAGAAGTTTGTGATTTATTTGGATTTTTTAAATGTTGGATACTTTTATTTTACTAATGTTGGTTATTTTTGTGCTAGAAATTAAGAACATCGATGATGGTTATATTATTGTGTATCTTTATGTAGATGACATGTTGATCATGAATATTAATAGCCAAATCATTAATGAAATGAAGCGGATATTAAAAATGATTTTTGACATGAAGGGTATAAGAGTAGCTGATGTGATTCTTGGAATGAAAATTCTAAAACATATGATGAAATAGTCTTGTCACAATCTCATTCTATTGAGAAGGTGCTCAAGAAATTCGGCACATTGGATAGTTTGTCAGCTAAGATCTCGTTAGAGTATAATGTTCACTTAAGTAAGAATAATAGTGATCTTGTTGAACAAGAGAATTATTTAAGGGTCATCGGATGTTTGATGTATATCACAAATTGTACGTGACCTTACTTAACTTCTGCAGTGAATGAATTGAGTCAATATACAAGCAATCCAAGTAAAGAGAATTGGAAAGCTCTAGCTTGTGAGAGTTTTAGAACACTTAAATTATACTTAGATACCTTCCAATACTTGAAAGGTAATGTGATGTGAATTGAATATCGACATAAAAGACTGACTTACGCCGACTAGTGGGTATATCTTTACAATTGGGGATGGAACAGTACCATGGAGATCCACGAAACAGTATAGCCAGTTCAATCATGGTAACATTGATGATTCACCGTGATAGCCAAGAGGCTATTGGAAGGGAAAAATATGATATGTACAATAGTGTATATTCGTCAATTACATAGCATCATGAGACATTTGATATCAAGTGGGTTATCTCAATTGACTATGTTAAGTCAATAGCTAATTTGATGGATTTATTTACTAAAGAGTTTAATCATGATCAAATGTACAAGTTGCTAGAAGTTATTGGTATGAAATACACGTCTTAAAGACGATTGTAGTAGTATCCCAGCTACGATGATTGGATATCTCAAGAACTTGGTTCAATAAGATAATTAAGTTATGAAAGTCCATATAACAACACTCAACTACTTTCATTGCCTAGAATAGCAAGTGAGTGTTGAAACATGCCTAGTTGTGATGTTAAGTATTGACTTTTAATGATTTCTAAATATCTCGATGAGGTTTAGTATGATAGGATACTCGAAAAGAATCACCTATATAAGTGAAAAGTGAGGGCCGTTTCAATTTTGACACTTATAAATCTAAATCTACTTTCGATGAACAAAGAAATACTCTACTAATATAATAAGAAACAAAAAGAAAAGAGCGGACATTCTTCAATTCTGACTTCAGACCGACTTGTTTCATGTGTGGGCTTGTTGGAAACTCGGTTTGTCAAAATGAGCCGCGAATCACTTTGATTAGTTTCTTGTGACCAAACATTTAATTTGGAGGAATTAGATGGTATGTGAATGTGATCGATCTATGTTTTAAATAGATAAACGTGGTATGTATATTTTTCAATACCGAATTTTGGTGAGTGAGAGATAATGGTTATAGTTGGTTACTTGAAATGTGATTGTGTTGGTCTTCACAATATGCACAAGTGAGTAAGCCTTTAGGCCTACTATCGAGTTCGGGCTTGTGGGATAATGTTTCGGTAACTCGAGGCCCAATCTCGAGCGACAAAGACATGCATATATATGAAGCAGTTCATAGTTTTTAGGTCTTGCTTATAACCATATATATTATGGGAAGAAGTGATCTATGTAATTGGAAAAGTTTTCTGACATAACTTGACTCTAGGTTGAAGTGAAGGCGTAATCGCATGTGATTTCGGCTATAATATTATGATTGGTTTTTAAATGGCTTGTTTAACTGCAACGAGTTTTGAAGTGGTATTTATAACATCCTAATTTTTTTGATGTCTTTTAAAGAGTAGGCACCTCCACCGTAGCAAACTTCACTTATAAAAATGTTGGTCTCTACTTGCATAAAAGATATAGAAAATATACATCAAACTTCTCCTCTTTCATATCATAGTCCATCAAGCTTAGTTCTCGACCTCGATCTAGTTCATTGGAGCTCATTGGTTTGCAGTGATATTGTTCACGAGACGAAGTCGTTTCATTTTGGTAACTACACACCTATACCGAGAGCACTACAAGGTTGTATTTCGTCTTGTGGAGAGAGATGACTCCTCAACTCGTTATTTGTTTTACGAGTTTGTTTATATTTTGTTCAATTTTGTTTAGTTTCATTGTACTCTCAATCTTCTACATTTATGTTTCAGAGTTATAAACGAGCAAGCAAATGTACTCATTTATTCAGCAATAGGTCGTGTTCGAGTAGCTTAGTGTTAAGATTAGTCGGCTAAGGTGTCGTGATCCTTGGCAAGTTTATAACGTGTGAAAAATCAAGCATCATTTGGCTTTGTTCGTAAATAGATGTTTTCCAATATAGTGAATTTTTCAGTAAGGACACACAAGTTGTAATACTTGCGATAAAAATATCTTGTCTGAAATTACATTCGGATGCATGTTATTTGTTTTACAAATTTCGTAACCAATAGCTATAGGGGATAAGTATTCGGTTATTCGGACGAAAAAAATAACCGAACCAAATTAATTGAATTTTTTAAAAAAATAACCGAACCGAACCAAAATAACCGAAATATATTTTTGTTATTTGGGTTAAATTGAATTTTTAACAAAAAAAATATTTTTTCAAATAAATAATATTATATATTGATATAATAAATAAAAATAGATTTTTATATGTTATATTTTCAAAATATGTTTCAAGGAAAATAATTAATAATATTATATATTGATATAATAAGAGAGAGAGAAATGAATAGGATTAAGAGTATTGATATAGTAAAATTATAATTCTAAATAATAAAACAATATATATATATATATATATATATATATATATATATATATAAGGTTTTCGGTTATTCGTAAAAAAAATCCAAACCAACCGCAAATCGTATTGTCGAATTTTTTCGGTCTTAACCGAACCAAATTTTATTTTTCGATTTGGTTCGATTCGGTTATTCGATTTTCGAATATTTTGCTTACATTGCACTATTTTATTTTAAATTAATAATTCAAACACTGAATCATTTCACTATGTTGGGTTCTTAACATATATAAAACTTGTTGCGGTGGATGATTAGATAAACATTATGGTGTATAGGAATTGGAGATAGAGATTACAAAAAATAATGACAAAGTCTCTTATGTCCTCATATAAGACGTATAATATACTAATTAGATAATTTTAATTGAGTATGATTCTTTTATTTTTTAATTAAATAGGATCTTATTTGTTAATTGAATTTAATCATATATATATATATATATATAAAACATTCTCACAGAAATCACTATATATATATATATATAAATATATTCATATACAATAATATGCTATAACTAAGGATACCTATTACAACAAAAAAATTGTAACAAAAATTAAAGAAAAATCATAAGGATACATAAATCCTCCATTGTATTCTGTAATGAATTCTGAAATGAATTAGGTTTTTTTGCGAAAAGGAATAGAAATATTAAACGTGTAAAGAAAAGTAATCATATCCATTCCATTAATTATCTAATCCCATAAAAATAGGAACTACCATATTTTCTCTCACATAAAAATACAATAATACCCTCTGTAAATTTGAAAACATAATAAATCGTTGCACATGGTTTGAAGAATCACAACATTTATATAATCAAATCTAGACAATAGATCTAATTAATTAAAAGGCTGAAATTCATTCTCATTTCTCACAACAATATCTATTCTCATGAGATCTCTCTCATATATATATATATATGGAGGATTAACGTGTAACTATTTTTATCGTGTAACCAAAAACGATAATTCATAGTGAAAGTTGATGAATCCACTGGAAAGTTATCAATCCAAAAATAGAATTTTCGCCTCATAGGATTCGAACCGGGTGAAAAAATCTGAATTTTGAATTCATAAACTTTCTCAACGGATTCATCAACTTTCATAACTAATTCATTTGATTCTTAATTTTGGATAAGAACGATTCTTATTCAACCAAACTCCATATATATATATACAAAAACTTGTGCACACAAGACGCGACGCCGCATAAAGTTTTGTGATTTTTTTGTTATTTTATAATTTGTTTATTAATTTATAATTAGTGTTTATTAATTCATAATTAGGGTTTATTAATTCATAATTAGGGTTTATTATTCAAAATTAGGGTTTATTATTTCCAATTAGGGTTTATTAATTCAAAATTAGGGTTTATTAATTCAAAATTAGGGTTTATTAATTAACAATAAGGGTTTATTAATTCATAATTAGGATTTATTATTCAAAATTAGGGTTTATTAATTCAAAATTAGGGTTTATTATTTTCAATTAGGGTTTATTAATTCAAAATTATGGTTTATTAATTCAAAATTAGGGTTTATTAATTAACAATAAGGGTTTATTAATTCATAATTAGGATTTATTATTCAAAATTAGGGTTTATTAATTCAAAATTAGGTTTATTATTCAAAATTAAGATATATTAATTTAAAATTATATTTATTAATTTACAATTAAATTTTATTAAATTAATTAATTTTAATTAAATTAAATTAATTAATTAAGATTAATTAACTACTTAATTAATTAACTAATTAATTAAATACAGGGTCTCACTGTGCGGCGCGCACAGGAGACCACCTCATATATATATATGAAAACATTCTCACACGAAATCACCTCAGTAACGAAATCACCTCAGTAACTCAATAATAATAGCCCAATGCAACTAAAGTATTTCTTCAAAATAAAAATAGTTTTAACTCCAATTGTTTTCCTTTTCCTAATTTCTAATCCCATTTTCTCTCACACATTTCACCCTTTTTCCCCACAGGGCCTTTTGCGCTCGGCGCTCTCTCTTTCTTCCTCTCTCCCTTAAAATTTTAATGTCTTCCGTTGTGTTCTCGCTTTCTCCGTCTTCCGACATCATTTCCAGCAGACGGCGTTGTTTCAACCTAGATGACCGACCGTTGGGCTCTTCCATGAGGTCCTCGATGCTCCCATTCTCAACATGACTGATCATCAGGTCCGTGAGTTTTGCAAGATGAATTTTTTCCTTGTATATTATAATTATTTGTGCGTGAGAAAAACTATAAATTGAAACTTTTAATCTGGAGTTGATAAGGCTATGATTAACTTCTTTTGGGGATGTTTGAGCTGCCTCGAGAATGACTGTGAGCTAGGGTTTTCGAGCATTTGCTGGAATTTAGATACTTCAAAGATAAATAGAATATTGCAAACTGTTTTTAGGTAAATGTAAATAACATATTTCTTTATGCTGGGAATCTGATGGTTGCTATTGAAATTGACGTGTCTGACATTCTTGCTTGATTGCTTTGCGCCCCCGGCTGATTCTTATAATTTTGGAAATGAGAGACAAAATCTCTATCGTTCTCTTAAACTAAGTTAAGTTTGGTGGGTTGAGTTCAGACATGAAATACTGTATATAGGCCGCTTGTTTAAGAATTTCAAGCTTTAGAGATCTGAAATTCGACTATTTTTTCCAATTACCATAATTTATTGGCCACTGGATTTGGGTAAAACTGGTGCTTCACCATCATAAGTAATAAGCATGGCTTTGTGCAATTTCATTTGTTTGTTAATAAACTTAAGTCACTTGTAATAGGTTGCATAATATCATATAAACCAGTTATAACACTGCAAACACCAGAAGAAGAAAAAAATGAAACAATGTATTAAGAACTAAAGGAGGAGGAGATGGGGGAAGAGTGGCATAAAATTTAATGTGCAACTGATCCAACAAACCATTCACTTTGCTTTTTATATATTGTAGTATGTTTTTAAAAGAGTGAGCTGAATGCACTAGAAATGAGTTTTTTTCAATCATATGCATGGTGAGCCTTTTCTGCAATGAGTATGACCTTGTAGGCACCAGGCAGTATGATGAATGTCTTGGTTTTGCCATTTTTAGGATGGTACTAGTTGTCGAGTGACTGCTAATTTTGGTTAAGTGTGTTGAATATTAAAGTATGTTGAGCTTGTTTGTTCCTGTCACTCTAAAAACACTCTGTTACATGCTAAGCGACCACACTGGTTTACACATATGGTACTTGAATACTATGTGTTTCGACTAGATTTTTCTCAAGAACCTCCTTGTAATTCAGAAGTAGCATTGTTCAATGGAGGGTATGATTAATACATTTGTGGAATTAGTGTGTCCACTCTTGGACCTTATATATAATATCACATATTGTTTGTATTTCAGGTGTTGGTTTTTGGATCATTTACTGAAGATGAGATCAGATCCATGCAATGCCAGCCACGAAAGAATGATACAGAGATAATATTTGGTTCTTTGGATTTGCAAACATTAAGATCTGTGGGAATTTTCAGCACAAAATTGACTGAGCTTCATTTACCTAATGGATCCGACCATTCAATACCTAATAATGCACCAAATAAAATGCTTCCTAGCGACAGCAGAAGTACATCAGTCTCAGAAGCTGCTGTGGTGCAAGAAAATGGGTGCACCAGTGGCATCATCTGTCCTGGTGATAGTAGTTTGAAACAATTGAAGCCCGTCAAAAGAGATGGACATGCATCAGTAAGTTCTGATAGTGCACACAATTTATCTAATAAGTCAACCACAGTCCTTCCTGTTGTCAACGGAGTGAGTGAATTATCTTCCTCAGAAAATGTTGTTTTACATGATTCTGGAAATGGTATTCAGAAAGTAGACTCCAAATGGAGCACCTACAAGGATTCAAATTGGCCAAATCCTATTCGTAGGAATTTTTTGCCTCGAGGTTTAGTCAACTTGGGGAACCTTTGCTTTCTCAATTCAACTCTGCAGGCTCTACTATCATGTTCTCCCTTTCTGAAGCTTCTGCATGAGCTAAGAAATCGTGATATACCAGAGGTAGCCTGCTGAATCAACTTTTATTGCATATTAATGTAATTTATCTTGTAATCCAGCTCACAATAGTTCCATTTCTTTTGCACATTGTAGATTGGTTATCCAACATTGCGTGCATTTGTTGATTTCATTTCTGACTTCGACATGCTCACTGACTCAGTTGAAAAGAGGAGTGAGAATACTGCTCTTCAAACTGGAATACCATTCCGCCTGTCATGTTTGACTCCATATTGAAGAGTTTCACTCCTGATATTCCTGATAACTTATCAGGCAGGCCTAGGTTTGTCCATGATGCTTCTGTGTTCTTTTATGTCTTACTCTATTTGCTGTTTTCATATTGCAGTTTCTATTTAACCTCTATTATGATGATCATGGGGGCACTTTTAAGGAACTTTTTCTCTTTTCCTGCACTGGATAGTAGATCTGTTTGTTATCTGGAAAAACTGGGTACTACTAGTGCCCTCTTTTAGGAAGTAGCTGGGTCCCACTTTGTTGACATTTTTAGTGCAATCATTGTTTCCAGTGAAAGTTGGTATAAGCCTTAAATGTTAGCCTGTACAAGTACATAATTATTATCGCCACAACTTAGGGAAATTAATTTTGTTCTTGATGTCTATTTTTCCAATAGAGATCCTTACAATCAGTATCAAAGGCAAGTCAATAGCGTAACCCAATTGAGATCCCCTTGTGATAGTGCCATATTGCTGCAGCTTTCTACTAAAGAAATCGATGTTGGGACCAATGGTATGATGGCACTAAAACTTATAATTCACAAATTGAATTATTTAAGATTATATTAATTGAATTAAATGAAATTTAGATCTTTTTGTTTGTACTTATTTATATATACTGCATTGAATTATGTCTTTCTCAAACCTTGATTGGTGGGTTATAGAGTAAACTGTTTTCTCAAGCATATTGTATGAACCATAGCATGTATGTGTCTTTCTATTTGTCAGTCCATCTTGCATTGAATGTGATTAAGAGTTTCTTTTGATAATCTGATTCTGGTTGACTTTCAGACAAGAAGATGCGCAGGAGTTCCTAAGTTTTGTCATGCATCAGATGCATGATGAATTGCTTAAGCTTGACGGGCAAGTTCCAAATGGAAATGGAAAAACTGCATCTTTGGTCTCTTCCACTGATGATGAAAGTGAGGATGACAACTGGGAGACTGTTGGTCCAAGGAATAAAACTGCAATAACAAGAACCCAGAGTTTTCTACCCTCAAAGTTGAGTTCCATTTTTGGTGGTCAATTAAAAAGTGTTGTGAAGGCAAGAGGTGGGTCAGGGTTTAATGCTCCTAACCCGATGAATCTGCATGAGTATATATTACATACGTCATGATAATCCTTCCCAAGTTACTGCTCATTCTTAATTACAATGCCTTTCCATGAACTTCAGTAATCAGCTATTCTTGCTACTTAGACCAAATGATGGGCTGGATGAGTTAGCAATACAGTAAATACTGTTTAAGACTGTGATCCAATTTCTTCAAACAGTAAAATCCAAGAAGAATCATTCAAAACAACCATTCTCTTGAAAGGGCAAAAACTAGTGGGCCTTGTTTCTAGAAGTTCAACAAAGGGAAAATACTACATGCATTTTAAAAGAGTTTTACTATGTTTTCAGGTACAATATATGATCAAAAGATTGCTTCTTGGGTGCTTATCCACATAAAAGACGTAGTGTCTAGAACTCTAGGAAATAGAACAATGACTTTCATCCACCCTGTCCTCATTTCATGTTTATATTCTTATGGTTGCAATCATTTGTATATAATCTCACCGCTTGTCTTGTTTTTAGCAGGTAACAAGTCCTCTGCCACAATACAGCCATTTATCCTGCTCCACCTTAATATTTGTCCTGAGCCTATCTGTACAGTAGAAGATGCACTTAAATTGTTTGCTGCACCAGAAACACTTGAAGGGTATAGAATATCAGCAGCTGGAAAGGTATACCTTATGTGATAATTAATGTAGGCATTCGAATAGTTTGAGATGGGGCATCCCTGCTTTTTTCTTTTCCCTTCTTTTCATGTCCATCTCATATTCTTGGGCTCTTCAAACTTCCTCTACATCAATTTTTTCAGCATATAGAACAACCTCAAATCTAACAATAAGTTGTTTAATAATGAATGGCTGGGTTGCAACTTCTCTGCTATCTGCTATGGTGTCAGGATTAGTTGATTCATTTTCTCATTTAAATATTCATGCTCATGATGACAGTTCCTAGTTCCTACTAAGATCATCCTTTCCAATTTGACTCGGTCTCAGGAAGCCAGGTAAGAAAGTAAAAAATATATGCATGCAAATGCAAGACAGCAAGCAAAATTAGAAGTTCCTGCAATTAGTTTCTTGCTTACAGATTAGACCTGCAATTGCTGTACTATAAGTTCTCATGTCAAGAGGCTTTTTTTTAATCATGAGAAAGCACGTGATGCATGTTTTCATCCCAATTTGTCTGTGATATTCAGGCAGAGGTGGTTACTGCCAGCAAATCTGTTAAGATTTTGGAGCTTTCTGAAATTATGGTTTTGCATTTGATGCGCTTTAGCTATGGAAGCCAAGGAAGCACCAAGTTGCACAAAGCTGTGCATTTTCCTTTGGAGCTGCTTGTTGGCCATGAATTGCTCGCATCTCCAACTTCTGAGGTGATACTTGCTCCGCTTTTGATATTTTCTGATAAATGACAATATATAGTACACACACACACACACACACACACACACACATATATATATATATATATATATAACAGGATGGTTCACGTGAGAATATAATATTTGTGATAATAAGAATGCAGCATTTAACGTATAAAGTTGTTGCACTAAATGTATAAATTTGTTGCACCAAATTATGTGCAACAACTTTATATTAAGTGCTACACTTTATATGTTAAATTTGATGCAACAAATTTATACATTTAGTGCAACAACTTTATACGTTAAATCCTGCATTCTTATTTCTCACCAATATTTGCATTCTCACGTGATCCATCCCCTATATATATATATATATATAGAGAGAGAGAGAGAGAGAGAGATAGGATCCTCTAGAAACTTTCTCCCCTTAGTAACATGCTTCTTTATATATGCTTCTTTTTTGATCATGCTTTTTATATTTTACAATACTGTTCTGTTTGTATTATGTGATTGACCCTATTGTAGCCTTCTGTTATTTGTTTCCCTTCCTTCCATAGGATGCCTCAACTTCAACTTTTACTTAATCCCATGTTATTAGTTTATACTTTAAACCTGTTACATAAAATTTCTGCTGAGGGCTAAGAATTAGGAGGAACATTTGTAAGGTTCCATATCCGCTAATATCCACCGTTTACTTTTTCTGTTAACATGAACTGTTGATGAGTTGAGATTCAGTGAAAATTTTCAGATGGGCCAAATCACATTTGATTATAACAAAGCCTATATGACAAACAAAGACTTATGAATGATGCCCTGGTGAACTTTCTTAATCCATAGTTCCAATTATGGAACATCAAATAAGTCTTCTGGGAAGGATGATTATGTGCATTTTCCTGCAGGAGATTTGATTTGCATCAAAATCAGACATGCCTAAGAATAGCTAAAAAATGTCCCATAAAAAAGTCTTGACATAGTTTGAGTATGACAGTGACTGGAAAGTGAAAATTAAGGTTAAAACGCTAGTTCCTTTATATATCTTTCCTCAGTAGATATAGTATTGGTACTTGGAGGCTGGATGTTTTACTGGAAGAAGTCCTGTAAAAGTGTTGGCGATAGAAAAGCCTTTGCATTGATACTTCAGGAGTGTTTATTTAGATTAACCAGCTCTGATATATTGATCATGTGTTGCTTTGATGACTTCTCCTGAAATATATTGAAATAATATTAGATCTTGTTGGTGATTTAACACAGCAAGCTTTCTATATGATGCTAATTAAATGTGCTGGAATGCAAGGAAATACATACTGTTAATAGACAATCATCCCCAAACTATTGATGTAGGCTAGAAGATATGAACTGGTTGCTACGATCACTCATCATGGTAGGGACCCTTCAAAGGGACACTACACTGCAGATGCACTTCACCCCAATGGTACATGGCTGCGCTATGATGATGCCTCCGTCACACCCATTCCTAAAAGCAAGGTGCTGCACGACCAGGCGTATGTTCTCTTCTACAGACAACTGTAGCTACTGCGGATCCAGATTTATTGTACATGTACTCTATTACGTTGCACGAGTATAGAATCTTGACAACAGCTAGTGAATTGGAGAAACACAGTAGTCTTGCATTATTTCTCAGAGAGGGCCCCTGATAATTTCAACAATTGAGAAGCACGTAATTCAGCTCTAACCAGTTGTTGGCAGTTTGGACTTTAAGGTGATTGCGGGGAGATGAGCCCAGGTATATTGAAAAGGTGTCGATTGTACTGCAATCGCAGTAAAAGGAAACTCAAAGAAAGCCTCCGTTTTGGGTTGGGACGGCTGCAACAGTTTCATTGATATGAGAACTCTAAAGAGCGACATTTGATTGTTTGCTGGAATTGATTATCCAGCTGAGAAGATGACTATCCAGCTGCACTATTTTTGTTCTAATTTTCCCCCTTATTTGCAACAGTTTCAAAGATCCTGTGTACAATTAAATGCTATAGTTATTGAAGGGTTTTTTCATTAGGTGTTTATGCTGGCTTATAAGTTATAATGTATGTTTTTTAAGCTTTCGGAATCTACTTATATACAATATCATTCTTTCCTGGCCTTTTTTGTGAGAAATAACGAAATATTTTTAAGGTTGCGATCCAAGGAAAGTGAAAACTTGAAAATTCAAATTTATAAATTATCTATATATTCGCTATACAAAATGTATTTTTAAAACTGACGAAATGTATTATGCAAGATTTTAATGAACTATAGTAAGAACTTTTCATATATGTGGCATTTATTAAATATTGTTCTTTTAGGGGTAAAAAGAATATTACTGATAGGGCTCCTTTCCCTTTATTATTTTTTTTATGGGCTCTATTTAATCTTTAAGAAAAGTCTATCGAGGGCACCTAAATATAAAAGAGTATAAATGAGTCGAGCTGAATATTCAAAAACTCAAGATTTACTAGCTTGCTATCAAGTTAAATTTGAGAGTATTGAAAACTCAAGATTAATAATGAACCTAAATGACTTAAATTATCGAGTAACTATAAATAAAATATGATATTTATTCATTTAATAATAAATTAATATTTATGTGATAGAATAGATAGATAAAAATTAAAATATATGATGTAGTATTGAAAGATAGATTAGACATTCATCCAACTTCAAAATTCTAAAATTAATTTGTATCTCATTGTCTGGGTTGTCCTCCCCTATTATTACTTTCATCATCGAGCGTCCGATGATAGAGTTATTAAGTCGGGGCTATCTGGGAGTTGGCACAATATTGTTAAAACTTTCGATGGTTTGAGTTGTAATTTTGAATATCCAACTATAAAATTGACATGCAAGAGGACACCCGATAATGAGTCATCAATCAATTTTGAGTTTTATATGGAATGAATGTCTAAATCTCAGCTCCAAACTCGTACAAGAAATTTGGAGTGTATTTATTACCATTCGCAAGGTTGGAACATTATTGAACACTTCGAAAGTCTATTCTAATTTGCAACAACATCCAAATTTTTAGATATAAATTATAATTAGTGTAATATCCCACCGACCAGGTCGGGACAGAGGGATATCACGGGTTATGAGTGATATAAAGAAAGGACAAATGAAAGAGAACAATCACACATATAATATTATATATATTGAAGTAATATAAGATATATTAGTTAGAACATCAAAATTCTAACGAGATACTAGCAAACAGACAATTTAAAAAGGGTATTAAATCCGAATATAAATAATGGAATATTCAGAATCTTAACCCAAGAACAAGGTGATACAAATGACATCCCAGATATAGGGGTCTATGCGTTTTGGACTAAGCAACTCGAAAACGGAAAGCATAAACCTAACACAGTCAACACCCAGGTTCCTAGCATTGGGAAAATAACGAAAAGGTAGACTACTAGTCAATGATCAGGTGTCGCAAGATCTCACAATTATGCCCCATTTTAAGAAATAACAATTTATTAAAAGTTCAAGAAAAAGCATGCTAAACACATATATCATAGGGCTAGTTTTAAAGAGAAAAAAATTGAGCCTATAAATGCAAAACATAGTTTTCTCCGAACAGAGCTCGTATCGTGATATATTTCCTTGCTTATCACATATGTGCTACCTACTGAACCATAGGGGGAAACATTCCACTAATGGCCTACATCGTTAAGACCGGGGAACTTAGCCAAGTTCACCCAGCTTGGACTTCCGTGACCTCAGCCAGTACTTAGTTCGATGCATGATCGTTAACTATTCCCGACCGAAGCTGTAGAGGATAAACCGCTCCAAGGTCAGCACTAAGTAACGAATAATAAAACAGCACGCAACTTCTCAATTTTAATAAATAGTTTAGGACTTAATAATCTGAAATATATTGCAGAAAGTAAATCTCATATGTCACCGAAGTGGTACCAACAACTCATCTTACTCGTACACATCCACCGATTGTCCTTGGATGAACCTTAACCAGTCCTACAAGATGAGTCTAGTCCTTAGGCATGATTATTTAATAATGATTTCTTATAACCCATGCCCTAGCTCAAAACTTATCTATTCCCAAATTTAAGATCTATAGTTGAAATATTTGTCGGGTCTTAGTAGTTATATTCTATTTTAGTGCATGTCATGATATGAGATGTCGTCAAGAAATCACGTAGTTACATGCTTTTCGGTTAAAGCGTGCTTCTATAAGAATATCAAATCATGTTGATTTATCATATTTCATGCGTCTTATTAATGCTCTAACATGCTCGTAACATAACATGTTTAAATGCATCATTTAATGACATGCTAGTAGGGGTGAGTATTCGGTTAATGAATTTTATTCGGTAACCGAACCGAAATATATTTCGGTTAAACCGAATTTTAGCAAAAAAATATGTTTTTCAAAAGAATGAATAAATAATATTATATATATATATATAAATGGTTTATTTTTAGGAAAAGAATATTTTTCAAATGAATATATAAATAATATATATATTGATATTATATACATAAAATACATTTTATTTATTATATATATACAAAATATTTTGCAATATAAATAATTGATAGTATTATACAATAAATAAATAATATTATATTTTACAAATATTATATATTGATATAATAGGAGAGAGAAATGAATAGGATTAAAGATATTGATATATTAAAATTATAATATTAAATAAATAAATAATATTATATTATATATATAATTCGGTTTTTGGTTATTCGGTTAAAAGTATTCTGAACCGACCGAAAACCGAATTAACCGAACCAAATTTGATTTTTCGGTTTTAACCGAATTAACCGAACCAAATTTGATTTTTCGATTTGGTTCGGTTCTGTTATTCGATTTTCGGGTATTTTGTTTACCCCTACATGCTAGTCATATAAGACATGTTTCACATATGTGAGTTCCAATACTTAACCAAATTTTTAGTATTTAACTTTCAGCAAAGCTGCCCCAAGTGGCCTATTTTGGCAACTCATATCTCTCGACTCAAAACACCTATGGATTCACAAAGGCATTTCCTAGAAAGATCTAAATATGTATTACAAGTTCTTAGAAGCAATCGAGTCCATAAGGGTTGTGGTTTTGAAGATATAAGGTCTCAAAATGGGGATCCCAAAACTGACTTCTATATTTTTCAAGATTTTCAGAAATTGCTTAGTGACATTGTAAGACTCGTAACTTTTGACTCAAAACACCAAAATTGGAGAAATACCTCATTTTGGAAACCTTGAAATAAGTACCACATTTTTCACGAAGAAAGGATGGAATATATCTGACGCATCGAGAGATACAGGAGTTCAAATTTGACTAATTGAAAATAGACAGTTTTGGGGATGTGACTTTGGGTGGATGAAATGCATATCTAAAGAACCTGGATTGAGATCAAACTTTCCAGATTACAACTAGACATGATAAAGAACATTTTTGATGAAGAAACCAAAATCAAAATTGACTACAATGGAACGAACATCTTTCGCAAATATCGGACTTGAATAGTTTATTAAAATAGAATTTGGACTAAGGCAGTTTGCCTAGAAGATTCACTGGAATGCATCAACTTCGAAAATTCACCGAGGGCTTATTATAAAGAATCTACGAATGCGACCTATCAGTTTGGAAAGAAATTTGAGTCTAGTTTAATTCAGAAAAATCCTCACTCAAAGATGTGAAATAGGTTGGGAGCTAAAAATGTTTTACGACAAGCTATCCCTGCCGAGATAACATTGCACGGTTTATTGAAAATTCAAAAATAAATAGTAAATACTTTTAGAAAATTCTGAAAAATTGTAAATATATTCTAGACATCCTAAATTGTGTTTCTGAAAAATTTAGCATTTTCCAATTTGTCAAACTCTATACGCAACCTAAAGACCGTGAGCATCAAACAAGGGATTTTAACAGCTTTGTGCAGTGAGTTTGAAAATTATTTTTAAAATAGTAAATCACCTTGGATTGACTTGAAATTTGGTAGAGGCGTACTAGACACGCTCTATTACAACATAGACAAATTTGGTGACTATCGGACCACTACAACCTAGTCAATTAATTCAGAGAAGTTACTGTCTTACAAAACAACTCCCAGTTTTTAAAGAGCATGCTTGAACTATATTCAACTAATCAATTCATACGAACAATTGAACAAACATATCATAGGCATACATATATCAGACGAAATGATGAATTTATCACCCCAATTCACATCCAAGCTCATCAATTCCTCACACTCAATTCACAAGATCAACATGCAATGCATCAATTCCGCTAGTTTTACCCAAATCAAGGACATGCAATCACATATCAAGCATAAAGGCATATATGCATGTATATGGTTTGGCCAAATTATGCTTATGGGAAAAAGGCCTTTACCTTGAATGAAGATCTCAATAAGCTCGAGAGGGTGAGTGAAGGGAATGAGGCTTGTGGCTTTGCTCGAGCTTGATGTCCATTTGTGAGCTAGGAGCTCGAGTTCTTCTCAAAGAAATATGTTGAAGCTTCGATCGTGGCCATGTCTCGACCTCAGCCGAGAGAGACAGAGACGAGAAAGGTAAAGAGGGTGCGTGAGCTGGACATTTGAGGGTGAGAGTGGCTTCCTTGAAGGCTATGTGGTCATCGGCACTTGATCTTGAAGAAGGGAGGATCGGCAAAAGGAAAGGAAAAAGCAAGAGAGAAAGAGAAGAGGAAATTGAGGAGTGGGGTTGCTGTAAGGATTTAGGGAAGAGAAAATGTAGTGGGGGTGTTGGAATTGTGGTGAGGAAGCCAAGTGTTGGGGGTGTTTTAATGGGTGACAAATGCCACCTTAATGCCATGCACAAACAACATGATATAGAGCAGACGATCAGCAGGCCGATTATGGGCCGGGTGTAGCGGGGCGATCATGGGCCGAGGCGAGCGAGGTGCCGCGACAACCGCCAGGTTTATCAAAAAGGACGGGCTTAGGCCCACTGCTCGTGGGTGGTTTATTCAAGTACGAGTTTAAGAAGTGGGTGGGCTAAATGGGCTTGTTTTTAATTAAAGGGATTAGTGAGAGTATTTAAGGAATTAATTAGGGTTTAGTAGGTTATCGCTTTATTTTGAAGAAAGAACGTGAGCCTAAGGTTGTGCAATGATTCTACCCCTTTCGCTTTTCTCGTTTTTATCAATTGGTCCGACTGCCGGATCCCGTCCCGCTACTATGATTTAATACGCGATCAAACAACGAAAGGTTTGAGAAAATTGAGAGCGAACAGGAGAAATTGAAGAAAGAAATGCAGGAGACGAATCAAGAATTGAAGGAGATCAAGGCAGCTTTGGCCGAGCTGTCTCTCGCGACGATGTGCACTTCACATCGCCGGATGCAGCTTTCGGGCAGCGGCAGACGACGGAGAGTCGTCCGACACGTGGTCACTGGTGCCACCAGCAGGGACGCCCATTCACGAGGCGATTAATTTCGTGCACCTTCCAAATTTCGACGGATCGACCCATCGATGGTTGGCTCGCTAACCAACAATTTGAATTACACGACTTGAAGCCAAATCGAGAGTGGCTGCGTACCGTAGTTGCAATGGAGGGTTCGGCTTTATACTCGGGTAACGTGGGTCGTTCTCGCAAGCCGGGCTGAAGTGGGATGAGTTTGCGCACCTTAGTCGCACGCTGCGATACGCTATTCAAGGGCAGCCCTTTCGAGCGGTTAGCCGATGTGAAACAATCGATCGGTGGAAGATTATGTCAATCTTTTCGCAACTAGCGAGTCAGTTCTTGATTAATCAAGACCATTACTTGGGCTACTTCATGAAGGATTGAAGGATTCTATACGAGGCTCATTGCGCTCCTTCGACCCCGGATTTGGAAACAACTATGGAGTTAGCAAGAGACATTGAAGATAATTTATCCATGCCGACCGGAGGGCGTCGGTTTGAGCTTCTAATCATCCTTCAAATAATGAACACTTTTCACGCGTAACCACACAAACTCAAGTTTAGCAACCAAGAAGGCTATGGAGGATCAGCGGCAACAATGGCGTGGAGGATCAGCGGCAGCTTCTTCGGTCATCCGACCGGCTTTCCACCGCACCGGGAGCATCGGGTCTGTCTAGTGCCCGCTCGCACACCCGCATCTCACCTCAAGAGTTCATGGATTTGAGGGCAAAGGGCTTTGTTTTCGTTGCAAAAGCCTTACACGTCGGGACACGAGTGCCTCTTAGCAGCCTACGGTGATGTTAGCGTAAGAGGATGAGCCCTCGATCTCCGTAACTCGAGTATGACGAAAACCCGTAACATGAATTGACGAAGGAGCAGCGGAGGAGTCGTCGGAAGAAGATGGGCCTGCCCATTTATTCTATGGCAGGTATTTGAGCCCCCGTACGATGAGATTGCATGGGGTCATTAGAGGACGGACAATTACGGTGCTTATTGATAGTGGCGCTAGCCATAATTTTATTTCCTCATCGTTGGTCACGACCTGCGGTCGACACCGAGCATGACCAGAAATTCGTGGTTCACTAGGCGATGGGAGGCGGCAAGAGTCCAAGGCGTTGTCGGGAGTTGATTGTCACTTTCTCGAGTGTAACGTGGTGGCGATTATTTCGCCTTTTCACCGGGAGTCGATATCATTATGGGGTCGCATGGCTAGCAACTTTGGGTGAGGTCGCATGAATTGGGAGACGCTAACCATGACCTTTGAGTGGATGGGGAGCAAGGTGACACTACGGGGATCATCCTCGAAGTCGAGTTGCGGATAGTTTGGCATTGCCGTGGGTCCGTTGTTTGAACCGGAGGAGGTTTTGGCGTGGCGAAACGTGCAAGGAAGGCGAACAGGATGAGGAGCGAGATATTGGTGAAGGGTGGGCCAACACAAAGACGAGGTCGTGGCTACGTGTATCCGCCTTCGCGACAATTTCGATTTCAACCTTGAGGATAAGGTTGCTTCAAGGAGGATGGAATTGATATAGAGGAGACGATCAGCAGCCGATTATGGGTCGGGTGCGCAGCGGGGCGATCATGGGCGAAAGGCGAGCGAGGTGCCGCGACATTCCGGTTTATCAAAAAGGACGGGCTTAGGCCCACTGCTCGTGTAATGGTTTATTCAAGTACGAGTTTAAGAAGTGGGTGGGCTAAATGGGCTTGTTTTTAATTAAGGGATTAGTGAGAGTATTTAAGGAATTAATTAGGGTTTAGTAGGTTATCGCTTTATTTTGAAGAAAGAACGTGAGCCTAAGGTCGGCAATGATTCTACCGCTGCTTTCTGCTTTTATCACAACACCACACACACACTACACCCTAAGCACACACATGCAATGCACCCGACACAACATCACTACACATGCACGTATAATATATATATATACACATTAATACATGCACATACACAGGGCCGTCCCTGAGGGCGGGCGAGCATGGGCGACTGCCCAGGGCCCATCATTTTAGGGGGCTCAAAATTTTATATATCATCTTATATTAATATAAATATTCCTTCAAAAAATAAAATATTTCATGTCCCAAAATTTTGTTATAAGCTTTTGGGGCTCAAATTTTGTAAAAAAAATAATTCTTTTATAAATGATATATTGTGCATATTTTTAGATATATTCAATTGTATCTCCATAGTGAAAAATGACCCGTTTTTGTTGTTTCGTCTAGGGCCCATTATTTGTCAGGACCGGCCCTGCACATACATCTATTCTTGTATATGGATGCATATGTAGTATTATGCACTTATATAAATATATCTAGTGTGAGTTGCCTACTTGTCTATACATAATTTATAAACTCCACAAGTAGAGGCATGCGCATATGCTTAATTAATGTGACAATTGAGTCATAACAATGTTAATCTAACTTATTACTTATCGGTGCACATAGTACAATCTGTAGCACGTAATTTACATATGAAGCTTTTAAAGCATGTACACATAGATATTATTTTATGACATTTAGTCGTTAAGTAACGGTCTTATCCATATTTGTAAAATGCAATTCAATTTGCACAGTTGCTAGATGTTCAATTAAATCATCTAGTCTTATATTTACTTAGGAAATAGATTCCTACAACTATAGATACTTTAATAGATAATTTTGCAATACCTTCATGTAGCTCTATATACATTATATTACTATTACGGAATTACAAAATGGCATTTATTTTAATTAACATGCAACAAGATTAACAGTTCAAAATTCTTCACATATTATGACAATGCTTGCCAACAAGGAATGATTTGAGCTCTCATTTGATTTTAAAAATAAAAAAATTTCCCTAGGAAAAAGAAAATTATTATTGACTTATATTATTAAGGTTTATTACTAACTCTCCAGGATATTAAAATTAGCTTTATATTTTTTATTTATGCAACATATCACTAAAAGTAAACTCTCTCTATTACTAATTGGATTGCTTTAGTCCATCAACATCTTAGAAGAGATAATTTCACCTATTCCAACTCCTAAAATATTGTGTCAAGTGCGCTTACATTGGACATCCATAAATTTAAGATTGAATTGCTTATTCGGGTATCTCGAAACTTAATATCGACTCATGAATATAAATGAACTTATAATACTTGAATATAGAAAAGTTGAACTTGTTCACTGAGTAGTTAATGTAGATGCTTAAATAAGAATTACAATCTACTTGATGAAATATAATTTTAATAAACCAAATTTAATAAACTTGACATGTTTATATAATATAAAAGTATAAAAGACAAGCTACATATTTTAATTTTAAACCATTATTAATCTATTTAAAATTAAGTTTATGAGGATAAATAATTGTGCATGGGGTTCAGTGCTTTCTCGGTATGGGCAGTTTGAGACAAAAAAAAATGGAGGGTATTTGAGACAAACTAATGTAACTACAGCGAGGAGCAGTTCCGAAGAAAGAATGACACCAATGGCTAAGGATGTTGATATGGCTGTGAACATATAAGGGTGAAAAGTTGTATAAGGCCAAATCCAAAGGATGAAGGCCAAAAAAAAGGGCAATATGATGAGTTTGAGCAGTAGAAGGATAAGCAAGGAGTGTCCAAGTCATATGCAAAGTAGGAGGCCAACTCGTAATGAGTTGAGCCATAAATTCAACCAATCCAACCCCAAAATCATAATAAAACAACTTAGATTCACCAAACATTAAGTATGCAGCAAGTAATTCAGCCGAGTTCCAAATGAAAGACTTTACTATACACGAAGGAAAAGTAAAAGAACATAAATTAATAAAGTTAATTTTATTGCTCCTTAGACGGGCTGCTGAGCTGTCTCAGGTTATACTTGGCTAATTCCTTGTACTTCTCCACAACTCCAATCAAGCAAACGGTCTGAAAACACAAAGTCACCATCAATATATAGAGCAAAATCCTCATATTTGAGTCAGGCCATTGCATTATAAATTTTCAACGAACACCGTCACTTTTCGATGCAAGTCTTAAAAGTTGGTCATTTCCAGACATGCACTTAAGATGTATAGTTTGATGTGTGGCTGTGTTTATGAATCCAAAAATTTGAAGTCAGTATCTACAGTTTCAGATAGATGCAAGTCTCGTCTTCTTAAGGCATGCTTATGCATGCAGCAATGGTTGCAGCAAGCACAATGACAGTGTCGATTTTAAGTTAGTGGTAACAGTAGTTGCACACTTGCACTACTAAAGGGGTGGTCTCCTGTGCGCGCGCACAATGAGACCCAACCCTCATTAATTAATCCTAATTAATTAATTAATTAAATTAAATTAATTCTAATTAAATTTAATTAGTTTAATAAATTTTAATTGTAAATTAATAAATAATAATTTTGAATTAATATATCTTAATTGTGAATTAATAAATCCTAATCGTGAATTGATAAACCCTAATTTTGAATAATAAATCCTAATTTTGAATTAATAAACCCTAATTGTGAATTAATAAAACCTATTTGGAATTAATAATCCCTAATTTTGAATAATATAATTTTGAATAATAAACCATAACTTTTAATTAATAAACTTTAATTGTGAATTAATAAACCTCAATTATGAATTAATAAATTCTAATTTTGAACTAAAATTATAATTAAAAATTAATAAATTTAATTATAAATTAAAAAAATCTAATTATCCTTACTCACCATAATTAATATATAATTATTTTAACAAAAAACAAGGATGAGTATAACGAGCTCACCCAAGTTTTTGTCACTACTAAAATGCCAAAATCTCATAAGGAATAGTACTTTTCAACTCAGCTGTGGTAGCTCATAAGGGAAATTCAGTTAGATTTTTTTAACAAAGCTAATTTTCTTACCTTGACAATTTGGACCATTATACTTATATCTGGGTTGGCCAGATCGACCTTGTGAAGAGATGGAACAGATTTGGCGACTGCATCGATAACTTTTGCACGATTGATGCCAGTGTTTGCACGAGCATCATACAAAACTGAAAACTGAAACAAAATAATAAGAAATGAGTAAGAATCATCTTGTCTTTACAAATTAATTATTGTTTTGTGGTAAAGAGTTTGCTTCAACCCGTACTTAATAAAATCAGAAGCACTATCACTAAGAGGAAGGTCAAAAGAAGTGTCCGTATGAAGTTGATTCACGAGGACAAATGGTCAACCAAACTTAATTAGAATCTCTTGACACATCAACAGATTTACCAAACATATTGGTAAAACAATTTTGCCATATCTCAGGTCGAAGCTATGAAGGTACCTTTTAAGTCAAACTGTCTGTATGAGGTTGATTTACAAGAACAGGATGTAGGACCCTTCTATATCAAGATTTGAAGTCCTAGTTAATATTCTCAAAGACAAAACAGTAATAAGAAAGCAACACATTTACCTTACGCGGTTTCTCAGTTTCTATAGGAAAATACTTTTCGATCACAGGTTTGATGGCTCGTCTGATTTCGTCATCTGACGTGTAGCATGACGCTTCAACTGGAAGCAGTCTTAAAAGAAACCTGGCAAAAAAAGTGATGCTTTCAGGTGGGGACGCCAAATGCTGGACATAATTTGAGAAACTGGGATAAAAAATGTCAGGAGTTTACCTTGAGATGTGTTTCTTGGTCACAGCAAGAGAAGTCATCATGTGATGGACAATGTCTTTTGGGCAGGGATCCCCCTCTCTCTTACGCATTTGGATGAAGACAACACCATTACAACCGGTGCCAAGTTTACAAAAACGCCTCTGCTTAAACAAAGAGAAGTGTATCAGCCAAACAGCAGTAATAGACATGAAATTATGTGAAGTGAGAACATAAAATAAGATTTTAGGTTTGAAAATGTTACTGCTGATTTATGTTTATCAAATCATATTACAAAAATAAAGAAAATGAGCACTCGCTGACTTCCTTACTCCATTACTAAAATTATTATGCATATTTCACGAATGTTGATCAGTAAGGAATCAGCTGCATTGAGGTGCATGTAGAATAAAGATAAAAGTATACTCACCTTGCTCTTATCTCCCAGTTCTTCCAGCTCAGCTTCAATTAACTTATCAACAGATTTATTCTCGACCTTTTTGGACAAACTTCCACTGTTCGAGGCATCTGCATCCGTGCATTGCCTCTTAGCTGGTGGCCCCAGAGTCTCAGCTTCTTTAATATCTTGATTCTCAGGTTTCTCTTCCTCTGTATGTGTTTGATTCTCAGGAAGCACAGCATTCTCAGTTTCAAGTCTTGACTCATCATTTTCATTGTCAGTAGAGGCAACAGCATTTTGGTCTTTGTCCTCCCCTGTCTCTAGATTGTTTTTATCCTTTGCATCATCTTTACTGGAATCTTTATCATCGTCATCATCATTGTTGTCGCTGTCAGAAGAATCCGAATATTCAAATTTCGTGATTTTGTTTGAAGGCTTCTTAGGCAGTTCTGCGTGCTCAACTTTTGACTCTGCATCATCCACTAGCTCTTCATAGAACTGTTTCAAACAAATATATTAAAACTTTAACTCTGACGTCACATGCTCTAACAAGAAGAATAAAGAAAGATCAATATATAGTGCATCATTCATATCTCTGTCAATGAGAAATGCTTCCCGATCTCAATCTAGTGACCTACCATGATATAAGCTAAAAAGTACGTTATTAAAATAAAATAGAGCACGACTCACTGAAAAAACCTAAAACCACGAAGTCAGAGTTGCGTCAATCCAAGGCATGCTAATTTTGCAATATAATCCTAATGAGAAGCTCAGGGAGTAATATGATAGCCATAGGAGATAAGTTGGGACAACATCGATTACAGAAACTTTCTAGTTTGCAACGTCCAAACATCTGCTCTCATTTTCATTTAGTTCCAAGTGACGATAAACCAAAAGGCATTGTCATCTCCAATTTTGGGTTGCAGTTTCACGTTGTTCAAATTCAACCAACAGTTCGTGTTTTACAATTCTGTTCACAAATTTAAGCATTCAACCATAAGGCCTTATTTTAAGTGCATTTTTCCAATATGTCATGTGAATAAACAACTAATAACAGCATCATCAAAAGCAACTCTTGCTTCTTGACCAAATCAAGCAGTCGGTAGTTTAAAACTTAAGGAGACTAGGTCTCACAATCAACTTACGAACTCTTTCTTAAGGGAAGATCGACATACGAACTAATTAGGTATACTTATTTACAAATTCATCAATCTAAAATAGACAGCACCGGATAGAACGATACCAAAAATATTAGAACCTTATGATAAAATGAACAGTTCAAAAGATTGAGGTGTCCTAAAATTAATAAAAACATGAACAACAAAACCGCCTTGATTGCAAACGAAAATACTACTTAAATTATATAACACCAAGAAAACAACGAAAATCCTAAATCACTCTACTCATAATCCTCAAAGGAACAGGAAGTTAATTAAACAAGTACTCAAAGGCACACTTTTTATTAAAGGTGAAGAAAGAAATTAAAAATAGAAATAAGAAATCGATTGATTCTCCTTCAGTTTTATCATTACATGATTAAAAATATGTGTATACATACAGATTCAATGACATTGATAGCTTCATTTGCTGCCTGGTGCTCCCTCCCACCATCACACGTTATAAAGAATCCCTCAACTCCTGGACGTAATGGATAAGCACCCTTTTTCACTGGCCTCTGCAAAAAGCAAGTTAAAACAATCAGTTGAAATTCTTCAACATATGTAGAGAGGGGCAGAGAGTGATAAGTAGGGGTAATTACATATTGGGGAAGGTAATTCTTTCTTTTCTTGTTGTTATTGTTGTTCTTGCAGGATTTGTTGTCGGTCGCCATTGAGGAACTGCGTGCGAAGTGTGCCGAGAAATGCGAGGTTTATGGTGAAGCCATTTTCTGCTTTTCGACTTGCTTCAGGAATAACTTACTTTAGCTAAAAGCCCAATGGGCCTTAACAGTCGATAAGAAAACTGGTCTTCATTTGTCTACACTTTACACTGCAATAAATTCTTTTTATTTTATTATATTCAGGGTGGCATAAATTCAATTTGATACAGTTATGCCCTAATCTTATAATTTTCAAGGTTAAAGGGCTATAACCAATTTAACTTTCTCTATCAATATGAATAACTTACTCCAGCTAAAATTTTTGTATTGTAGGGTGCCTTTAGGTGGTGTTTACTTTGCATGATTAACATTTTGAAGGATTGACTATTTGATGGATTAAATATGTGATAAGATAATTTTTATTTATCAATCATTTGTTTACTACAAAGGATTAGTGAAGGATTAAGATTGGGATAAATAATTCTCCCTTTATTTGGAGGATTATTTCAATCCTACCTATATTGGTTGGATTAATATTAATGAAGAATAATTCAAATGATTAAAATAATCTCGGGCTTTGGGATATCCTCAAATATTAATCCTTAAAAGTAAACACTTGATTAGGTTGGATTAATTTTATCTATCCAACCTAATCATGTAATGTAAACACCTCCTTACTGTTAAAAGTTGGAAACCAACTTTTTTATTGTCACATACTCGTCACATCAGTTTTTAAAATTCACCAACTTATTTATAATCCTTTCTCTAACCATATAACTACAAAACCAACTTTTACATGGATCTCACTATAATATACATACAATTATATCTATGTGTCTATGTTCATTTATTCTTATTTATAATATGTAATCAATTTAAATTTGAATTCTATTTTTACTATTTCTATATAGAATAAAAATCTCTTCGGAAACTTTAATTCAAAATGGATCTCGAATATATTTTAATGAATTAAAATTTACTGTTTTTAAAAAAAAATATATATATATATATATAAAAGAGATAAAGGAAGAAGAAAGTAGTGAGACCCAAAGAAAAACTAGAAAGACAATTTCTTGTTCCAAATAAAATCTAGAAAGACAATTTTTTATTTGAGAAGTTGGTAGCTAACTTTTTACACATAGTCTTTACTACAATGGTAGAAAAATTGGCTCCCAATTTTTAAAAGGGAAAAAATTTGTCATTGGAGGCACTCTAAGTGAAAGACGTTAATTGAGTTCCTCACCTAAACCTAGCACCATGGTTTCTTAGCTGATTAAAAGATTTTGTGAGAACAGCGATCGCTTTACTCTAAGCTAAAATTGTTGTATTAAAAGTGAGAGCTGCTAATTGAGTTTCTCACCTAAACCGAGCTGTCATGGTTCTTAGCTAATTTGAATTTTTTCTAAGAGCTTTGTTAGATGAATTCGTATACTAAGTTTGAATCTCATGGAGGGAGGAATTCTATTTTCAAATTCATCAATTTCCACAACGAATTCATTAGTTCATAATTTATACTATAAAAATTGTTTTTTATAATAACCACTTCTAACTATACATAGTATATAATAGTTAGATAAAAAAATTTAATATTAAGGAGGTGTTTACATTGCATGATTAGGTTGGATAAATAAAATTAATTCAACCTAATCAAGTGTTTACTTTTAAGGATTAATATTTGAGGATATCCCAAAGCCCGGGATTATTTTAATCCTTTGAATTATTCTTCATTAATATTAATCCAACCAATATAGGTAGGATTGAAACAATCCTCCAAATAAAGGGAGAATTATTTATCATAATCTTAATCCTTCAATAATCCTTTGTAGTAAACAAATGATTGATAAATAAAAATTATCTTATCACACATTTAATCCATCAAATAGTCAATCCTTCAAAATGCTAATCATGCAAAGTAAACACCACCTAAAAGTATAAAAATGGAATATTATATTATAAAGTGAATGTAGAATTATTATTGGAAATGAAATGGGATTACTATGCAATTTATTACTATAATAGTTTAAAGTTAACACGACCACCATGTGAACAGTGAGATGGGTAGGGGTGGGGCCCTAGGGACTAGGAAGAGAGAAAAGTAGAGCAGTGGGAATTTGAGTTTCTCTCTCACCTCACCGCGCATGCTCACGATTCCTTCTACTTGTAACTTGCAAGTCTTTCTTTCTTCCTTCAACTTTAGATAAATTATTAAATTTTCATATTTTATTTGAATTCAACAATTGATCCTAGTTCTAATAGTTTAAGAATTTTCATATTTCTTCTCTTTTCTAACACTGATAATATATTTTAAAAGATAATGGTTTATCTAAACCACGATATTTATATATTGTTTAATTGAGTTCGATTAGGAATGAGAAATGGTTCGATTTCTATTAACCGAAGTGAATTTGTCCAAAAAAATTGAATCAAAACCGAATCGTTTTAAATATTCGATTAACCGAAAACTGATCGATTCCGACAATTCGATTTTATTTAACTAATAATTAAAATAATTAATAAAATAATAATTTAAATCTAATGTTTTAGATTTTTAATTAATTAAAATAAAAAACGAGCGTTCAATTTTCAATTAACTGACAACTGAATTTTTTCAACTCTAGAACCAAACACCGAACTGATAATCAAATTATTTTCGGTTAACCAAAATAAATCAGTCCAGGTTCAATACCGAGAACTGAAAACTATTTGAACAACCCTAAATCCGATTGTGTTTAATCTTTTAATACATAGCATTAAGTTTCAAAACACACTTTAACCTAAAAAAAGTTTCAAAACGTACAAGAATTAAATGGAAATTTTGAAATTCGTAACACACAGTACAGCTCAATAACCCAGTTAGACCATACGAAAACTTGAGATTCCAGTTGCAAAAAATGTAAAAGCTTAAAATTTAATTATTTCATTGAAGAAGTACTTAGAAAAACGAAGTTGCCTGCTCACCACATTATTACTTCATCAGTACCCACAGCAGATTATACAATTACAAAAATTAAATAAGAAAGCAACCCAATATGACATTATCATTTTCCTCATGGAAAATACTAGGAAACTTGAGGAGAGAAGAATGATTGAATCATCCTCTATATAATAAAGGTTCCTACAAGAGCTACATAATAATGTTACAATGCTATAAAATTATTTTAACTGTACATATATCCAGCTCTTCGCAAGAAGCGAAGTCTCGTTAACCAACAAGTATAAAGCATCCATATTTCGCCCTTTTCAATCCACTGAAGAACTTGTTCCACCACTTTCCTCGTCTTCACTAAAACTTGATGGCATCTCTGTTGCAGACCTAAAGACACAAATAGGTTGCAGTTAGGTAAAAGAGAGAAGATGAAAGAGCAGCAGCAAGATTTCTAGATTCCAAGAGGGAAGAAGCCGTAACGCATGCTAAAACCCTCTCTCCCATACAAAGACACATAGAGTAAGCAGAAACCACAAAGATTTAGTTGCATCTAAGGATTAAAAAAGTCCAATTATGATAATCCTCTCTAGCAATCACTCAGATCCCACATCCTGAAATTTTGCAAAATTTATTTGGTCAATATGGATTGGTGTATAAGTGAAGTATCTGAGAACACTTTGTTTAGAAGAATCTAACATTTTGTCGGAATACCGACAGCATTGGCCATTTAAATAATGCAAGATTAGGGCATTATTAGTCTATTTGTCCAATGATTGAGTTCTTAATTTTTCCAGTAGACTCATTACACAGTCTATATTTGAGCATAAACCATTAAAATAGATTAGGCTCTCCTAAGGCAGGACCAGGTTATATGTGAGTGTTGCTAAAATAATCAGGTTAACAAGATGCTAGGAATTTTAATTGACACAAACAACAGTAGACTAAGTTGGTATCCATTGGTCTACATCTTGATGCCAAATGTACAGATCTCGAACAAAAGCACCACTATTAACCAATTGTCTAAAAATTTAATATATTGACCAAATCTAACCTTATGACTTGATAGTTCTGTGGTGTTGTATCCACCATCAATGTTGCTTTTGGGGGCTGCTGATGTGGAAACTCTTTCCTCAATCTTTTCTTACCCTACAAATAAGAAACAAGTATGTCAAACTATTACCTAATTGCTTTATCAATATTAGCACAAGATGCAGGCACAAAAATTACAATTATATCATTCTTGATGGGGATCTTCATTTGATTTTCATTTATCATCCTCAGATCAGTATACATTTTATCATCCTGCATGAAACATTACGAAGGCACAAAACATCAGCACCAGAAAAAACAAATTGCGAGTAGTAAGAAAGTTAATATTAGAGAAAAGAAAACCTTAAAAACTTCCGTGCAGAACCCTTTGTCTGCAGAACTGTGGTAGCCATTTCTTCTTGTGGTCAAGTTGGAATTCTCATTTTCAGTATTTCCTCCAAAGGTAACCCTTGCACTCACGTCATTATATTTATTAGACCAAGACTCTGCTCGTTTCTCTCTAAATTTGCCACCAAAAGCTTGCATATTTGAATATCTTGGAACTGTATCAATTGTCATAACTTCAACACCAGGTCTTCGCCTCGGACCATACTCATCTCTGCTTCCAACGCCTGGTTTATCTCTGATAGTACCTTCAGTAAATTCTACTGAAGAGTTACTCCTCGGATAGTAGGAACCACTGTTGGAGAAAGAAGTCTTTATTCTGGACTTTCGGTAAATGTAGCTATCAGGAATATCAGAGCCACTCCTTGTTTTGAAATTGTACCATCAACGTCAGGATTAAATGAAGCCATGCTGGATGGGTAGTCAGATCCCTGAATAAGTTTGATTAGAAGAAAATCTAGATCATATCAAATGCACTGTCCACTCAAAGTTAGTATGAAAAGTAAACAGAAAAGGAAACATTACAAGGATGTGGGCTAAAGGTCTATGCACATAAAGATTCATCAATCAATAAAATGACTTTTCTGCTTAGCCAGAGAACAGAGAAAGATAGCTGATTACTGCTGATGTTAGATTGATGACTAGCAAAAGCAACAGATAAGATCAACAACGAAAGAGCAAGAGCTAATTTTTCACAATTAGATTCAAGACATGCAACATGAAATATTGAATTTGGAAAAAAAAATCTAGACCATATCAGATGCACCTTTCCACTGCTAAGATGCATGAAGGCAAACCAGGAGTATATCAGCGTGTATGCATGATCCAATAGTCTATTATGGATAAACTACAACATCCCCCAAGAAGTTTAAAATGGATAAACTAACATCCCCCGAGAAGTTTAAAATGGAGAGTGGAGATATATATCCTTTGAAGATACTCCATTAAAGACTAGTGGATCGTGCATACACGCTGATATACTCCTATTTTGACTTCATGCATCTTAGCAGAGGCAAATAGAATGCATCATCCAGACTCCTAAAATGATTAGTGGAGACTTGAGTATGACCTTCTAGATTATATAATTACTTGACCAGTAAGCTAGAGTACACACTCAAGTAATAGGTGCTTTGATATTTCAAAATCATAGTTGACAAAAGCAAGAGCTGGAAAACTAAATGTAATTATGAAAACTCTCACCTTGCAAAATTTGGAATTCTGGCGAACATTCAAAAGATCAGGTGAGCCACGGACATCTTCTCTGGTGTGATAATTTTCTAATACAAAGGACAAAGTGAAATGATGAACAACATAAACTGTGAATCTCAAAATTGCAAATGCAAAACAGTTGAAAAAATACTTTCTAATTTTTTTTTGAAAATATACATATGGTCTAAGGCTAGAAGGCCAGAATTTTCGAAATGCAATTTGTGAGACTGACGGTGCAATTGAGCAAGAAATTATTAAAATTGAAAGCATGAGTTACCAAAGTCACAAATGACACCAGGAAAGTTTAGAAATGGCCAGAAAATTTTATAAAACTAGATTTACAAAAAAAATTATAAAACTAGATTTACAAAATATCAATATTCTAATATACCTTCAACCGGTTCCTGCATTGAGGATTCAAATGCACCAGGAGGAAGTGGATCAAATTCAACACCAAGAGGAGGACCATCCTCCCGAAAATGCTTTCCCAGCTGCCTCTTGACCGCAGTTATGGCAGGATTTTCCAGTCGTCCCTTCACTTTTAAGTAACCTGATGGGCCAGGCCTGGTTTTTACACCCTTTATATCAGATGGAAGTTGTGGTATTAGGTACCTTGAAGTGGCAGCGTCAGAGGGATCCCCGTTGTGGTAATTAGGAGGAATGTTCCGCAATGAACTACTACTTCCTGAAGAATCATCATTTGTACGATTATAGTTTCCACCATAATGACTGTCATGCTCATACGTAAGGTCTGCAGCAGAAAATTCTTTTGAAATCAACCTTCCACTTTCCACTTCCCTGGTATCAAGATTCTTATCATCCCCTGTTTAGTGCTACCACATGAATCTTGCCTATGTCCGCTGCCACGGTCTTGTATGACTCCGCTTGACCGATCTTGCCTTACAGTGGCAGGGTTTTCTCCATTGATTAACTTCTTATCCTTTAACCTCCTATGGCAAAACCATCCAGAAACTTGCTTCTCTGTCAAACCTATGGACTCCGCAAGTTGTATTTTCATTGACTCTGATGGGTATTTGTGTTCTGGTAAAACAAACCAAAACTTCAATTAACAACAATGTAAAAGAAAATTTCACAAATAAACAACAAGACAAGAATAGATCTATCATGTATTAAGGTAACTAACATACCATTGTAAAATTTCTCCAATGCTTGAACCTGAGCATGTGTCTTCACTATCCTTTTCTTGTTCTTCTCTGAAAGAGCTTTATCATCTTCCTGGTGCATCTCACATGATCCTGAGAAACATTAAGAATCGAAAGCATATATAGTAAGTTCTTTAGGGTTATCAGCAAGCATGCCATTCCATAAACAAAGAAGCTGTTAAAGCAACAGTATATTGAAAAATCAACAATTCTGTATTCATTTGCAACTTTCTATGGGACGTGTGTGATTGGAGTACAAGATCATAGGGTAGGAAAAAGATTATTATGCCACTTCATTTACAAGACAAGGAACAAATCTCAATTGTGTAAATGTTTAGATTTTCAATTCTTTTGGGTATAATCCACAGACATTCCAACGAGGAAGACACGTGTTTGATATTTCACACAAAGCCAAAACATAGTACCAACATATGTAGACCTTATACAAATATGAAGGCACTATTATTATCATCATCTATGAAAGATTGTATTTCATTAATCTCTGCTTCTAACCTTATATGATACTTACATAGAAAGCATTTATATTCCTCAAAAGAGCAATAGGGTATCTAGGCATTTTGAGTTAAGACAAAATTACTATGGGATGACAATTATTTATATTTTATACCCGCTTCTGCTTCCAACTAAAATGAATTGGTATATACATGTTTTAAGTTTCAGTGCCCATGGATGAATGTATCCTAAAATTTTAGTATCTTCTATCTTCAGGCTCATAATATCTCTTCACAAGCTGACGGATAACTTTTCACTAGCAATACGAAGAATAGAGTTGTTCAACATATATGAACATTGCTAGTGAAGGATACACAAAGCAACAGAACGTCAGAGCAGAAGCCTATTAATATTCAAACCAACAAGGATATGACAACTTTATCTCATGTAGTTGGATAGTGGAGCACATTGTGAAAGAGGCAAAGATCTATGAATACTTATAGACAAGACACAAGAAAAAGCATCCATGGAACTGGGTTCATAATATGCCTCCTTGCTCACATAACTTCCATGCATCGCCATTCAGCTAATATCTGGATTGCTCAAATTCATCAAATATTTAGTTCATCTTTTATCGACAAATTTCAAACTAATAAACACCCCAAGTCAGAAAAAGAAATTAATATCTGAATTATTGACGATGGTTACATTAGAAAACTGAAAATTAATTTGCAGCTTCCTCCAGCAAAAGGTACAGAACATAGATGGAACGGCAAAGTTCCCACAACTCTTGGATACAACATCTAAGAAGAAAATATATGCAGCATTAGTAGACAAATACAGACATTAACACACAATCGAAATTGAAAATAAAAATCAATCCAATTCGGGAAAAAGTAAACGAAAACATTGTGCATCAAATTCCACGCCCTCTCACAGCTACAACGACATTGCACACCAAAAATCTCAGAAATTAAACTACAGAAACCAAGAGCACAAAATCAACATCTCCATAAACAAAAAACAAAATCAAAAATACCTAAACGTCAAATCGAACTAAATCAAGTTTTCTAACAACAGCACAAGTCAATCATGATCTGCTACGTTAGGAAACTTCAAAAATCTTAAGCCATACCTTCTCTCATGATTCTACGGGCGCAACTGTTCCTTTCGTTACTTAATTTTCCCTTCCCAATTAGGTTTCAATTTGCCACCCCCTTTCTCTGTATCGAACCATCAATGTTTCATCCCCCACTCAACTTGGCGGAGAATTCAAGAAATTCCAGGCAGAGAAAGAAAGCGAATCTCGACGGACTACATGAGATGTCAAGGCATGTATATCCGAATGGAGAGAGACAGATAGAGAAAAGTGGTGCTGGGTGGGGATGAGAGAAGAGTTGAAGAAATTTTATTTTTGGTGTTTCTGGGCTATTATAATTATGTCGATTGTTGTCAATTTCGCCATCGTTTTGCTTTGATTTGCAAATCTTCTCTGCTTAATTTTGATTTTTGATTAAACTCTACTATTTGGTTTCTTGAATAAATTTTCATCGGGTTCCTCTGTCTCTTTGCTAATTCTATAACTTTCCTGCCTTCATTATTAATAAAATTAAAACTTAATAGCCTTTTCGACTTCTTAAATGCAGCCAATATTTCTGGTTATTCCAGAAAATCTTCTAAATCTTGGTCTCTTTCAAAAGGTAAAACATTCATTAAAAAAAATTAGAAGCATTGTCGTATTTTCAGGATTTTATCAAATGTATGTGTTTAATCTCCAACCTTCTGCAATAAATAAAAATTCAGAAATGTGATTTTCTTTCTGCACAATTTGATTTAATGAGCAAAACACTGAATAACTTCGTCAATTTTTATTTATTTTTTAAATAACACACACACATATGTTTGCTTTGAAAAGTGAATTCTTATTTTTCAATGGCAGATTTTCAACATTTACACAGTATCAACAATGATAGTTCATTGTTGACCACCATCTAATAGTACTCCACGTATCGAGCTTAATCAATACCCTTGCAAATACTATTCCTTATCAACGCGATCATAAGCTTTGTTCTTATCAATGTCGAGGGCTACATCACCTTAGATCAATAGTAATCATTGGGTTGTCCCTGCGACGGCCCGAAATTAAATGAGCGGCCGCATGTTGAGAGGTTCTGAGTTCGAACACCACCAAACGCCTCTATGGGTTTAGTCACACACCCTGGTTTCCAAGTGGTTTGCGCTATTACATGGAGACAGTGGGGTTTCTACAAGATAAGAGTGGCGAACGCGGCTCCCCATGATATCTAAAAAAAAAAAAAAAAAATAGTAATCATTTATCTCAACATGAAAATAAACATTAAAACCATGAAAAGCAAATTGACATCAATCGATCAATCACATAATTTTGATTAAGTCATATAAATCATATAATCAACTAGAAATTTAGCTATGCATAATTGAAATTAGAAAAGATAAAAAAAAAACATAATTGAATTGATGAGTAAATAAAATTCGTATTGGTAATCATGATGAATAACTTGAATTCTTGAGTCTCCATTCTTTAATCTCTACTTTAAAAGTAAATCTAAAATCTAGAGCAAAATAACTAAATAAACTTCTAAGGAATCCTGGAAGAAAAATAAAGGTTCAAATGGTACCTAATCAATTGTAGGATCAAAAATACATTAAAAATAACAAAAAACCAAAAACAGCGTCTTGGGCGTTGGGCCATGGTCACTGCTCGAGCCGAGCTGACCGCGACTGTTGGCTTGAAAAATGCCTTCTGGCGCTGCCATGGCACTGACCGCCATGACTACAGGCTGTTTTCACAACTTGTGGCCGCGGCCCGTGGCTACGCTGTAGGGTGCTAAACGCAGATTTCGGTTATCGGTTAATCGATAACCAAACGAAAAAGCTTCGATTATCGGTTAACCGACAACCGATTTTTTTTTTGATTCGATTATCGATTCCATTGCAAGTGAATTTCGGTTATCGGTATAACCGATTAACAAACAGTTATACCGATTAACCGAAATTAATTAATTAATTAATTTATTTATTTATTTATTTAATTATTATGTAAAATTATTTAATTTAATATTATAATTTCTGTAATATTTGAAATAATCTCGGTTAATTTCGGTTATTTTCGGTTAATTCGGTTATTTTCGGTTATTTTCGTTAATTTTTGTATTTTTTTTTTTTTATTTTTTTAAATTTAATTTTAATTTGGTTATCGATAACCGAACCGACTAACCGAATCGGTTAATCGGTTAACCGATTAACCGATTGGTATCGGTTCGGTTATCTATTTTGGGTTAATTCGGTTTGATTAACGAAATTTCGGTTTTGTTAACCAAACCGAACCGATTCTCACCCCTAGCTACGCTGCGTGGCCTTCTTATTTCGTTTCATTCTTTATCGTCCGAATTCCAATTGGCACGTGATTTTTGTCTATAGATTTCTATCGAACTGTACTTTAATCTTATGAACCTTGATCTCATAAATTCCGGCTCCATTGTTATACAATTTTCTCAAAACATGCAAACAAGTATCAACTCTCAAAAGATAAACAAACTTAAGCATAAACGTGTTCCAAATATGATTTCGACTAATAACTTCATCACAAATGTATTTTAAAAATAATTGAAAATTCATGTTTATCAATCAATAAGATATTGTAAAGTAAAAGAAATTTGATAAAGAAAAGAAGAGTGACTTAATTTGGCAAAGCATTTCAAACGATTGAAAAATACAACCAAAATAATTGACTAAATAGTAACAGAAAATATCAAACACAAAAACTTTATTTTATTTTATTTTACTTTTTGAGAAAATTTCTGCAACCTATATGGATATTTAATTACTTATTTATAATATAATCCTCCAGTTCCTTTAGTTAAACACGTCGAAACCTAAGAGATTGATTTAACTAATTGAAACTTGAGAATTGAAATATTATATAATTAATACTAATTGATTTTCAATCAAGCCATGTTTTATAGTTCGACTTATTGTACTTTCGTAATTACGTTAGGCTTATTTTGGGTCGATCATACTATATATTGGCAAACGCAACACCTTCCCTTTTTCTTTGTCCTTTTTTCTTTTTTCCTTTTTTGAGAATATAACATCTTCCTCATTGGCCAAGACATAGGGGTGTTTGGCTAAGCTTATTTTAGAAAGCTTATAAGCTTCAAGAGCTTATAAGAAGTAATGTCTCAAGTGCTTATAAGTTGTTAAAGTGTTTGGATACTTGATTTTATAAGATAGAGAAAGAATCGTGAATTAGAGAGATAAAATTGACGAGATGTGAAGTTGATAGTGTATGTATAGAAAATAACGAACTATAATAAGGTTATTTTGGTAAATTCATGGTTGCTTATAAGTTTATGAAAAATAAATTAGGGTTGACCAACTTATTTTTAGGGAACTTATAATTCGTTGGAGCTTTATTTTCACAAATTTTATGTTTGTTTAGGAGCTTATTTTGTCAAACGCTTTAACAACTTATAAACTCCTTAACAACTTATAAGTTGTTTTAAAGAGCTTATAAGCTTAGCCAAACACCTTTATAGGATGCTTTCTTTCCGGATCTTCTGAATGTGGCTGGTAATTTGGGCTATCACACTATTAAGTTTGGATATAACTTTATTAGGAGAAGTTGGCGTGATTGAAATTATGTATCGTTTTTCGAATGATAAGTATAAAGAAGAAATGAGATATTTTGTTTAAAATAAGTATCGACTCATACTATGATTGTGGATTGTGGTATGACGATTTGAGATGAAATGTTGATTTCAATCTTTATTGATATATTTTATTAATTTTTAGATTAGATCCTTACATATTAAATGAATATGATATGAACAGTCGAGAAGAAGTGTTCATGTGAATTGTCATTGACGTGTTGAATATCGGGCACAGTCGTTACTAACAGTTACAGTAATATTGAAGTTGACGAATGCATTTCAACCGTTGCAGCAGCATTAAATGACTGAGAGAACTTAACAATGCTCACATACATAGTTAAAAGAGTTGTAAGTCGTAACGAGCATTTCAACGACCTTTATAGCAAGTGTGTCACACCAAATTAAATGGACACATGAGAGCTTGTTTTGAACCTATAAAAGGACTTATATTCCAATATCTTTGTTCTATATCTACTAACTCTTAATTAATTGAATTAAGTTTTTGAAGATTTGTACTCGATAATCTAAAACACGCAAAGTGAACACTCTATGAAAGCATTCTTGCTGTGTTTACATCTCTTTCATCTCTCGCTCTAATAATGCTTAGGGATAGGCCTGTGCATCGGTCGATCGGTCCGACCGACCAGAAAACCCGTAACCGAAAATCGACCGAACTACACAGTTCATTGACCGAACCGACCGTAATTTCAAATCAAACCGAAAATCGACCGAACCGCTTTTAAAAATCGGTTTCGGTCGGTCGACCGAGCCGACCGAAAACACAGAGCCAAATGAATGAACTCAAAAATCGGTATGCACACATACAGCAAGTATTACCCTAGAAACCCTATTGTCACAATAATTGTTCATCGGTTTAGCTTTTATCTGTTGAAAACACAGAGCCAAATGAATGAACTCAAAAATAATTTGGTAAATTCCATTCTATGAGGAATGTACGAATCGTATGCTTGGCAAAAGTTGGGATGAATTACCTAGTTCGAATATGCCGATCAAATGTGAAGTCATCACCACCGTAAGTAAACTTGAGTGAGTTCGGTCAGGAGACATCGAATTCTAAGAGGAACTTCATAAGTTATACAAGAACACACACTTCAGTGCGACTGCGTGCGAGGTGAGGAGGAAGATGTGGTCTTGTTGCGAGAGGAGATAGGCGGCGCGTGAGGTGAGGTGAGGAGGCGAGAGTGAGAAGGGATGGAGAGGAGATAGGCGGCGTGAGTGGTGGTGTGAACCGAGATAGGCTGCGAGAGGAGATTAGGGATTTAGGGTTTCAAATAATATTAAAATATTAATTAATTAATTTAAATAATATATATTCGATCGGTCGGTTATCGACCGAGACATAATTTATAAAACCGAACCGACCGACCAACCGATTTTTTCTAGAAAAATTAAACCGACCCGACCGAATACTTGTATAATAACCGACCGAAAACCGATCGTATTTGTTTTATCGGTTCGGGCGGTTTTTGCACAGGCCTACTTAGGGATACAAATGTTTTAAAGGAAATGTGTCTAATACATAGGCCTTGAAAAACAAAAGATAATGGAAAAGATTTTCATCACGCTTGACAATAGCCTGTTATGTTGAAATTTACAAGCATGATGTAATTTGTAATTGGGGTGGTCTCCTGCGGCACGTGAGACCCACACCTAATTAATTTTAAATTAATTAATTAATATTAAATTAATTCTAATTAAAATTAATTAATTTAATAAATTTTAATTATAAATTAATAAATAATATTTTGAATCAATAAATCTTGATTTTAAATTAATAAATTCTAATTGTGAATTAATTAATAAATATTAATTTTGAATTAATAAACAATAATTGGAATTAATAAACCCTAATCGTGAATAATAAATCTAATTTTGAATTAATAAACTCCAATTCAATTAATAAATCCTAATTTTGAATAATAAACCCTAATTGTGAATTAATAAATCCTAAATATAAATTAATAAATTCTAATTTTAAAGTGATAAATTATAATTAAAATTAATAAATTTAATTATAAATTAATAAAATCTAATTATTCTTACTCATTATAATTAATATATAATCATTTTAACAAAAATAAAGGTGAGCTCACGGTCAATCGAAACTCATCCAAGTTTTTATCTTTGTAATTTGTAAAAAAGATTATTACTCCATCCCTAGAACAAAGGTGAATTATTGTTGTTGGTGTCGAGATTAATTACTAATTAACCTCTTCATGTTGTCGTTGTTGTCACCAGTAGATTTCAACATCGTTTTCTTTGTTCGGTCTTATCAGCAGGATATTGATGGTATCTATATATTTAGGCATAGCAATGAGAGCAAAATATCCAAGTTTTTTATTTTCAATGTGATACGTGGAGGAGTAATCACGAGAATTAGGCGGTTGATGGTATTTAAGAAAACATGATCAGTACATGACGAATGTTTTTATTTAAACGAATATATATATATATATATGGTTGAGTTATAATAAAAATCTATTTTTTTTGTAAAACTTAAAAATTAATATATTTTACGTATAAAGTTAATGCATTTTATGTATAAAACTAATGCACCCTTGAGTTATGATAAAAGACAATACTATTCATCAATATTTCGTAGTACAGTAACTTTATATATATAATGCATTAACTTCGTAAAAAATGATTGGTTTTAGGTTTTACTAAAAACAGGTTTTATTTGAACTCTTCCACATATATATATATATATATATATATATGGATTTAGTTATAATAAAAAATATGTTTTCGTAAAACCTAAAATCAATGCATTTTATGTATAAAACTAATGCACCTTGAGTTATGGTAAAAGCCAATATTATTCATCAATATTTTGTAATGCAAAGAACTTTATACTTAAAATGAATTGGTTTTAGGTTTTACTGAAAAATTGGTTTTATTTAAACTCTTCCTATATATATATATATATATATATATATATATATATATATATATATAATTAAAATAAGAATCATTTTAAAATATGAACATGAGAACTAAATGAATTTATTGTCAAAGTTAATGAATCCGTTAAAAGTTATTGATCGTAATATTTGGAATTTTCGCCTCGGTTTGAATTCCATGAGGGACGAAAAATCCATTTTTGGATTCAATAACTTTTCGTTGATTCATCAATTTTCACGATGTATTCACCATTTTTAGTTATCGATTCATATATATATATATATATATATATATATATATATATATGAGGATCAAATAGACCAGAGTCCGAGATAAGATGTAGACTCAATCTCATTCACTCATCTCATGATCCTATTGTTGAGATTTTTTCAGACTTTTTTAGCTTAATTTTGTTGATTTCGCTATAGTAAGGGTAAATTAGTAATTTAATTTGTTATGTGATTGTGAAAAGCAAACCATGCATTTAGTTGAATTGACATATGCATTTAAATGAACAAAAAAATGCATGCAGTTGAGCACAATAATACATGTGGTTGGAAGCTTGCGCCCAGCGTGCGCTCGTGTTCGCGCGTCACTCCGACGCTCACTCGTGCGTCCGTTGGCCAACAATGCATTTTTACGTTTTGTTAAATGCGTGAACACGTTTTGTTAAATGCATTAATATGTTTTATTAAATAAATATTTGTGTTTCATGTCAACATACATTTTTATGTTTTGTTAAATGCAGTTTCATGTTTTATTAAATGCAGTTTTATGTTTTGTTAAATGCAGTTTTATGGTTTTCGATAACAAATCTCTCATTCATCTTTTTCCGTCAAATCCGTCGTCTCTTTCTCCGATTACCGACGAATTCGCTGTGAACCACCACCATAGCCATCATCTCTCTCGATTCTTCAATTATCTATCAAATTCATCTTCTATATTTTCTTAAAATCCATCATTTTTGTTCTCAATTTTTTTTCTTCTTTTTCTTTCTTTTAAAATCTGTTGTTTGTTATTGTCGTGTATATATCGTTGATGTTCGTCGATCTTTTACCGGGCGTTGTCCGCTATTGTCGCCGTAAATCGGTCTTGCCGCTTCTTCTTTGCCAAGGAAGAGAAAAATAAGATTGATTTGATTTCTTCTCATTTTGCCCCCTGCGAAATTTTATTTTTTTTAAAAAAAGAGAAAAATGAGCTGCCACGTGTCAGCTTGTGGTGTGGTCACGTGTTTAAAATATGTGGTCTAGATTGAGTGCTACATATTATCTGGGAATCGAATACTACGGGATCTCAATATATATATGGGGTGGTTCGTGTGATAATGAAAATAAGTGTAAAAAATAAGAATAGATCATATCCACACATCTTTCCTAAATCAATGGTCCAAATCTAATGTAATATATTAACTGATTTTTAATTACTATTTTTTTATAAATTCGTATGAGGGTATAATAGGAAATATATAATACAAATTAGATCATCATCTTCCACATTCATAAGCATTCGGCGCTACTGTTCATCGTACAGAAACTATATCCCTTAATTGTAGGTATTCGAAACATGCTTGTACATCTCTAATTTCACATCAATTATATATCATAAATAATGCATCACGTAGCATTTTTAAACATAGTTTAACATTTAAAACTCGCATGTTTGCCATATACAATTGTGTAATATTATTAATGAATATGTGCTACATAACATATATATATATGTGCCAAAAAAACACACTCAATCGTAACAAAAATAAATAAATAAACACAATATATGTACAAAACAAAGAATCAAATTAACTAGTAATAATTTATGAAATTTTAATATATGTTCAAGTTGAATAAACTAAATATGCTATAAAAATATTTCACTAGTGCAATAAGTACTGAAAAGCAGGTATGAATTAATACATAATTTTTTTTATCTACATATGTGCAAAATGAATAAGCTAAAAATACAAAAAAAATATTCCACCAGTGTCATAACTGAAAAACATATATGAATCAATACATAGATATATTTACCTAAGTTTTTCATATATTTGTTGGTTTGAATCACAAATAAACTTGCATAAATTAAGTATTCTATTTGAAATTATAATTTTAATGATAGATTATATAAATCTCTAAAATAAGGAAAAAAATCGTGTGTTAGCTGAAATTAAGGAAAAGAAACTGTTTTTTTAAATATTAATTTACTTATATAACCTTGACAGAAAACGTAGGTAGAAATGTATAGCACATATACATGATAATTGTAGCATAATGAGAACAAATATTGTCCATTGATTTATTAAAATCAATGAGTTAGATTTATTCACATTTCTTATTAAAAAATCATTCATACATGATTCATCCACTCTCTCTTTATATATATATATATATATATATATATATATATATATATATATATATAGAGAATAAATCAACTTTAAACTAGTATCTATAAATCAATTTGGTCCATAGATCTTAATTGATGAATGGTCCGATTGATCTTTAAGAAATGATGTGAAATTTTAGACATAAGATTATGCTTTTTCAGATTATGTTTTTCACGTATAAAACAATATTTTCTATTTCTTATTCTTTTCATGCATAACACAATATTTTTCATTATTACAAGTATGTTGATTTTTAGTTAGTAGCTAGAATAAGGTCGGTTTCTATTTAATCATCTTCACACACACACACACACACATATATATATAGGGAGGTTAACGTGAGAACCATTTTTATTGTGAGAACATGAGAAATGAATATGCTATGAAAGTTAATGAATCTGACGAAAGTTAATGAATAAAAATAGAATTTTCGCCTCATGGGATTCGAACCCTGGTGAAAATTCGAATTTTTGGATTCATTAACTTTCGCAGAGTATTCATTAACTTTCATAGCATATTCATTTTGTTCATAAAGAATTTTCGTAGTTCTTAGTTCTCACGTTAAAATTGGTTCTTATTTGAACCTCACTATATATATATATATATATATATATATATATATAGGGGTGGTTATAATGAGAATAGTATTAAGAGTGAGAATATGAATAAATCTCAGCCATTCATTGTAATGTATCCAATGGATGAGATTTGTGTATAAATAAGGAATTAAAGAAAACTGCAATTTTTTTTGAATGCTGTAAAACCCGTCCAAGGGTAAAACTGAGAAAACAGTAAAAAATTTACATAAAGAATCAATTGGTAGATATTGAAATCTTTTCCAATTCCTGTAAAATAGGCGATTAATTTCGTGAGATATTGAAATACATTTGATGCACAACCGCAAATTCACAGCACATTAATTGCTAATCTTTTCGTTTCGCCTTCCTCGTTTATTATTGTCTTTTGAAGATAGGTTTTTTCATAAGATTGAACTCGGTTTCACTATCATCACCGTGTACTGTTCTTGGTGAACAAAGAACGAAGGCGGCGGCTTTCGCATAAATCTCTCTCACACAATTCAACAGGCGATTAAAAATGGTGAAGGAAGGACGAAGCAAGAGGAAGGGGAAAGAACCACAAAGGGAAGGAGGTAAGTTGTTCTTGCGTACAATAAAAATCGATTGAATGGTTTTGAATGTATTTTGTTGCTATTGTTTTATAATTGGTTTCCATGAGCACTTTTTCCAGAATCGAACGAATCTAGGGTTTGACTGCTGTCTTTTTCAAACTAGTTTCAATGGTGTTGTCTAAAGGGTTTGATTTCCTTTTTTGGTAAAAACCATGTAGTACAAAAGTATAACAACAAAAAATTATCACTATATATGCATTATGAAACGTGTGATTGTCGTTTGTGGTCCCGGAATGAGTGGTTTCATTTGATATAATAATTCACGGTTGTTTTTTCTACTTTTTGACCTGTTTGTCATAAGATGTTTATTCACAGTGTAGTTGTTCGTTGTTGTTCTTAGTTAAGCAATGTTAATGATAGGCACTAAATAAATGTACAACATCATTTGTGTTCTCTGTATTTGTTGCATCGCATTATATGTAACGATAAATTGTATATTCTATTGCATATGTATGTCCATCGTTTGTGGTATCTCAGATATGTTGCACAATTCATTATAAGTATTGCATAAACTGTACATTTTATTGCATGTATTTAAATACTATGATGGATGCGTAGAGTTTGGAGCAGTAATATGTTGATCTTAAATTCTAATGTTGAAATCAGAAAGTATCCAGATCGTTGCATATGTAATCCACGTATATTGCAAATTTTCCATCTTTATGTAGCATAATTAAAAGTAAATATTTCATATTTACTGCATGTATGTAGCACATTACTTTAGAAATAGTAGCACAAAAAATAGGAGATGTAGCACATTAATATTATAATGGTATTAAACATTGCACATTAATATTGTACAAGATTTAAATATATGTAGCACATTACTTACCTATATGTAGCACATAACTATTATATGTAGCATAGTAATATTATAATCATAGTGATTACCTATATGTAACACATAACTAATACTGAATATTGCATATTTACTGCATGTATGTAGCACATTATTTAAATATATGTAGCACAATAATATTGAAATATTGTAGCACGTAACCATAAGATGTAGCACATTAATGGCGTATATGTAGCACATAACTAATATATGTAGCACATGTTATGTCGGTATAATAAGTTAATGTGAAATTTAATGATTTAATCATATGCAATATTGAATCGCATATATGTATCATGAATATAGCACATTATTTCATATTTATCGCATGTTTGTAGCACATCACTTAAGGAATAATAGCAAAAAACTAGGAGATTGTAGCACATTAATATTATAATGGTATTAAACATTGCACATTAATACTGTACATTATTTAAATATATGTAGCACATTACTTACCTATATGCGAGACATAACTAGTATATGTAGCACGGTAATATTATAATCACATTAATTACCTATATGTAGCACATAACTAATACTGAATATTGCATATTTAATTCATGTATGTAGCACACTATATAAATATATGTAGCACAATAATATTGAAATATGTTATCAGATAACTATAAGATATAGCACATAAAAGACCTATATGTAGCATATAATTAGTATATGTAGCATATGTTATGTCGGTATAATATGTTCATGTGAAATTCACATGATTAAATCATGTGTTATGTTGAATACTGCATATATTAAGCATGTACATAGCACATTATTTTATTATATGTAGCACATAACTAGTATATGTAGCACATTATCAGATTCTAGGGAAACGTCTACATATATGAATTATTATTCTGATCTTGTATTCATTATACATATTATATATTATTCTAATCTTGTAATACTATCATTTGTATAGATCGAGGTAAGAGAACAGTTGCAGATATAATTAGACAGAAACGAGTACTAAATTTAGAGGTTGAAAAGGAACAACGGACAAAAAAAAGGAATGATACCAATGAGATACCGGATGAAGTGGCCACTGATGTGGGAACTGATAAGCAGGATGAAGATGTACGGGAAATCGAAAGTGATGGTTTATTTCTAAACCGGTTTCTAGGTGTAATTTGAATCGTTTTTAACACTCTAGCAAAATTAAATGATCGTCGAGAGCATTATAGATGATTTAGGATTTGGGCATGTTAGAGATGTTAACATTAAAGAACTTCTGCGAGGCGGCTTATTGGTTGGTGCATAACTTCAATCATAATAGTTACGAGCTAATTCTAACCTCAAATAGAAGAATTCATGTAACCCATGAAGATGTTTACCGTATATGGCTTTCCCAAAGGGCGTAGAATAGTGTCTAGATTTGGAAGACACATACAACTCCTCTTTTGATGAATGGATGGCGTTTTTCGGTACCCATCGGCATAGAGTTTCGCTGAAGTTACATGATGCTTTGTTGTTTGTGAAGATGGGGGATTGGTTTAAGCGTCATTTTATGATTCTTGATGATCCTCATTCATGGAAACACCGCAATGGGTATATTATTCGTATATACTCAATTGTTTGGAAAACATTGGTCAAGTAAAAATTGGAATTGGGGTGAGTATGTAATCAGGAGTCTGATTGAGCACAAGACATACTGGGTGGAAAAGAAAGCTTCATATTTTGTTGGACCACTGTTATTCTTGATGGTAATAAACTTATTTTATTTAATGATTTATTATTCTTGTATGAATACAATTTTGTTTATCTGAACTATTACTTTATTTTCGCAGATTTTTTATGTTGATAGGGTTGTGTATAAAATGCAATCTGTGCCAAGGCATTACCCTATAATAGGTAACTGGAGTACCAATTCTTTGAGAAAACGACAAGCTTTAGAAATTAAAGAGGGGGTTTTTGGAGACGGATATCCAAATCCACCGATTGAGTTCAACGCTGATGAAGGTAATGAAGTTGTAGATTTAGGTAATGCCAGTGGCAATGTTGTGAGTCAGAATATTGAGGTTTTGACCATTGCAAAGAAGATTAGCACACTTACAGTCGACATGATGAAGATTATAGAGTCGGCACCAAGAGAAATAGCTGTTTCTCGTTCGTTTCAGCGGACAATAGAAACAGCTTTCAAGTCCATATCATGTACGACTCTCTCTGTTTCTCAGCAAAAGTCTGGTCAAACACAAGACAATACAGAAGAAGATGATGGTTTTTGGAATAACATAGATGTCCAAAAACTGTGGGATGATGTAGATTCTGCTCTTGCACAAAGAGATGCGTACATGAGCAAGCTTGAAGATACGTCATCTTTCAGTTTTGGGCTAACTCAACTGTGGAGCACACCACGTGAGGTGGAAAAAAATGTTGGTGTTTCAGTGCATGAAGAAGTAGAGGTAAAGTATTAGTTTTTAAAAAATGAAATGCTATTTATAACATTTATTGTATATTTCTTTGAATAACTCATTTTAAAAAACTGACAGCGTGTGGGTGTCGATGACGAAGGTGTTGGTAATGATGCAACAAGTATTGTAGACAATATTGTTGCATGTCTACAAACAGAGGTTAGTATTGTGGCTGTATATTCTTAGTGCTTTAACAGCCCTTGCACAACTTATATTTACTACTTAATTTCTAACATATGATATCAGTTTGTTAGTAAACATTGCACAAAATTGCCCATATGTAGCATATAAGCGTAATATTGTAGCATATATACCATGTATGTTGATAATTATTATCATGGGGTTAATAGAGCTTATCCTGGACAATATCAAATCAACATTAACACGTCCAATGGCTATATGTAGCACATAAACATTCTTTTCTTTAAGTTCCGAATATTTTTTAAATAAAATAACATTATCTAAGCAGTTAATCGTTAACGTCATATCGTTATTTATTGTTGCACTCGCAAGAGACTACATGTAGCACATAAAACTGTCTTAATGTAAATACATAATTATTGACTCTTTATTAAGCAGTTTATTAGTTCATATAAGATGATATTTAATACATTTATTATTATATGTTAACAGTTTGCAGAAAACCCATCGGGGGTTGAAATAGCTAATCGTCAGGAGAATATCAAGACGACCGTTGAACCACAGGTTTTTATTTTCAAGAGCATGTTGTTAAATACAATAACATCTTTGTCAAAAATAATCGATAATTTCATTGTCTTATGTAATGTTGCACATGGCATGAACTATGTATAGCATATTAACTAAAACAATGTTGCACAATACTTATGTACGTTCATCATATGTTACTGTTTTTATCTGGTTATTAATACATATTAGATGGTATTACAGACATATATTATTCCATATTAACAGTTTGTTCAGCACACAGAAGTTGTTGATACATCAAACACTCGGGGCAATATCACATCATTGGTTGAACCACAGATTGATATTTCCAAGGTCCTTGTTTTAAATACAATAGTATTCTGTCAAGTTTTTTTTGGTTTTTATGCAACTACTATTGACCTAAATATTTGTTGTGTGTTATATATATTACTTCACACTATTTTTAAAATATTACATTGCCACTATTATTTCTTACAGACAGGTATGGTTGATGAGGTACAAGGAGTTGGAGCAGACACTACAATTGACCCAACCTTGAGAGAACCCACTGGACCAACCGTAGTAGAACAAAGGAAGGTTGTTGTTTCATACAAAGGAAAAGAAAACTAGATTCGATTGGGTTGTACTAAGCTTAAACAAGCGTCTATTAATGATATTTGGAAGTAATACTAATGTCTGTAATTATATTTTGTTGCAATGCTGTTGTGCAGTCTTTAGTTATATTTTGTTGCAATGATGTGGTGCAGTATGTAGTTTACTAGTTTCGATTTGGGTTGTAGTAAGCTTAAACAAGAAGTCTAGTAATGATATTTGGAAGTAATATTAATGTCTTTGGTTATATTTTGTTGCAATGCTGTTGTGCATTATTCATTTGTATTTTGTTGCAATGATGTGGTGCAGTCTGTATTTATATTTTGAGACAATGATGTAGTGCGATCTGTAGTTATATTTTATTGGAATGATGTGTTGCGATCAGTAGTTGTATTTTGAAGCAATGATGTGTTGCGATCAGTAGATATATTTTGTTGCAATGATGTGTTGCGATCAGTAGATATATTTTGTGGTACATTATTAAAGATATTGTGTGTCATTTATGTGGTACAGTATGTACTTATATTATCTCATACAGTATGCAATTATGTAATTATGTAATTATATTGCATACTGTACCACAAATATTTCAATTATGGGGTACAGTATGCAATTATTGTTTCTTTTATGTAATATTTGTATTGTATATATTTTTTTTCATATTGTCTTAATGGATTTAAATATGCTTGTAGATTTCACATACGGATGACGATTGCGACAAACAAAAGCGAAGAAGCACGAGTGTTTCGAATAAGCCTTTGGCTTTAAAATCACCATTTTTGATAAGAAAGATCAACGTATGCAAGAGCCTCACGAAAAAGGAATTAAAGTGTGGGATTTATGCGCTCTACAACTCTACACCTAATGAGTATGAGTAATTCGACTCTATCACCTTTGTAGCATTGTTTAATTGAAAAATGATTTTAATATTTTGTTAACATTAGGGAAGAAACTTTGTTTGCTCATGGAGACATAGAACTAACAAGAAAACATATGTCTACGTTGGCCAAAGAAAGCATTATAGGAGTTGGTGTAGTAGACGCATGGTGTGTAATGCTCAATAATATGGAAAAGTTTCGTGGTGATGGATCACCTAGAAGATTTTTTGCAAACACTTTTGTTGGTGTAAGTTTACTAAACATTCTAATATTCAAATTTTTTAATATTCAACATCTTTATATTTATGTAACATCTGTATGTATTGAATGATGCTATGATTGTCTATATACTAACGTATCAAATTAGGAATACATGTGGTAAATCAATTATAATTACAATTATAGCACATTTAAGAATATATGTAGCATATAGTTGAAAAAATGATTGCACATATAAAACATATCATACAGCACCAAGTATTCAGTAATTGTTCTTCTGAACAATTACTTTTACTCCTAAGACTATGCTTTTTGTTTTATAAATATACTGACGCAATGGTGGCAAGAGATCTTTGTCACGTGCATATTCATATTACACCTATTCATCACTAGCCATTGTCATAACATGTGATACATATACTATTTATGTGCTATGTATAGGTGATTAAAGTGCAATTTTTAATACCATTATAATATTAATGTACTATGTATAATCGTTATGTGCTACATGTGGTAAAATAATGTGATACCTACATGCTATACATATTTACACGAACATATTATTGTGCTATATATATTATCTATGTGTTTCATATAGGTGATTAATGTGCAGGGTATAATATTATTATAATATTCTTGTGCTACATATATCATGATATGTGCTATATGTAGTAAAATAATGTGCTATATACATGCATTGCAAAGAAGAGGTACACGATAATTGTTCTCTTTGAACAATTACTTTTACTCTAATAATATGCTTTTGTTTTATACATAGGCGGACGACCTTGGTGGCAAGAGATCTTTCTCACGATGTTAGAAGGGATCGTTTTTGAGAATATTATTTGAGTTGGAGAGCAACCACACATCAAATTAAATGAAATTGATATCGTAAGTTATGTTTAATATATCACTATTTAGGATTCTATTTAAATGAATGAAATATAATACTAAATTTTCTATTTGTAGTTTTTCTTTCCTATATACGGGAGCAGAAATACTTTACAATATGCATTGATGTGAAGTGTGGTAAAAATTTGTGTTGATAGTATGAATGATTACGCAAGTGAATGTCGATGAAAAATATGACGATTTACTTACTAATTTGGTATGGTGTACATTATATTTCATTATATTTATTCATAAAAAAATTAACATGATATGTTTCATACTTATTAACATTAGTTTTTATTTTTATTTTAGCGTGATATATTATCCGAATATCGAGTTCTGAGAACAGTTCAAAAGCTAAAATTGTGGAAAGAGGTCACTTTGAAATACCAACAATAAGATGGGAGACAAAAGAAATTCGATGGACAATGGAGTATATTTGTTGCGACATCTTGAGACATTCATGGCGATGTTTCTAGAAAATGGGTGTTGGAATTACAACAAATCCTCACAAACAATTGTTAACCATGCGGGTCCGATCTTGCGAAATTATTGGTTGGGAGCATAATATAGTGAAGGATACAATAATGGCTTGCGGAAATTTTTACCGTGAAGTGACTTGAACAGATATGAAAGTAGAAACAATGTTATTTGGTTGATTTTTTTTCATAGCTACATTGAAACCACGGTATGAAAGTTGGATGGTTGTTTTTTGATTTTGGTTTATTTATAACATTGAACAAATGCAATCAGATTGATATGTTGAAAGTTTTTTATGGTATATGATATGGTTCTAATTTTTATAATATATGTAGTAAACTGTTCATTCAATGTTTAGCCTTGTCTATGCAGATTTTTATGTTTATGTTTTAACTTGTTCGAACGCGCATTGTTTATTAAACGGTGATCAATATACAACATGATTGACATATTAATGAATAATATAATCTATGATACACAATCTTAAACAGCGAACAAATTTATATGTTGCACACTTTATTAATATTATATGACATTTGTCCCAAAAACAGTGCAAACATGATATATATTAATTGAATACTAATGGGTGTAATACATTGATGTAGCATAAGTTCATATATGTGTGACATATCCTATAAAAAATGAAAATATACATTGGTGTAATACATTGTCCAAACACGATTATAAGATGTAGCATATACGTTTATTTCCTAAACTGGTTCCTAAACTTGTTTCTAGGTGTAATTGCATATTTACAGCATGTATATAGCACATTATATAAATATATGTAGCACAATTATATTGAAATATTGAAGCAGATAACTATAAGATGTAGCACATAAAAGACCTATATGTAGCATATTATTAGTATATGTAGCATATGTTATGTCGGTATAATTTGAAGATATACAAATTTTCGAATAACGTGTTTAATATTATATTCTAGCATATCCTAAAATATGTGTGTCATATACAAATTATAAATTTTATGTAAAGATTGTTAGCATCAATTATACATGATTTTAAAATTAAATCAAATAATGAAAAAATACAAAATATAACAAAACGGCATAAAATAATTGAATAATCATTAAATGTAACAAAACGGAATAAGCATAAAATGTATCAATTATTCAACGGATATCAATACTAAACAAATCTAAGATTTGTTGTTATTAGGGCAATTCCTAGAATCATGATTCGTTAAAGTATTACATTTCCGACATTTCCTCTTCGGCTTGCTTGCAACTTCTATAGCCTTCTCCCTATTTGATTTTTTCCTGTTGGCACTGCCTTTAGTACTCACTACAGGAGGCGGAAGTAATCTAACAGTTGATGGTTTAGATGAACCATAATACTGCTCAAACATAGCATCTTTGGATTTTTCCGTACCTCGTGATGCACACCAATGAAAATTTTGCGGATGCTTCCTTAAATATAACCATGACTACGCTGCGTTGGGATCACCATCAACCAATCCAATGCATTTACAAGCCTCAAAGAACAACTCGTTATTCCACTACCATCCGAATACCGAATTGTTGTTACGCTCCCTAATAACATCGAACATGCATATTTTGTCCACCTCTTGCAAATATATTTTTCTGGTATTTCTTTCACATTCATGTTCAACATCATCAAAAAAATATGACTGCACAACAAGCCATTGCGTGTGTAATACTTGCATGAGCACGATATGGATTCCTTTGAAACAATACGAACTACTTCAAATATGCATCCATCGTTATCAACAACTGAATAACTTGACAACTCAGATTGATCAATCATAGACAATATCGACACTCATGAACAAGACTTCAATCTCACTGAACCTTCAAGAATATATTATGCGATATATATAGAGGCCGCATGACGTTCGATAGGAAAATGCATCTTGAGATCAAGTATACTGTTTCATCTTTGTAGTTGAATTGATCATGTGTATTGCGTTGAGCATCTAGAGCACTTCGAAATGAATATAGAATTCACTAAATCTGCGTTGGCATTGAGATCTCGCCGGAAGAAACTGTTTTGCTCTCGAAAGAGATGTAGTTTTAAATAAACCACTCATCTCACAATCGCAAAAATAAGCCGGAATCGATATGAGCATAGCGAAACATCTTACCAAACCATTTATGAGAAGACAATCCATAATCGTTGACAAAATCATTCCATAGTTGATCAAATGTTGTCGGTTCATTGATCTCTGACCAAACAATGTTGTTAAATCTTTGTTTGAAATCAGGATCATCATTCAATGCTGATGGAACTTTCTCGGCAACTTTTAGCATAATATGCCACATACAAAATCTATGTCTGGTGTCCGGAAGAACTACTGCAACAGCCTTCTTCAATGCAGGGTCCTCGTCGGTTATCATCATTTTCGGAGGAAAATTCATACACTCCACAAATTTTGTAAGCAACCATGAATATGATTCAAAGTCTTCCCTAGTTAACAAGCCAACTCCAAATGTCACACACTTACCGTGATTATCTTTACCTGTGAACGGCGCAAATATCATTTTATACTTGTTATATCAAAAAAAGATGTTAATTTCTTAATCTATATTATAAATAATATTTGCAAAGGCTTATTAATCATACTTTAAGACAACTATAATTAATAAAAGACATCGCACATTATCAAATGCAAAAAAGAATAACATTGGCATTAAAACATCAAACTTTGACGTCTAAACACATAGCATAACGTTTTAAATTCTTAGCACGAAGTTGTAAATCGTTTCACAATTGATATTAACTATATAATATCTAATATATGATGTCGGTTGTTAGTAAATAATCTCGTTAATTGCCTACATATAGAACATAAGGGTTATATTGTAGCACATAATCATACTGACACATAAGCATTACACAATATCGAGTTAAAAGTAATCTGCGGTGACATTAAAACATCTAACATTGACATCAAAAACATAGCATAACGGTATAAAATCTTAGCACAATGTTGTAAATATGTAGCACATAAGCAGTTGAAACAATAATACAAAAGATTTCCTTCCAAAATAATATTGAGCGTGTAATTTGTGATTAAAAACATTAAATATAACTTACGTTAGTCGAATAAGTGGCATCAAATGACACAAACTTCACCAAAAATATGGTAATTTACAATAGACAAAGAGTCATTTTAAAAGGCTCTTAACTTGATTCCATTCATCTTGTTGATACTCAAACTTAAATCGATACAAAACTCACGTTTGCGTTCCAACTTCTGCAACAAAATCTCCGCATCAACACCATTAGAGAACGCTCTCATATCACGTGCATAATTCTCGAATTCAATAGCAGTACAACCAACATCCTCAAAAGTTCCAACAAGCTCTTTAAAAAGTCGATATGAACGCATAAGTCCTATATTCGCCCTACGGCATTTTGCAATCATCATATCATGTGCAGCACTAATCTTTCTATTACACTTCATTAGATGTTTGTAACCATCTGATACCATTTCATGATTGTGCGCCTCTATAAATATTGATACAACATAGCTACACCAAAGATCTAAGCGGAATGCAACACGCGTCCTACATCCCGACCTTGTCGACATCCTCCTCCGTTTTGTAATAATAGTATGTGATTTGCTTGGAGAATTATCAACCGGTTTTGACACCTCTTTATTACAAACGATATAACGCCAAACTATAGTATCGTCGTCGTATTTGACTAAAGTTGCCATACGCGTTCCAAAGCCGCATGCAACACCATACTCACGATAAAACTTTTCACCCTCATTTAAGGTATTAAATACATTTCCCACATATGGTTTCATCTCAGCAGGATAATTCGGGATAATAAGTTCATCGGAATTTCTTTGCGTACTTCCAACATCAGCTGTGAAATAATAATAAATAATAATTATGCAAAGGTAATTCATGTAAATGCAATAAAAATACATTAAAAATGCAATAAACGATATACACAGATATAAAAAGGGATAATAAGATTGCCATTTAATAATATATTTTTGTGCGGCAATGATAAATACAGAGTGCTGTAGATTTATCCAACAATGCAATATATAAATTACGATGAAGCGAAACTAACAAACAAATAAAAATCGAAATCAACATCCTATGTTTAAAAATATAGAACTTAAAAATAAAAAACTAAGAGATCGACGGAAAATTAATAACGAAAACAATCAATTTTAAAAATTCATGTATCGTACAAGGCATAACGCAAATACATATAAAAAACTACTCACATTTTTTATCGACAAACAACAAATATGCGAGACAGGAAATACGTTGGAAAAAAATATAATATAAGTGCAACATGAATATATTAATGATGCAACAAACATACAATACATGTGCAACTAAAATCAATCAAGAACAATGATACAATATACATTAACGACTAATTACCTTGTTGTTCCAAGGAAAAAACACGATTAAAATTAGGTATAATAAGATAACCATTTAATATATATTTATAAAAGTCAATGAGAAATACGGTGCTATAGTTTTATACAACAATGAAATAGTTTTATACAACAATGCAATACACAGTATTAAAAAATTGAAGAGTTATAAAACCAATGCAACGATTATATACTAATATGCAATACATACAAATTAAATGTGCAACACCAATAAATCGAAAGAAATTACCTCGCTGCTCCATGGATATAAAACTGGATGATAATTATCAATTGCGCAAATATGTAGATTTTCTTGTAATGAATAGTCTTCTGTACTGCATAATAGATATATCAAATACACTACTCCATAAATAGAAGATTTATAGATCCCTTAATTTTAGGTAATAACCGTTTATATAATGATTGGATTTACGAAATTGTCCTTCTTATGATTTGCGAAACTCAGAATTGTAGCATATTTATTATTAAGTTTAGCACACCTATATTAAATCGAATCATCGATTAATTGAGATAAATGGACGAGATTTATTCCTATTTCTCACAACATTTACCATTCCTATATGATCTATATCCTATATATATATATATATATATATATATATATTGATTCATGTATATACAATCATTAACATATATAAATGAGAATAAATTATGTTCATTAGATTTGAAAATCTAATTGTTGTTTTTAAGTGTGCATCTGAATTAGTTACTTCATATTTCTACATATAATTGTGGATTTATGCATCTATGTCATAATTTATGCATTGAATCTGAAGATCCATATTGATGTATCAATGATTAAAATTTATCCTCATGTTTACACTATAAGGGTGTCCACGATACGATATACACACACACACATATATATATATGCTAAAAAATGTGAACATTAGAAAATATATCATTTCATTGGTGCGTGTGATATAATGATTAATGTCCGAGACCAAAAATATCAATGGTAGAGTGATTAATCAGGTCCGAGTTCGATAGAATGATTAATGTCGAGACAAAAAAAAAATATAAGGTTTGAATTCAATATAACCGACTTTTAAAATAATAATAATAATAATAATAATAATAATAATAATAATAATAATAATAATAATAATAATAATAAAAAGTCCTCTTTCATGTATCTATGGGTAAAGTGTATCAAACTTAAAGTGCACCAAACTTCCCCGGATGTTAATGTAATCGTACACGAAACCCTTTGAATTTTCAAAATTAAGCACGACTTTAAGTTTTTACAAAATTTTCACCAAAACCCTTATATAGAAATAGTATCACATAAATCAATAGGAAGGTCGGTCGTCGGAGGTTCGAGTCATCTAATATACGTGTGCACTAGTATACGTGAATTAATTTTTTTAGAAAGATGCAAGAGATTATCACATAAATCAAAAGGTTAATTTAATGCAACTTCATCAAAGAATCATCAAGCTTGCTTAGGAATACGACAGGCCAATAATTGAAATATCGTTTTCTTACGTCAAGCATTAAAATATTTTATTTTCAATTATTTTTATCTTATCTGATGATGACATATTAATGAAATACCACATTTAAATAAGAATATTTTGGGCGGAAGAAGAAAAGTGAAACTGTGTATTTATATTTTTTGAACACTGGTCATTTATAACTTTGTATGTATGACAATTTTATTCGATTTTCTATAATAAGTGAATATTATCTAATAATTGCTTCGTTATTACAATTTTAGTCCAGTTATATATGTGACAGCGTAAAGGAAAACGTGATTTAGACTAATAATGGATGATATGTTTGTTAATTCTTGTCATATAATACAAACTGATACCGTTTTATATATTTGAAAAAATAAAAATTAGTTCCACCTAAAAATATTTTAAAAATAAAATCAGCATCAACTCTCATTGCTATCTCTCTCACTCATGAGCCTTCTACAATAGGCTTTATCCTGCCATCGCTACCCATTCACTGCTCACGGCTCCGCACCACCTGAATCAGGTGCTCACGTGCATCCACAATTCTCCCACAAGGACCCCCACGCCAGAGCTCGAATCCATCGCCCAAAGGCTATTCGCCTACCTGCTCTCCCCTCTTTCAATTTCATCCATCATCGCCTCCTTGCAAGAGTTAACAGTCATATTATCCGCAGTGCGTTGTTAATCCACATCACATTTTATTTGATATCATCACATAATTGGGCTAAAATTATAATAACTAAATAATTGTTGGAGTATATCTATCTATTTTAGAAGGTTGAGGATATAGAAATGCAATGTGGTCAAAAATCAGACTATAAACGACCATTATTTTTTTAAACATAAGGGGATCACACACAATTTTAAACTAGAAAGTCTCCTTCAAAATCAACACATTAGGGTTTGGTGTCATTTACTCTAAGATATATTATACTCCATCCGTCCCATTATTATTGACGTTTTCCATTATTATTAATGTTTTTTCCATTAAAAATTTTGATTGTCTATTTTATATAAAACATAACTCTCCTTAATCTAAATATAAAATTATGAATCAATAATATCGGGATGGATGAAGTTTAGATATTTTGATTGCCGAGTCGAGTCGAACACCAAGTTAATGTTGATGTCAGTCAGTCTCGAATTTTATTTATCGAATAAAAACTTATTCGAGCTTTAGTAAAAATATCAAAATTTAGATATATGTTTAGAATATTAATTATTTTATTTTAAAATAAATTATTTTATCCACAATATATTATTTTAAATATAAATATAATTACTAATTATAGAAAGAAAATAATTGTATCTAATTAATAATTTTATATTTTTAAGCTAAACAGGTTACGAACTTATTCACGAGCCTAAAAAGTTTCGATTTGTTTAAAGAATCAATAATATCGGATATATGGATTATTAGATATAGACACGTAGATGAATAAAGATACCATATCAAAGAAATGTAGTCAACTACACGTTCTCTTTTAGTAATACGTGTAACGTTAATTAAATTTGTAATGAATTCTTGTAAAGAGTAGTCCACCTCTCTCTCTCTCCTCCTGCCATAAACGTCTGCTGCGGAGAACTGTTGATCATCAAATCAAAATCCATTCGATTCCACCCATTCTTCTGTTCTCCCATAAAAATCGAACTCACTGTCGCAATAATCGTCAACCGACAGCTGCGGGTTACCCTAATGCCCCTCCCTGCGTTGCATTTTCTATCGCAGGCGTCCCTAGCTACTGCTTCACTCTCCATACATGTTGACAAATTAAACTACACTAGCTAATTTCGGGGCTCTACAATTGCATTGCGTGCACTTCTGCTGTTTCGACTGCTGCATGCGGCACAGTTGATTGGAGACCAAGAGTTGTTGGGCGAATGTGGATGGTGAAATGGGTTAAGGATTTAGGGCTTTTATGGGGAAGCGGGAACCCGTTTTCTGACTTCACAAAACGGTGGTAGGATGAGCAACGCTGAGCTCAGCAGAGCTGGCTGGCCCGTGGAGAAAGACATCGAGCAGGCATATATGTTAATATAAAAATATTTATGTCTGTGTGTGTATTCATCTTGACTTAAGTTCTGAGATTAGTGTTGTAAAGTTATGCTGCCACTGTTCATTGGTTTTCTGATACCGTTAGTTTACTCTATCATGTTTAACTGATTCGATTGCTCGGAAACTTGATGGCTAACGGTCAGTTGAAGAGTTTATATTCGGCTGTTTCTTCCATAAAATAAAATATTCCATGTTTTCCTATTTTTTATGATAGCCATTTTACGTTGTTACTAAATGATCGTTATAATTATGCAGTTTATTAATGTACATTCCAATTTGTTCGAGGGCTCTCCCATTATCATCTATGGACATAGTTTTCTTAGATATTTAGTCCATTCCAGAAACGGTCTACTGGATTAGCCGATGCACAAAATGTATGTCACTGGTGCTTAGAGATTTAAAAATGCAAATTGTAAAGGACATGCTTACAGTTAATAGAATAACGCATGATTTGTTAGTATATTTTGACTGGTGATTGGTTTAGTTAATATCACTCTGAGAATGCGATTTTGTAGGAGCACTTTCTGGAGTAGGCAATGCGATGCTTCTACGAAATATTTTTGGACACATTACAGAAATACTGGAAACCTTTTGAAGCCTTACTAACACTCCTGAGAAACTTGTAAATAGATTCCATATAATACCTAATATGTTATCCAATATCTTGGATATGTTTTCATGATTATATCCCACTAGATTTTTTCTAGGTTCTACCCAGTCCATTCAAGCCTTATAGTTATCTGAGTTTTACCATTGTGCGTTTACATATGCTTTAGGAAGACTGCTGCTCTCAGATTCTCTTTGTTTGACTAGACCACTACTCAGTCACTGTCGCTGCAGAAATAGAATATTTTTTAACCATTTATTAAGTCTAGATTTTATTATGATGACAAACCATGTCAACATATTCCAAACTGAAACTTTAGCATCAGAAGGGTTGTTTCTGCTTGAGGCACTTTTCTTGGTACTGAAAAGCTGCAATTCTTAGGCCTGTTCTTCTTCGGAAATGATACTACCAATATCCTGCTCTTCTGTTTATGTTTTATGGTTTTGTTTGTTCATTTGCTTTCCTTTGTCCTAAATCCTTATAAATAAATCTTGAGACATAATAAGATAGAGAGTGGATCAAATGAGAACTACATCTTTTTTGTGAACTCTGCATAAGACGTGTAAAGATGATGCACAAAATAGTATAAAGTTGTACACAACGAAAATTTTCTAAAATTGTTTTGTTGTGTAGCATTTTTAGAATGTTTTGTTATGCACAATTTTATAAAATTTGTTCATCAACTTTATACGTCTGTACATGGTTCTCAAGTTCTCAAAAAAGATGAGTTCTCATTGGATCCAACCTATATATATATATATATATATATATATAGATTGAGGTTCAAATAAGAATCATCGTGAGAACTCATCATAAAAATTCATTGAAGAAAATGAATTCGCTATGAAAGTTAATGAATCGTTGAAGATAATGCAAAAAAACTCGGGTTCGAATCCCATAAAGATTGTGCGAATTCAAAACTTTCTAAAATTATTTTGTTGTGCAACTATATTTTAGAAAATTTTCGATATGCATAACTTTATGCACATAATGGTATAAAGTTTTTGCATTGTTTAGTTGTTCAACAATTCTTAATGTATGGTTCTCAAGTTCTCAAATATGTTTTGCATGTTCTCAAGTTCTAAAAAGATGATCCAACCCTATATATATATTGATATATTCTTTACCAATTACTATGGGCCAATCCTTTGCCATTGCCTAGCTCTCCATAAAGTTAAAGACACTCACTTCATAGCTTCAGATGGATGCGATTAACTCTAACTTTGTCTTCTTTTTGAGTTTCAGATGAGTGAACTATCTGTTTCATATGCTCTCACCTGTCATGCTTTGCTTTAGAGTGAAATGTTCTTATATAAATCTAGTTCTCATGGACTAAGCTTTATGGACTTTCATGTTGTAAATCTGGTCTCTTTTGATGTAATTTGGGGCCTTGGGCATGGCAATTGTTTCAGTGAAAATGTATTTCCTCTAATGTTAGCAATAAATATTTAACATGCTTCCTCTCATTTTTCTTTGTATTAGACTTCTTTTTTTGGACAGTTTGCTTCTCTGGCGTCATAATATATGCTCCGTCTGACTTTCACAACAGGCCATTACTGCTCTAAAGAAAGGCTCACACTTACTCAAGTATGGAAGAAGAGGAAAGCCCAAGTTTTGTCCATTTCGCCTTGCAAATGTAAGACCTAGAAAAGCCCTAGTATCTTTCTTTCCTCTCTCTGTGGCCCTTTTTTTGGGTCTTCTGGCTTTTCTGAAGTGGAATGTGAACAAGAATAAATATACTGGGCCTTTGTCATTGTCTTTGTTCTGCGCCAGCTAGTCTGGAGTTTGAGCATATACAATATGCTAATCCTTGAACAAGTTGGTGTCTTTTTTCCAAAATGGTGAGAAGGAAATTGATAGATGATGACAATATTTTTCCATGGAATTCTCTAATGATATTTTAAACCAATGGATTTAAATTTCTTCTTCCGTATCCAAGATTGCTAACTTTTGTATAGTTTTTGCCTTTTTGGTCCCTTGTATGTATGTGCTAGCTCCATATTAATACAGTAAATGGCACTTTAAGATTGATAAAATAAAATCTGCTATTCCACTTATCACAAAATTGTGCTTCTGCTAAGTGGCCAGGAAGCAGGCAGTTATTTTCTAGGGTGGGTTGGGCTTTATTTTTATTGTTTTTGAAAGTAGAGTTGAGGGCTAGTTGCTGTAACTACTTTCTGAAAATAAATTCAATGGGTTGGTGGTTAGTTTGATCAAAACCATTCTATTGGCTCTTGATCCATTTGTTTCACAATGATCTCTAATTGAGGTCAAATTACTTAGCTGGTATTTTGAATGAAGTGTCTTCTGATTTACAAGCTAAAAAATCCATTGCCAACATGAGTTCATACACAACTATGGAAGAATTATTAAGTACATTTATGGCGATTCGTGTAACTGATGAAGCATGGCATAGTTGCATTTCTATTACCAAATGAAGCAATTATGTGGATTACAGAGTAATTGGTTCTCATTCTCCCATGTAAAAGCATGTGAACACCTGGAATCATCTAATAATTGGATGCACTTGATTTCAGGATGAGTCTGTTCTGATATGGTTCTCAGGTAAAGAAGAGAAACACCTTAAACTTAGTCATGTATCCAGGATTATCTCTGGTCAGCGGACTGTAAGTTTCTTACTCAGAATATCTTTTGTGCTGCTATAGTCTGTGGTGATTTGTCAATTATTAAAAATTATAAAAGTCTTTTTTTTTTGTGACTTAGAGATCTTGTTATGTTAGTTCATAAATTAGCTTTTTTATGTTTTTATTTATTGTTCTCAATATGTAATTATTGATAGATCAAAGTGATTCTATATCGCACCTAAATTTATTAATGGCACTTGCTGTCCTAGAAATGTGCATGCCCTGGGTTCAAGTCTTATTGGCCACACAATTTCAGGAAAGGTAAAATAGATTATCTGCATCTTTGCAAGCTGAAAACCAGAATACAGCTTGCAAGGCTATTCTAGACCCCAAATTTCTCTGCAAACTACAGTTCTAGTGAGGTTTTTTCAGTGATGCATGTAATGATTCTATTATATTTGATGATGATTTTTTTATTCATCTGTTTTCTAAATTATGTTTTAAATAAGTGCTGGTAGCAAATTATAGCAATCCCCTTTATATTCATTGTACTGTTTTCATATGGTTAGCTGACATTTCCATGCTAAAGTAGATGCTGTCTTTGGTTTTAAAACTTCCTCAATCTAGGAGTGACAACAGTTAAAACTTCCAAGTTTTCAATAAATTCATATAAAGAATCATTAGCCTTCGCCCATAATATAGAAATTATCTTTATTTTTCTCCGATGCCAAATTAAAGATGACATGGTGTTGTATGTTACTTGCTGAACTATTAGTTGCTAAGCTATCCACTTATAGAAAAATATCACTTCTTCTCCATTTCTTGCTCAAATATATTTCATATAAACTTCCTTATTAGTTTCCTGGCATGTGAATGTGTATTCTAGAATGTGATTAAAGATGCATAAAAACTGTTTCTACTTTTCTGCCAAATAGAAGACCTACAAAATTATGTTTATTGTAATTACTTTGTGGTCAGCACTTTCTATGTGTTAGCCTTTTCACAGTTTCATGTGGAACTCTGTTAAAATGTCCTTGTTGACTGTTGAATGGTTATTAAGGATTGATGTTCAGGCAGCAACAGATACTATTGAATAACAAAATAATCTCAAAAGAGTTCTTGGAACACTTCTGCCCACTGTAAACACCGATCATGGAGAGCTTATCCAAGGCCAAACAAGTTTCAAATAAAATCCTGTCATGCTAGACAACCTCTACTTCATCCATTAAAAAGATAAAATCCTTACTCTTGGGCTATGGAAATAGATCATATAACTCCCATTCCATTATTCATTTATACTAGATAGCTATAAGTAAATATATAAATAGCTAAACAATAAGGAGAGATTATCAAAGTCAATTTATTAAGGAAACAGCATATGAAAAGATTAAATAAGATTTTCTCTTCTAATCACATGAATCAGTCTCTAACAGTCTGCATTGTCAAAAGTAAGTAATCCATGTGAATTGGTACATGTAACTCTATCTGTTTTTACTTGCAGCCAATTTTCCAAAGGTACCCACGACCAGAGAAGGAATATCAGTCGTTTTCTTTGATATATAGTGACAGATCACTTGATGTGGTGAGATCCTTTTTAAGTGTTCAAGTTCCTCAGGAACAATTATATTGGTCCATTTTTGGTTCTTGCTGTTCTGACCTTCTCATTGATCTGGATAGATATGCAAGGATAAGGAAGAAGCAGAAGTGTGGTTTAGTGGGCTCAAGGCACTGATTTCCCGCTATCATCAGCGTAAATGGAGAACAGAATCAAGGAGTAATGGAATTTCCTCTGGAGCTACTAGTCCTAGAATATACACTAGAAGTAGTTCTCCACTAAATTCCCCATTTGGAGATGGTGATAGTTTGCAGAAGGTTAGTTTGATTTTATTTTCATATGTTTGTATGTGGAACTTCTTTCCTGTTTTTTAGTTGTACAGATTGAGAATAGTTGTAAGTGAATTTTTCTTCTCAAAAGGTCATTTTTACCTACGCAGGGTGGAAGTCAACTTTACCTCCATACTCCTTATGATAGTCCTCCCCAATATGGTGTGGATAAGGCATTTTCAGAAGTTATGTATGCTGTGCCTCCAAAGGGTTTCTTCCCTTTTGAATCTGCCAGTGGTTCCACCCATTCGATTTGCTCTGGAGGTTCAGATGGTGTACATGGTCTCACGAAAGGTATGGGAGTGGATGCCTTCCGAGTAAGCCTTTCCAGTGCTGTAAGTTCATCAAGTCAAGGTTCTGGTCATGATGACAATGATGCTCTGGGCGATATTTTCATTTGGGGAGAGGGGACAGGTGATGGCATTATAGGTGGTGGACCACACAGAGTTGGAAGTAGTTCTGGTGTACAGATGGATTCGCTGCTGCCCAAGGCATTGGAATCTGCTGTTGTATTAGATGTGCAGAACATAGCTTGCGGTGGAAAACATGCTTCTCTAGTAAACAAGCATGGAGAAATATTCTCTTGGGGCGAGGAATTGGGAGGCAGGCTTGGTCATGGTGTAGATTCCGATGTCTTGCATCCAAAGCTGATGAATGGCCTCATCAATGCTAAAATCGAGCTAGTTGCGTGTGGTGATTATCATTCCTGTGCAGTCACGCTTTCTGGAGATTTGTACACATGGGGTGATGGTCATTTTGGTGCTTTAGGGCATGGGAATCTAGTGAGTCATTGGATACCTAAAATAGTAAATGAACCATTGGAGGGGATTCATGTATCTTCAATTTCTTGTGGGCCTTGGCATACTGCTGTCGTGACATCTGCAGGGCAGTTGTTCACTTTTGGTGATGGAACATTCGGGGTACTTGGTCATGGGGATAGGGAAAGTGTTTCAAAACCCAGAGAAGTGGAATCCCTGAAAGGTTTACGTACCATACGAGTGGCATGTGGTGTTTGGCATACTGCTGCAGTTATTGATGTTGTGGTTGGAAGCTCAAGTTCCAGTAGTTGTTCTTCAGGCAAACTTCTTACATGGGGCGATGGTGACAAAGGTCGACTTGGACATGGTGATAAGGAATCAAAACTAGTCCCAACCTGTGTTGCTGCTCTCGTTGAGCCAATTTTTTGCCAGGTTACTTGTGGACACAGCTTGACGGTAGCTCTTACTACTTCTGGTCACGTATACACTATGGGTAGTCCAGTTTATGGGCAGCTAGGGAACCCACAAGCTGTTGGGAAGCTCCCTTCTCGTGTTGAAGGAAAACTAGCTAAGAGTTTTGTGGAGGAGATATCTTGTGGTGCTTATCATGTGGCTGTCTTGACTTCAAAAATTGAAGTTTATACCTGGGGGAAGGGAGCAAATGGTAGATTAGGTCACGGAGATGCAGATGACAGAAATTCTCCAACTTTGGTAGAAGCTTTAAAGGATAAGCAAGTGAAGAGTATTGCTTGTGGTACTAATTTTACTGCAGCTATATGCCTCCATAAGGGGGTTTCAGGGGCTGATCAGTCCATGTGTTCAGGCTGCCGTCAACCATTTAATTTCAAAAGAAAGCGTCACAATTGTTACAACTGTGGACTTGTATTTTGTCACTCATGCAGCAGCAAGAAGTCACAGAGGGCTTCTATGGCACCAAATCCAAACAAACCATATCGTGTTTGTGATAATTGCTTCAATAAATTGAAAAGGCCTTTTGAAGCTGACACACCATCTCAATCATCTGTGAGTAGACGAGCTAGCATGAATCAGGGAATAGGGGATATTGTAGTCAAAGATGAAAAGTTGGATATAAGATCTCGGCCTCCACTGACTAGGTTCTCTTCTATGGAATCCTTGAAACCAGGGGAGATTCACGCCACAAAGAGGAATAAGAGACTTGATTTCAGTAGCAGTCGAGTGTCACCAATCCCAAGTGGAAGTTCTCAATCGGGGTTGAACAACTTCTCTAAGTCTTTTAATCCAGTCTTTTTATCTTCAAAGAAATTATCTTCAGCTTCAGTTCCTGGATCGCGAATTGTTTCTCGAGCAACATCACCAATATCAAGAAGGGGCAGCGCCCCTCGTTCTACTACACCTACTCCTACTTTGGGAGGACTTACATCACCAAAGGTGGCTCTGCACGATGCTAAACTTACAAATGGTAGCCTTAGCCAGGAAGTTATAAAATTGAAAGCCCAGGTGCCTTAATTAATCTGTTTCATCTTACATTTTATTGAGAAAATAGTTAGATTTTCTTGGTGCACTGTCCAGTCATTTGCTCTCATGTTGAAGTTAACGCTACAGAAAAGAATCACTGAAGATACTTCTAAAATATAAAAATCGACCTAGGAAAACTGCCTAATTCTATCTGCTTGCTTTAAACTAGTATTATGCATAATTTTTCAGCTCTGCTGATTTTAGTGCTATCAGTTTTGTATTTTCTCAGACCAGAGAAGACAATACAGATAGTAGGTCACCAATATTTCAGAAATAAGACAAGCTAAATATTTACATTATGCTTCCGGTGACTGATAGAATTACTTTAATAGTTTCTCATTCAATTGTCTTCTACGGTGAGTTTTTTTTTTTTTTTCTCTCTCTCTCTCTCTCTCTCTCTATTTTCTTAGGTCCTACAATGAATTTAAAGATAATGGCTTTATGTCAACTTTATATTTTCCCTCAATCTCCATCTGCCTTTATTCTTCCATGTTCAGAGGGAAAATAATCTTAGCAGTTTGTGAGGTTTGATTATGACTGTAAAAGGACTTGATAGCTCTTTCTGGTACATGTAAGGCTCAAAGTGTTTGAATTCTTCAATTTAATGTGGTGTTTACTGAAAATAATTTTATGATACCATGATCATGAAATTGTGAGATTGTATTGGAATTAATATATGCATTTGAACAGGCAGAAAATCTTATCCACAAGGCTCAACTTCAGGAGCTGGAGCTGGAAACATCAACTAAACAGCTCGAGGAGGCAATAGCACTTGCAGGGGAAGAGACTGCTAAATGCAAAGCTGCAAAAGAAGTGATTAAGTCGCTTACTACGCAAGTAAGGGAATCTTTGGCAATCCAATTTATGAATGGCAACCTGTGTGTGCTTGCTTACATGTGATTATTGGAACAGATATGACTGTTTGTGTCCTAAAGAATATCAGATTAGTTCGTATAGAGTTAATTTTCACTGTATCATTTCAACTTTATAGGGTATTAATTTCAATTGATGAATCCCGAATGCTATGTACAATAAGATGAATTTTGTGTGACTAGATGAATTTCATCATCAAATGCTATGATTTTGGTAAGGTTCCATATGATTACCTAGTGATATGTACATGATGTACACCATTCATGCGTAGGGCTTGTACTGGCTTGCATGAGTGTGATGCCGTGTTGCATATTATTATTATTATTATTATCATGTTATAATCGTGGAACTTGTATCAACTGCTCGGAACAGTTTCCAGTCAGTTCTTGAATGAACTGTACCTTTGGTATGCTTGAATAAGACAAACATGATAATCACTTTAAGCCTTTAATATACTTTATCAATACAAACGTGATGCAGTTTTATATAATTGAAGTACTTTGTTACTCCCTCCGTCCCGCTGAAAATGGCTCATTTATTTTCGACATGGTTATTTAGGAAAAGGGTATAAACTGGTTAAAGGGATAAAAAGTAGGTAGGGTCCACAACTTTTGAAGAGATAATTATTTCTTAAGAAGGAAATGAGCCAAGTTGGGTGGGACAACCTAAAAAGGATTACGGGCCAGGTTCGGTGGGACGGAAGGAGTATTATTTAAGACTTCTATAGTCCCTGAGTTTTTTTCAGTTAATCCCATAAATTTGTACCAGTAATAAAGCCCTTAAAGTTTAATATTCAAAAGATAACATACTCAGGAGTCAGACTTACACTAGGCACCCAGAATGATGAGAGGGTTTGTCTTTGAAAAACATTTTTTCTAGCGAAGAAACAGGGTTGTTATATGCCAATGAATAAAATATCTACGAACTGAAAGATTCACTGGGTAGTCTAAATAATACTCCATCAGTCTCAATAATCTTGTCTTAAAACTTTTGGGCACGTAGATCAAGGAGAATTGTATTTTGTGAGTAAAGTAGTGTGGCTCACGGAGTTTGAGACATTTTTGTGTGTAAAAATAATTCCTTTTTTTAGAATGTGCCAACAATAATGGGATGACCCAAAACTGAAAACTAGCCAAGAATATTGGGATGGAGGGAGGGAGTATATCATTTCCAATAGGCAGTTTTCTTTTGGCAAGAACAATTTCCTCCCTGATAGAACTACTAATTTTCTCATTCTTTATTTGTGGAGTTTGCCCTTGATTCAACCTTTGGGCAATGTCACCTCGGATGAAGATCTATTATCTGAGGGACGATTTAATTTCCCAAAGAGGAGCCAGATTCTTACTCTAATCTATCTCATGCTACCTGAATGAGTAACAAACAAAGAAATAAAATGTAATAACACCATGGCTAAAGGAGAGTAAGAACTTTGCAACTCAAGTAGATAGTGATCTGTCATTGTTCATCAACATATGAGATTTTTGATTGTGTTGAATTTCCAGATCTTTAGATGTGAATTTTTAGTGAAACTGATTTATTGGTCGCATGGAATTCTGGGTCAATGTTTAATTATGCTATTTGTAATTCCTCTTGACTTTTGCTCCAACAATAAAGGACATCTTTTTTCAACATAACTCTCCATTTAACCATGTAAATCATTTCTTGTTTGCTTTCTTCCTAGCACTCTGATATCCTGTTATACTTATAGGATGAAATTAATTCCATTGGTGCATTCTGCACTTTGCTTGTATATTCAGACTAGTGTAGTTAATCAACTCATTATATGGATGCACGATGTAATGCCATGCCCCACTCTTGGAGTTAAATTTATATCATTATTAAGCAAGATTTCCAACTCTAGTTGGCTTGACCTGATACTCTATTTTTTATTTTATTTTTGTATGTTAGCTAAAGGAGATGGCTGAAAGGCTTCCTGTTAGTTCTGCAAGAAATGTCAAGCCTCAGCCTTTCACTCCTCTTGGCATGCCTTCACCAGATGATGTTTCCAATGTCTCTGTTGATATGCTGAATGGTCGAATTGATGGCCAGGAAGTGCAACCATATGAATCAAGTAACCTGTTGCCTTCTAATGGATCCAGCACAGCAAGTCATCACAGTTTTTATTATAACAAACAAGGTCAAACAGAAGCAGCTATGAGAACTGGAATTAGAATAAAAGAAAGTGATTCTTGTTATGAAAATGAATTGGTTGAGCAAGACGAGCCTGGTGTTTATATTACTCTTACCTCCCTACCTGGCGGGCTAAAAGATCTGAGGCGTGTTCGTTTCAGGTATAATCATGTTGCTTTACCCTAGCTTTATTGTGGTTTTGATAACTTGCGCCACTGTTTTCAAAATGGATATGCTTGATATCTTAGTATCACCACCATCAGCCCTAAGACTTATCTTTCTCAAAAGGGCTACATGTTCATCGTGTGTATGTTTGATAAAATTTCACTACACTTTTGTTGATTATGTTGGCAAGGAAAACATTGATGTTGAGGCTTGAGAAAGTAAATTTATATCTTATGATTATTTCGTTCAAGAATGTAAGTATAGATATGGTTGAATGCAGTCGGAAGCGATTTAGTGAGAAGCAAGCAGAACAATGGTGGGCAGACAACCGGGCAAGAGTATATGAGCGTTACAACGTACAAATGCTTGACAAATCAAGTGTTGGTGTAGGGAGCGAGGACTTAGCTCAGTGACATCCAATGTACATGTTTTTTTTGTTTTTCTGGTACTTGCCAAGATATATTTGGTTCAGTCACAGGAAATATCGTATGAAGTAGATTGATAAATAGAGATAGAGTAGACGAGCTAATTTCTCCTTTTCTTCCTTTTTTTTCCTGGCTTTTTGGGGTTTGCAACGCTCAATATTCTTATTGATTTGATAGAAGCTTTTTTCATTTTCTTTCCTGCTCGCGTGCCAGGAGGTAGGGGTGAGTATTCGGGTATTTGGTCGGATATGGTCAAAAAAATATCCGAATTAAAATAACCGAAATTTTAGAAATGATATCCGAACCAAACCGAAATAATTTCGGTTACCAAACCAAAATAACCGAAAATTATTTCGGATATTTCGGATAATTCGGATAAAACCGAATTTTTTCATTAATTTTGAATTTTAAAGAAAAACATACAAAAAATATTCTAATACTCAACAAATAACTAGTTTGCAATATTCATAAATAACATTGTCAAATACTAAACAACTCATTACCAACAATCTTCATAAGTTCAAAGTTAAAAAAACATTACCAAATACGAACAATTCATAAAAATACTACAATCTTCTCATAATACCAAATTTAAAGTTCAAATTTAGGGTAACTATTTATTTGAATTATAATATTATTATATTATATAAATATAAATTTGGTATCGGATATTGGGTAAAAAACTCATACCAATCGAAAATCATACTACTAAAATATATTTGGTTATAACGAATTGTCAAAATAATTAATTTACCGAACCAAATTAGATATTTGTTTGGTTGATTCGGTTGTTCGGTTATTGGACATTTTGCTCACCAGGAGGAGTAGAGGGTGATAAATGTAGATTCTTGCTAGTGTGCTGGTTTTGAACAGTTTAATTTCCATAAGCAAGTTCATCTTCGGCTATAGAAGTTTTTTGGTTCTAATTTGCTAATTATGCCCATTTTGATTTATTTCGGTAAGAACTGATAAAAGCCATCAGCTATGAATTATATGCCCCTTCAGGCTTGTAGATACTAGTTACACACTAATAAATGGTTACAGTTTCTTAATGAATAATGATAATTTTTTTAATTAATTAGTTAATTTAATATATTTCTAATTAGCTTTTACTATAATTATCATGTCATCTGAATCGTATACAATAATTTTCAGCAACAAATATCTAATTAAAGGCTAAATTGATTATTCTGAAAGAAAAAAATGTATTTAGTTGACCATTTCATTACTCATATCCAACCGTCGAAATGAAATTGATAAAGAATGATTATGGATACCATGAGACTTCTATTACTTGGTTCATTTCAATCCCAATATGATTCCATTACTAAGGTGATAGTTGTATGGAGGAATGGAATCATGATTGACACATTTATTACCAAATCTTATACTGATATATCATTCCCAAGAAAATAAAATTAGTCATTGATCTAGCTATATGTTGTGTATTGCTGGAGACGAATAATTGAGGTGATCTAGCCAGCTCTCCGACGAGCTCTAGCGCTGCAATTTATTCTGAATTCCAACCATACAGTAATTTTATTTATTAATTTTATAAAACCTAACGTGATTATATGTTCCATAATTGTCTATTCTGTCATATTCTGTTTGTGGGACTGAAAGCAACAACGTTTATACTAACACAATCCTATACATACCTACCACTTATAGTGACTAGTTAAAATCCATCGACTTAATGCAAGTTTGGGGCAGAAGATGAACATTGTAATTAATGCACCAAGATGAGGAAAGTTGCATTAAGGAACACTTAAACCGAACACAAAGGCAGAAGAGTTGGGAAATGAAGTTGCAATTTTACAGTATGATAACAATAGCAAAATATTAATTTGTGAGGAATCAAATCCTTGAAGGAATCAAAGGAGTGGTGTTCTGTAAGTATGCCGCCGCAGCAGCGACCCCGCTTCCGAGTTTCACCGGATATCCGACGTCCTTCAGCACCATCTCCACCCCACCAAGACACCCCAGTAGTTGCAACTGCACCAACCAACAAAATCAATCAAATCTTTACCCATACTAGCATATGCTACGTAAAATATTGAATTTAATTAATAAATTTATGTATATACAATAGATTAATTTTATCATAATTTTGAAGGAAGTTAGATACAATTTTTTTATATCTTATATCAACTATATAAATAGTTAATAGCAATTTTCATATTGTAAAGATTAAAAAAAATAGCCACTTCTTGGCTCAAAGTACTATGTTGTCTTTAATTGGCGAATTCAAGGCTAAATTCACAAGTTCAAAAGTTCGTGGTTTTGAATTAATGTTACTTTTTACAGCAATTCACGATGAAAAGTAAGTTTGATTATGAATTGTCCTTCAAATCTATTCTTGATCATGAACTATTCTTGATTATGAATATATTTTCTCTATGTAAACCCTTAATAGGTATAAATATATGATTCAGACGAAGAAGAGTGTATGTTAGTTATGAATGAAGAACACACACCTCATTGAGGTTGCCAAGATGGCCTATTCTGAAAACCTTGCCAGCCACCTTGTTGAGCCCCAGCCCCAAGCTCAAGTTGTAGCGCTTCCACGCCCTCCGCACGATCTCCGCGCTGTCGATGTACGCCGGCACCACCACAGCCGTCACCGTGTCACTGTGCCACTCCTTCTTCTGCGTGCAGTTCTTCAGCCCCCACGCCTCCACCGCCAGCCTATCACATCACCACAACAAATGGTTAAGAGAAAGAGGTGACGCCCTCCTCATGTATAGAGAGATAAATATTTACCTAGTGGCGGTTCCGAGGCGGTTGTGCCTGGCGATGACATTGTCAAGGCCTTCCTCAAAGAGGAGATCGAGAGCTGCTCTGAGACCATAGAGCAGCTGAATGGAAGGTGTGTAGGGCCAATACGTCCCCATGTTGTAGAACTTCAAGTAGTCCTTCCAGTCGAAGAAGACGCGGACCGATTTCGCAGTCTTGGAGGCCTCCAGAGCCTTGGCGCTGGCGCAGACGATCCCGATCCCGGTGGGCAGGGAGAGGGCCTTCTGGGAGCCGGTGAGGGCCACGTCTACGCCCCAGTCGTCCATGCGGAAGTCGAGGGCGCAGATGGAGGAGACGCCGTCGACGAGGAAGAGCGCGGGGTGGTTGTAGTGGTCGAGGATCTTCCTGACGGTGGCGAGATTGTTGGTGACGCCGGTTGCGGTCTCGTTGTGGACGATGCAGATGGCCTTGATGGTGTGGGCTTTGTCCTCGGCGAGCTTGGCGGCGAGGATGTCGAGGTTGGCGCCCTGGCCCCACTCGCTCTCCACCACGTCCACGTTGAAGTTGAGGCGCTGCTGCTGATCGATCCACAGCAGGCTGAACTGGCCGATCAGGAAGGAGACGATCCGGTCGCCCGGTGAGAGTGTGTTGGTGAGTGCACTCTCCCATGCACCCGTCCCTGTGATATCAATATTAATTCATAGGCATGCATAATGAGCAATACGAAGAAGGGTTAATTAGGACCTGTAGTGGGAATGAGAAAAGGGGTTCCAGAGGTAGTCTTGAAGATCTTCTTGACATCCTCAAGCAAGGTTTTAGTGAGAGCTGGAATGGCCGGAGAGCGATAATCCTCGTTGTTTCTGCTCATGGCACGAATCACCTGATCGGGGATATTCACAGGCCCCGGCACAAACAGGTGGTTCCTTCCAGGTCCATTCACGTAATCCATCTCTCCCTACCTACCAAATATCAATCAAACACACTTTATGTGATAGGATCGATAACAACCTATCTATATATATGATTATCTGAAGGGCTACACCATCAAACATGTCCATACCTATATATATTTTTATCTGTATCCTATCAACCCAAGTAAACTACCGAAAATTGCTTATTTTGTACATATTGAACTCAATAGATACATATGATATGCAGCAACTTTTTCAACTCATATTTGAGTGGAAAACCAGAGCTATTACTAATTATATCAATACATGAAATACAACTTATTCACAGAGCACGGCTGCTGTCTACGGAAATATAAATAAAGAAGATTAAAATAATCACTTTTCTTTAAATAATTTTTTTGCCGTTTTCAGGAATTCATCAGGACCAGTTACAGTCTTCTTTGTCGGACTGATTCATTGGGGGAGAAAAATAAATCTTAGACATGGTTAGAATGGTATTTCCACAATCTTCAGTAGATTTTCCCTTATGATCGGCATGAGATCGTCTATCTGAAGCACTGATTCAAATCCTCTTTTATTATTTTTGTTACTAATAATACACGTCATGTTTGAAACAGAGGAAATTCTCCATGGACAGATACACTAACTAGTCAGTACATGCATGCATGGTAATAACATGTAGCCTTATAAAAGAAACAAAGAATTAAGATGAGATTGAATGGAAAGGAAAAGGCAGCCAGTTTACCTGTGTCAAAGTGGGAAATCTGCAGCGAGAGAGAGAACCCAAAAATGAAGGATGAAAAGGGCAGAGAGTTAGTATAAAATTTTATAAGAGGCGGGAGGTAGACCAATCACAGCTATGTGGTGGGTCCCACTTGAACCTCTTACGTGGCAGATAAGAGGCACAACATTCTCAATCTTACCACAAAATTTACAACATAGAAAACTCAGGCACTCTTTTATTATTCAGCAATATAAAGATTTTTTCTTCCTTTTGCACTTATACCCTCCTTTTCTTCTTATATTCCAATTCGGCCAATGGAATTTCTATAAACCAATTAACTAAAATTATTTCAATCCACCTTTAACAATCGAACTCTTGTAGTTGTAGCAGGGGGTGAGATTAATTAAGGAGTGCTTGTGAGTATGTTGATTGTGATATGCAAGTCTGTCGTGATAATCGGAGACTATTATTTTCGGTGAGATTAATAAACATGTGTTATATATACAATAGTTTGCAAACTACATAAAAAGCTGATCTTCTCTTTGTTAATAGACATTTGTTTAATCTTTTAACAATAACAAAAGAATACCTTAGGTTTGTGGGAGAAAGAAGTAATCCAAAATAAGTTATATACAGAAATGAATAGATTTATAGGTTGGGTATTTCATCTTCAAAGTTATCACTCAAACACACCGAAGATAACAGTTGTAGCATGTAGGTTCCCACAACATTAGAATAGTAATAATCCATAGGTTCTAAGTAACAATTCATCACTAATTAGACTTGGAAATTGATGGACAAAAATAGTACTCATTTCGTCCACCATATTTGTTAATTTAATTGTTTTTCGGTACGTCCACAAAATTCGTTCACTTTTCTTTTATAGACATGAATTCCACCCAAAAATCAATACTTTTACTCACACTCAATCCATTTATTTACAAAAAAATCAACCATGGCCCACCTTTTTCATTCACACAACATATTTTATAATGTGTATCTCATTCTCTACTCATTTTACACTCATTGCGTTTATTAAAATATGTGCATATAAAAGCTTAGGGTTTATATATAGGGTTTATATATATCTTAGTTAGAACCAAGTTATCGAAAGAATTGGATTCTGATCAAAGTACATTAACAAAATATGCTTGATTGAACACTTAAAATAAACATGTGTGCAATCTATAAATACAACAGAAGTACGAGGTCCACAAGTATAATAACATTATTAATAATTCAAACAGAAAAAAAAACCATAGAAAAATATGCATGGATTACACACACCATAGAAAGAGTTGGAGAGATTGAGGTGGAAAACAAAATGCAAAGGATAAAGTGATAAAGGGCTTTCAGCCACACCAGTCTCTATGGAAACGAAAGCCACACAACCCTGGTTTTCTGCCTTTTGTTTTTATCTTGCAATCGACTCCTTTGTTCATATGTCTTCATCTCAGCTACTATCTGTATTCAAACAGCAATATTCTGAGTCTTGTTCTTTTCTTTTCTTTTTTTTTGTAATCTAGCGTAAACAAAAAATATTCCATTGGGTGCATAATCTACTTATAATAGTTTTTAAAAAAATGAAAAATCACTCAGATACTAATCTGCTACACGCACATACATCATCTGCTAACTACTATAATCCATAGCCTTCTCAATATGATATAGACACGCTATTGCTTGCTCACTCTTCTTGTACATGCTATCTTATTTTAATTTTTGAAGACAGTTGAAGGCAGAGATTGGTATCCGAAGGGTATTATCTCACGTTCAAAACTGCAAAATAGATAATAATAATAACTGCTAAAAATAGCAAAAGATAAAGAGTGAACTAATCATTACTTCACAAGAGAACGTCTGTGGACTGAGGCGAAACCCATCATTAAGAGAAGGGACAGTGACCTCTTCCTTAACTCAAATCGCAAGGTTGCACTAGTAATCTATTCAGCTGAAATATAAAAAATGATCTCATGTATAATATTCACACATGAAAATAATAAACTTGGACTTGAACCATAATCACATAACAACTTATATAATACTGTCACATAATCGAGTTAAATCATTAATTTGTGGGGATACGGTGGTCATTTTGATTAATTTTTTAATTACGGAGTTACTTTAGATTTTGCTTCATGTCTCGTCCCATACACCAAAAAAGCATCACAACTTACACGCAAAATATCGATCCCAGCAACTTATAAGTTTTGTCCTGTAGGACAACTATTACAAAATGCTTCACAAAATTAAAAGCATCCTTCAAACTAGGCTGCTCCTCATCGAAAAGAGTGCATAAACTTTCATGTTCTATAGAGAGAGAGAGAGGGAAATACAACCTTGTCGATAAACTGAAATTGGACAAACTTGGAGAAGAGAGAAGCAACTTGAATTTTACCAAGTTAAACAAAAGGAACATTGGTAACTGTATTTATAACTTTCGAAAGTCTCATGAGCAAAATTGTGTCATTTACATTTTATAAAGCCATTATACATACAAAAATGTCGTTCGGTGTCGAGTATCACAAAGGATAATCGCGCATCCTTTCAACTATCCTCTATATACCTAAAGAAAATTGAAACTAAATTAACTTATAAAGAAAACAAAAGCAAAAAGAATTTGTGGTTTAGTAGATTTCCAAGTATATGCATCTTTCATGTCAGCCTCTCGCAAACATCTGGTGATATACAGATTTTTCTTCATCACCTATTTCAACAGATGCAGTCTGGCACCCAAGGCAGCTTCAGATCAACAATAACACTAGAATGGACATGGCAAAATTGGCGACGTCATCATCTCAAAGCAAGCAGCAGTCTTTGGCCACACTCAGAAAACGTCGAGCAGCTACTTGATACCAGATGAGAAACCCTGTCTTGACTGTTGCATCCTGTAAGGCCTCCCATTACTTAATTGTCTGCTGCCATCAGATGGGGCGGCCGAGAATCCCAGAAGAGCTGGGATCGGGTAACCAGGTTCCATTATTTTGAGGTCTTTGGTATGGATGCTGAATATGAGAAGAATCGGCTTCAGCTCTTTTTCTTCGTTTCCAAGCTTCAAATTTCTCTACATCAAGATCCCTGTGCATAAATGCTGCTGTTTGCCCAGTAGCAGAGCCATTGATATGGGACGCTCCTACACCACCAATCTGTTGCTCCTGTTTGAGTTTAGTATAAATTTGCTGGAGTCTCTCACCAGACAAGTTTGAAAATGTAGATACATAATTCCACAATCTTGTGGTCATCCCTGCCCAAAAAAAAGTATACAAAAATAAGCCATTTTGCCCTATAGAAAAGGTCAGTAATAAAAATGAGTGCTCGTCCTTCATTAAATCCATTGCCTATTGTTTTTCTATTTTATGAAAAACAATTGCCCTCCGTACAAATCCCCTTGAAGCAAAGAGCAAAGGAATTGCATAACATGAAAAAATTATTGACATATAAATAAAAACACATACTTTCTTGTCTATAAGACTCCTGCTCATACTCTGCAACAACTTGGTCAACCCTCCGACCAATAAGCTGTAGATAATTCCGAATTTTGGAAAGCACCTGACATCGTGCCAAATTAAATGCAAATTTCAAATCTGTTGACACAACCTAAGGAACAGAGAACTGATCGCTGATACTTTAAATATACCTTCTCCTTAGGCAAATCTGCACTAGTAGACTGCAGCTTTTGGAGACGTTTAAGAGTCTTTTCCTCATCTATCATGACATCTTCACACCACTCCCTCCACTTTACTTCCTTGAACTGCTCATAAACTTCCTCATTATCAGACATTTCACCTTCCTCTTTGACTAAAGGCTCCATCTTCTGGGATTTGGGAGCTTTTCTCTTGTTCATTTGAGCATTCAGTCTAGGAGAAGTAGGCTTCCCTTGTCTTCCCTTTCCACCTGAAACTGTAAGAATTTCTTTCTGCTTTTTGCATTCTTGCGGCCAACTTTCACATTAGAGTTCTTTCCACCAACAGCTACAACTTCCTGACATATGCAGGTAACATATTGAAGCTAGCTGAGAGATTTGAAGGAGAATCATATAAAAAGGCAAAACATAATCCAGGCCAAGAAGAATTCAAACACAACCCTTCTTCCACAACAATAAAGAAAAAGGACAAAAGAAAAACACCCGAAAGAGGGAGAAATGATAAAGATAAAAGAAATTTGAAGTATGGAATAAAAGAAACATAATATATCAAGAAAACTCCAACGAGATGCTACGGACGACCAACAAAGTTAGCTTACACTTCAGTCAAATTGACTGCAAACATGTATCTTTGTAGACATTTAGGATCTACCTGATTTACATAAAAAGGTGCATCAATGCTCGGTTGATAACCACTAAGAGAAACTAACGTGGGAGGTGGATTCCAAAATTTTAGAAACCGCAGCTAAGCCAGCAAGCACATAATAAAAATCAGACAAGAAACTTCATCCTACATACTTATTACTTAAGACCCAGCAAGCCAGGGATACTTGATCAGATATGCACATTCATGCTGAAGAAATTAAGGTTGTTTGCATTCCAAGACTCTAGGATGAGTGAAAAAAATTGCTTTTTTATGCCATATCAATATTCCTTTCACAGAAAAAAAGTTCTATACTAACAAATGCAGGTGATAAAACCAGATCAGAGATTTGGCTAAATCAATGAAAGTATCCATTCTACGAACTTTTCATTCAAACAAAAGTACATCTCAGTTTATGAAACAGAACATAGGAGATTCACCAACAATTCCAAGGGATTTGCTAGTTAATAGGAATTTAACCTACCATTTCCAAAAGTTGTGAAGCTCGCTCTTTCAGCTGTGGAGCTCGAGGTAGGAAAGTTTCATGATGCTGAAGTTCCACTGGAGCAATCTTCTTAGTAAGACCAAGTCTTTCATCTAACCTTATCTTTTCCCAGTTGCCAAATCCATGATAGTAAACTCCAAGAAGCAGCCTTGCATCATCCTCTGATAGTACCAAGAGGAATAAGTTATGTAACATACAAGCATTTGTCCCATAATATGACACCATGCTCATCAATACCGTAACACATAGATTAGTTTGCAAGATAAAAAACAATTGGAACAGGAGAGTAAAGGGTTCGCATAAAAGCAAAGCCAGTTTACTTACTCTGGTTCCAGCCACAACCTTTGGACCATGTTGATGGTTTCAGATATGCTAGTGCTCTGAATTGAGACAGAGGATCTTCGTACCGGTTAATCCGCTTGGCAAGCAACTGAAGTTCTTCAACACGCCCTAAGATTTCATCAGCCTTCACAGCTACCCCGAAGAAATCCAAAAGTGGTCCCTAAAGGAATAGTATAACAATTTCAGTTGCAATATGACAGAGGTCCAAACCATATACAGGCAAGGACATTTACAACAAAGAAACAGACCTTGGGGTCCACAATCTCTCCTTTAATTGCTTCTCTACAACCATCAATTAAAGCATCATAAAGCTCAATTTGAGCTTCAGTGGGAGCAGCTTCAACCGTTCCACCAACTTCTGCAGCTATCAAGCTTATCTGACTATCATTTCCAAACTTCTTGACCTAATTTAAATCCCATCATAGATGCAGACAATAAAAGCGTGAGGGGATAAAAAGAACCTTAACACTTCTTTAGATAATTCCAGAAAGGAGACCACTTGCAAGATATTATTTGAAATGTCTCGCCAAATTAGCAATTAGTGAGAAATATAATTGGCATAAAATCCTAGAGGATAGTTTTGCTGTCCAAGAATTTTGGGGGTTGGCTATTTACCACCTTTATTTCTTTTTTGTTTTCCCTTTTTCTATCTTTTATTTTCTCTGTATTTTCCTCCATCTTTGAGACATCTCATTTCCTGACAATTGAAGTCCCTAATACTACCAGCCAAACTGCCCCAACTAAAACAGAATTATCAAGGCACAAAAGTGTATGTTCTCCAGAGATGTTCATTTGACTTCTTCAGTGTGAATGCCAAAAGATGCATCATGCATGTTCTCCAGAATCAGTGTGAATACCAAAAGATGCATAACCAAATTAACTACTGGTGTCCTACACAATAGTTCAACTCTGGTATTTCTCCAAGGAAGAAGGTATTTGACATCCAATTTTGGCAAAGAATAATTCAGCAGAATGGAATTATGATGATTTGATCATCTGTTTGATGAAGCGCCAGCTACGTTTCTCTTTCGGTACTTTTTTAGTAGTTTATCTTACCATTATGTTGACCATAATTGAATATATGAGAGGAAATTGTTTAGAGCAGGCAACATAAAGAGACAACAAAGACCTTGAAGATGTAGGGATGAGATAGAGAATACAGTTAGTCATCTCATGCGAGCATAATATTACCCGATTTATCCTAAAATGACATAATAAAAAGATAAAATGAAAGTAACTTTACCGCACGAAAGAACCGAGTTGCATCTCTTTTAGGTAAATTTCCATAAGACCATCCTCTCACTTGGGCAGTAGCACCTTCAAGCACAGGAATAGAGTAACCACAATCTGCCCTTCGTCTCTTTGACATTCTTTCCTGAGTTTCAACTCCTTTCTTTTTCCTCTTATTAGTCCTTTCAGATGGTATAGCCTCTGCATAACTTTTAATATTTCTCGCTGCTCGAGGAGCTAAAGCATCCTGGGGTAAAAGGAAATCAGATAACTTGTGAGACAGCACACTTTCAAAAGATTGCTTTCAATCTAGGGTAAAATGCATACTTCATCTTGCGAAATAGCTTCTGGCTTTATCATCCGGCTCCAGAAAGTTCCATCATCTTCACCGCTACCGAAATTGGCAACCTGCAAATAAAAGAAAGAATAATTCAGCTCGTGAAGGCAATATTATTAACAAATAAAAGAGCAGAAACATCACATAGAATGTAATAAAGCTATACAAGAAAAAAAAATGTATACCTCTACAAGAAGAATTAGAGTATGCTGACCTTAAAAGCACTCAACAGCTCATGACCTTCCTCTCCTTCTGTTGCTTTGTCTTCAACCTTCTCTGCCCTTTCAAGAATCTCATCAATATCCATACCAAGAAGCCTTTTCTTGCTTTCCTCGTCATTCTTTTCTTCCTTGAAGAGTTCTTCAGCCCCAAACCTCAGAATTGCTGAAAGCTCATTCTGTATGCCAAAAAAAGAAAGTAGGAAACATATATGAAAACAATATCAGAATCTTCACACCCACAAAAGTAGTTTTTAGCAAACTTACTTTATCAAAGGTACTTCCTTTTTTTGTTTCTTTTTTCTCCAGTCTGCCCTCTGCATTCAGTTTTTGAATAACCAAATGGTCCAGAACCTAAAGGATAACTTCAAGTAGTGAGAACTCAGGCAATCCACCCAACGGTGTCTGATGAACACTACTTCATAAATGTAAATTAGATTTTGATAGAAGCACCTTTTGTGCATCTAAGTATAGACATGCAAACAACCACTAGTGTTATTACAATACTGTAATCATGAATAAAGAACACGAATAAGATGACTGAAGTCCTGGCATTACAGCATAGAGCATACCATCTTCTTTTTAGCCCGCTCCAAAATATCTTCCTCAACACTCTTGCTAGTAACAAACCGGTAAATGTTAACTACTTCTTGTTGCCCAATTCTATGCGCTCGGCTCATTGCCTTGCACAAAAGAACATAAACAAGGTAAAGCGATACTGTAAGGCACCAGTGTTTCAAAGTACTTAATAAAGCATGCCATAAGAATAATCTGCTATGAACCTGTAAGTCATTTTGCGGGTTCCAGTCTGAATCAAATATGATAACCGTGTCTGCAGTTGCAAGATTAATACCCAAGCCACCAGCACGAGTGGAAAGAAGAAAACAGAAGTCCTCACTCCCTGGAGCATTAAAATGTTCCATAGCCTGCTGACGTAACTCGGCCTTTGTACTACCGTCAAGTCTTTGGAATTGGAACCCTTTGAGAGAAAGGTAGTCGGCAAGTAAATCCAACATCCTAACCATCTGCGCACATATATAAGAGGTTCATTTCATATGCTTAACAATGAAGTACTCTTTCAAAGAAGTTACACGTGTTTAATGTTTAAGAAGGTTACTGTCAGGGATATCAGGTAATTGTGAAACCAAACTATTCTACATTGCAGAAGAATATGAAGTGACAAAAGTATACAGCAAAATATCAGCCTATTGAGCCAGTGCAGTTCTCAGTCAGAGCCACTCGACTCACTTTTGACCATTTTCTATCATGGGCAAATTTCAAGCTAACTTCTAGAGCACCAGGTCTACTTCACATCTACAACAATTAAGAGCACGGGCTTATGGTAAATGCCATAAAGGACCTATTAAGGAATGTGTACGCTAATCCATCATCTAAGCTGACATTTCCAAGAATTTTATCCACCCAGCTAAAGACGACAAATGAAATAGGGAGAATGTATACACTCGACATTTATCTTAGAAGATGAATGTTGATACCATGGAAATTCAAGATCATCAGCCACCCAGTTGGATACAATTTCTTGAAAAGCACATCAGCCGAACTTGCTTACAGTGGAAATTACCAAATTACTATCCAGCTACCACCCTCCAGCATGGAGCAAGACAAATCAAATGAAAATATAATCTCACCAATATGACAGCTATAACATATGACAGCAAATATAATACAGAACAAAAAAAGTGAAGATTCACATCTTTTCAAGGTCATCTTGAACTGTTAAGCAGTCCAATAAGTCCATTCAGTTCCAACTTCAGAAAGTAATACAAGATAGATTTATTTGACAGAAACAAAACAACCACAAAGTAAAATGTTGCAAACCTGAGAAAATATCAGAACACGGTGGTTGGTCTCATGCAATCTATTAAGCAGTTTATCTAGGATGACCAGCTTTCCGCTACTCAAAATAATGCGTTCGAGTTTGGTGCTACCTAGGGAATTTGTATCCCCACCATAACCATGGTCCGCACTCTCAAACAAAAATGGGTGGTTGCAGCATTTCTTCAGCTCCACCACAATATTCAAAAGTGAGACCTGCATTATTTAAAAGAAAAATGAGATTGAGAAGTCTTTTGATTGTTTTCTTACACAATTAGAAAATTCCCAAAATAAGCAAGAGCCACATTAAAGAGATCTATCTGCTGGTATGTATACTTCAATCTTGTGATCTCAACATAGCAAATACAAAGAGAACAGAACATGGAGATTGTTGAAATTGAAGCACCAGGAGAAAATAATAGAACAGAATAAGAGTGGGTAAACAACATAATAATGGCTTCATCCAAACTGGCAGTGAACTTACATGCAAGCCAAGAAACAATCTATTTGCTGGCATGTATACTTCAATCTACATTAACGAGATCTATTTGCTGGAGTGTATACTTCAATTTAGTCTATAATAATGGAACAGAAGTGATATCCATATAGCAAATCAAAGGGAATAGTGTGTGGAGATTGTGGCAATGAAGCACCAAATGAAAACAATAGAGCATAATAAAAAACAAGTAAACAACTTAATGGCTCCATCGAAACTCAGCAGCGAGCTTACATGCAAGTTGTAACATTCTACCTACAAATTTTCAAACGAACAACAGATACATACCTGATTTCCCCGAACTCCTTTATTCAAATCTTGGAAATTACGTTCCAAAATCCACTTATAATATCTATTAAAGTCATTCAACAACGAACATTAAAAATCAAGGAACTGATATTGAAGACCAACCAAGCAAATACTTCTTAATTAACTTATGACTCACTGTTTCTGAAGTGGAGACATCTCAACCCTCAGGATGCGTTCAATCTTAGGAGGCAAAGACTTCTCCACATCTTTTATAACTCGTCGGAGAATGTGAGGTCTCAATTCCATGTGAAGATTTGTAAGCTACAGAAATTACAAAGATTATTCAATACTACCTTTGAATATGGAAAATATTTATCTTGCCCAAAATCACATTTAGGAAAAAGAACAGATGAAGTGTGGTGCGAGTCTGGTAACAAAGAAAAAGAAAAATAGACCAAAGAGATACCTCTGTTTCATTGAAGGAACTAAGATTCTTGTATTTTTGAACAAAGTCCTCTTTGCTCCTAAACTTATCAGGATCAAGAAAATGAAGCAAAGCCCTGTAATAACCCATTATATAAACTCAGACATTGAACAGCATCTATCCCAATCCAAAAATCATAACAATAAATAAAGAGTTGAGCATATTGAGAATAAACAAATTTCAAATCTAGAATTTTGCACTATGAGACACTTCATAATTGACGAAAAGATTTCCAGCGTAATCCTAATGCTCAGGCGAACCAGAAGATATGTCAGAAGCAAGAAAAAGAAGGAATTGAAGGTGAATCGATCAAAAGATGTCTAGAGTGATACAATAGCATCAGTTGCATCAATTAAGTGATTATCTAATGATTTCAAATGTGCATATATTTAATTGGATTTTAACAGTCCAGCAGAATTTATGCTCCTTCCACCTCAGGAGAATGTTTTCTGATAGAACTATGAGAACTGATGCTGTTGTTGTACCACTTAATTTTTAATCATGATATTCTGCAAAAACATAATAATTTAAGAAAGCAAGTAATATATCACCATAGCTCTTCAACACTATTTTGCAGGGGAGTGCCGGTAATTAGCAACTTGTTCTTTGTGCTAAATTCCTGACAAAGTGTAGAAATTGCTTAGAATCCAATAAACGCAAATGTATAACAAAGCAGAACACTAACTGGAAAAAAATCAACATACTGATAATGCCGTATATAAAGAGGCCTCGCTGTTCTTTAACCTATGAGCTTCATCAACCATCAGGTAGCTCCATCTAATTTTCGAGAGAACAGCTTTATCCTTCAATAATACTTCATAGGTAGTCAAAAGAGTATCAAAATTAGTACTCCTGCCAGCTCTTTTGTCATTGTAAAACTCATATTGCTGGCAGACCTGCATTTGAATGGAGAACATTATTAAACAATAAACAGAAAATCAATACTGAGATGAGGATTCATCAAACCTTTTCACAAGAAACCAATTAGAAGTTTTTGCAGTTCACACACACACACACTCATCATAGCACTTTCCAACTAATTATTAGTTGAGAAAAAGGGCACCATCATACTGAAGATAAAGACAAATCTGATTGATGTGAATAGGATACCAAGGGGAACCACATCCTTTCAAACAATATGCAAAATTTGTCAATGGTAATGTCATGGTTCCTTCAAATGATCTTTCTCAGAAGATTACACATGCATAATTTGAAAATAAATTTACATAAATGGCTAATTGGACTTTCATATTGGATCCTTTAATTTTATTTGGTTCAACTGAGCCTGAGCTTTGCATTTAGTTATACTCGACTCCTCAAACATTCATCTGGTTCAACTGAAAACTTTTTGTTATGTTATTACCATATCCTCAAATGACTACCCACCATAGGACCTAATTATAACATAATATAAAGTTTAAGGGGATAAATGAACCAAATGAATGTTCAAGGACTCAGATTACAACATAATACAAAGTTCAACGACTTAATTGACACTATTCAAGGCCCTAATTAGAAAAATGTGAAATTTCAAGACCTATTTATGCATTAGCATTCCATTTAAACACAAATCCTACACTTCAATCAGCATACTAAGAAAACAACAAACACAGAGATACTGCATACAAAGGATGAAATCAATAACCTAAGAACATAAAATCTAAGACAAATCAAAATATAAAGGAAAAGAATATCTTAACCCACCTCACGGCTAGCGCGAGTTCCAACATATATAATAACATTCATCTCAGGCAACCACTTTCTAAACTCTTTTGCCCAATTAGACAAGGTCGATAAAGGAACAACAACAAGAAATGGTCCTTGAATTTGCTGAGAATTCTGCAGAAATGATTATGAATCAGCAGTGCTATCAAAACATTGGAAAAAATTCAAAGCTGACTAGCAACATTAAGTACCTGCAGAAAACCAAGCATTGAAACTGACTGAACAGTTTTACCAAGACCCATTTCATCAGCTAAAATGACATTGGTATCATTTCTCCAGCTGCGCTGCAAAAGAGTCACTGATCAGCACTGCTTCTCAAGCAGAAACCAATTGATAAAAGTTTCAAGAAGGCAATTTGTTCAGAATAAATCCACTTCGAACCATGTCCGCACCTGTTAACAAGGAAGTTCAGACCTTCCAGCTGATAGTCTCGAAGTTTGCCCCTTTCAGCCACTCAGGCTGCTCATCAAGCTTCCTGAGACTTCCTGAGGAAGTGAAAGCAAATTTTATGACACTAAATATGGCCCATAATCTCCACTTAAACTTATAAGAGCAACTACAAGGCATACAAAGCCAGGTAAAGCAGAGAAAAGAAAAAAAGGAATTGTACCCCATTTCAATCCAAGGTTTTTATACCATTCATTAAGTTCTAGAAGCTAATTAGCTAAAAGCAGATACTGAGAATGTTTCCTGGACAAGGTTACCTATGATGAGCTACTGACCTTTAATTTTCTTGCGCTGAAAATCAACAGTCTTCCCTTGAACCATTGCCGCAGCCTCTCGAGACTGCAATCATGAAGCAGTCATGGTGCTGATAAACTAACACACATAACATTAAACTAAAATATCTTTGACAAAATCAATTGAAAATCTTAGTTCTTGTGGGCCAAAAAGCATCGAAGGCCCGTGCCAGGTAGAAACAGATAATCATCACACTAGTAATTGAGAAACTGGTACAGTTTTTCAAATATTGAAACTGCACATTGCCCAAACATGTAGAAGGATATAAACAGAATTTTACATGTCACATTTGTAGTATATCACAGTATGTAACTAAGCTACATGCATCACAACTAAGTGAATGAATAAATTGATCGTACACCTGACAAACCACATCTGTACACACACACGCTTTGCACTTTCATTTTATTTTATTTTTTTACTTTTGCCCACAGCAAATTGATATATTTTGGTGGTTTTTGCCCCTTGCTTTCATTTTTTTGACACTTTTACCCTCCACTCTATTATGAAAGAGCAAAAGTTGATAATAAAAGTACAAAGAGCATGAGCACAGACTCTAAAATGCAGATATCAAAGTCAAAAGAATATAATAAAACTACACATTGCAAGATATTAATTTTTCTAATTCGTTAAGGAAAGTATAGCTTTCTAATCTTGTTGCTTCATGAACTGATCACGCTACACTAATTATATCGTATATCATCTTATGTTCAAAGAATCACATGACCTGATACCACATAGGAAGGACAGAACTCCACATGCCAACATTTCAAAATAAATTGAAGTCAGTTGGCACTTGGAGAAAACCAGATTTTAGAGCATTCCTGATAAAGTTAGACTGAATAACAACTGGGATAATAGTCAATTTTGAGAAATTGCTGGTAAAAACAGATGAGTCAATGCCATGAAGATCGTCAAACATTCATTGGACACGAGCACGAGTCTTAAAACCGATACCTTGTACTCATCAATAGCATCTTGAGCAAATGAAATATCTATGTCCTTTTCCCTACAAGACAAAGCCAAAAATAGACCTTAAACTCTTAAAACTGATACGAACCAATGTCAACAAATTAGATTCTACTTCCAATTTAAAGTTAGACACCATGAAAAATATCACAAGCTAAAATATCTGCATAAGTTCACCACATCTAATAACGAAATAGTAGCAATGAAAGCCTCTAAACCAATAGATTCAATCCATTACCAAGTAGCTTCAGCATAAGACAGTCCCTGCCACTTGACCAAATATTCTGAAACTACATCACCCGAACTATCTTTAACGACTCGCTCTGCTATTACTCTCTCCACCCGACTGTTTTGTTTGATGATATCCAGGTCCATCTCCTTGCTGACATCATTTACCTCAATCTAATACACATGTGACGAAGTGAAAGTAAGAGAATGGAATAAGACAATTGAGGCATCAACAATTAGGAGAGAGAAAAGAGCTGGGGAAAGGGAGGAAATTTCTCCTGTTTTCATTCTGAGAACAGGAAAAACGGACAACATAGGCACAACAAAAATCTTTTGAGTTCAACTCACTTGCACACAGAAGATAAAAAGGGTTAATTTTTCATATTAGCTTGAGTTCTACAAAGTCCACAATTCAGAGCTATAGTTATAAATTTATAATGACAATAAAGAACAAAAGGAATTAAATTTTTACCCACATGCAGGACGTCTGTGTGATAATGAAGACTAAATAAGTATATCACACAGTTACAGACCATATTGAGTATAAGGTGCCAAGCTACTTTCAAACTTAAAGTCAAAAGACAGTTATATTTCTCCACTACAAGAAACAAGTCCGCATAGAGCCAAAGTGATATACATTGTGAACTTATCATCCCACAGATCAATAGTAAGCAAATAAATTCCCTACAAGGGAAATGTATGCACTGTTATGGAAGTGCTTAGAGAGTAGCAACAACAGAAAAAATACACAGTTATCAGATATGAAGAGCAAATATATTCAAAGTTAATTCTCAGGGGTCCCCTCCAGATAGAGATATAAATAAATTAACAGTAAGTGATAACTTGACAACAATAAGATACTACTCTCAGAATCTTCAATAGGAAAAATATTATTGTAGCAAATAAACAACTTTGAATTTCTTCCAGAACATCAACCTAAATGTGCCAAGATGTATAGATATGTGCTATGACTGTCACAACATAATATACAGGCGCGGGTGGCTCAAGCTTGTCTTAGCTCCAGGGCTTGTCATTATACTAACAAGCCAGCTAAGACACTTGACCTTGCCTTCCACAGTCAACCCACTAATTATATAGGACAATGACTTTCCACAGGGACCAACAATTCACAATAATCATGACATAACCAAGATATACTTAATCCTATTTTGATGGAGAGCAATTCTACAAGTTTTACTAGATATATTTTAATCTTATAGGTTATAGTTATAATGATGGTATTATTATCTATCCTCATGTCTGTCTAATCAAGCAAAGCATACAAGAGCACATACTGTCGTGGAGAGAGACAAGAAAGAGCTACAAGAGCACACATGCATATATAACCAGCTACAAATCAGAAATTCTCCACAAATTAATCTTCAGATTACCTCCTCCCGGGATACCATCCTCCGGTACTTCACATCTTCCATTACTTTTTTGGTATAATTCAAAACCTTCTTAGAACCACTGAGCTGAAAAATCATAGAGAATATCAATTTCCTTCTTATGTGGTTCTCCAGTAGAAGCTAACTTTATATTTTGACTCTAGGAATTGATGTTCGCAGAACTTACATTCTGCAACTCAGAAAATGATTTCCATTGACAATGTAAATGCGACTGGCCTTTCCACTTTATCAGAAATTCCATCTCGTTCCAATCTAGTTCAGAATCAAACAAATAGCTCAAAAGAACAGGGTCTGTTGATTTATTATTAATCATAGCTTCTTCTGCTGTGCCCCTTCGTTGGTGCCATAACACCTTCTCAATCGCATCTCCATCTTCTTCTTCATCTTCCTTCTTGAGAAAAAATTACCAAACAACTAAAGATCAAGAAGAGCCTTACTGTAAACAGAAGTACTAAAATAACTAACTCTCTATAAGATGTGAAAGAAAAGAGTGGCAATGAAATCATAAAATACAAAGTGTCCGTGAACTGCAAATACACATTGACCAAATCAGAATGACTTAAAAAATGAATATAACTGACCAAGCATGATATGCACATTTAACATAACTGGCAAAGATTTAAGTTTCTGAAAGTTTAAACCATGAACTAGTTATCAAGTATATAGATGAAAAGGCCATGGGATGGATGACAACAACAATCATGCCTACATGCTAGAGCATAAATAATAATCCAAGGAAACAAACAGACCTTTTGATTCTTTTTCTTTACTTCATCAATATCTTCACTTTCATCACTCTCAACATATGATACTTTCCGCACCGAACGACCTGATGTCCGTAGTTCATTTCTCCTACTAGAAATACCAACAGCAGCAGATCGACCACCATTCTTTCTGTGCGCTTGTGAACCTCTTCTTGAACTTCTAAAATCCTCATCACTAACATTTTCTGAGTCATCAGCAGAAGATTCTTCGTCATCATCTTCAAAAGAAGCTCTACCTTTCTTTCTCCTAGTGGATGATGCAATTGACTTAAATTCTTGGGTAGACTTCAAACTACGACCACTTTTACTTGATTGTTTAGCCCTACTTTTCTTAAAGTAGGGATCATCTTCATCTGAGACATCTAAATCGTCATCATCAACATTGTCATCCTCATCAGATTCTTCAGGATCCCAACCCTCATCTTTATCCTGCACATTGACAGAAAGCTAATCCACTTAGTTCATATTGCATATTCGATAACCATAAAAGTTCAGAAGCCGACTGAGATATAAATAGACTGAAAAGGAAAGAACCCGACTAAGGAAACATAAAAGTTCAGAAGCCAGCAAACCAAGAAGTATTTTGTTTCCCACATACAAGGTACAAATACACATGTCATGATGAAGGCAAATTGGTGTTCACAAACTGAGCCAAACAACCACATGCACGGACCAAGAGAAGGGAGCATGCAACCAGGGTCTACTACAAAGGGGTACAGGTCTAAATGAAAGAATTCAATAGGCCTGCAAATGGAAACTAAAAATAATTCAATAGAGCTTTGCCTCAACAAGCAGCAAGATGAAGTGAAATTTCGCTTCCTGTCTAGGTCACAATGATGATGACTGATGAGTTAATGTTCCTATCACGAGTGCTATCCAAATATACTCTGATGAGTATATTCAGTTATTTTATGACACATTGCATGAATCAATTTAATATACACAATATCAGAAAGGTTTGATTATCACATGAAAAATAAAACAAACATTAATTCTGTGACTCCAAAAGTTTATAGACACAGAATGTGTGTGCTAATAGCCTAATATAGATTTCGTTAAACCAAAAAGGCACTAAGAAAAGTATATGAGTTGGATGCAATAGATTTGTTATTGGTTTCAGATATATGAGAGCACACAAAATATACCAAATTTTCATCTCCCAAAAAATAAAAGAAAGAAAGAGAGAAGAGAGAGAGAGAGAGATCACTCATTTAAAGCACCAGCCCAAATATTTTGGAGGCTAGGATATATGAGAATGCCTTTGAAGACTTTACTAAATACATACTAGTCAAATCACAGAGATGACAAGAAATGACGCCAATCAAGAGGTAAGAATTACATAGCAATCTCTGTTATAATATGCATAAATTAAATACTTACAAATCATAACTAGACCTCATATTCAGAGATATGCCATTCAATCCCAACAAAACCAATTCACATAACCAAGATTCACAAGTACCAATGCCACCCATAGAGATTCAAGTTTCCATTCCAGAAATGTTAGTTCTTATCATTTGCTTGCAGAATCCTTTACACCAATCATACAGAACACTTAAAGCATTAATACATAAATAACAAACTACAAAATTAATACATTATATAATCCAAATTAACTTCTACAGTAAAAATTAGAGTTATATGAACCAGCCCAATGCATGTCATCTCCTAACAAGTAAAGACAAATTTCTTTGTAGACGTGAATCTAGGAGCGTCTGGCCTTTCTGTATGCCTATCGTTTTCACAAATACAACATATAGATTGAATTTTTGTATTCCCTAATTACATTGTTTAAATAATCATACTAGGTGATATTTCCTGTTAGCACAGGAAAAAAAAGGAAATAGCTACACATAGTTGAAAATATTTTCCACTAACCACAAGACATCCCACAATTAAAAATGTCTACTGATAAAATAAAATCACAAATTTTCTCCAGCAAACATCCTACACATTTTCATTTCTCTCATACTCATTAATCCCACAATCATTATACATGAATATTCTCGCCAGGATGACCGGAAATAAAACAAGGTTTAGTGTTAACAAAAGCTACAAAAGCTTTTACATCAATAAATAAAGTAGGACTTCAAGCATTGATAAATCAATTTCAAACACAACAGTGAATAAAATAAATGTGCTGTGTTAGCTTGAGGGCCTAATCAGGTTCACATAAATTTGCTTCTTAACAAGTAAAGACATTATTTCTGAAGCCATGCTCGCTGTATTTCTGCTTCTCAATTTGCATGCATCCAACCCCCCTCGCGCCTCTCTTTATTATCTTGTCTGAATATACTCATCTTTCAAAGACAAAAAGTTATGTTACCACAAACTTATTCATAAATTCAAAAAAAGAAGTTATATGGCATTTTTCATATTATTTCGATAAGCAAACAAAACTGTAACTAATCAATTTAACAACCAACAGTATCCTAATTTATTTTAGGATACACAATTTTCATTACATGCCAACGTTTTCCTTAATAGCTTGATGTCATATCTTAAAATCTGACAACTCGTGCAATCTAAAATTTCAATCTTCCTTAGAGCATGAATACACATTGAAACCGGCCTGCCAGAGCAATCCAACAATTTTAATGCCTCGGCATAGAGTCATATTCATGAAAACAGAGATTAGGAGAATATGTTATTGCTCTAGGGATCAACAGATTGAGAGCCACCAGTGTATCAAACCCTAGAAATTGGTAACTGCAATACAAATGCACTAACTCAAATTTCTGACATGGATTAAGATCCAAACAAGCCACCAAATTTTCACAGAACACCACAGTGTATCATTAGAAAAGACAAGGTGGGGAAAAAAAGAAAAACCTTGATTCGTCTGTCCATGCTTCTTGCCCCATAATCAGGATTGAAGTCAGCATCATCAGGGTCATCTTCTACAACCACAAAAGTCCAGTTTTGACACAAGATGAGATTGCAGAACAAAGGAAAGCTGACATAATATATGAAATGTGATAAATTTGTGCTGGTCAAACAATACTGAAAGGGATAAAACAAACAGTTACCATCTTCGTCGTTATCATCATCTTCATAATCTGCATCTTCATCACAGTATTTGCTGGCTTTCAACCCTTTGATTTCCTCGAAATATTGCTGGGACCGGACCGAGATAGTGGCTTCGAACTATATCCAATTGAGTTCACTGCCCTATAATGATTCACAGACTCATTTGGTGGATCATCACCATCCTGCTCATAGTACTCATCAGACAACATCTCATCAGCAGGTACAGTCTGATGTCCTTTCCCATCATATCTTTGTGCGTGATGTCATCATATTCAGACTCCATTCTATCCTCTACTCCATCAGACTCCTCCTCCGCTTCAGAGCCTTTATACTCTGACCCACTCTTTGACTCCTCCCCTGACTCCGATGGTCCATGGGACATCCTCGCTGGCGGGTAGTCCTTCCAAAAAGTTGAACCCCACTTCCCCCCCATAGTCGTTCCCCTAATAGGAGGCTGGTCATGTCCTATCCTAAGATTACTTCTACTGTCTTCACCCCCATTGTTATCAGGTGTAAGATCCGTCATTTCTTCATTATTGATCATAGCATTCTCCTTAAGCCTACTGCTATCAATGGCCAGCTGATGCAAATGACTTCTCTCATTCAGTGCAATCTGTTCCACTGCTTCATCTGATGAATTTCTAGAAAACGCCATGTTATTTAATATGTTCTTCACATTGAATCAATCATGGAGTTCCAAAATAAGAAAGGCAACAACCAGGCGAAGGCTAACGTATAATGCCAACCACGGCTCCCTCCTAAAGTCTCTGCACATGCATACAGGTAAGTTGGACAGCAAAGAAGTTAAGACCAACTAAAATTGATTATGAACACTTCTCGCACTCGAAAAATTGATTTCCTAAGTTGCTACAGGACCGTTAAATCAGTTTCGATAAGTGAACAATTTTTTTCTGTAAAGCATATGGATCGGTTACTTGGCACTCAGAACACGTCCAATAAACTAGATGATGTCCACAATTTCCTCTTAATCAGCAATATTTCTAGAAAACCCTAAATCCACTTGACGAAAACCTAGTCAAACTGATAATTGGCCAATTGGTTGCAAGAGAAGCTGATTGTTCAGGTGTTTTTCAGGAAACAAACCTTTGCGCACACAGAGAGCAAAACCGGAGGAAAATCACAAAATTCGATCAAGGGTATTTTCGTAAATCCAGTGGATAGGGAGGCCTAAACCCCGATTCACCGGTTGCGGCTACCTCAGTGAAGCCGGCGGCGGCGGGAAATATAGGTTTCAAAAACGATAGCGTTTGAGAGGCTTTTTTGTGCACAAAATCCGGGTCGGGTTGAAAACCGCAAATTGCTATCGCGCAGGGTGAAGCGGGTTTGAGGGAGAGGAAAATCGACGAATCGGAAACCTCGATTGGATTTATTCTACCAGTGTTATTGTCCGATGATGCACAGAAGAGGAAAAAAAATGAAAAGAAAAAAAATGTAGAGAGGGAGAGGGGTGCGCGTCTATGCGTATTTGGGAGTTTTATGTAGAGAGAGAGAGAGTCGAGGAGAAAAATTGGATTTGTGAGAGGTTATTTTTTTCCTTAGGCGTAAGTGATAGATAGATCCGGCTGGGGTAGTTAAAAAGGTGGGCAAATCGCAAATTTGTGATGTTGGGCCAATCTTGGTATTTCCAGATGGATGTACCATTATTTCAGAACGAGGTATTACTTGTTTGATGGCAATATTATTTGTTAGTCATCTTGATTACATGAGTTTTAGAATGTCTTCAAACAACCTAATTGCATCCGTCTAAAACCATAAACTTCATGTCGATAAATGTAGTGAAATGTGATTACGAGGGTGTTTGGCTAAACTTATTTTAGAGAGCTTATAAGTTCTAAGAACTTATAAGATGTAATGTTTTAGGAGCTTATAAGTTGTCAAAGTGTTTGGATAATTGATCTTATAAGTTAGAGAAAAAATCGTGATTAGAAAGAGAAAATCATAGTTAAAAAATTAAAATTGACGAGAGATGAAGTTAGTAGTGTATATGAATGAATAACAAACTATAGTAAGATTATTTTGGTAAATTCATGATTGCTTATAAGCTTATGAAAAAATAAGTTGGAGTTGAGCAACTTATTTTTAGGGGAGCTTATAAACCGTTGGAACTTATTTTCAAAACTTATAAGCTGTTAAGAAGTTTATTTTGTCAAACACTTTGCAGCAGCTTATAAGCTCAGTAAGCGTCTTGAGAAAACCTAATTGAATTCGTCTGAATTCATGAACTCTACATCAACAAACGTAATGATATGTGATTGTGTGAGTTTTGAGATGTCTATATAAAATCTAATCCAACTTTTGAATGAGATACTTGATAATTAATATTACAAGAGTATTTGCTACTAAATGTTGTCAGCTTTAGTGCGCGCATAGAGATTGTTAAATCTCTAAAATGTAAATGTGTTTATATGTAGAAACAACCTTTTAGAAAGTTGTGTGTTTTTTTGGAAGTTATGTTGCATTTCACGTTCAAAGTATACTTTATACATCTCCAGAAGGAATAAAATTCTTAAATTAACTTAATAAATACACAAAATTATTCGTAAAAGTCAAATCTAATTTTGGTTATTTTATTATTTTGTATTTTTTTTATTATGTTGCATTTCATGTTCAAAGTATACTTTATACAAACCAGAAGGAATAAAATTCTTAAATTAACTTAATAAATACACAAATTATCTCGTTGATGTTTCGTTCTATTTATAATGCCCCAGGCCCTTCAGTATCTAAAGATTCTAAACTATCAATTCTATAGTCAAATATAATTTTGGTTAATTTTTTCATTTTGAATTGCTGAAGAGGCCGATGGAAGTGATGACTAGGGTTTACCAAGTTTGAAGTATCTATACAAATATGTGGTTGCGGACAACTAGCAGTTAAATCACTCGATGCTCTAAAATTTGAAAATAGAAGAAAAATGCCCATGAGTTAAGGCTTATGTATTTTGATTTAAATGTTCAATAATTATGTACCATCCAATCCAAGCCAAACTATCTGGTCATACTTAGTTATCCATTGTTCACAAATATTTATACATGTGTAGATTTTATTTGGCCATCGTTACGTCAATAGCTCTATATTTATGTATGATACGTTGAAAACTAATATCTAATCGAATTTTTGAGTTAGCAGCTAGTGTTAATCAAAAGTTAATTTGGGTTATTAATTAAAATACTAATGCGAAGGTAATAACAAAATGGTATATGCATTTCTATATATATATAAATGAAAACTATACACAAATGCATATACATTAAAATATCATCATTGCTTTACATTACAGTCATATTATTTTATATAAATATTTGCGCAATAGTTAATAATTATTCATTAGTGAGACTAGTACCCAAGGTTTGTTTGGATTGTGTAGACTTGATAGATGGAAGATGTTTGGATTCATATGAGTATACAGGTTCACGAAAGCAACTAAATGCTTCATTTCATATTAGAGGTGGCAAAAGATCAAGTTGGTCTGAGCCCACTAAGCTTTTTAAAAAAATTGTGCTAGGTTGAACCCGCTAAAAAATCCATTGAATCGAAAATAATGGAACCTAACCAGGCTCAAAATATGATTTATATAGTTTCATGTCGTGTCGAGTCAGACCAAGCCCATCAGACTTTTAATCACTTTTACCATGGTCGATCTGGTCCAAAATTAAATCGGACCTAAATTCTCTATGCCCAAACCCACCCAAGCCGGCGATTGGGCCGAGCTTGTTTTGCTGCCTTTGTTCCATAAGTCAATCAAAGTGCAAAAGTTTACATAATGAATCGATTGCTATACACCAATTAGGGGTGTATGGATCGAATCAATCGAACCGAACCGAACCGATCGGTTTCGGTTTCGGTTCGGTTCGGTTTTGAGAAAGTCGGTTTTGTTAGATTCAAAATTTTAATTAAAATCGGTTTCGGTTCGGTTTTCGATTTTACGCTTTAGGTTCGGTCGGAACCGAACCGAACCAAAACTATTATTTTATATATTTATATATTTTATATAATAATTAATTAATATTTTAATTAAATCATTAGGATAAAATATGTTTATTTAGAAAATATATATATATATATAATTTAAATTTTGGTCGGTTTTGATCCCGATCAAACCGATCGGTTTTTTCGGTTCGGTTTTGGTCGGTCCGAAATTATAAATCGGTTCGGTTCGGTTCAAAAATTGCTCGGTTTGGTTTTCGGTTTGATCGGTCGGTCGAACCGACCGACCGATCTTACACCCCTAACACCAATTAATGCAAAGTCAATGATACACACAAGATAAATGTTATTTCAGATCTACTATTGTAAATTTTCAAATTCTATTATGTTTTTATATTGATTGATCATAATACTATCGATTTAGAGGCATTGGTAAGATTCAAATATATGATGACCTTACAATCACAAATTCAACTCAATAAAAATTTGTTCGTGCTCGTTTGATGAAGCTCGTTAACTAAGCGCATTGAGACTAAATATGATATTGCTCAACTTATTAACACGTGATCAAGCTCATTAACTTAATTAACTTGAAAATATATCATTATTATATTAGTTTAACTTATTCTTTTATATTTTGATTTGTAAGAAGTATTCAAATGTATAATTAATTTGATTTGTTATAATAAAATGACGAATTTACATAGAAATATTATATTTTTTTAGGTTCAAGTATTTTTTTAAAGATTAATATTGAAAATTAAATTTAAATTTAAAACCTTGTTTAAGTTTGATTAAACTCAAAATGTTTGACAAATAAAGCTCACGTAACTTGATAATAAATGAGTTGTGCTAATGCTATCCAACTTGATTCGATTTAATTACATCCATCTTTGAGATTTATTATTATATTTTTGGAATAAGCACAATTCATGTTCCCAACTTTCACGATATTTTTAAAAAGTCTTAAACTTAAAGTTTATATATTTGAATGTCCACAACTTTAACAAGATTTAAAAATATTCCGATATATAGATTCGAACAACATAATGTTGAGTCATCTCACCGATTCTCACGTTGATTATAGCTAAATTACATGGAGTTTTTTCTCATCTCACCACTAAAAAACATCGTTGTTTAACATGGCTAAATTTTCATATGCATATATATAATATGTATATGCAGGATTGGGATCATATAGTAACTAAGCCTTAGGTAATATGTAGTACTCAATCTCACGGATCCATCTCATAGATCATATGGTGGAGATTTTATACACATTTGCCCCTGATTTCGTTATAATAAGAGTAGATTAATAATTTAATTTGTTATGTGATAAAGAAAACAAACTATACAGATGATTGAATATAAAACTACATATAGTTAAACATAAAACAATATAATGTTGAACGTAAAAATGCATATAAGATTGGTTTGTCCAGTATTTATTCTCTCGTTTAGATCGTTTTCTAGCTTCATAATTCAAAAGAAAACAAGTGATCAATAAGAAAGAAAACAAAAGATCAACAAGAAAAATGTTAATGCATATTAGAGAAAAGAGAAATAGATATATTGAGAATGAGAAATTTGCAAGTCCCTGTTTTACAACATGTATGTTTATGTTGCATAGTATGTATGTTTGTGTTTAGTAGTATCCATGTTTTTGTTTCAAAAATATACATGTTTATATTTTTGTATATGCATATTTTTGTGTTGGATGTATGCATTTTTACGTTTTGTTATATGTTTGTTTACGTTTTATTGTATGTAGATTTATTTATATGCATGTTTATGTGTACTTATATACATATTCTTTGATGGGTTGTCTCCTTCTCCGATTTATATCTGATTTTCGGCGAACTCCATCACCAACCATTGTCTTATTTTTGATTTTGAAAAATTCCGTCGTAAACCACCGATATAGCCACTCTCTCTCGATTCCTCAACCCTCTCTCAACATTTCATTTTTTCTCAAATTCAAGCGAAAATAACTCGTTACTGTTATTCGCGCAACCGTCGATGCTGTCAACTGTCGATGTCGGCGCACGTCCGTCGTTGTTGCTGTAAAAAAGAAAATCGACATACAAAAAAACGGAGGAAAGGAAAAGAAGAAGAAGATTGTTTTATTATTTTCCTATTTTGCCCCATACAGAGATTATTAATGAATAAATAATAATAATAAAAAAGACTACCACGTGTCATATTGTGGTACCCCACATATTCACAATGTATGTTATAGATTGAGTGTTAAATACTATCTAATGATAGAGTACTACTGAAATCCAGCCGCATATATGTATATGTATATATAAACAATTTTGTTTTCAGTGGTGAAGAGGAAAAAAATTCCATTTCATTTAAGTTATAATCCACGTGAGAATCCGACTAGGTAACTCGATATCCATAACTGGAATTCCTATATCGAGATATTTTTTAAAATCTCATCAAAATTGATGATATTTAAATAGGGTTATTGGCGCATAAATACAACAACTTTGAGACTATTTTGGTTTTTCCCACGAACTTTAAAAATTATCACAAAATACATTAACTTAATCACTTTAATGATTTTACCACAATTTCAAATTCATGTCAAATTATAGATCTAACTTGACATCTCATAAATTTACTATAGACAAAACAGTTAGTGATATAAACGACATCGTAGAAATAAGACATAAAACATCATCGTTCCATCAAAATAAATTAGATTTTTTGATTTCTATGATTCATCGCGTCAATCATCATTACAAAAACTTGAAATCGTGATAAAATATTTTCAGAGATTTCATATACAAAGTTTATTTCATCGTTTGGTTCTAGTTAAAATCAAAACAATCAATATCATCTCTCTACGATGTCGATTATATCACTGATCGTTTTGTATATGGTAAATTTTCCATATGTCAAGTCATATTTAATTTAGTTTAAATTTGAAATCGTGATAAAATAACTAAAGTCATTAAGTTTATTTATTTTGTGATAATTTTTAAAGTTAGTAGAAAAACCAAGATAGACCCAAAATTTGTGTATTTATACATCAATAATCCTATTTAAATACATAAACTTAGGTTGTTGACATTTATCGAAATATTGTGAAAATTGTGGGTATAAAGTGTACTGATTCTCTGTTTTCCGAGAGGTCTTCGAGTGCATTATAGAGCATCCACTGTGATATGTTCTTATTCTGATGTGGCATCATAAGAATATAGATTTTTATTTTTTGTACCATAGTGACCAAAATAAGAACGTAGGTTGTAATTTTTTTATGTGTATATGTGCGGGTTCCAACTTTTTTCTTTGCTTTTCTTTTGTCTTTTTATTCTTTTATTTTATTTATTATTCATATGTTATTTGTTGCTTCTTTTTTTATTTAGGATTTATCTTTTCTTCTTTGATCTTTGCATTTTTTCTTATTTCTTTATTGTTTTTCTTTGTTTCATATAATTCTTTTTTTTTATTTCTTTTTTATAAACTTCTTGTAATTTATAATATCTTTAAATCAATCGTCTGTTAGATTAATATGTAATGTTGACTAAGATGCTCATATAAAATTATACTCTAACAACGATAATCTTATCACAATTACATTATTTGATGTCCACGAAAGTGCATCACTTTCATTTTAAGACAATACTCCTTATTATTCAACCTCAATACCACTTGTTATTTACCAAAAAATAATCCTACAACCCACAACCTAACACACGGTGATATATTTTCTCCACTTTAAAAGCACCACTAATAATTTTAAAACGCATGCAATTTACATATGATACATTTATGGTGGACGGATGGAGTATATATGAAAACTATGAAAAAATTGTTAAATAATATGTTGTATTGAATATCAAAACTTTTGGACACAAATTAAGTGGATTGTGTTTCGTGAGTAAAATAATGTGGCTCACAGAATTATAGATATTTTTGTTTGTAAGATGATGTATTTTTTAGAATCAATTAATAATAATGAGATGATCTAAAAAAGAAAATGAATTAAGAATATTGAGACAGAGAGAGTATTTGATAGTGAGGCTCTTAAATACTTCATCTGTCCTATTTAAAGTATCATATTTTTTTTGACACGAGTATTTATGATAAATATATAAAATAGTTAAAATGATAAAAGTGAGATAACAACACCTTTCGAAAAAATAATAATTTTCTAAAATAAAATGTACCATTTATTATATAACATAAAAAGAAAAATGAGATACTTAAATGAGAGTAAGGGAATAATTGATAAAAATCTACAATCATTGGAGATAAATGAGAACATGAGATTATAATTGACGTGGCAGACGAGAACTCAAATTAAGAATCTAGCATGTGGATGCCTTATGTTCCATACGAAACTCCAATAGTTTTTTATTCAATTACTAGGCTCAGTCTTTTTCTGTATAAATCGCAATGCCTTCTATAAAACAAAAGTCGTTTGCACTTCTACGCACAAAATCTGTCTGTACAATACCATCTTCCCCAAACAAGAAAGTTAAATTCCTTGCAGCGTCATCGAATGGTATCAAGCCCGTACCATCTTTCCTCATTCGGAATTATGATCTCAACTGTCAACAATACTCCCTTACAACCAACGTATACATCTCCCGTTAGTTTAGGTAGCAGAAGATGGTTGAGTATCAGCACTAGGATGAGGCCCGCAATGGCTGAAGCAACTTCTGCTCTCACTTACCAAAAATTTGTTCATTTCGCTATGGAAGAAACCAGAAAACACACCCACTTAACCCCTTCTTCATTACAGGTAACTATTGCAACTTCTTGTGGTGCTTGAGAATTTTATATTCAAAGTTTTCTTCTCGGGCACTTGGGGTTTATAAAAGACCTGATTATTTTATTTATTTTGCTACTGCGAAGTAAGATGTAGGTTGTGGTTTGTAACTTCTTCACTGTAGGTGCCCACATTCAAGCATGCTGTCTATATGCTTCGGATTTGGATGAATTTATATGTGTGGCACAGTTTTGTGGAGGTTTTGTATCAAGATTTGCGGCTTGCTCATGACTAAGATGCTGCTTTTAGTAGAGTAATTTCAAAGAGAACTGTGGGTCTTTTGCCGAATAGATCGTATGGAGTAGTCGGATTCTGATTTCTGTGGGAAATTGATATGTGAAATTGTTTTGAGCACTTTAAATTGACCACATGTACGGTTGCATTATTCTTGTGCAGGAAAGATTCGATTGCTTGTCTGCCATGGATGGGAGAACACAACTCCAGGTGCAGTCTTTCGAATCACCAAAGATTAGGCTACTTCGAAGTTTGTCCATAGAAGGGAGTGATGGAATGCAGGTTTGTATTATGCCTAAAACATGAACTCAAGTTTCTCAAACCATCGTGCTGCCACAAACTTATCTAATGACTTGCAGAATCATGTTATCAATTACATTGTATTTACGCCCGCAAGTTGTGAAACTTTTTATGATCTTTCATTTTAAGTCTACTTGCTCTTTGTTACTAACTCACTTATTTTACTGATACTGATTAATTATTTGGATCGTTATGTTATTATAAAAGCTAACTTTTCAATCTCACGGGAGCTGTTAGCATTCTGATTTATGAGACTTCAGTAGAAAAATATAGTAGTTTTAAACAAGCGTTTCTTTGTAACACAAGAAGCTGTAAACTAACAATTTCTAATGGTGAGTAATTACCAGAGGCTAACAATCATTGTTTCCAAGCAACAAGGAGTGCATGACTAACTAGGATCCATTCTCGTAATTCTCAAACATTCTACAGTATTTCTTCTTTTTTTCTCATATTTATATTCTCAATTGAATTTGTTACTACTGTTTTGATGTGATTCAATTACTATTACAGAGCTCCTAATATATCCATTTCAAGGTTTTAGCCAACAACTCCACTTCGATAATATCTTTGTTTGTCTTTCTTCCTTTTTTTCAGTCCTTTTCTGGTCTCATTTACTAGCTGTTTAAGCATGCTTTCCTTTGTTCTTCACTTCTTCTTCATTGTCACTGTTTCTAATCCCTGTGTTAGACAGTTATTAGCCTCTGCATCTTACACATCTTACTAAAGCAAAGGGCCAGAAGGAAAATTATAGGACCTGATAGAGGTCGGGAAATGAGAGTTCAGATTATTTTCTATTTATGCTAATTGTGTTATTGAGACCAACTTTTTGCTGATAAATACCAGATTTGTTAGTTCAATTTAAAATAATGAAAACTGGATGATTGTTGTAACTCTTGCATCCATAGTGGTAAGCATGCACTTTCTTGCTCCCATGTACGTTCTAACTCTTGTTCACTGTGCAGGTCTTGGACTTTGCCATCTTTCCGAGAGCAGAGTTTGATCTTCCAATTTTTTGTGCTAACTTCTTTACAACTGCAGTCATCAACATAGTTGTATTGTACGCCACCTTCTTTCCTTCTAATTGATGAACAAAATTGTATTTTCCTTCTCTGATGTATATTGGAATAGTAAGTTCCTGATTCATGTTTGTGAAATGAAATGGATACTTATAAACTACATATCTTGAATAAATAAAAGTTATAAAGTAAAAATGGAATCTTGGCATGCTTGAAATAAACCAGAAAATCCTGTATACTATATGAGAGAAATATTTATGAATTGCTATTCAATTTTCTTTTTATCTCTTCAATTTCTCCCTATTTTATAGTTTTCGTAATTAGCTAAATTTATCATGGACGAGTAGTAGAAAGATAAAACTGCTACAGAAATGAAGATCAAGTATAATCTGTGTTGTTCATCAATACTGATCTTGGCTTGTAGTAATTCCTGCAGTTGCATTATTAATTGAATCAGACGGCTCATCTTTCTGACCCAAAAATTACTCAAAATGCATTTCAATCAGTGAAATATACACATTGAAAAAAAATCATCAAAAAAACCTCAATGAAATATCTATTATCTTCACTAGAAATCTGCTTCTCAGTATTAATCTGATGTTATAGGACTAGGGCAATCTACTTTAAACCATTACATAACCTTTCATAGAATAATCAAGTCAAAGTTTGGCATACTGAACTCCTTTTGAATTTTAACATCCTTTTCTCGGTACTTACCAGGCAGATAATTCGAATCTGGCATCATTCTTTTCTGATGTGGTTTCAAGCATTTAACTTTTGGTTGCTAATCAATAAGTCATTAACATTTTCAGGGACCTCAATCCATTACACGACGTCATCAGTAAACAGGATTACAAGAAGAAGTATTATACTCACTTGATTCCTCTTGGACTTAAGTATGGAGAGGTAAGCAAAGTTTTGGTACTTTCAGCACTACTATGTATCTCTAAAGGTGTGCTTGCTGGCATCTAAAATGACAGATGGTGATTTGACATGATATCATGCAGCTATTACCATGGGGAGGAAAGATTACTGCTGAATCAATGAAATTCTTCTCACCAATTGTGATATGGACCAAGTTTCCTCCAAGCGAGCATAAGCATCATCTTTTATATTCTGCTTTCATGGATTATCTCAAGGTAGGTTTAGTAGATGCAAAGATTTCTTTTGTTTTCTTTTGACTGTAAAGTTGTCAAATTAAAGCAAAAATTTGACTTCTTGTTTTTTATTTTATCTTATAGTCATGGCTTGAACTGATGGACCGGGCATCAGGGGAAACTGATGTTTCTCGGATTATGGTCAATCTTGAAGCACAACACAAGTATCTCACTTGGAGAGCTGAAAAGGTAGGTGAAGTTGTTTTCTGTTTTGTTACACTTACTTTCAATTTGCTTTGGACATTATCGTGGGATTGGAACAACTGAGTGTGTGATATCGAGCTGTTTGTAGATTCATCTTCATAGAAAATCTACATTATGGATATAAGTGAATCATGAAGCCCTTATAATTTTTGTATGATCATTAAGTCTCCTATAAATTAATTCTATGGACACAAATTATTTCCCAGGAACTGCACTATAAAAGAAGAAGAATCTTATTAGTTATGCCTTTGATTTCTTATTAACAACAAGAAAAGTCTGAACGCAAGGCATTCTCTTTGTTGATATAACCAGGAAATAACATGTAGCTCGAATAGTTTTAGTATGATAGGGAATGTGGATCTCTTACATGTGCCCTTAGCTTAAGTAAAATATACCTGCAGTGCATGGTTTAATTTTGTGCGCACATGCATCTTTATTGGGTTTAAGATCTATGCTGCATATTTGTCGAAGAACTCAGAACATTGCAGGTAAGCCTTTTCAACTTTGAAAGTTTCTGATGAAAAGTTGAAAACTCATACATACAGGATCCTGGCCATCATGTTCTAAGAAGATTAGTAGGAGAGACTCATGCAAAGGTAAATATCCTGTGGCTAAGCTTCAAAATTTCTGTTGGAGAATTCTGTACACTTCGTTTTTCAACACGATGAAATTGTTAGTCTAGTTCACCTTTTGATTTTTCTGTAGGAAATAATAAAGAGTTTTCTCTTCTCTGGAGTTGATGAATTGGGTAGCAGAACATTCACTGATTACTTCCCTGAGTACAAATGCGATGACGGGACTATAAATCATAAGCGCAGTATGATCGGAAAATCATTTGAGAGTCGCCCGTGGGATACACAAGGTGAATTCATTGGTGAGAGTTTAAGGTAGAGAACATTCTGTATTACACTACTTTTAGCTTCCTTGTATGTTAGAGCTTTTCTCGTCTCCTCCTTGTGTAGGTCAGCTTTGACTTCCACTTTTTTCTGTTGTATGATAACTTGTTTACGCCTCGTGTATGACTTAATCTAAGCATTTTGTTGTGGTTACTCATCTGGATGAAGATGATAGTGCCACATTTTTGTAATATGTATTAATAGAGCAAGAGCAACTTGTTTTCGTATTATGTATAATGTTGGAATTTTATGGGAAGATAAGTATAAGCTTACTGATGATTTAGGCATGAAAAAGTGCTACCAAAGGCCATTGCGCCATGTATCCTAATCTTTATGCACAGTTTGTATGCTCTTCTCTTTGCTGACATGTTTCACGGTGTCGTTTTTCGACTTACTAGATATCACTTGATCCTAGCTCTTGAATTGTCCTAGTGTTATGTATATGGTGCTTTGAAAATGATTGGAGTAGATACACTATGAATAGGGCAAAAAATAATCAAGTAAAGCAACAATTGTTTTCAAGATACACTATTAATTGGACCAAGATAATCAAGTAAAGCAGGAGAGTGGTCAGAATTTCGTCCCTAATCATAAAGTTGACTAGGGGATACAATTATTTTATTTTCTTATTCCATAAATTGTATATTCTCTATACAAATAACAAATATTTTGAATTTATTTATGGCAAGAAGATGATTTATAAATTGATTCTATAGGAACGGTAGATGTCGATTTAACTTGAAATCGATAGATTGGTTTGAATAGATTGAACAAAAGAATGGTTAGAATTGAAAATTTTTAGTCCGATTGATCCGAATCAAAAATAGCACGAACTTGATAAAACTAGACCTAAAATTGAGCAGGTTAGCCCAATTAACTAAAGTTTTCCTTGTTAATTGATTTTCAAATTTCATTATTTTACTTTTGAATTTGATAATAAAATTTTGTTTTAGATATGTGTATTTTTTTCTTCCTCCTATTTGGAAATTGTATTCTTTATTTCATTGCTCTATTTTTCTTTTACTACAATGGTTAATAAGAGACTTTTCAACATTAAAATTAGAAGGAAAAAATGAATAGAAAAACATTTGTCCAATTCTTTTTTCATAGTTACTATTAGTTATTATGTAAATCGAGATTCATATAACATATATTTGTGGATCTAATACAAAGTCAAGTGTTTTGATTGAATAAACATGATTTATATTTCTGTTACAAGAATATGATTATCAAAAACATTACACGTGTTAAATTATTTCTGTGATTTTTTTGGCACTAGCTCGAAAAATCAAAGATTTTATGGTAAAAAATTTATAACTCAATTTTCTTTTAGCATGGTGGCCCAAACTAAAAATAATTCAAAATCAAGTGGGTTTACCCAAAATCAAGTGGGATTAGCCAATTGACTTCCTTTTTTTTCTTTCTCTATTCGCGTTTTAATTTTCCTTTTTGTACTAATTGGTTATTAAAGTTCTAACAAAGTGTGCGTTGTGTTTACTGCAGAAAACAATACATTTCCTTTTAGATTAAGGGGGTGTTTGGCTATGCTTATTTTAGAGAGCTTATAAGATGTTTCAAGAGCTTATAAGAGGCAATGTCTCAAGAGCTTATACGTTGTTAAAGTGTTTGGATAATTGATCTTATAAGCTAGAGAAAGAATCGTGAATTAGAGAAATAAAATCATAGTTAGAGAGATAAAATTGACGAGAGGTGAAGTTGATAGTGTAAGTGTAGGAAATAACGAACTATAATAAGGTTATTTTGGTAAATTCATAGTTGCTTATAAGCTTATGGAAAAAAAATTAGGGTTGACCAACTTATTTTTATGGGAGCTTATAAGTTGTTAAAGCTTATTTTAATAGCTTATAAGCTGTTTATGAGCTTATTTTGCCAAACACTTTGTAACAACTTATAAGCTCTTAAATAGCTTATAATTTGTTTCTGAGCTTATAAGCTCACCAAACACCCTCTAAATCATGCACTGTTATGATCATTTAGAGGTGTTTGGTGGCTTATAAGCTCCCAAAACAAATTATAAGTTATTTTTCAGTTGAAAAGCAAATTATAATTTGTTTTGGGGGCTTATAGCTCACCAAACACCTCTAGACTAGCATGGTAGCTATATATTAGATGCATATCCCAGATCTAGTCAAAATGTTTACCTCTTTTTTTTTTTTTTTTTTTTTTTTTTGTTCATGTGAACCGCACCGCTACCTTAGGTCAAGACCTGGGTAAACCCCATGGTCCCTGTGCAATAACACGCAAACCACACAGACGGATAAACCACACTTGGAAACCGGTGTGATGGGCTCAAACCCATAGAGATGTTTGGGGATTCGAACCCGTGACCTCTCGATCACGAGAACCCACCTTAACCATAAATTTGTCCTGGGGACTACCTCTTTCTTTTATACAATAGAAACTTACATTTACTATCTTTAGTGTATGCCATTTTGACCTCTTTCCTTTTATAAGGTAGCAACTTGCATTCACTATCTTTAGTACCGCAACTTTCATTCGATATCTTTGATGTACATTGTGGAAATACACTTATATAGCCATCCAAGTTAAGGAATATCAATTATAATTACGAGCATAAAATGTCAATTATAGCCAAGGTGTTGGTCCTATTGGGACTATTATCCTATTGGTACTATTGGGTGATAATAGTCCCATAAGACCAACACCCTGGCTATAATTGACATTTTACGCTTAACATTCCTTAACTTGGATACTATATAACGACGCTCTTCGTAAAATCTCATTTCTATTCAACACTCGCACTCGTATCTTTGACGTGCACCGACTAAAATTAGAAGAAAGTCCCTTTTTATCATTACTTGGCCATCTTAAGTTTCATAAGAGATGAATATTCTACTATAACACACAAACTGGGAATTGAGCTCAATCTACAAACATTGAACTCAACAAAGACCCAAAAGTAGGCAAGAAAAAGAGCCCAAGTCGAATGACTCAATCACAATCAGTCTCTACTATACATACGATAAAGCGATCAACTTCTCCTCTACAAATGAAGAAATAGTGAAGAAGAAAACGCAAGCTAAAATTGGCCAAGATTTTCACCTCCTAAATCTCCAAGCCGACACCGAGTAGAGTGGTCGATCTTGCCAGCAAATGACAACACTCCCATTCTCATCTTTGATCTTGTAACCATCACACTTATAACTCTGCAGCAATCTCTTGGCTTGCAGCAACGCGTAGTAGCTAAGGGCGACGTTCACAAAGCCGGCCATCTCGAGCCTCTGGCTCCACTTGTCGAGCTTCTCGTGCCTCTCCCTCCTCTCCGCTCCTTCGCAGGCTATGATGTTCTTGATCTCCTCACCTAACACCATCTTCTCCATCTTCAGCCTCTCCAACGATCCCCTTGGCAGAGTCGACTCCGTGCAATCAAACAACGCAGCGTAGAAGTAGAGGGACTCCGACAGCCTCTCCATCATGCACCTCCCGTTGTGGTCACTGTCCTGCTCCGTCACCACCATAACTTTGGGAGACAGACCCCATATCGCGCTGAGGAAGCTGTCCATTCTCGGAGAATGGGACGAGGATGAGGATCCCGAGTCGTTACTTGGACTCGACTTCTTGCTCGGATCATCCTCACAAGCTAAAAGACTATGCAGCTGCATAGCCGAACTAACCGCCAACGCCTCCCCTGTTTTAACTCTCAGTTTCTCGAAATCGAGATTCTCCAGCTTCGCCACCACGGGGTTGAACTGGAACGGGAGATCCAACTTCTCAGCCTCTTCAATCAGGACGTGAGCCATCTGCTCCAACACCTCCCTCTGCTGATACACCGCTGTGATCCTCAGGTGAGGCGGCCCCTCAGGGCGCGCGCTCAGATCCTGAATCAGCGCGCACCACTGCGCGGGCTCGCCCGCGTTCAAGTCAACCACATGAACCATCTTCTCCCCTTCCATTGCCTCCACAATCGCCTGGTTGCTGATCACGAAAGCCACCTTTAAAAACGGTAGGAACTCGAAGAACATCTTCCTCACAACAATTTCCTCTGCGGCCACCGAAACCCGGGTCGAATTAAAGGCCCTGTACACGCCGGGCCAAGATCTGAGGATCCTATCGGCGAGAGCTTCGGAGAAATATGAAGCAATGCGCTGCATCGTATCTCCCTGAGGCGAGGCGAGGTGGGAAATCTGATCGAGGGCTATGTTTGAGTTTTCAAGGCTTCCTGATGCGACGTGGTTTGCGCAAGTCAGGAGTAAATGGATCAGATACAATCCTCTCTCTTCAGGTTTGAGCTCTTTCAGCCATGGATGTGGTGACGTCACACCAGGTGATACCGACATCATCGGAAACATTTGCAGCGGCGACGAAGTCACGGATGATGATCCGTCTTCTTGAAACATTTGTGCAAAACAAAAAACTTGTAACTAATTTCAAGCAAAATATCGTGTGTTTTTTATCTTCCGAAAATCAAAGACAAATCGACCACAAATTATAGGAGAAACACCCTCGGAGCAATCCCTCAAATAAGGACAGGCCTAAGCAGTGCAAGAATCAACTAATCAACGAAACAGAAAAAAGAAACAGACAAGAAAAAAGTAGCAAATTCAAGAACTCAGAACCCAAGATTGCTCAATACCGTTTGGGATTTCTGAATTCACCAAAAACCCAGCAAAGATCTCCCAGAAACAACTTCAAGCTTTTCCCGTAAATTCTTCTAGAGAGAGGAAGAAGAGAGAGATTTAGTATAGCGAGGATGGTGGGATGGTTTGTCGTGGTTGAAGGAATATGGAATTTGTGCACCTTTCTACTTTTTGAACTTTGTTTGCTTTGGACAAAAGTGTCTTCAAATTTGTTCTCATTCATGGGGATATAGGATGTGACTTGTCATTTTTCTCTCTCTTACGGGTAAGAAAATAGGAGTCTCCACTGAAAACGACCGCCTGCCGCTTCGATTGGCCTTCCTAAATTCCACTTCGTTTTAGTCACATAATTGTTTTCTTTATTTTGTGATTGAATGTAGATTTAGAGTTTGTTTGGCTGAGCTTATAAGCTCTTTAAAACAGTTTATAAATTGTTTATGAGCTTATAAGTTATTATAAAATGTTTGGTAAAATAAGCTCCTAAACACAGCTTATAAGCTGTGAAAATAAGCTCCAACCGCTTATAAGTTTATAAGTTCCTTTAAAAATAAGTTGGTCAACCCTAACTTATTTTTTTATAAACTTATAAGTAATCATGAATTTACCAAAATAACCTTATGATAGTTCGTTATTTCCTACATATACACTATCAACTTTACCTCTCGTCAATTTTATCTCTAACTATGATTTTCTCTCTCTAACTCGCGATTCTTTCTGCAAACATAAGATCAATTATCCAAACATTTTAACAACTTATAAAGACTTAAAACCACATTCTTGAAACATCTTATGTTTTGGAACATTTATGCTCTAAAATAAGCTTACCCAAACACCCCCTTAGATATCCATCTAAATGTATTGTAGAGTTTCAAAACTAATATAATAATATAACGTTGAAATATTAGGATAATTTGGAATTTAAGTTCCAATTATCTCTTTTGAAAAACTATAATAGTAATATGATTTCTTTTTGTTGGATAAATAAATTTTGACAGAGAGATAGATTTAGTCGAATCTAAGAATTACTCTACTTTTGGAGCAACCAATACACGCATAGTAAAAAATTATCTTCTATATGCACAATAAACTATAGAATATACCACAATTATACCTAATCTTATCATAAATTAATTTGGCTTAACGTGACCATCTTTGTTTTTGAGATTATGGAATGACTTTTGTGTTGCGTGGTTGTCATGACATAAGGTGGATGGGGAATCAAGGGGTGTCTAAAAAGTGTGTAATATTCTACAAGTTTCACTAAGCTCCAAATATGCCCCAACAAAGCCAAACAATGTGCCGTCAATTTTGTTCCTCAGTGCAATAAATTCTTCCACATGCTTCCAAACACTGATTTTGTTCTCTTCTGCACACCCAAAGACTCTTCAAAGGAAGTGGTTAAGGAACCATCCAAAAGCAAACATCACAAATTTCATTACTTCAAGATTTGGTGCCCATCTCCAAATCTTTAATTGTCTCATCACCTACTTTCATCTCAACCCACCAGATCTCTTTTCTTCACCAATATACAAAGGCAAAATTCACTCTTGCTTTTCTTCAATAATGGGCCCAACTCAATTTTCGCAAAGGACTAATATATAATAGTGTATATATATACATATTTCATTTCATTTTTTCAACGGACTATTGTACTAATGTTTATTACACTTTTCTATTAAACATTCATACATTATCGTATACGTATATATTTTCACTTTGATAATACACACAAATATATATAATCTCTTAGGTATTGATGATATAAATCTTACGTATGTAGTAAATAAGTTTTGACATGAAATTATACTGATTCTTACTATTTTTACACACTTTTTTCAATATTATTTATTTATTATATATGTATATTGGGTAATTTAGTTTTTGTAGACATTATTTATTACTATGTATAACTCTTGTTAGAATTAAGGGAGTGATTATTATAAAACTCTACTTAAAGTATAAAATACAAAATCATAAAATCATGTGACTGAATTAAAAAAACAAAAAATCGTATTTCATTGGATTCGAACCAAGGTTTTGAATTCATCCAACAAAGTGATGAATTCACCGTAGATCTTTACGAATGGAGAGCTATAAATGACTCTTATTTTATACGTTGAGATTAGTTTGTATTTGATCTAATTTCTAAGAATTAACATATTAAGTTTATATATCCAAAAATATTGTGAATAAGCCTACGAGTATTTTCTTTTGTAACAATCTTATTTAGTATTTGTAGTGGACAAATTTCGTATGCCCAATCACTTGGTCCAATTAAACGAGTCATCTCAATTCATATAGATAAACCCATTGCTAACCAGGTCTAGCAGAGTTCGGCTTAGACACATGCACGAGATTTGATCAGTCAACCGAGTCAAGACCTAGCCAATACGTCAACTTGGAGAGGCAGTTAAGGGAGATCGTGAGATTTTTTTTTGAGAAAGTGGGAACAACCAAGGCTGACGAGTAGGGTACTCAGAAACCTTAGCCGCCGCCAAACCTACCCATAAATACAAGACGACGAGTTCAAATACATGGCTCATTAATTGATGCTCACATTTGTCTCCACTCTCTGACATGACTTTGCACTCTCTCACTCTCTACCTCTATGTCTCATCTCTCTTGGGTTCATGTCGTCTGACTAGCATGACCAATCAGTTTGACCGGACACCTCTATCTTTTTCGTCTTCTTTACATTTTTTGTTTATTTACGATTCATTTATTAATTTCATCAATTATCTTTTACTGTTTGACTGACTTGAGCGTTGGAAGCTCTTTCATTGACACTCTACCAATGCTCCTAGGGGAGCTCAAATGTGTTCTTTGGTATCAAGTTGTCAGTGCCAATCATACAAGACGTAACTGACACCTTCTCACGTAATTATTGGATCTATCCCAATAGTATTCGATACAAATCGTGTCTAATAAATTCAAAACTTAATACATACATATAGATGGTTGGGTTAAAATAAGACTTTTATAGTGAAAAATGTGAGAACACTTGCACTGAACGTATAATAAATACAATGAAGGTATAAAGTAACTGCATTGCAATAACATTATACGTTTAGCGTATTATCGATCGCAATGTCGTTATGTTTTACATTTTGTGCCGTTGTTCTCACAGGTCTCACGATAAGAGGTTTTTATTTGAATCATTCATATAGATAGATATATGAAAGAAAGGATCATATAGTAACCAAACCTTATATAGTTAGTTATATAGTACTCAATCTCACCCATTGGTCTTGTTTATACAATAATTGTGATTTTTTCCATTTTTTTAAGTTTTAAAGGGGCTTTCAATGGTAAGAAGTGTATAAATGAATTTTTAATGCATAATTGTTAAATAAATAAAAAGGCATATGCTTAAACACAAAAATACATATTATTGAACATAAAATTATATAAAGCAAATCATTTTTTTTTTACAATTTTCGGAACAAAAACGCTACTATTTTTCTTAGTTTTCCACTCCTCAATAAATAGTATGTTTTTAGAATTATTGTGATTCATTCGTAGATTATTATTGAGGTATGAAAAATAGTATGAAGATAAGGTGTTGAATGATTCCTCAAACATGATGGTGAATGTTCGTGTCTCGAATAGATGAGTCGGACTGATAAGGAGCTTATTAATGAAGGCCATTCAAAAAGAAGCAGATGCAAAGATGAATCCGAAGAAGAATAAAGCAATCTAAAGAGCCAAAGGCAACTTGACAATACAATGGAAATGTCTCTATACAAATCGCAAGATTTACTTAGCTGATCAGGTGGAAGCATAAAATGAAGATTCCAACTTGAAACTGAAGAGGTTGAAACTAAGCTCATGCAACCTGAAGAACATAACCAGTGCATGAAACTGCAGAAATCAGGCTCGGATAGTCAGCAGAAGACGCTTTAGGCGAAAGGAAACTGAAGACTGATGCAGACCTATCAAAAGAAGACAACACATCCACTGTAGGAATGAAACGTACAGTCAAAGAATATGTTTGTTGCCTCTTCAACGGTAATATAAGAGCATGAATTTCTGTATCTCCCACCCATATAAATTCGAGCTACTCTAAAGTACAGAATTAACATATCAGCAAAAGAGTGAAAAATAAAGAGAAGAACAAAAAAGAGGCTATGTGTAAGAGTGTGTTGAGAGTGAAGAGATGTGCACAAACAAGAAATATGCGATCACTCTCAACCAAGAAGATGTTTGTTCAATCAGTTCTCCAGGGCGAACATAAGATCTCGATGACTCAATGTTACAGAAATACTCTATAATCAACTCAGAATCTTTAAGTACTTCTATATTAGAGAGATCGTGTTCTTTTGTACACAAAAGAGCTTCAGTGCCAAATCCTAGCTTCGATTAGTAGGCCTATCCTCATATCTGTTCTTAATTGTAAATGTCAACTGAGACGAACTGAATAATCTGAATTTTAAAAACAACTAAGTTCAAACTGAACCAAAAAAAAAAAAAACTGAACTGAATTCAATATTTAGATTTGATTAAGTACAATTATTCGGATTTTGGATATGTTGCTTACCCCTAATTTACACTTTTGTCAAGGATAAAACTGTAGAAGGTCATATGCATGCACATGTTCCTGCAGATGAGCAAGTAGCTAATTAACATTTTTACCGAGGCATTATATACGTGCTTACCTTACCCACACAACAAATTGTATACACCAGGTTTTGTATTGCCTTCTTTCTCTTCAGCTCCAGCGCACCAGGTTTGTATTGCCTTCTTTCTCTTCAGCTCCAGCGATTAAAGATGCTGATGAAGTCCCTCTCAGAAAAAAAGATGCTGACCAAGTAAAGGCAGCCGGAACAAAATAAATTTCAGAAATTACAAGATTTGTTCCATCATTTATCAACTCATCCTTTATATATTTGCATCTTCTATGAACAGATCGGGACGACGTATTTCAGGAGCAAGAATGTAGAACGCGTCAGTCGAAGATTATGTAGAGTGCATCAGGAGAAGGTCTAGATAACAGTATGAATATAAAACCTGCAAATTTCACAGCAAACCATCAGTCGAAGATCATGTAAAGCATCATGAACAGAAATAAACAATTACAGTTGTGTAGGTAATAACCATCAACTGTATATACTCTTGTGTAAGTGGAATGAATCTCAAAAGCTTTTCAAAGACTCGTATTTAGCTTATACCGGGACAATCCAGCAAAAGATAATGGATTTTATCCGTCCTTTAAATAATGTCAGATCACAAATAAGAAGCAGCTGCTTCATCCTAACAGTTACAGAAAAGATCACTCGAATGAACACGTATCATGGTTATAGCACTTTCTTCACCAGTGAAGTATATTTACAATTAATGAGCTTCAGAAAATATAACGTTGGAAGTAACTAAATGAAAGTCAAATGCATATCTCAACGCCTATCCTTATCTGCAACATCAGTCTAAGATATATAATTCAGTTAGCAAAAAGTAGAACTCTGTACTACTATAAGAAAAGGTTAGATGCTTATGAAGTTTCTATCGTTTTACCAAAACCAACAATTATTTTATAACTGAACAGGAACCAAGTTGGTCTATCAAGCTTTCCTCTAAATTGATGTTATATCTAAAACACATCCAGATACATCAAATGTCAGCTCGTGATATGAAAATAATTTAGGACCAGAAATAGACATAATTTCTTGAACACCAGGCTGAAGGAAGTTAAATGGTATCACCTGTTTCATCCATATGGGAAGCTAAGTTGCCGAGCCTTTCATGGGAGCCAGGTCCGGACCTCCAATACAGATAAGAGCAGATACAGAAACAGGAGCTCAATTTCTCAAAGGACCTCAATATATGAAGAGAGATCTTCATATTCTGGCGTTAATGCTTGTCTCTTCATATTATCAGTTAGATTTTTCAATATAAAGACAATCCTCTCATTTTCTGGATGAGAACTATGATGCGTGAAAAACGGGGTGATTGTACCATGCAATTCAATGATACTCCAAGCTGGAGCTTTCCTTAGACCACGAGATTTCATTTGAACCCAAGCTTCTCCCACTCCACCCCACCTGTCCATTGAAGCAAAACTTTGGGCCAACTGCACATACTTACCAGCATCTGCATCCTCGAATTCAGAAATTTCCTCAGCAATGGCACGCCCCAGCTCTTCATCGCCATTATTCCGGCAAGCATCAAGTAGAATGCCTAGGACATCAATCACCGGTGCGGAAAACATCTCCCTATAGATGTTATATGCATCCTGTACCCTGCCAGCTCGGCAGAGGAGATCAACGACACATGCAAGGTGTTCAATCTTTGGTTCGATCTTATGGTCATGTATCATCGACTCAAACAATCTCATGCCACGATCAACTAGCCCGTTATGATTGCAGGCGTAGAGGACAGATAAAAAGATGACACCATTAGGTGCTCGCCCACTTTGCAGAAACTCCGAGAACATTTGCAAAGCAGCCTCCCCTTTCCCATGACTACCGTATCCTGCAACTATAGCAGTCCACGCAACACTGTCGTGCTCGGGCATTATGTCGAAACACTTTCTAGCATAATCTAGGTTGCCACATTTAGCATACATATCAACTAAGGCCGTACCTATCCGGATACACGGTCCAATAGAGCTCCTGAGGACATAAGTGTGAATCAACTTCCCCGGATGAAATGCCCCAATTGAAGCACATGCTTGGAGAAGAGAAACGACAGTTACAGAATCGGGTAGTTGGTTAGCTGCCCTCATTTCATAAAACAAAAGCAATGCTTTACTCAAATATCCATTTTGTGCGTTACCAGCCACAATTGCATTCCATGAGACAACATTCGTTTCATCCATTCTCCTAAAAACGGCAAAACTCTGCTCTAAAAGGCCACATTTTGCATACAGACTAACAAGAGAATTCTGTAAAGCAATATCTAAAACCATTCGTTGCCTTAGAATGTAGCAATGTATTGATTTTCCATGTTTAATAGAATCGAGCTGTGCACAAGCTGCAATAACACTAGCCATGGTTGCAGAGGATGGCATCACTCCTAAAAGTAACATTTTCCGGAACACTCTTAACGCATAGTCTGCAGAATCATTCTGTACAAGCCCGGAAATCATGGCCGTCCAAAATACTACATCTTTATCTCCCGCTCGCTCAAAAATTCGAAATGCATCATCCACATTCCCGCATCTGGAATACAAAGATGCGAGTGATGTTCCAACATGCTTGTCTAATTCAAATCCAGAAGTGATTATCTGCCCGTGTGCAACTCTTCCCACTTCAAGACTGCCCTGTCTTGCTAAAGCAGAGATGAATGATCCGAAAGTCTGCTGATCTGGCTCTAAGTTATTTAACCTCATTCGGGAAAAAAGATATAGGACCTCCGTAATATTCCCTACCATAGCAAAAGCATTAATCAAACTATTCCAAGAAACAATATCTTTCTTATCCAACAACTCAAACAACTTCTTAGCATCTTCAACTCTTCCACACTTGGAATATGCACACAATAAACAATTCATTAGAGCTAACTCATACACATAACCACGTTTGACAATGCAGGCATGCAAAGCATCGACATGTCCACTCTCTGAAGCCCCGGAGAGCACATTCAAAATGGTGACGGAGCTAGGCAGGATGCCTTCATATTGCATAGCGTTATACAAATTAAATGCATCTCTAATGTCACCAGCGTGGGAATAACACCAAATAATGCTGGTCCACGGGACTATATTTCTGTCAGGCATCCTATCAAACACCTTTCGTGCATAACCAACATTGTTGAATTTGGCGTAGAAATTGATCAATGAGGAGGAGATATAAGAGTCGGATGCGAACCCGTTAACGGTGATCTGTTGGTGGAGAGAGAGGCCGAGAGAAAAGAGGCCGAGCGATGAGCAGGCCTTAAGTACGGAAGGGTATGAGAAGGCGTCTGGATTAGTGTTGGTGGATTCAAGCATGGAGGTGAAGGTGACGACGACTTCGCGGTGGAAGCCTTCGGCGGATAGGCGGGTGATAGTGGCATTGAAGGATTTTGCATTGGTTGTTGCGGCAGCGGTTAGCGGTGGGGCTGATGGCTTCGGAGGGTGGAGGTGTGTCAGTTTGAGCATGTTCATGACCGTTAACTTAGTTCGAGTACTTTGTCCGCCAATTTTAACGTTAAAAGTAGTCATAGATTTACGCCTGGTTTTCCAAGTGTGGTTTACCTATCCTGTATGGTTTATGAGTTATCGCATGTTAACACGTATTTGGTTTAACGTCACACCTAAAGAAGTACCGCAGATTCCCTATGATAAAAAAAAAAATAGTCATCGATTTATGTAACTACTAGAGGTGAATAGTACTTGATAATAATTGAAAACTCGATACATATAAATTTAGTTATTTTTATATTCTATTTGATTCTGATTATAAATTTCAAAAAATTATTATTTGAGATATAAAAGTATGGAATAACTGAAAATCCAACTGAATCATAAGACTGTATATAAGTCTAACAATATAATTTATTTTTATATACTATAGCCCTAATTATTTATTTATATTTAAATATATATAATTCTAAAATTATTATCAATCATGAACTTTGGTTGGTTGATGTAACATATATTTAATTTGAGCGAAACTTCAGTTTTATATTGAAATCAAATAGAAAAATTTGATTCAATTAAGTTTAATTTTTAGACTATATGATTCGATTTCAATCAAGAATTTTGGTTAATCCGGTTATGTAAATTCGGTCACGAACTGTATGTAATTTAGAATTTTGGAAAATTACATTTGAATATCCAAAGTATTCGACTTTTCATATTGTATCCTTACTTAAAAGAATAACAATTAATTGTTCAAACTGTCAATATTTTCAAAATTACGTCACAGTTTTAATTTTCGACGACTGAAAATCTTACGTGGAACGTAGGAAATTGAACTAGAATTGTATTTAAAAAACGAAAAACTTGAAAATCAAAGACATCGCCAATTTAGAAAAAAAATGGCAAATGAATAATACGCAGAATCTCTCTAATCAAAAACATTTGATTACCAATTTCAAAATAGGAAAAATTCATTATAAAGCCTCTCATAAACATATGCTACCCATTTTTCTCCCTAACAATAAAGAAGAAGAACCTAAGTTTTGAAGATCGAGTAGGATGTTGAAATTCCGAGATGGAAGAATCTTTAAATGGTCAACGACGGTTCTTTATTTAGTAAAAAGAGTGGAGAATCGAACAATATGGGCTGGGGATACGTCAGGCGTAGCACGAAAGATGGTTAGAAGCATGTGGGTGTCTTATTTACAGGCCAACTAGGGTTCATGTTTCAGGATTTTTTTTGAAGAAAAACTATCCACGGCATCCAATGTCTCTTTTCTTTTAATTTGCCTAATTTAAAGTTGTAATTATACTTTACATATTTAATTTATTTTGTCCCGTAATAAATTTCGGTATCATATATCTAATTAGGTTTATCAGTTAAACATGTATCTCACGTCGAGCTTCATTCTTTCGAAATCCCAACTCGAAAAACATGTTTTTTACGAGTGAGCCTAGTCACATATCCGATACCATAATTTTTTATGCAAGACAAATGGTGATCCGAAAAAGCCCACCTAGAAAGTCGTACGAGCTCTGATCAAAAAAAGCCCAGAGTATCTACCAAACAACGGATTACATATTATAAATATTTTAATACATTCTACCAAATATAATATTGCTATATATGTTATATGATAAAAGACATCTCAATCAAAGAAATCATACCTTGTCTTATGATGCATACCAAACAAGCCCTCTATCAATCTAAAGGTTTGGCTATCAAAAAACACCTAAAGGTTCTAGGTTTGAAACTCTCTTAAGATCATTTTCAAAAGTTGATTTTTAATTTGACTATAAGTCGAACAGGTAAAAATGGATTAAGCTTATTTGGCCCAATAGATCGCCCATGATTGGGTTGGCTTGGCTCATTTTTCTACCACACGATCTAATTTTGGCCCTTCATGTCATGGACTTGGGTCTGTCCAACTAACTACTTTTATCAACTCGAGTTGTCACGTCTAAATTAGTCAACCTCCAACTATACCTTACATGTGGACGATGCCCACTTAGAACTTTTACTTATGATGGGATATGGCCCAACCGACTGGGCCCACTTGAGCCCAAACAGTGGGCCTAATGTTGATAGCAGCCCACGCGGTCGAGCCCACGACGACTTAATCATCGCCCAAACCCTAGCCCGGGACCGCTTCCCTCGGCGACAGAGAGGACGCCCGAAACAAGGTCGACGCCACCTCCACGTGGCGCGAAAGCGAAAGGTCCCGGCCGGCCAATGGAAGGCATGCCATAGGAAGAGTCACACCACGACCAATGAGAGGTCGGGCGGCGCCTACTGATGGCGTATTCGAGTCTGTATAAATAGAAGGAAAAGCGATGTTAGAGGGTTAGCAATTTCATCAATACAAAGCGAACATAACCAATACTGCGTTTAAAAGCGCTAGTAAAAGTATTGAGGAATCATTCCTCCGTGGACGTAGATCTCGTTAACGATCGAACCACGTAAAAAGCCTGAGTGTTCTTTATTGCTTTATATAAATCTCGCACACTCACATAGCTAGATTCATCATTGGCGCCGTCTGTGGGAACCCTGAACAAGAAAGCTTCGTTTCCCTCTACAACTAAATGGCAAGAACACGCACAACCGCCGCCCACGCTGGCAACAACCGGGCTGAGGACGACCAGGTGGTCACTCAGCGTCGCGGAAAGGAGATCGCGGACGCCACGGCGCCCCACTCCGAGGGCAACATGGAAAATGTTTCCATACACCCTCAGGACCGCCTCCCCAACGTAGGGGAAGATGTCGACCTCAACGAGGACGAGCAAACAGCTCATTCGTCCCACGAGGTCCTCGGCCGAGCTGTGAGCGAGTTCCTCCACGCCAATCTTGGCCAATTCCAAAGCTTCCTCAACCAGAGGACCAAAGGGGCGGGTCCCTCTAGGGCCCCCGGACTGAACACCACGGCCTCCCGAGGCCGCTCCCCCATCCGAAACAGTCAGCGCTCACCTCGGCGTGATAGCAGAGAACGCAAGATCGCGCCCGCGCGCGGAGCCGCCACCGCGGGCGAGCCGCCATCGCCCCCGCCATTGGCGCAGGCCGCTCTCCACCTAGTCATGCCGACCGAGAGTCGAGCGAAACAGAAGGAAGAAAGGCGAGTCGAACTCACCCGGAGGGACGATAGGCGTCGCTATCGATCCCCACCCTCCGAAAGAGATGGCAACGATCTCCGGGGTTCGACCGCACGGAGAATCATCTCCCTTTCTCCGGGAGATCCTGACACGCCCGCCCAGCGGTACGGGCACCCAATATAGTCGCCACGATGGCCTCGGAGACCCTCCGACTTCCTTTTCGCCTACACCACCAACATGGCGAATCGAGGAATGGAAGATTTTCACATGTAAAATCTTCCCGAGTCTTGATCTCCAACGCACGGCGTTGGTTCACCTCGCCCGCCGTAACAGCGATACACCTTGTTTCGGGACCTCATGGATCGATTCAGTGGCGCTCTATCGGAAGATGCCGCCCAGTGACCTTCCTCCGACCTACTCACAATCCGCCATAGGCGGGACAGACGATGTCAAACTTCGTCTCGAGGTTCATCAAAGAGTCGCTCAAAATCGACGACAAGAACGATCTCTACATCATCAACGCGTTCAGAACGGATCCGACCGGCCACTGAACAAAGAAATCACGGGGAGAAACCAAAGACGGCGAGTAAGCTTTGGAACCTGGTGGACAACTTTGTCAAGGAGACGAGTCGGATCGGAAGCGAAAACTGGGACGGTAAGTCAGAGAGAAAAAGCCGGACGATCAAGTCGAGGCGCGGATCGCAGAGGCGCCGACCGAATCAGAGAGGCGGCTGGAGTCAGGCTGGGACCTCGGCCCAACCTCGCCGTGAGCGCCTCCCCGCTCAAATCAAGGCGGAAATATTCGAGCTCCACGCCGAGCTCTTCCCAAACCCGCCCCTATGAAAGGGGATCCAAGAAGAGGTCCACGAGGGCAGTATTGTGACTATCACCAAGGGTATGGTCACGATACCGAGGATTGCGTAAACCAGGCTCACTGATCGACGAGCTCGTTAAGGAGGGCCTCAAGAAATACCTCGGACGAGCTGGTCCAAGAAGAAAGCGCAGCGCGAAGGCGGAGGTGGCAACAACTGCGGGCCGACCCGTGGCGACCCAACTCAAGACGGCGAGGACGAAGGCCCCAACGCTATGGAGCGGGTCTATGTTGTTACGGATCGCCCGGGACGACGAGGTCGTCCTCAAGAACGACGCCGAGGCCGGCCTCAAGAGTCAAGAACAAGCGACTCGGGATGGTGAGAACATAACGTTCTCGAGGAGGACCCGTGCCCAAGATCATGCCGCACCGGGACGCCATCACGATACAGGTGCGGTGGGCAACAAAACGTCCACCGGGTCTATATCGACATCGAGCCTCCGTCGGCATCATCTTCCGTAGCTGGACAAGCTTGAGGTCGGAGGCATTCGGTACTCCCGCGCCTCCCGATTCACGGAGCTTCACCAAGAGGCGATCCGGCCGAGGGGTCATTACCCTTCCGGTCACGGTAGGCGGGCTCCCAGTCGGTCACTGTGGCCATCCGATTCTTCCCGGTCCGAGCTCCTCTCCGCACAACATCATCCTCGGGAGAGATTGGTCAGACGCCACCAAGGCCGTCTGTTCGGGTCTACCACCTCCGTCAAGATTCCCCCCCGGTGGGAGTGCTCAAGATCCGTGAGACCAAACGGCGGCAAAGAATGCCTACGACTCTCAACCCAAGATGCGGCCTCGCCCGTGCATAGCAATTCATCGAGCCCCTGAGACCGACACCCGGGATGACCGACCGAGGGCCTCCAACTATACTGACGACGATCCTTCAAGGTCATCCGGTCGGCACCTGTGGCCCAATGGACGTCCGCAAAGACGTCATACGACACGAAAGAATATAGGGGACGTGTTTGCTTGGTCCTCGCCGATATGACCGGGTGTCACCCGAGCTCATAACTCACCGCCTCAACATCGACCCGACCACCAAGCCGGTCCGCGAAGAAAAGGATATTCGCGGCGAGCGCAGCGGTCATTAGGGACGAGGTGACTCAACTTCAAGGCCAAGATCTTGTTCGAGGTCAAATACCCGACCGGATGGCTAATCCGATCGTGGTCCGAAGCCCGGCGGAGGGTGGCGCAAAGCGTCGATTATACCGACTCAACAAGCACGCGCAAAAGATTGCTACCTCCCCGATATTGACAAGAAGGTGGAGGCATTGGTGGGCCACGAGATGTTGACTTCACGGATCTATCTGAGGGTACCACCAAATCTCGATGAGCCGGAGGATGCACCAAAGCGCATTCATCACCGACTTGGCGTCTTTGCGATCGAAGATGCCCTTCGGCCTCAAGAACGCCGGGGCTACTTACCGAGGATGGTGGATGCAACATTCAAAGACCACATCGGGAGATCGTCGAGGTCTCGTCGGCGACATAGTAGTCAAGAGTCGAAAGCGGAGGCTGCGCCCGACGACCTCGGCACCATCCTCCAACTCCTCGTGTCGGCCAACCTCAAACTTAACCCCAAAATGCACGCTCATGGTAAAACGGGAAATTCTTGGGGTGTTGGGTTTCAAGAAGCTTGAAGGCGAACCCCACCAAGGTAAAGACGGTGCTCGACATGCAAGTGCCAAAACCATTCGCGAGGTCCACAAACTTACGGGTGCTGGCCGCCTCAAGATGGGTTCCTCTCCCGGCGCGAGAAGCAGCCTCCTTCTTTAAAATCTTGAGGAGGGCCCGGACTTGGCGTGGCGGGAAGAGCACCACCGCCTTCACACGGTGAAGGTACCTCGCCGACCGCCCACCTCGACCGCCCCAAAAGAGGCGAACTCCTCTCCTTGTGCTTGGCCGCCTCGGACGAGGCAATCGATCTTGATCTTGGTGCGGGACGAGGTCGGACGGCAGCTTCCTATCTACTTCATCACCGAGCACTCAAAGGACCGGAGACAAGGTCGCCGGCCTTGAAAAGGTAGCAGCGGCATGGTGAATGCTAGCGACAGCTCCGACCCTACTTTCAGCTCACTCCATCCAGTCTTGACCGACCTACCCCGAGGCAAGTCTTGTCAAAACACGAATCATCCGGACGAATAGCCAGTGGGCCTCGAGCTTGGCGAGCACGATATCTCGTACTCCCCAGCACCGCCATAAAGGGCAAGCTCGCCGATTTCTGGTAGAAGCCAAGTTTATCGAGCTCGGTCGACCGCTAAGATTAGCTCCTCCAACGCCTCCACCTCGGTCATCCCGGCCCCTGACGGAGGAACCGGACCCTCACCCACCGATGGTTCTTTGGCGGATGTGCGTGGGCGGGCCTCGTGCAAAACGGGCGTGGAGCGGGCATTCTTCTCCTCGGCCCGAGATAAGGAAGTCACCCACGACCTCGGTTTACCTTCCCGACCACCAACAACGAGGTGGAGTATGAGGCCCTAATCTCCGGACTCCGCCCGCTAAGGAGGCGAGGTGGATGAGATCCAAATCTTGGCGATTCCTGTCGTCGTGAACCGGTGTTAAGCAAACACGAGGCGAGGAGGACCAAATGAAACAATACCTCGAGAAGGCGAAGGAGATGTTGACCTCGTTCGTGTACTTCAAGATCCACCGAATCCCGAGGAAAACAGCCGGCCGACGTCCTCGGCAAGCTAGCTGCGTCGTCAACAAGTCCACCGTGGAGGAGATCCGTTCAAGCATAGCGAGTCCCACGTCGGCATCATCACCGAGATAGAGCCGTGGATGTCTCCACGAAGGCCTACCCGGAACACGCAAGACTACCTTCGGATCGGCTCAAGCCAAAAGATGATGGCAAAATCCCGGTATCTCATGCGTGAGGCGCTCTCACCGAAGTCTTACCTTCAACCCTCCCGAGATGCCTCGGGCGGAAGAAGCCGACTATGTGCTCAACGAAATTCACCAGGGTCTTGCGGAAGCCACATGGTCGCGAGCACTTTCAAAGAAGGCCGAGGTCGGGATACTCACCGCCCACCGCAAGATTCGGCCGAGCTCGTCAAGAAGTGCCCAGTGCCGATCCACTCCACCAAAAGCCGCCTCGCATCGACGGTTTGGCCGCTGCGAGTCCGTGGCCTTTCATGCGGTGGGGATCGACATCGTTGGCCCGCTCGACCGAGCACCGTGTCGACCGATATTTAGTCGTAGCCATAGACTACTTCACAAAATGGGTCGGGCCGAGCCACTTTCGAGCCTCACGAGCGAAGGATTCAAACCTTTGTGTGGAAAATATAGTCCGCGCCGCATACCGCACATCTGGTCTCGGACAACGCACCCGATTCGTCGACAAAAACTTCAAGGGTGGTGTGAAGAGCTTGGATCGATCAACGCTTCACCTCGTCGCACACCGCAAGCAAATGGTCGGACCAGGGTGACGAACCGCACGATCATACAAGGATTGAAGAGATTTGGATCGAGCTAAAAGCGATTGGTGAAAATCTCCTCAAGTCCTCGGTCCCACAGACCACACCTCGGACGGCCGCACGGAAACCCCACGGCCGGTCTCACTGCACCGAGGCCGCCATACCGGCCGAGATCGGCGGGCCAAGCCCTCGCACTCTCCACTTCGACCAAGCCGGGAACGAGGAAGACTGCGGCCAACCTTGACGCCTCGAGGAGAAGCGCGAGCTCGCCTTCATAAACGGCCAAGTCAAGAGCCAGTCGCACGCTACTACTACAAGAGAGTAAAGGCCTCCACGCTCCGAGTAGGCGACCTCGCCCCACGTAATAATGAAGCAAGCCGAGCCGAGCGCCTTAACAAGCTTGATCCGACATGGGAAGGACCTACCGCGCTCACGAGACCTCGGCAAAGGGCCTATAAGCTCGCCCACCGTCCGGCACTTATTCCCGAACACGCACATAACTCATCTAAGGAGGTATTTTACATAGCTTTGATTTTAGATCGCGACATGTTAGCCTCCTATTGTTTTGACCGATGTGCGATCTTGTTTACTTGTTTAATAAAGCGTTTGTTTTTCTAATGAGTATTTCACCGTTCGTCTTACATCTATGTGAACATCCATTCGGATATACCACATCTAAACCTTCACAGGGACGCCACGAAGATGAAAATCCCACCTAGTAGGGTAAGCGTCTGATTACCCATTAAGTTGACGCCTACACGCAGCGTCTGATGACACCCATTAAGTTGGACGCCCACACGCAAAGCATCTGATTACCCATTAAGTTGGGCGCCTACATGCAAGCGACATCCGCACCGATCTCGCCATCTCATACCCCTTTATTTGGGAAGATATGCACTCCGGTACAAAGTCTAAATGCATTAACGACTACAAACAAAGTACCAAGCCATATACAAGACAATAGGGCTTGAGCTCGTTTATACCCCTTTATTTGGGAAAATACACACTGTATCTGATATAAATACATTTACGACCAAAACGAAGTCCTAAGCTATGTTTGTACCTCTCAGGGAAAATATACACTTCAAACGAGTCTAAATACATTTATATCTACATACAAGGTCCTATACTATACATAGCCTCATTCGGGCCGGGCTCCGCCCGCCAGACACGCAGGCTGCACCAATTCTACAAAATCTACAAAGCCGACGATGTATGCAGAACGAACTCGGTGCCTTCGACCCGGTCGATAAGGCCGGAATCACCACGGCCTGCTCGAAGCACTCGGCGGGCTCGGGGCACCGACGAGCGGCGACTCGAGTCATCTTCACCCGCCTCCGGGACACCAAGTGGCGAAGGCGCAGCACTGGCATTCGGGGAGGGGACGCACCGAGGTCACACCCGACCCCGACCGGACACGGGCCGTGTGTGCGACGCCCCCACCCAAGCTCTCCTCGCCGACTGAGGTCCTCGGTCGCCGTCCGCTCCCTGAGGATCCCTCGATGATCCGCCCGCCGGACCCATCAACCTCAAAGACGCCGGCATGATCGAGTAGCCGCCTCCTCTGCGGGTTCTTCTATGATCGGGTCGGCGAGCCAGTTTGCTGCCTCGCCCGCCGCGGGCATGCGACGTTCCGGACGATGTCATACATCTCCATAAACTTCACCACGGAGTTGACGAGCTTTGAACTTCTTCTTTGTTGGGCCCCTCCTCATCCCTCAGCACCATGCCCTCCGCCAGCAAGCTCTGGACTCGGTCGTCGGCTTCGGATATGGTAGTCCCACCAGCTCGGCGACGCCCGCCTCTCAGACTGCATGCTCCTCCGACAACCAAGCGAGCCTCCGCAAATAATTTGAGTTGTTCCTCGTGACCGCATCAAACGCCCCGGATAGCGTCGGCAGATATGTCCCCGCGGACTCGCCTGCGCGACCTTCAACTTCGGCGCCTCGTTCTCGGCGGAGGCGGGCCACTTCCCGATCAGCCTCGTCCAACTTCTTCTTGGATCGGTGAGCCGAGCCGGTGACTTCCATTGTGGCTAAAACTTGGGTCGGTCGGCACACCGGCTCCTCCAGAAAGCACCTCTTCGTCCTTCTCACCAAGGCACCTCGGACTTCTTTAACCGTCGACAATTCATGGTCAAGTCCGATCCATTTAGGTGGAGTAATCGAAAATAAACGAGGCAACACAAATCTTCAAAATATTGCGTTTATTACTCAAAAAGGGAAAATTATTACAGGCCTGTGGTCCTATCGACCCGGCGGTTCACGCTATTACATCGGGTCCATCGACCTCGTGCCTATGGCCGGTTTCGACGACCTCGATGCTCCTGCGACCGCCCACCTCCGGCCGGGACCTCCACCCCACCTCCTCCTCCTGCTCGCCTCCTCCTCCCTCCTCGGCTTGGCCGGGACCAAGAAGGAGCTCCTCGAGCTCGCGATCCTCGTCCACCTTACACCGGGCGGCGACCTCGGATCAGTGGGGTAGAGCTGGATGCCGAGCCTCCAAGACCTTGGGAAGGAGTCGGCCCAGATCACCCGGGCGTAAGCTTTGTCCACCTCTCTTGGTCGACCTCGGTCCACCCATGCTTGACCTTGTCAAAATCGGGCATGGCGACCGCCCGGCTTCCCAGGTGATCCGACACCACCTTGGCTTCAAGACGGCGGCGAGATCGGCAATAAAAGCGAAGCTCTCCGACTTCGATGAGCCCGTGGCGAACCCTCAACAACGGTCCACGGTCGGCCTTGCACCCTCCTCGTCGGCGAGTTCCTTCTTCGCCCGGCCAGCTCCTCCTTCAGCTCCTCGACCTCCCAAGGCGGCCTCCGGTGCCAGTGCCTCTTCTTGGCGGCAGCAGCAGCCCTCCGGCCTCGAAGCCTGGCGGCCTCGGCTTCCGCCCTCGCAACGGACGTGGCGGTCTCAGCCGCCCGCAGCGGGCAAGCTCCGTTCAGCGCCTCTTACGGGCCGAGCTCTCAACGCAAGCCGGCGGGCATGCAGCCTCACAGCTGCTGCAGGCCCCATCATCGAGCTCCCACCACGAAAAGGAGATGCACAAGTCAATCACCGATTGCGAAGCAAACAAATCTAAATATGAAAAACTACTACCTGGGAGGATGCGACCAAGCTTGGGGCGGTACCCAGACTCAAAGGCGGCCCCGAGGTCGCGACTTGATGCCTTGGCTGGACCCGGCTCGAGCCCACTCATCGGTGGCCCATGTCGCCCACCTTCTTCTGCCTCTACTAGTCCACCACTGCTTTTTTCTTCGCCGGCCCCGCCCGGCGATGGTGCCCACCTCATCCCTCAACTTCACCGCATCAAAAGAGAAAGACACATTAGCGGCAAAATAGAACGAATAAGGACTAAGAAAAGGGGATGCCTCACCCCGTCCGGACCGGTCCCGACGCTCCGACCGAAAACACTCGGCCGCCTTGGTCGTCCTCGGTGTAACTTATGGATAAGATCTCACCAAGGCTGCTCAATGCCCTCCATATGGCCCAAGGGCTTGATTTTGGGTCCACCGGCGTGCGATACCCCACTCATACCTCGCCTCCGGCCCGCGAGAAAGAAATACCTATTCGCCAACCGGACACCTTGGAGGGACGGCTACCTTAAATTTCAGCCGGGGTGACGGATAGTACACCCTCCTATGGTCTTCACGCTAAAAGCAGATCAACACCTCGAAGGACAACTCCTCGGCAACGCCATAACAAGAGAACCCCAGCCCACCAACGACCTAACAGAATTCGGGTCAATTGACAAATGGGATCCGAAATACTATCAAGGCTAAGATAAATGGGGACAAAGGGTACCTAAGACACGCCTCAAACCGCCTACATAGACAAGAACAAACCCTCCGGAGGGCCATCGCCTATCGTCCGGATGCGGCGACACCACCACGCCTCCCGAATCCCAGTGCTCTCTAACAACTTCAAAAGTTCCTCCAACGTCAAATCGACCTGCGCGCCCGACCATCCCATACAGGAGGCCGAATACTAGAACTCGACCCTACGGACCTACAAACCGTTGTAGCACATATAGTCTCTAGCAGCGACTCACGCCCGAACCCGCGGAAGGAACTTTCGGGCGAGAAGAAGATGAAGAAAGCATACTTACTTTTCGGGAGTATCGGCTACTTGTATCGGATCAACTCGAAAATCACTCGAAATTCTCTCGAATTTTAAGTGTCGAAGAAGAAGAAAGTGAGCAGTTCTCTTTTGCGCCTATTTATAAGACTAGGCGCACGCATGCCGTTTCAAATTCAACACGTGCTCGTGATTGGATTGCGTTACGCCGCGCGTTGAGTGCCAACTACCGCTGGCGCGTATGGCGTCGCCGAGATAGGGCGAGCCGCCGATCGACCTAGCAATCATCATACGGACCCGGCGCTCGGATGGCGGCGCTCGGTCGCCCGTCCTCCCACGATGCGAAAATCCACATCGGACATGGCACCAGCCGGAGCCCGACCGCCAGGCTTCAAACGGTCGAGACGCGGCTAACCGGGCGCGTCTGCGTCGACCACACACGGAGTCCCGAAAGGCGGTCGCGGTCGGACACCGGCCACCACCACGGAGTAATACCGCCCGACCTCGGCCATAACCAGCGGTGCGCTTATCCGGTCGGACTTGACTTCCCGGTGCCATCCTCCAGTGACGGGCAACACAACCTCGGATCGTCACGAGACCTCACATCGAAACAAATTGACCAGCGCCACGGCGCTAACTTTCACTCGCCTCGCGCCGGCTATTCGGGGCTATGATGGGATATAGCCCAACCGATGGGCCCACTAACAGCCCAGCGAGCTGGGCCTAACATTGATAAGGCCGCGGTCGAGCCCAGTCGAGCCTAATCATTGCAAACCCTAGCCTCGAGCCGCCTCGGATGGAAGGGCCCGAACAGGTCGGGCCACCTCCAGTGGCGCGTGAAGCGAGGTCCGGCTCCGCCAATGGAGGCATGCGAGGAAGAGTCACACCACGACCAATGGAGAGTCGGGAGCGCGCCGAAAAGTGGCTATATAAATGGAAAGCGATGTTAGAGGGTTAGCAATTTCGAAGGCATAACTAATACTCTGACGAGTCTAGAAAAGTATTGAGAAATCATTCCTCCGTGGGCGATCTCATTAACGATCGAACCACGTAAAAGCCGGTGTTCTTTATTGCTTATATAAATCTGCACTCACTAGCTAGATTCATCAACCACAAATCTTCTTCTTCATTCCCAAAATCTTCCCATGCAACAACTCTCTCCAATCCTCTCTACAATCACCACTTTCTATATATAACCTTCCACATTCACTTTTCAATTTCATACTTTTATCAAATTATCATTACTAATAATTCTCTAAAATCAGAACACACTCTTGAATATAGGTAGCAGGTTCATCATAAAAACCCTACAAGGTTACAGATTTAAGTAATCTATCAACCATATATATTAATTCAGGAAGAAAAAAAACCTGCAGGCTATTGGAAAATTTATTGTTTGTTCCACTGCACACAAAAGTATTGGCCTAGATTCTAACTTGTTTACCATCTTTCTACTTACATATCTACAATGTTGTAATGAGTGCTCCACAAAGATGTATATATAATAAATCCAGACCTGTTCAGGCGGAAATCCGGCAACAGCTGCGGAAACTGCTTCCTGTTTTGAAATCCATAATCTCATAACCGCCTTCCACCACTCCTGATGATTCAAACTCGAAGCCCGATGAGAGAAGCTCTCGGTGGGCGGGAGCGAGAGAGAGAAACTGTTCAAACCTCCGCTGCCAGCTGCTGCTCGAGCTCTCCGATCCCGTACCTGTTGATATCTGCAGCCATTGACAGACAGTTGTTTTCGGAGAGATCGGTGGAGCTGTTTGCGGTTTCTTGGGATTCTTCTCGGAGGATCATTCTCCATGTTGACGGAGCTGATGAGCTGCCCGAACTTTGTGCGGCGGGCCGGCAGGAGGCCTGGATGGCGATATCTCCGCCGGGCTCGGTTTTGATTGCGGCGGCGTTGGAAGGTTGGTTGCTGGTTTCTTGGAGGTACATCTCTTCAACCATGGGTTTCCAGACGAACTCGGCGTTTATGAACCAATTCGACACCTGCATCATACCATACGATCATGCAATATTAGTTACATTTATATATCCATAATATATGTATATATGCTGTCATCCATATTAATATTGATTGGAACTAACAAAATCATTTCAGAGTATGTTGATTACATGTAAATGCACATTTACTAAACTCTCTCTAGTTACTCGCCCCAACCTTAGTTGGAGGAAAGCTTCTAACCAATTAAGTTGTGCTTCATCTCCAAAACTACGTTACTTTGAGATCTTGATTCATTGGTATTCATGAACACGATCACCTTAGAACTAACAAAATCATCGTATTATGTGATATTTGAGTAAATATATGAAAGTAGCCATTTTCATATTACAAATAAAAAATAGCTCTAAAGATATAGAGACAAAATATAGCAAATTTTTGTATGAAATTACATACTTGTCCTATTTTATGTAAAATCACGACTAATTCACGAGTTCCACGACTCGACTTAGGGTTCAAATATATTTTGAATTAATAAGTAGATCTGTATCAAGACTTTTGTTAACTAGTTCCAGAGTTTGGTGAAAAACATTCGTGGAACAATTTCCAGAATCATGACTGCCTGCAGAATGGGTAATCACACCGGCCCAGAAGTACAATTCGGCCCAGTCTTTAAATGAATTTAATAAGTTGTGTGTACTACATGTCGTCAATACATATTGATATACATATATATTAGAGATGATAGTGATACAATGCAATATAGGAATATATTTTATATTATATATTTTTTGGGTTAGAGAGTGTTGGGATTGAGATTGGTACCTAGTCACTTATAAAAGAGAGTAGAAATACTGTGAAGCTACAATTAATGCTCGGATATAGAATATAGTAGTAGTAGAAACAAACTAATTGAGATATATATTACAGTTAATTATAATAAGAATAGGGAGTTTACATGCAAATCGTCACTCCACAATCAACCATATGTTTTCACAATTAAATAGTAAATAAGTATCAATATTGTACAATAAATTATCACCACAAGTTCCTAATATTTTATTCTTTTATTATGAGAAATACCACTAAACTACATGATTTTGCTAAAATTTTCAATTATTTATCTGTAAATTGCTTCTTCATAAATGCAAATGTAATTGTTTTTCATAAATCTTTTAACAATAACATATAGTTTGACGACATAATTCCTCATTGGTTTATTAATTTACTTTAAAATCTTATGAAAAAGACTTGTTTAACTATATAAGCATTAATACCTGACTCCTGGTAAGCCCTGTATGCTTAGCTAGCATTTGCTTGTCCGTATCCTTAGGGTACCTGCATTCCAACACAACACAACTGAACATCACCACGAAAATCCCACAATATTATTTAATCTCATATATATTCAAGAATGTTAATTATTGATCAAACACAAAAATAAAACAATTACGGATGAAGAAAGTGTTGAAAGAGCCAAGCACGAAGAACCGAGACAGCTCTTTCAGGTAGACCTCTTTGGGGTCTCCACGCACTGTTCTGCGCCATCCCTACCTGCTGCCGATCCACGAACCTCAGCCTCGACATCTCTGAGCCTTCGTCTACGCCGCCCAAGCACTTGTTCAGGCCCTTTATTTGTGCAGAAATCGTGGATTTCAGACACCGGAATTGCTTCAAGACTGTCTTCAAGGCCAGCTGCGTGTATGATCGCGCCGATCCTGGCCCCGCCTTGCTCGAATGCTGCTACGATCATCTGCATTTGGTGGTGATACTGTCTGCATCTTTGCTCCACCTAGTTAAGAAAATGAGGAAAGTAAATTTGATTTGCGATTTTCTGGTTGTGATATAGTTTTAATGTGGCCCTGTTTTTAGGAGACAAGGCAATAAGTTGTTATAAGGGGCCATGATCGCACCAACGTCTTTAATTAAACGGGCCTATTCTTCATTACAAGTTTGGTTAATCTGTGTTACTTTTTCTAAATTTTAGGAAAAATATACAAAATGTCCCTATATTTTTTTTTTTAAAAATATCTTCATGTAATTTTGGTATCCGATCTTTGAATAGTGTAATATAAAACTCGAAGTTGAGAATTTTTCGGATGACGACATGTCACACCGAAGAATACATGGATTCTAAATTCACAAAACCACATATCAACAATATTTCAACCCTAATTGCATAATATTTCTTACACGGTTTAAAGATTGGGTATTAAAATATTATGATTTTAGATATTTATATAATTTAAGAAAGTATTAAAGCGTTGTGATATTTTGTATATTTTCCAGATTTTTTGTTGATGAAAATTTGTCGAGTTTTATTTCCTTTAAACAAGTGAAATGGACCAGCTAGGTGTGGAAAATGTGAGCCCCACGTTACGAAAAAATGACATTTCTTAGGCTTTTGCAGAAAATGTTGAAGCCGAATTGTTCTTCATATCTCAAGAATTTTGACTTGATTGTTCCATATATAATTGTTTGATGGACTGAAAATATGAGTTATTGAAGAAGTAGAAGAAAATCATACCTCATCCAACATGCTACTGAGTTTAGCTTTCTTCATCTGAATCTCCTGTCTCTGAGCTGTAGCGAGATCGGCGGCGGCGGCAGCTTTGTTAGCAGATGGAGCTTCCTTACTGGCGGCAGCGGTTGGGTCCTTGATCGGTTTAGCCTTATCTGTGGGTGGTTTCCGACGTTGACAACTTCATCTAGAAGCTCCTGAGAGGCCTTAAGGTATTTGGAGCCCATGATCAACGCGCTCTGCATAGTGTCGGCGCCTACGATCGACGGCGACGATGAATTATTCGGCATCGGAAAATCGTGATCGCCGGAGATTGGCGACTTGTCGAATCCCGCTTGTTGGTGGTGGGCTGAGAGGCTGAGCGACAGGCCTCGCGGCGTTTGTTGATGATTCCCGCTGCTGTAGTACCGGTGGCGTGCCGTCGTGTTTTGTTCACAGGAGATGTCTTGAGGCGGCGGCGCGTGGGGCAGGAGGGCGGGGTTGAGCGCTTGCACGGCGGCGGCAGAGTTCAAGAAGAGCATGTTGGGTTGGAGTTGGGTATCAGAGTACCCTAAATAATTAGGGTTCATGAGATGAAGCGTCTGAAGCCTATCAGCTTGGATTTCTGAGCTACTTTGGTAGTACATGGCCATCGATTTCTTGTATTAAAATTTTCGATTTTTTAAGATTAGAGTCGAATTCCAGGATTCTGGTACGTACAGTCCTTTTGGGAATTTGATCATTTCGTGACAGTTCAGACATCCATTGAAGGTGGCGGCGGGTTGGTGAGACCTGAAGAACAGACGAGGAAACCATGCAGTCAGAAGGTAGTGAATCTGTGACTGGAAAAGTTAGCTATAGAAATTAAATTATTGGAGGAAAAAGACAGGAATATTTAAAAGGAAATAAAGAGGAAAAGAAGATGAAGATGTAAGATGTAAGAAAGTGAGGTTGTGTGGATAGAAATATGTGAAGAATTAAAGAGAAGGAGGTTGAGTATCATCTAACAAACTCACATGTCCAGTGGGAAGAGAAGGATTGAGTCTGTCTTGTCAGTCTCGACTTCTGCTGCACTTTCTCTCTCAGAAAGTAATAACAAGGAAACTGATGAAATAGACTGAAACACTGGAAGAGAAGGTGGGGTTAGTATACACATGTTTCGTGGTGGCACTCATATCTTCTTCACTTTTATTCTCAGACATGTCAATAATTGAGAGGCTTTTCACCTTCTCAAAAAATACTCATTTTATCTCATGCAAGATTTATAATTTTTTTGTTATTCCATTCAATATGATATCTTTTTTTTTTAAATAATTATTTCTTCAAAAATAAAGATCTATCTACTTTGAATATTTTATTCACTTTATCCATTTTTAAATAACCGTATTGAAAAAAATGGATCGTTTTAGATGGAATATGGAATAATAAATAAAATTTGAGAGGCTCTTCTGCTGCTTCTATACTGTGTACATTATTCTTCTTGTTCTAAAAGGAAGATCTTCTGAGAGATTCCACATCTCAAACCCGTAAAATGTGAAGTCAATCAATGATTAAAAAATTAGGATGAATTTGCTCTATAAGAATCTGAAGGGATAAATTACGGTGACTTAACGATTAAGAAGCAAGGTTTTGTTTAGTCGCGAGCACACTAAAGAAGGTGCTAAATACAACTGTTAGGGACTCGATCATTGATCCTTATTCAAATCATTATTTTAACAATGAATAAGTCAGTATAGGATATATGTGTGTTTAGCATTACATTTACATTTCGATATTTTGGAATCACAAGTTAACTTAGAGATAGCCTATTTGCTATCTGAAGAGGAATAGTAGCTATTCTTATAAAAGTATAAAAATAATAGCCACTTATTACTAGAAATTAAGTATTCTCTCGCTCGTTAAAGTGACACGTTACTTTTATATGTACGGAAATTAATTAAGTTTTTTATGTGAAAGTAGTGATTTATGAAATTGAAATCTTTTATGTATAAAAATAATCCATTTTCTTAAATGAATTAATTTTAGTGAGACCATATGAAAAGAAAATGAACTACTTTTAATAGGATGGAGAAGTATATCTCTACACTATATAAATTACAGAACGTTATTAATAGTGTAAGATGAAATCATACACTGTTACACGTCCGTGTAATCGTGCAACACGATTTGATAGAGGTGGCAGCTATGAGTTTGCAGAAGGAAGAAGGTGGAGGGAGGTGGTGGGTGCGGAGAGAGAGAGTATTGTATATGCGTGTGGGACTGGGTTAGCATTAATTAGGTTTTGGTTTTATTTTAAAAATTATTAAATCAATTCATTAAGTGTAAATATGATATCTAACATAAAAAAAAATTGGAGTTTCATGTTTTTCTAGAGGAATTATATAGAAATACATATTTTTTCAAAAGTGTGTATCATCTATATCCATTTTATAAAATTTTACACTTCATATCCATTTCATTATTTTAATATATTTTAAGTCAAAAATTGAAGAATCTTTCCGGTTGATCGGAGCGATGTAATGATCGATTAAAAACAATGTAATGATCGACAGACTTTAGAAATATTAGAATTATTGAAAACTTGATATTCGGTGGAAAACCTTGTTTCGGTCAGTGAAAACGTTGTCTCGGTAGTGAAATTGTTATCTCTCGATCGAAAATAATTATTTTCGTATTGGAGACATCAATTCACGACCGAAAACAAGGTTTTCACAAAATCTCAAGTTTTTTTACTAATATTTTTGAAGTTTCGATCGACTATTATATTGACTTGATTCGATAAGGACTTCATATTCCATTTCAAACTTCAAAATATACTTATTTTAATAAAATAACATAATGATATAGAAAATCACATCATATTTCTTTCAAAATATATTAAATTAATAAAATATGTATGGAGTATAGTAAATTTTAGAATTTATTATAAATTGTACACATTTTAATAAAAATAAGTATTTAAATTTGTTCCCTAGATAGAGAGAGACTAGAGAATATACAAACTTGCATTCAACATATAAATTTGACCAATAAATGTATAAAAGTTTGAAAAGAAATTTACATTAAAATAAGTTTGTGCTAACTGATTTGGAAAAAAGTTTGCAGTGAATTGTACATACCCATATTTTGTTCATTGGGAAGGATTTTGTCCTATACATAGCTAGGGCTCTTTTTCCGAGGAATCCTAGATAGGGTAATTATTAGGAAATAGGATTGAATTGCTATAATTGGTAAGAACTAACTCGATTACAAGCACTACCGATCGACAAATAATGTACCTTGATCAAAACAATAAAATGGATTTTTTTCATTATGAAGATACAATTAAATATATTTTAAAAATGCAATATATCATTTATAAAAGAATTATTTTTTTAAAAATTTATGCCCCAAAAGTTTATAACAAAATTTTGGGACATTGAATATTTATTTTTGAAGAAATATTTATATTAATATAAGAGGATATATAAAATTTGGTAACTAAAATGATGAGCCGAAGATCTCCATGCTCGTCCGCCTGAGACGTCGATTACAAGTCATGTAACACATGTTCTATTGCATTTTTATCTCAAATTCCAAATAATCCTCTCGAACCAAATTCTAAGTTTTATTGGGCTAGGGTAGGGATGTAAATGGGTGGATTTTACGGATCGAAATCGATAAATAAGTAATGGTTTGGTTACGGATCCGATCCATTAGAACTTGGATCCGGACCGGACGGACCATCAACTATGGGTCTTAAGCGGTCCGGATCTCGGTGGTGAGAACGAGACGACGGACAGAACCAAAATTAAAACCAAAATCATTGCTTTATAATTTAAAGTGTTATGAGTGATTTTGAATCGATATGGATAAAACATAGTTCAAAAGCTATTTAAACTTAGGCTCATCAATAGCGATTTCTTGGACGAATCATAAATAAGTATTGGTTACGGTTGCGCTCATAACCGAATCCGGACCGAACCGGATTATCAAACTATGGATCTAAGCGGTCCGGGTCAAGCGGTTTGGGCAGAATCGAAACCAAGCTCTTCTTAAATTTAATGGGTTTTAACGATTAGGATCGATCAGATAAAATCCATCATTGACATCCCTGGCTAAGGTTGACTTTGCGTAACTATGAGTAAACTTGTCTAACGATTACATATGTAGAGTGATTTGAAAGTTAGTAATGTTGACTAGTTAATTAACTCGAGTAAAAGTTCTTTTAAAATTAAATCAGAAATCATGATAAAGAAAGCAGTACTAAACAACACAAGAAATGATAACATAGTTCAATGAAATTTTGATCACAGTTTCCTGGTTATTTTACCAAATTCCAAACACGTGATAACGAAAGGTGCTATTATCTAGTTACTCATAATCCCATTCATATAAATCATATTTCCAAGTGCCTTATTGTGTTTGATGAAGACTCAGTCATCAACCTCAAAACCTAAAATAGAAAAGATTTGGTTCATTCTGTTTCCAATCTCTGCGAGCCACAAGATCAAACAGTAGGGGCGTTTTTCATAATTTATAGGATACCTAATTGAGTATTTTTATTTTCATTATTAGAATTTCTTCAATCTTACTTTTCTAATTGAATATGAATCAAACTAATTAATCAATACAAATAATATATATCATCAAAAATCTTGAAAATTTTCAAGATTTTAATTCATTAAAATAAACAATGAAATAATTTATAATATTATTATCTATTTAGACTAATTTTGAAAAATAAACAACCTAGAATTTTACGTGGCAAATGAGAAGATATAGACATTACTAACCTACGTGCGGCCCCACCATTACATCGTCGTATCGTTATAGCACTGGGGTCTCCATGTTGAAAACAGTGGTTTCCAAAGTTACAAGGATTGAACTTGAAGGGCTATATTTTGAGTGGGAGTTGATGGATTGTACATTAAGACTGAATCTACATATGGACGCGTGTCACTCAAACAATCTCATATGTATATCATGATGATGAGGGTTCTTATATACATGTGTCGAATTATACCAATAAAATGGGTCAAACCTAATTAACCATTTTATTAAAATATATATTATTTATAATATTTTTAAAATTTTCTATAACATATATCCATTACATTAAAATAGATTAATTTTCTTGTTTTCGTCGATCGGAGAAGGTTTTCTGAAAAAAGCAAAATATGATAAATTGAAAAATAGAATAATTTCCTTATTTTCGGTCCACAAATATGTGTTCGAGAAAGCTTTCTTTTGGTAGACATTAGTCGATTAAAAAGAAATTATATTTTTTCAAAATCATAAAACAATAAATTGGTTATGTAGTGTAGAATTAAAAGATTGAGTATGAAATACACTTTTGAAAAAATGTATAGTTGTTTATCATTCCACTTTATTGATTGTTCGAAACGTGACAATTGAACCATCATATATAACAATCTTTTCTATTTTCTTAAAAATGGTGGGGTCTTATTGCGCATAGAGGACTAGGATGTCAATGGATCGTCGGTTGCAACCACTCGTTATCGGCTATTCGATTATATTCGGTTGATATTTTTGGGTTAGAAATGTTCAACCTAATCCTAAACTCTCGGTTTGGGCTAACCCATGTCGATAGAGCTAAGTTTGAGGATATATATATATATTATTGATAATATATTTATAACAAATATTTTATATTAAGTGTTGGAGTAAAAACAAATAAGTGAAAAATAAAATAATACATTCCACAAGTTCTTTTTTTAATCTTATTATACTAACTTTGAAGAGCAAACAATGAAAATTAAAAATAGTGCTCATGACTAAATTCTTTTTTCTAATATGCTTTAATATTCATTCCATGTAACTAAATGATCTTTAAATAATATAATACAATTATAGCGAGTTAAAATTTATATCTAGAAAAATTTTAATAAGCTAATTCAATATAATACTATTTAAATTTTATTACAATATCAAAAATAAAAATAATGGTCACAACTAAATTATTTTTTAATATCTATATTCATATTCCATAATAGCTAATTCACTATTTAATAAATATTTTATAATTTAATTCACTATAATACCAATTAAAATTTATAATTTGAAAAAATTAATTCACTATAAATAACAAAATAAACAATCAATCTATAATAGCTACAAAAGTTAAGATAATTAAACATGAAAAGTAAAATTTTGAAATCAAGAATTTTGAATTTCTAACTATTAGATAAAGGGAAAAAAGAGTTTTTTTAATGCCGATGGTGACATGACCGACACGGCCATTATCAACCAAATGGTTGGCGAATACCCGATTTTATATTGGTTATGATTTTATACAACCCATTAATTTTATCGGGTTATTGAAGTGATTCACTATTGACATCCTATAGAGGACAATATATATTTTCTATTTGAAACAAGGCTATACATAGTTTATGATCTAATCTTTGGAATTAGTTAAAAATTATTCAACCTTTAAAATATTACAAAAATAGCCAAATATTTAGGAGCAGTTGCAAAGATAGCATGAGCTAACATTTTTGAGCTGAAATTATGATGCGGAAGGCTTAAATTCGTGGATATTCTAATTTATTTTGTAAATCCATTGGAAATATATTTTCCGAACATCAAAATGTCATTGTTTTGATGTTCAAGATATATTCTCCAACAATATATTTTCGCTTGAACATCAACGAGAAAATATAATGTCGAAAAATATATTTCAAGCATCAAAACAACATCACTCGACACTTAATTGAAAATATATTTTCACGTTATTTACAAATAAATCAAATATTCACATTAGATTTAGGTCTTCAACATCAAAATTTCAGTCTAAAATGTAGGTTTGGGCTTTTTGCATAATATTATGTATAGGTCATAACGTTTGTTATATTATATATATATATATATATATATATATATATATATATATATATAGGAGTGATCGGTAGGAATGGATAATTTGAGAAATAGGAATGAATCACTTGATTTCTATATCAATGATTGAGATTTAATTTTGCTCTTTGTGTTTTGTTATCTGATTATGCAACTATAACTCTTCTCTTCAGATGAAGATGTCTACACTAATATATTTAGTATATGTCTGAATTGATGAAATATGTCTAACTAAGTATATAATAGTATTCGATTGTCTCAAAATGAAAGATGTCTCTATTGTATTTTCGTTAGAATACCATTATATATATATATATATATATATATATATATATATATATATATATTTGCATAACATTGTATTTTAATATCATTAACATTGTATATTGACAATTTTAATATTTGTTTAATAATAGCACTGTATATGCTCTATTTAGCATTACGTACGTATATATAAAATACCACTGCATTTTTAATCTGATGATATTTATGAATATGACCATGCTTATCCTATTTATTGTGAGCAGTCCAGTGGTCCCACTAAATGGATGTAATGTATAATTATGTTTTGATATTCAATAACACTTTTAAAAGTATTTAACTAATATGCTCCAATGTAAAAGAATTTTTAAAAAAATTACAATAGCAAATTTCGTATTCTTCCAAATTTTATTTCCAAATAATATATTTTTTCAAAATTCAAAAGAATAAAAATTGCATATTCATTTTAAAATATCAATAGTGCAAAATTTGCATCTCACGTCACAATTCATAGTTCATCTTTTAGCGTTCAAGGATCAAGGTCATACTCTTGGTTTTACAGTTTGGCATTATGTGTGGAGTTTCATTTGTGTTGTGTGCAAGGACAATAGATGAATATATATAAAATTTAGTAATTCTTGGATTTAACACAATCTTTTGTCGAATTTGCTATTACAATATGATTTTCTAAAATTGCGATTACAATACAATTTTCAATATTATTATAATTATAATACGCCTAATTTTATTTTTATTTTATTTTTGAGTGGCATCTAATATGTATAATTGTAACGAGACATATTTCATGGACTTTTATGTCTGATGTCACTAGCCGAAAAAATTGGGTACCATCATTGTAAAATATAAGTTTCGATATGTAATTGTACTATTAAAAGTTATTTTAAATTACTAATTCGATGAATATTGTGTTATAATCGGATTAGAAAAATAAGTCAAATTTTGTTGATGGATTCGTCAAGTGGCAGAAACACACGTGGCCATAAGAAAATAAGTCAAATTCTGTTAGGTAGGGTTCCAATAATAAGTGGTATCCCGCAAAAGTGGTTGTGATAAAGTCGTGTGTGGGCCCCATTTTCTGATCTAACAAGTTGACACCAATATATTATTTTATATTAGTTTCAAAGTTTTGAATTTCTGTTGCATTTCAAGGAATTTTTATTCTGTTTTGGAGTTATGCTAAGTTGTATGTTGAATATAATTTGAAAATTTCGTCCTTTTGGAACTTATTTTGCAGAACGTATCTTTTTAAATAATCAATTGAATGTCTTTTTAGACAAATGTCTTCGAACTTGAGTTTCTGTAAGGCAAGTCAAAGCATATATGTTTAAGCACATAATTGAATCGAATTGAAAATAATAATGTTCAAATTTAGTTTGTTTCGAATTATCAAGTTGAGTTGAAATTTTATCTATTCAAAAGTCAAAGTTCACAAGTTTATTTGAACTTAATTCGAATCTAAACAGATTTCTATATTTAGATTAACATTTAAAATATCAATTATTTATAAATAAAATTAGACATTGACTCAATCCACAACTCATACTAATTATAGTATCAAAATATATATTGCATGTAGTGATTTTATTTTACTTCAAGTTAAATCACTTAATGAATCAAATATTGTCAAGCTCAAATTTTGTCGTTTAGTTAATAAGCTTCACTTAATAAGCTTGGATGAGTTTTTATCGAACGATATCTAAGTATCTTATAAGTAGTTCCACTCATTTAAAGCTCTACATATATTTTAGTAAATGATTTGAAATTGAGCGTTCATTAGTTTTGTTTCTCTTTTGATACAACCAATCAGTATTTTATCATCCAAAGAGGAGTTTACCTCAAATATATTTAAATAAAATTCACATAAGAAGTTGGTCCAGATTTGTATTTGATCAAAACGGCACTATTTTAGTCAAAGTTACTACCTTTATCAATAGCTGAATAACTGTCACGTTTTCAGGTCATGGTAATATTTCTTCGTCAATGAATCAAACAAATAAGGTTAATTAATACGTAAAATAACATGTGTGCTTAATTAATTAAGGTCATGAATATATTTGAAATTAATAAAAGCCAGAAAATATTATTGCTATACATATTCTAGTTTTCGGTTTCTAATGTTTCTAGCCTCCGCTTTCAATGAATTTTGAACAAATTATGAGGGAATAATCTGTTTAAATCTTTTTCCCTTTCTTTTCTTTTCGAAAGTTGGTTGTAGAACATCATCAACCCAAGAATCATTTTATCAGTACGAGACCTGTATAGTCAATAATTACTCCATTTGTCTTCATATGTCCGTTTGTTTTCATAAATGGTACTTTCCATCATAATTCGTGTATTTAATTATTTGATCCTCACAAAAATATCCATTTTCCTTTTTAAAACATCAATTTTACATTTTACTCTAAATTTATCCACTTATTTAGAAAACACTCATACCACCTTTTTACTCATAATCTATTAATATATTCATTTATTATCCCAATACACACCTTTTATACATTTACTTTATAATAATTACAGTTTATTAAAACTCGTCACCAAAATCGATGAACGATTTTGGTGGAGAGGAGTAATATTTTTAACTCATTTACTAATATATTCTTAATTAATTATTTTAATTTACTCATGCATTAATTAATAATTAAAAATAAATATTGACATATTAAGAAATTACTTGTATAATTTTCTTTTTAATAATTTTTTAATTCTTATGAAAACTTCAATCTCTATATAATTGGGATGGAAAAAGCATATGGGAATACACAAAGGATTATAAATAAATCTACAGAAGAGGAATGTAGTCAATCTAATAAAATACTCCATCCGTCCGATCTAAAACGGTCTTTTTTTTGTGCAGTTAGTTAGGAGAATGGTATAAAGTTATTAAATTGATAAAAAGTAGATAGGTCTATAACTTTTGAAGAGATTATTATTTTAAAAATAAAATAGATCATCTTAGATAGAGCAGTTCAAAAAAAAATAAATCATTTTAAATGGGACATGTAAAGAATATACAAAACATAGGAAGGTGAAACCTAACATCCTCCAAACTTGTAATCACATGCCACGTGATACATATGAAGTGGGAATATCGAGTATAATTAAGTCCATATAATTACGCACCCATAGTTATGTTGATGTTTTACTTTAAAGCATCAAACGTTATCCAACTGTCAGCTAAAGCGATTGAAGTGATCAGAGTTCGCGGGAGAATAAATCACTTTTTGAGACGATAAGAACTTATACAAAATTAATGAGTAGCATCCAGTTTTGTAATATTCGTGTATAAGATAAGAACTTTATAATTCTGTATTGTGTTCACATTAGATACATATTATTTTGATACAATAATTTCAGTATTGCATTCATGTTAGTATATGATTCATTTTCATATAACATGATAATTTTAAATATTTTTATTTTTAATTATGTATTATGTTTTCTATATATGATTTGAAATTATTGTATCAACAGGAGTGATATCGTGTCACTTTTGTTTTCGCATTGTGCTCTTATAGTATATATGTTTATACAAATTGTATTATATTTGTGTTTGTATAGAGTAAACCCTTGATATATTGCATTCATATTTGACATTATCATGTCTTGTCGCATTATGTCCGCACTATAACAACACGAAAAACACTAAAAGTCACTCCTAGAATAAACGATTCAAAATATAGTGTTACAATTTGTTTGTATAATTAAGGGTTAAACAAATTAATTATTTCTTTCCAAGTAATGGTTTAAGTACAATATCACTCTTCTCAACTTGCAATATGAATCGCCTAGCTAGGGCTTCATTATTGTATTAATTTTGAAAAAGTTATGTTAATTGTTTTATACTAAATAACTGAGGATATTACCGTTTTTTAAGATGGGTAATCATCATTCAAAACCAGATAATGATTAAACATGGGGATGACTAATCATGTGAACAAGTTTATGACGGGACTTTTGCATGCAGATCCTTTATGACGGCCATTTAACAAGTGACATCAGGTTTAATGCTATTATAACCTTCATCACTTTGGGATTAGGTAAGTGGAATGGGTTATCATGTTTTAAAACACTACTTTATTTGATTAAGATCCCTAATGTAGAAGATTAAATATATTAATTAATCCCGCATGATCGATGGATCGAGATTAAATCTACGTAACTCAATTTGGGCACTAATCGTAAATTCAAATATCGAATTATTCTAATAAATTAGCCACCCTATGCGATTACCGCACGGAAATTTGCATTCTGGTTTATGAATCACAATGATGATTTATATATCAAGTTCCTGCAAGATCCAAAATTGAATTGTAAATTAATAAAAGTCCGTACCATGTTAATTAGCTATGTGAGATATTGAAATAAAGAGTGCATTCTATTTATAAGTTTTGCTTTTGTTGTTTACTTCTAAGGAAAACTTATATTATGATCTTTGAAATAAAAGTTAAGTCCCTATTTCTTATGGGAGCAAAATTTGAAAAGTGATAACACGGATATTGACATTTTAAATATTGGGCTTTAAAAGTAATATCTTGGGCTTCAAATTATTGGGCTCTGGGATAAAGTTTGCTTTTGGGCACTAATTAATAAATAAATGTTATAGGGTTAGTATGAAAATTACATGCACAATGTCGTATAATCACCATATATAAATGTAGCTCAGACATATGAAATCAACATTTCCTCCATTTAGGAACTTCTAGCTTCATAATTTATTTCTCACTCCGATATAGATTTGGATGAAGCCAATGATAACTAATTAAGGCTGGTCCACGATAATTGTTTTCTATACATTATCGGTTCAAATCATTTGTTTCAATACTTTTGTCTCTTTCTCGTGTCTTATTTAATGATGATTAATTATAATAACATTTGTTATAAAAATTAAAATTATAATAATTTATGAACCCTAATCAATCTTAGTACCAAAAGTTGAAGCTTAAAATAATTGTATACCCTAAGTTAAGAATAATCAACCATACCTATCATTATTAACTAAACAATTGAAATTAAATCCTAAAAACAATTATATGCCCTAGCTAGTTGTATATAACCAATATAAATAAGTGATTATAATTAAACTAAAATACAAGAAATTAAAAGTGAAGTAAAGATTACAAAAAATGAAAGCGAGACATCGAAATATGGGATAGATGATCTCTAGTGATATCTTATAGTATAATTAAAATCATAGAGATACAGCAAATTTGAGGTCCATCAACATTCGCATATTGCTAATTTTATTTATCGCGAATATTTTGGGATATTACATATAAATTGAAGTTGTCCACCAAAATTGAACATTCGTACTGACTAATTGTGATAAAAATTTATTTATCACGATTATTTATCTATATATGTTAATGTTGGTTCTAGTCAGAAAATTGTTGATTTAAATCATCCTTCCAAATTGCTAACATAGCCTATGATCAAATACTTGAGTTTTAGGGTTTTAAATTTATGAGAACATTATCTTACATATAAAAGAGCATAATGCATATTGCCCAAGTCACTTATTCATCAACATCCTTAATACTTATTAAAAGAGCATAATGCAAATACGAATATCCTTATTTTTTATCATAATTAAAATGATGTGCACTAGTAAGTAGTAAGTGATCATTTATTGATTGAATATCCATACTTGAAAATCACACACAATCTAATTTATTGATGAATATCCGTACGTGATGGTGGGATCCATATGTTTGTAAGGATGATTTTCTCATCCCATTATCACTTCTCAAACACTGGACTCTATCCTATTTCTGTGGAATTTATATAGGAAGTAAATTTTAATGATACTAAAGAAAAATAAAGAAAATCAAAATGAGAGAGAGAGAGTTGCAAGTGACAGAATTAACGGGTGTTGGCATCCACCTACTTGTAAAACGTCCCTAATAGTCTTTTATAGATGGATTAGTAATGGAGTGAGTAATCCTACAGTAAATGTTTTAGATAAAATCTCACTAATCTCTATATAGTTTGAGTATGTCACATGGTTTTCTAAATATTTTTGCAAATCATTTCATCCAAACATAATTGTGATTTATTATCATAGTTTGAAGTTATTCAACGGATAAATTTACTTATGCTCATTGTAGATAGCGACCATCAGCGCAAAAGAATATATATATATATGCATGGGCGGATCTAGGTAGGTTCAAGCTCCAAGCATTATGCCCAAATTTTTCTATTCATGTATTATATTGCATTCAAAATTAGGGTCAAAATAATTAAAACAAAGTTGTTATTGTTGGGTTTTTATATTTTGACCCATGAAAAACCCATGAACCCATGAGAAGGTTATAAGAATGAAAAGAGTCGAGCACCATTTTTGAAGGAGAAATTGGATCGTCAAAATAAAAATTGTAGCCTTTTTCCTCTCGGATTTTCGTGCGACGAAAAATTTCGTTTCTTGAGATTGAACCGTTAAATTAGCGTGATTTTTGGACATAAGCTCAACATCTGGCGAACATTGTGGCGGTGGAGATCGGATTTTGAGATTGTAGGTCGGGTCGTCGATCGACAGAGGATAATTTCGATGATATTTTTCGATCTTTGCTCGATTTTGATTCCATACATCTTGATGTGCTTATTTTCGTGAATGATGTTTTGTATGCCTCTAATATAATCTAGAAGATTGGGTCCGTGGTTTTCTCTCTTTCGTTTAAGAGATTTTCATGTTAAAATTTTGTGTCTCCTTATTATTGCGTGACTCTTTGTTTGACGCATATTGATACTTTTAGAATACCATATTTATCTACATCCTCAAAGGTTCATATGAGTTGCGAAAATTAGCCAAACAAATGTGTCATATTCTTCCTCAGTATGCATCTGCCAAGTATTTCTTGTTGCTCTCTGCCATTCGAGTATTCGAGTTCAATCGACCAAGTTTTACCGGTGGTTTGGTGATGGATTCCCTAAAGTTTACGCTAAAGAATAGTTTATATTGAAAGAAATTTTATTAAAATATAGATATAAACTTAATTATTGATGGATTTTGTGTATTGAAATCTAAGAAAATTTATAAAACCAAGAAATATTTTAGCATTTATGATATTTAAGCGTACTTATTTTTACCCCATCATCAACCGGATCCTGTATATATGAGAGGGTTAACGTGAGAACCATTTTATCGTGAGAATATGAGAACCCAAAATGATGAATTCGGTATGAAACTTGATGAATCCGTTAGAAAGTCATTGAATCCAAAAAATAAAATTTTCGCCTATTATGTAATTCGAACCCTATGTGAAAATTTTAAATTTTAGATTTAGTAACTTTCCATTGGATTTATTAACTTTAATAGCAAATTTGTTTTGTTAGTAAAGAATTTTCGTGGTTCTTAGTTCTCACGTTAAAATTGATTCTTATTTGAACCATATATATATATATATATATATATATATATATATATATATGTAGGTTAACGTGAGAACCATTTTTATCGTGAGAACAAAAAATGATGAATTCATTGTGAAAATTGATGAATATTTTGGAAAGTTCTTGAATCCAAAATAAATAATATTTCTCTCTCATGGGATTCGAACCCGGGTGAAAATTTTGAATTTTGGAATCCAAACTTTCTCAACGGATTCATCAACTTTAATAGCAAATTCATTTAGTTCTTAGTTTTAGGATAAAAATGGTTCATTTGAACCTAACTCTCTTCTCTCTCTCTATATATATGTGAAGGTTAACATGAGAATCATTTTATCATGAGAATATGAGAACAAAAAATGATGAATCCGTAAAGTTACTAAATCCAAAAATAAAATTTTTCGCCACTCAGTGATTCAAACCTGGGTGAAAATTCTAAATTTTGGATTCAAACTTTTCATGGATACATTAACTTTCATAACAATTTATTTTTCTTAATAAATTTTCGGTTCTTAGTTATCACGTTAAAATGGTTTTATTTGAACCACATTCTCTCTATAGATTTATAATTATTATGCAAACGAAAAGTGAAAATATATGATTGCAATGGTCACGACTCCATGGGCCACCTTATGCATGAAAACTAACATTCATCATTTGCAATGAATTGATGCATATATTTGCACTATTTTTATCGTTATTCTTTTTCAAATCAATTTGTAGGTTTTGTTTGTTGAGGGGCTTGCGTATTTGTTTCAAGTAATATCTATCAAAATTGAGGTGGAATAATGCCAAGGTAATCAATATATACTCTTTAAGAACTTATTGTCACGAATGAATTGAAATATGCTAAAAGTTTCAGCTGTTCACCATTGAAGTCGTAGTCGAAACACCACTTAACACCAAAGCGAGAAAGGAGAAATTACATGACATTTGTGGTTAAGTAAACAGTTCTGACGAAAGAGAAATTTCTCCTCACAATGGAAAGTTACCGGAAATGTCAATGCTCTAAATCTCACTGTTTCATGCATCATCATACTAAAATTTTAAACCCTTTTCACACTTGTACGCTTGAAAGATATGTAATTTTTGAAAAGATACATTAATTTGGGTTAGCATTTCTATTAATATAGTAGCACAATCATGGACTGCTCAGTTTTAGGCATATGTGATTAGGATGTCACCATAAATTATTAAGTCCTCGTAATAGATATTTGAAAAATGGTTCAAAATGACCTTACACTATATCAATGGATAGAATTTGTTTATGGAGTCTACTTTTGTCTTTAAACATCTATTGCTTTATCCTAGTCGAAGTTAAGTAGGCCCTTTGAAGGATAAGATGTTTCAAGTATTTTGAAATAACAAAAGAGGACAAATCTTATGATAATAAAAGAACAATGTGAAGAATATGTCAATTTGATTTTAAATTATTGGATAGAGGTCAAAGATTTACATGAAAGTGGAGACAATGAAAATTTTGTTTTAACTACTAAATTGATAAGAGTGGGGTAGTCAATATTCTCAAGCTACTTCGTTCCAATTGGGCATATTCCAAATGTGGCTAATTAATTAATTAAATTCCAAGAATTTCAATCGTATCTTTCTTTTGAATTCAGATATCATTGGTCGGTCCACCTGATTGGTCATATTACCCCCACAAGAAAAATATGATCGAGTAAAGAAAGCACCGTTGTCTATATTACATTAATTATAACTGCATTTCGAATAGTCATAGATCTGTCCTAATTGACTTATATATAGCTGGGTTTAGGTGAAAAAACTAATTTTATTCTGGTAATTGTGAACAAATTAAATATTACTGGAATATGTAAATATCATTGTAAATATAAATGAAACATGATCATAAAAAAACATTATTATATATGTAAAAAAATATGTTTCAGTTTGAAAATCAATCATGATCATCCATCAATAAAAATTCACAAACTAAATTAATTTTTATTTAAACAAAAAAAGATGTGCTTTTTTTTGATTTGAGATTGGTCAATTCTAATCGAGATAGATACTTGGTATATTCAAATGTACTCAAACTTTTATTATAAATAAAGAGATTTTGTGTAGAGAAGATGCTTTGTTTAGGTGAGGGCGAATATTTTGGGCCAGATTTTGGTTTCTTAGAAATGGGCTTTTGCCAAGGAGAAAGCAGCCCTTTCTAATGGAAAAACTCACGACACGTGGCTAACCTTGTTCGTACTCTTCCAATGCCGATTCAAACTCCCACACTCCCGACAATTTTGATGAAGCCTTTGCTCAATTAGGTCGCAATCGAATTGAATCGATCCGAATTTTGATAAAATTCAAGTTTCATTTGTTTATTATTAACATGAGTTTGAATTTTATTTATCGACTTTTCGAACTTATTCGGCCTAAATGAGTTTTTAAATATATATTTATATTTAGATATTAATATTTTTTAAAAGACTAGCTATTTTAAAATTATAGTAATTTTATGTAAACTCATCATTTTATTAATTAAAAAAATATTAGATATTTCATGTATAGTTATATTACTAATTAGTACATAAAGAATAAGTTATAGTTTTATAATTTCAATATTTTAGTTCGCTTAATGAAGCTGAGTGATGTCAAACTCAAATTTATTTTGCTAATAAACTTCACAAAACATATTGAAACAAACTTTGATCAAGTCAAAATTCTAATAACTCATAAGTAAATTGCCTCATTTAAAGCTTTGTAATAACAAAAATAACATCTATTTAATTTAATTAGGAATGCTCCTCCTTACTACTATCATTCCAAATTAGCATGTATAAAAACAAATATAATATAATGGGCCTATTTGTATTAAAAATAGTTAATAAATTTATTTGATTCCTAAGGGAAACATTAGTGTATGTGACCTTTCTACCTTTTTTTAAATACTCACAACAAGACTCCGTCGTGATGAGCATATGTTGAGGCGTGTTATACCAATTTCTTTATATTTTGTTCCTTCATTAGTGTTGTTTTGGTTTAGAGTTCAATCATGATGTGTGATTCAAAAGCCTGCATCTTATCCTCTTACCTAATTTTGACTTCAATCATAAAATGGCTAAATTGATCAACTTAGAATAATTGATTAAATTTTAATTAGTTAGTTTTTTTTTTTAAATGCAACTGATCTTTTCTTTTTTTCTGTTTTGGGCATCACCTTTACTTTGGAACAGTAATAGTATATATAGTGTAGACTGCAGTGCCACGCATAGTATGAACCCGTCCCCATTTTTGTTTTCATTTTCAGGTTCTACTTCCAATTTTCAAGACTTCAACTTAATTTATGATATTATATTGGAAATAAAATTATAGTTGAACTGCTTTTGAAATTTGAAATTTGTATAGTTTTGGCATTAAAATAAAAGAAATGTAAAAACCAAACTTAAATTTAGAGAAAACTCAAATAAAGATGGATCAATTAAGTGGGAACAAGATTATGACGACTGGTCCAACATTTAACTATACCAAATTAGAAGCACAAGAAATCGAGATTTACGCCCACTAAAATTAATAATTGTTATGTGTATTTACAGAAGACAAAAATTTGCAGAAAATGTCGCCTGGAAAAGGCACAACTAAAAACACCCGGAATATTAAACTCATGACATTGGACCACTGTTAGATTCGAATCAAGAGAATAAGAATTTTTGGAAAACCAAAATCTTTATGTTTGTTAGATTTTTGGGAAACCACAAATTTAAATGCCTGGATATATCAATCAGTTATTCATTTATTAAGATAGATTGAATTAATTATCAATTTAGGGGCTCAAAGCTTTCTTGCATCTTCCAAGAAAAGTATTTTCTTTTGGGTAATGCTATAAGGGCTAGATTATGCAGCTCACATAAATTTAAGTGTTAATGGAGAGAATTCCTCCAAATGTTAACATTGTTACTTAAATTAACTCATATGTTAAGTTGCTACTCTTTTTACCTAATTTAAAGTAAAATTATAAAAATATCCTTCATTTATAAAAAAAAACAGACGAAGGAAATTGGGGGACGTTGGCCGCCGGGAAACCGAGGGGAAGGGAGGGTGGCCGCTGGGAAAAGGGAGAGGGAGGAAGGTTGACCGCCGGGAAAAGGGAGAGGGAGGGAGGTTGACCGTCGGGAAAGAGGGTTGGCCGCTGGGAGTTGGCCGTTGGGAGGGTTGGCCGTTGGTGAGGTTGGCCGCTAGGAGTTGGTTGGGGAGGTTGGCGGCTGGGGAGGTTGGCCGCTGGGAGGGTTAAATTATACATTTGGTTAAAAATTAAAAATTAAATAGAGATAAAAAAAATAAGTCCATAGCTTGAACAAATTTTGTGTGACATAGAATTTGTACTTAAACAACATAAATATTGATTATAATAATGAATACATTATTTATTAGTTCGTTGGCATGTAAAAACAAGGTATACTAACCCACCACTAAATTAACTCAAGTTTGCTTATCTTAAATCAATTACTAGACTTATCTCAGCTAATTAAGACCCATGTAAAATCTGTACACATGCATGAATTTGCAACAATAATTAAATAGTTTATATGCAAAGTCAAATCTCGTACAAAATTCGGAGCAAAACTAACGTCATGAGTTTAGATTAAATTGTTTAGTTAGATTTATAATAAAAACAAGTGTATCCTAAAGATTAACTTAGATATGGGAATCGTTGACTTCTATCATGATTAGAACCCGATTCGTTAGATTATTCAACGTTTTCAAAATGACGATTATTTATTTTGGGTAATTCTAATATATTGGAGTACCTAATAAATATTTTCAAGGCAAGGAAAATGAACATTTGAAATGACAAAAGATTAGTGTCATACTGTTATATTTTAGTGACTTTATATTTTAGTGAAAAACTGTTATTAATATAATATATTTACTTTAATACTCGACATACTTAAGTATAAGAATAATTATTTTTTAGCATGCATCCTATTATATTTTAACTACTAAAAACAGTAAATATTTATTTATATGAAATAAAATATTATTAGAGTTTATGTGCTTTTTTTCAATCAGTTAGTATTTATGTGCTAGGAGTTATTAATATATACGCTCTAGAATTTTCATTCCATTTTGAAATCATTTTCTTCAAATAATTAATTACTTAATGTAGGTTATTATTTTACGTTATAACATTGTGTTATACTTTATTAGATTTTCGTATCAAAGATTTAGAGAGCATTTAATGTGACTAATAAAGAACAATTGTTCTATTTTATATTCTCTCTATAGTTTTTTTTTAGTTTATATTTATTTATTTGAAATTTATTTATCATAGGATTTATTTGAAAGCGCTAATGAAATTTAAATTCATAATCTTCCAACTATAAATTCGTCATCTCACTGCTAAACCATTTTAAGACTAGCAGTTTTGATTAGAAATTGAATTGCTAAGTACTTAAATTTTAAATTAATATATCAATAACTACTGCGTTGGTGGATATATCATGTACAAATAACCTGTTTCATTTACACTGATATATAATTATAAATTTATAATGTTGTATTACTACAAAAAAATTATTCTGCTTAGGGATAGTTTGGTGACTATGTGTAAAAGACAATTATAGATTTATAATAAACAAAATATGCAAGTGAATTTAAATCATGTTGACGTTTTGTTATCATATGATTCCTCCAGGCTTGACAGGATCAAATGAATTAATTAATTTGTTATACTTCCTCCGTCCCAATATTCATGACATATTTTTCTTTTTGGGTTGTCCCATTAAGGGGGTGTTTGGCTAAGCTTATTTTAGAAAGCTTATAAGCTCCAAGAGCTTATAAGATGTTTCAAGAGCTTATAAGTGGTAATGTCTCAAGTGCTTATAAGTTGTTAAAATGTTTGAATAATTGATCTTATAAGCTAGAGAAAGAATCGTGAGTTAGAGAGAAAATCATAGTTAGAGAGATAAAATCAACAAGATGTGAAGTTGATAGTGTATGTGTAGCAAATAACGAACTATAATAAGATTATTTTGGTAAATTCATGGTTGCTTATAAGTTTATGAAAAAATAAGTTAGGGTTGACTAACTTATTTTTAGGAGAGCTTATAAGCTGTTGGAGCTTATTTTCACAGCTTATAAGCTGTTTAGGAGCTTATTTTGTCAAACACTTTGCAACAACTTATAAGCTGTTTTAAAGAGCTTATAAACTTAGCCAAACACACTCTAAGTTGACCCGTTTCCAAAAAAAGGAAACACTTTTTACACTAAAAAGTACCTCGAATTTCATGACACCCACTACTTTACACACAAAACACAAATTTCCTTAATCTATTTGTAAAAAAAAGGGGGTCATAAATATTGGGATAGAGGGAGTATATAATATGATGAGCCAAAATTTATAAAATGAATTATAATCTGTACTCAAACACTATAAAATATCATTAAAATTATGAATGTGTTATTGAATATGAGTATGAATTTGGATATTAACTCATTCAAATAATCTTATACAAGTTTTTTGTCTTGACAAATTATATGTAGAAGAAGATTTTTAAAATATTATAAAATAAAAAGGAAATTCTCCATTTTATGATAGAAAAATGAAAATGAAAGTAAATAGAAAGAGCATCCGGATTGGGGATGCTCGAATAAATTTCTAGAATATATAATTTGAATTTGAATATGCTGAATTTACTTAATTTGTCAGAATCTGAATTCGATAAAATTCATAGTGGAAATATTTACAGGGCAACATTAGAAGGGGTTATAATGACTTTTGACATGTGGAAAGTAACTTCCGCTATTGTGCAATAACCCTTTTTCCATGGTACAACCTCTGAATGCCTGAATGCTGCTTCTGATTCCGACCTCTCCATGAAAGTGGAAAATGCACAATACTGACTCTTTAAGGTACAACTAATATATGCCTGTCTTTGTTGATAGTTATTGTCCCCTTCTCAATTTGATAACTCGTAATACCTATATGTGATATTTGTTTTTTAGTCAATTAATATAGAAATTTCAAAGATCGTGTCATTATGCTCGAATATAAAATCTTTGATCTTGGACATTAACCATTCTATTTCTAGGTCAACACAAACACACAAAATTTACTACTCTATCAACTGAGATATTTGTTGATGCTGCATTCGATGAATTAAATAAAATATTCAATTCCACATTTAGGTGTAACTTTCTATACATACTAGTATTTCTCTCGTGCGATGCACGGGATGATATGTTTAAAATTCTATAATATTATGTGAATAGTAATTATACTGTGAGACAATATATATAATTATTAAATTGGATGAAAATATTTTGATAAAGAAATAAGTATAAAATATGAAATGGTACAAATTTAGGAACACTACTACTTTGTGTATAACATTCTTCATTGATCTAAAATCGAAATCCTCATTATCAAAGTTTGTTCATTATTTAAACATTTACAATCAACTACATCAATAGTTTCAAGAAAAAATCCACAAACCAAACAATTTATAGATATATTTGTCAGTTTTATGTAGATATAGAGTTCAATTCATGTAAGACTTTTAACGTCAGTTATATTTATCAGTGGTGTCATCTCCTTTTCTAGTACAATTTGTTAAGAAAAATCATGTACTCATTTAACTCGTTCATTTGTAGAGTTTATATTGTTATTCTAAAAGTTATGAGTTAAAATTGCAATAGTAAATATATACATTTTTTGTAAATATGTGAGAGTGGAAAAATAAGAATAGATTTGTGTTTGACCATTAAATGGTAACATAAGAGACTGACATTAACTTCCTTTCATAAATGATCCAAATAACATTTGATATGCTAGATGTTCATAATTTTCCATTGGATGATTTTAAGTTTTTCTTGAAAAAAATATTGAAATAAATAACATTTGAGATTTGATATATCTATGTTTTAAGAAAAATAATTATTATATACAAAAAGGGAAACATAAATTTATTGCAAAAATAAAATAAAATTTCTCTAGTTAAAATAAAATAATATCATTTTAAGGATTTTATTCCATTTTGAAATTTGTTAGTTATAAAATATAGATTTAACAATACATTTGCATGAAGACCGAGTTAGTTTACTATTAAATATGTCTATAAGAACATTTATAACATTTATTGATGTGTTTAAACTCAATCAATTTTTTCTAATATGATATGTTATGATATTTATAGTTACTATGGATTATACTTATAAGTTGAATTCATATCAATCCTCCATGGTTGTGAAACTTTGAGCACATATAATTATAGCTTTTTTGTTTATGGAAATATATTATTTTATAACCTATATAATAACAACTGATATTAACTCAATTCCTAATCAATACATATATAACATGTATAGATTTAGATATTAGCATTAGACAATTACATCCAAGAATTATGCCTTGAAATTTATGTTTGTATGATATAATTTGTATATATAAATTGATAGTATTAGCATTAGCAAAATTGCCTCTCAATAATTATGTGGTAATTGATCATTAATACATAATCGTTTTCAACCATCATATATATATATATATATAGAGAGTTTGGTTCAAATAAGAACCATTTTATCCTAAAACTAAGAACCAAATGAATTCATTATGAAAGTTGATGAATCCGTTGAGAAAGTTAATGAATTCAACAATTAAATTTTTGACCGGGTTCGAATCCCATGAGGGACGAAAATTTTATTTTTGGATTCGATAATTTTCCAATGGATTCATCAACTTTCACGGTGAATTCATCATTTTTGGTTCTCACGTTCTCACAATAAAAATGGTTCTCACGTTAACCTCCCTATATATATATATAATATATATATATATATATTATATATATATATATATATATATATATTCATTGAATATATATATATATATATATATATATATACAATATAAATATATATATTTGATCGGCAAAGTTGGTTGTATTAGATGTCAGAGGCAACGTTGAAGGCCCGAGCATTGTGCAGTTATGAAAGTTGTGGAAATATATTTATAGATGCCGAGAATTTTTTTTTTTTTTGTTTTTTTTAGATGATAGATGCTTGACTTTGAGGAAGCACTCTCATATTCATGGGGATTAGAGACAATATGTTTATATACACCATTTTTTCGCTTCACGTACTCTTTCGATTGGTTGAGCATTTCTTTTGTCTTAATAGTATGTATGAACACATATCAGGCTTCAATAGTTTAGTGATTCATTTGTCAGTTCAAGAGATTATTTTTCTCTTCTTCCGGTATTATAAGTATCACTCAATTCTTCATCATGATTCATATCAATCCTCCATGGCTGTGAAACTTTGACATTTATTATTATTATTATTATTATTATTATTATTATTATTATTATTATTATTATTATTATTATTATTATTATTATTATTATTATTATTATTATTATTATGTACATATAGTTATACCTTAAACTATGTATTAATTAAGTAAGATTATTACTATTACTTGGTATATATATATATATAAAATATAAATAAATATAATCAATGGATGTGATTTGTGCTTGAAAATTGAATTAAAACAAACCGAATATATAAAACGTGAGGGTAAAATGAGATAATCATCCACACAATTAAATGCAAGATTTGAAGATCTTTCCAACTTCCCGCAAAGAGGATTGATACGAGAAGAATTAACTCAAGATTTAATTTTAATCTTTTGTTCATTGTCGCAAACCCTATGTATTATAGGTCATCCGACCATCTGGTGCAAGTGAAAGTTTTAATTTGCACACTTAATTCGGCGTTCACTTCATAAATCTCACCCTCATTTCATACCAAATAAATCAAATTATCATCACTATACATTTGCAAAAATTCGATTTGCTAGCCGGATTATGATGGTAAACGAAGAACAAAATTTTATGTCATATATTGTTGTTGGTGTAGCATACATATGTAAATGTATCATATTATAAACATATAGACACAGTCTTATAACTATTTATATCATATATATATATATATATATATATATATATATATGTTTATATATATATATATATATAAAATTCGATTAAATAAGTTCTGTAATACTAATTGGTTCATGTTCATACAATATTTAACATACATAAATGAGAACAAATCATATCAATTAGATTTGAAAATCTAATGGTTAATTTTAAGTATGCACCTAAATTAGTTATATGCTACACTTATTTTGCATATAATTGTGCATTTGCAAAAGATAAAAGGAACATAATTGATATTTGTCCATAATTGTATAAGTTTACATTATAAAGAATGCATTTTAATTCATTGCACACGATATGAAAGTTTATATCATTTACAATATCTAATCTAGACCACGATAACCATTTCTCCTATATATATATATATATATATATATATATATATATATATATATATATATATATATATATATATAAAGATCTTATAAATTTTATCATGGTGAATAAATAATTGAAAAATTAAGTGATCTTATAAATTTTATTTGAAATAAATATAAATACAAATTATACTACATACATGTTAGAGATTGTTGGATGACAAAAGAGATTTTATACTTTTGTAGATTCATAGTTGTACATTAACGGTATATATATTTCTTTAATTATTAATGTATTAGGTTCATAAGAACATTTTAACACTTCTTGAGATGTTTAGGCTCGATCATAATTTTTTGATATAATAATATATTGGACTTGTTGTTATTAATATAAAAGACATATTAAATTGAATTACTACTCTTTTAATTTTTAATGATTATTAAGAATGTGTATACTTTAAAATATATATATTTATATATTGAAAGACTATTATATTTTAAAAAGTTAGAGTCGTGCATTCAATTTCTTATTTCTAAGAACAACGTACATTGTAAGAAATTTAAACAACTTACTTTATTTTAAAAAATTAAATTTTAGATCACTATAGATACATATATTAAATTAAAGTCGGATTTGAATGTCTATAGATACAAAATATGATATTTTTCATTTAAACACCGTTTAATTATTATTTAAGAATATTGGTGATATCATTTAAACACCGTAATATTAAATTTAAAATATATATACTAAATAAAAATATTTCATAACTTAAGGCTTTATTGATAAAAAAAATCTCCAAATTTATGTATATATTAAAATTACATAGAAGGATGGCTAAAAATATAAATTACATGAGAAAGATAAATTAAGTCTTATAACAGCTCGCATAATATTTTATGATTTTATATTTTTTAGATAAATTTATATATAATAATGCACAAAATATAAAGATACATATTTGTGTTAACTCATATTAATGGGAAAGTAGATACCTCATAGTCAACAAAGATGGACATGTTTAGTTTATTTCGATAGGTAAATATGTCAAAGTTTCACAACCATGGAAGATTGATATGATGAAGAATTGAGTGATACTTATAATACCGGAAGAAGAGAAAAATAATCTCTTGAACTGACAAATGAATCACTAAACTATTGAAGCCTGATATGTGTTCGTACGTATTATTAAGACAAAAGAAATGCTCAACCAATCGAAAGAGTACGTGAAGCGGAAAAATGGTGTATATAAACATATTGTCTCTAATCCCCATGAATATGAGAGTGCTTCCTCAAAGCTCCAGCATCTATCATCTAAAAAAACAAAAACAAAAAAAAGTCTCGACATCTATAAATATCTTTCCACAACTTTCATAACTGCACAATGCTCGGACCTTCAACGTTGCCTCTGACATCTAATACAACCAACTTTGCCGATCAAATATATATATATTTAGCATTGTCTATCAATCAAAAAAATTCACACATTGCAATATATATATATATATATATATATATATATATATATATATGATGGTTGAAAACGATTATGTATTAATGATCAATTACCACATAATTATTGAGAGGCAATTTTGCTAATGCTAATACTATCTATTTATATATAAAAATTATATCATACAAACATGAATTTCAAGGCATAATTCTTGGAGGTAATTGTCTAATGCTAATATCTAAATCTATACATGTTATATATGTATTGATTAGGAATTGAGTTAATATAGTTGTTATTATATATGTTATAAAATAATATATTTCCATAAACAAAAAAGCTATAATTATATGTGCTCATTTCTCTGCCAATTTGGTTTACCAATCTAAATGCACAAATCACGTTAATAGCATAAATTATGTTAATTGATTATAACTAATTTCTGACAAAATGAATAACATCGTTAAAGATAAACAATTTGATTAACAATATTAATGTTTATCCAAAAATAGAATGGTAAAAAAGAAGGAAAACGAAGTTTCTATTTTCGGCAATCCGGTGTTGTTATTATATATTATATAGATTATATAAGATAAGCTGCATAATTATTTTTTTTAAAGAAATCATTACAATCAACAAATGAAATATGTTGAATTTGTTGGAGTTATTTAACCCTAAATTAACTTCTTTGAGTTATGGAAATTTGTTGTTTTAGGGTTTTGCTCTTTCTTCACGTTGTCGTTTCAACAGTCCTACAAACATGGGACATGTCAGTTGGAGACAGCACCGTTCCTGATATTTTATAGGTCCTAGGCAAAATAAGAAATATAGGCCCCAATTTTTTAAAATTCATATAAAACCATCGGTTATCTTTTGTGCGTACTATGTAAAACTTATTTTTCTTTACAATAGCTTACAAACGAAACAGGACGATTAAATCATACTTGAAAATCGGGTGTAACTGGTTTGAACCTATAGAGGCGATAATGAGGTTTGAACTCGTGACATTTGGCCATATGAATTCACTTAATCATTATACCGTCCAAAATGATCATTTATATTATATTTATAAAATAAATCAAATTTGTAAATTTACGTAAAATTCAAGTGATCTACAAATAGAAACAGATAATAAAAAATTGTCAAAAATATATACAACTTAGTTGTCATCCTTATATTTCTATATCTCATCTCTTACCTATAATACGATATCATTAAAAAATAATTTATTCGAGTATTTGCAGATACAAAACCATTAATAATCACATCAACATCAATATTTTCTAATATATTTTAGGACCAAATGAAAACATATATCTATAAGTAAAATATATAAAGATTTAATATTTTGGACTTTAAAATAAAATAAAATATCCAAGTGATATAATATTTTGGATCCAAATAAATCTATATATATATAAATAAAATTAATTTTTTTGAAATAATTTGGGCCCCTGAAATGATGGGCCCTGGGCGATCGCCCAGGGTGGCCTACCCTCAGGGGCGGCCCTGGTTGAAGATGTTGCTGTTTCAATACTCCTACAAACACAAGATTCAGATCTTAGAGATGAGGTTGAGGAATGACGAAATTTGGAGATAATATAAGGAGATAAAGACCTGAGGGAGTCTTGCTTAATCTCCTAATAAACCACGAATTCTCTCAACCTTAATTGATAAACGTGATTCGAGATGTGAATCTAAAGGCCCCTTCATTCTCTATAAATAAGAGGCTGATCAGTTGAAGCAAGACACGATTTTTACACGTATATATACACATTCTTGGAGAAAACTGAAGTTCCAAATCTGTTTTTGTAATATTTTCGATAACACTTGTATTTTATCTTCTGTTTCATAGAAGTTTGATAGTCTTTTTCACGAGTGGTGTGAAAATTTTTTCATAGTTTGGTAGTTAGTTTCAATTTAGAAGTGTCCGACTTTATCTTAGATAAAATAATGGGATTTTTTGTAAACGTTCATTGTATACATATAATGAATAATTTCACCATATTGACATCTATTTCACCTTATTGACATCTGCAGATTATATGTTATAATCTGTTGAAAAATTATCTTTGATGTTTTTTTTTATTCTATTGCTTTACTCTGTGTGCTGATAACAACAAGACAACTGTTTCTAATCCAAGCGAAGCAACGCTTTCAGAATTCTTAGACTTGATATATATTTTGGATTGATTTACTACGGGTAATAATAATAATGTGTAATATATCTATAAGTCTCTCGTGTAATGCCCGAGTGCATATTAATTATTATATTTTACATTTAGTTGTAACAATTAATAAGGACTAAAGAAACAATTAATAAGGACTAAAGATTTATATTGTAGTGCATTATGTAGTAATTAGAAAACGAATAATAAAACATTTGTGTATTATTCTTCAAAATCTCATATATGATTTTGGCACTAGTACTTGCAAATGTCAATGTCATGCATCGTGATGATTTTTTAGGGGAAATAAATCATGACGAGTGTATATTTTGTATATCTATGATAAGGACAACAATGATATCAAAACTAATTAGAAAATAGTATTAGTGCAAGATTATTTTTCGAACAACTTTTTCCTAGAATTAATTATTTCTTTTATTTTTAACTTCCCCCTTCTTCTTTCACAGTGTTTGCTCCTTTTTATCCTCCGTTAAACAAAAAAACAAAACATTAAAATATTGTTCTTGAAAAAACATTAAATTATCTAATTTTACGGAGAAGATGGATCTTATTTAAATGAAGACAAATGTGAAACGTCTTTATATAAATATGAATGAAAACGATATTATTTTAATTAACATTCTAAAAGGGTTAATGAATAAAGCATCATTACTCAGTAATAAAAAGTATATAACTTAATGTGTGTGTGTTGGCCTAGTGGTAGAGTGGTTAATGCTCGAGGTCAAAGGTCTAGGATTCGAGTCCACCGTGACGCAACCTTTAAAATTTCTGTATTAAATTACCAAAAAAAAAAAATATAACTTCTCGTCCCATAAAAAGAAATCTCATCTCAAACATTGAAAGAAAGAAATCCAAAATCCCAAATTTGAGAAATCTCATCTCAAACATTCAGAGAAAGAAATACAAAACCCCAAATTTGAGACGGTCAGTTCCTAAAATCTAAATTGACTCATTTGAAAGCAAGGTGGTCTCCTGTACATCTATCCGGATATGTAGATTTTGATACTTTTATTAAGTGTAATGATATTTTTCTTTAATGTACTTTCTAAATTATAAGGTAAAAAAAAATTTACTTTTTTTTTTATGTAAAATGATAGTACTTTTTTTAACAACAAATAATACTGTTCTCCAGTCGCATGGTACGAACGGATATACATGAGTTTTTGTGTTTGAAAGTTCTATTTTTATGTTTATTTTTATATAAGTATTTATTTTTTATATTTATTTATTTTTTAATTGAAATGAAACAGTTATTGGCTAAACTAATTCCAAGAATCTTTCTACAGTCCCCAAACGCCCCACCGGTTGAATTGAGGGGTGAAACAGTTATTGGCTAAATATTATTAAAATAATAAATCTTTCTACAGTCCCCATGGAATCAACCCCACCCTCAAAATTAGTTGAATAATACCAGAAAAAGCTGACACCCCAACCCCCCTCTCACTTTTCCCATTACAGATAGTATGGTAAATAAATAGAATGGAAAAAGTAATATTGCAGAGTGGCATAAATTGCAATTCCAGCCAAAGTGGCGACCTGTTTGAAGATACATTTGCTGAGTCATCATCGCCCCCCTCACCTCTCCTCTGCATCTGTTGTAAGAAACGAAAAAAAAGCAGCAATTGTAGAAGCATCATTCACACATTCCCCCCACAAAAACAAGAATTCTTCCACCCCAACATCTGCCACCACTTCTTCAACCTCCAACATCACACAATTCGTGTCGAAATCTCATCAAGATTGCATGTTTTTTGAGAATGGAGAACGTCGTTGTCTTCAACTGCGAACTTAAAGCTTGTGGGATAGTGTAGAACTCTCCAAGTTTCCATCTTTTTGTTGTACCCTGCTTCTTTCCTTCACTCCCCTCTCCTCTCTCTATCTCTCTTTGAGGAATGGATTGCAGGATCGTGATTGCAGAGAATTTGGATCCGTTGAGGAAAAGGAGCGGCGGGTTGAGAACGAAACAGGCGGGGCGCGGGTCTTGCAGAGGGAGTTAGGCTGCTGCAGCTTCATTTATTCAGGAGAACGAAAAGAAAAGCATGCTTTCACTTTTGGAGGAATAATCTTTTGCCATTCCTTCACAACTGAATCTTTGGGTATATTACTTACTATCGATTTCTACATTGAGAATATTATTCATATTCTGCTACAGCTACAATGGGCTACTTATTCAAAGAGTCTTTGAAGACTCTTTGTGGAGTCAACCAGTGGTCCTATGCTGTCTTTTGGAAGACTGGTTCCCATAATCCCAAGTAAGTTGAGATATTTATTCTTTCTTTCTCTTGAGTGGATATTTAAGCTTTGCTTTGATGACGAAAAAGAGAGAAAATTGAATTTTAGTATCAATCTTGTTCGTTTGGTGAGATTTTCCCACTTTTATCTTAACGATGGCATTTTAGTCTGATTCTCTGCACTTATTGTGAAGCTTCACTCTTTGATGTGTGCTTTTCTATAGTTGTTTCTGGTTTGCAATCTCTCTCTCTCTCTATTCCCGGAATTTTGTTCTGACCAGTAATGCGTTAACATATATTGAACTCTATGGATTATTTGGACTTTTTTTGTTGTTGTTGTTGAACAATGGTATACAAAGTTTTATCTGCAATTAATTGTTTGATTATTTGTTGGTATGTGACTGAAGATGACAGATTTATTGGTTTGGAATATTTGATTTGACACGAAAGAGATTTAAGGTTTACGGTTCTTTGTTTCTTTTTCCCTTTTGCTTTATCTCATTGCTTTGTCTTTCTCTAGGTTTTGGTGTTTTCTGGCTTGTCCATTTAATTGTGTCCTGGAGAATCTTAGTAGTAGGATAATTTGTTTTGATCTGTTGAGTTTTTTATACTGTTACGATTTCCTGTGCACTTCATTTCTGAAGTTGGCATTCTTGTTTGCATCTATATGTACTTACCTTATTGTCCGCAACAAATTTCTGCATCCTAGATTGTGTTTTCCTTTTCTGAACTCTTTCACAACTCGTTGCGAAAGTCCGAATTAAGTATTCCGATTGCCTTGTTTGTAATGACCTGAATTTGGTTTTTCAGCCTTTTAATATGGGAAGAATGTTATTATGAACCCGCATCTTGTTATGAACGTCAAGGGATTTCTGGAAATGAGATTCCAAAAATTCCCTATCAAGATTACAGTGCCTATTCCATGTCAAGTGAAACTCTTAATTTGCAACATGGTGTTCCCGGAGGTAACAAGGTGCATTTGCTTGTCAACAAGATGATGGTGGACAATCATATTAATGTCGTAGGAGAAGGGTAAGCTGAAATATGGCACAGTGGGAAGTTTATCTACGTATAAGTTACTCATCTTTTTATTTTGTTTCATTTCGTTTTACTTTATTTATTTGTTTTTCTCAGGTTGGTTGGAAGAGTTGCGTTTACTGGAAACCATCAGTGGATACTATCTGAAAATTATTATAGAGAAACCCATCCACTGGAGGTATGCTACACATGGCCTTCTCTTCGTATTTGACTGTTTTCGCTTCTTGAAATATGACGGTGAGCTGTGTCATGTATTGTCACCTTAAGCACTCACTTTAAACTGTTGCAGTCATAGTACTTCCTTTCATCTCAAGTTAATGTTTATTTGTTAATTGTTCATTTTGGCATGCTTGTTAGCTCTTTACATAGTTGTACTAGATGCTTTAAAAGATTAGAAATATTTTACTATTTATAAACTTCTCTAACAGAAACTGGGAGTAAATATTTTTATCTTTTGTGTGGTCTTTTAGGTTCTAAAAGAGGTTTGCCTACAGTTCTCAGCTGGCATGCAGGTAGAAAGATTAATATTTATATGACTATCTTCGTGTGTTTTAACCAGGATATTGTTATCTGACCAATTCCAATATTTCCCTTCATCAGACGGTTGCAGTTGTTCCAGTTCTTCCTCATGGTGTAGCTCAGTTTGGTTCATACTTGCCTGTAAGACACTAAGTTGTTTTGTCGTTATTCACGTAGAACTATGGCAGTGAGGACTTTGTTTAATAGAACGACAGTTGGTCTATGCTTATTCTCTTTTTGCCTATTTCCGTTCAGATTAACATATAGATAGCAGAATAAAATGAATGTCTATTATTTTCTTGCGTTGCTTATAGAATAATTGCTGTTCCGCCACGTGATATTTGATCCCCTAGTATAGTATGAAGTTCTTAGGCCGTCTTGATGCCATTTAAGTGACAATGTGATTGCATTTACTGTCTCAGATTGCTGAGGATATTGGATTCGTTAACGGTGTGATGTCATTAATAGCTGAGCTGGGATGTGTACCCGGTGTCCTGCAATCTGCAAACCATGAAGCAAACGAACTTGCCCCCAAAGTTGGCAATCAATTGCCTCTTGAATCAACTATGATCGAGGCATCTTCTTTATTTGCTGACTGTTTACATTATACCAGCTGCTCAGCTCAGACTTCTGCATTCGAAAGTCATACACCTTTTTCCTTAGTCGGAGAAGTCCAAAATGGGATGCAGTCCAGTGTTGCAGCTTTTCAAGCTTCAAACCCGAGCTCATTTCATAACAAGATGTATGATTTACATGAGGAAGCAAAAACTTCTCAAGCAAATATGTCAGGCTTTTCTTTCCCAAACCAATTTATGAATGGACTGGCTAAAGCCGAAGTCATCCCTTCAAATTCGATTCCTCAGCTGAACCGATATTCTCCTATGAATGTCACGAGGTCCATAGAAGATTTATTGTTCTGCAGTTCCTCTACTTTATCCCACACTAGTATACGATGCACAGAACGGAAAATGTCAGATAATGTCGGCGAAGACCATTTTATCAAATCTGTTACACCCAGCATTCAGGTTTCCGAAGTCAAAACAAATTCAGGTTTTTTTGGGGATGACACAAAGCTGAAAACCGAAGGTCAGTGTGATCCAGTAAATAGAGCCAAATACGATGCATGCTTCGAATCTCAATCAGGGGATGATTTGTTTGATATTTTGGGTGCTGACTTTAAGGACAAATGGTTAGTTAGTAGCCGCACAACCATGCATAACTGTGGTACAAATGATTCTCCTGCTAAAAATAATCTGACTTCTCCAGAGATATACTCTTCTAGTCGAGGAAAGTCGGAAAGTGGGATCTTTTCTTTCCCCGGCACCAGCCATCTCTTGGACGCTGTGGTCTCTAAGGATCACCCTTCTGCGAAGCAGAGCTTGGATGACGATATTTCTTGTACCACGCGTTTGAATGATACAAGTGGCTCTTCAGCTTCCAAACCTTTGCTTCCGTATGGGAGGATTGGTGTTTCTGACAATGTGGACGGAGATTTATTGGGCATGCCAAAATGTACAGCAAAGGCAGGCATAATTTGCTCCTCATTGTCAAGAGCGTCTTTGGAAGAGGATTCGGGGATCTATGGCCAGGGTGGTTCCATTTATGATCCGTGGATTGAAAGAGGTCATAATATAAGACAGAGTCACAGTGTCCCTACTGGATATTCGATTAGACCACACGAACCAAGCAAAACAAAGCGTAAAAGGCTTAAGCCAGGTGAGAATCCGAGACCAAGGCCAAAAGACCGTCAAATGATCCAGGATCGTGTAAAGGAGTTGAGAGAAATTGTGCCTAATGGAGCTAAGGTGTTGTATCACTAGTCAATTTTTTGTACGCATATACATACATACATATATTTCTTTGATTTCATAAACTTTGTTTAGGTACTTATTCGTATGTTTGCTATGTTAACAGTGTAGCATTGATGCACTCTTGGAGTGTACTATCAAACATATGCTCTTCTTGCAAAGTGTCACAAAGCATGCAGAAAAGCTTAAGCAGAATGCAGAATCGAAGGTGCAGAAATAACCTTTTCTTCTCCAACCGTACAATATATGTGCAAATTGTAACGAGATAGAATTTATAACTGCTGATGTAGAAGATTACGCCTTCTTTAGATTATTTCATAAAATCTATGAAATTAAATGAAATCTTATATTCTTCTTCTGTTTGAGTTTCAGATTATAAGCAAGGATGGTGGTTTACTTTTGAAAGATAATTTCGGGGGAGCAACATGGGCATATGAAGTCGGGTCGCAATCTATGGTGTGCCCTATCATCGTTGAGGATCTAAATCAGCCCCATCAAATGCTTGTGGAGGTAATACTTCTGCCGAATCTTGAGGCCTCGAAACATAATAGAACTGCCTTCCTTTTTTTCCTCATTGTTTTCTATACCTGTGGCAGATGCTCTGTGAAGAAAGAGGTTTGTTTCTAGAAATAGCCGACGTTATCAGGGGACTGGGGTTAACCATTTTGAAGGGGCTCATGGAAATAAGGAATGATAAGATCTGGGCACGCTTTGCTGTGGAGGTAATGTTTTCGAGGAATAAATATACCAATGGATTTTATCTATTAAAGTTATTTTGTGGAGAGATGTCAAATCTTTGGTACCTCTTTGTTTGTTCTATTGATTTCCAGATTTGGATCGATCATGTAATATTTCCATTTACATCGTCGGGTTGCAATAGTTGCTCTTGTTTTAGATCTCTTTACTTAGCCCATACTGTTTGACAGGCTAATAGGAATGCGACAAGGATGGAGATCTTTCTGTCGTTAGTTCGCCTCTTGGAGCAAAACACAAAAAGTGGCGTTCCACGATCCAATACCGCCACTGACATGATGGTTCAAGAAGCTGCCTCCTTTCCTGCTTCTGGTGGATCGCGTAATGATTTGGTTTGCTAGGAATGGGTTAAGAGCAAGTCCGAAGCTTGCCATGACTTAACAGTTTCCTTGAAAAATCAGTTGTGTGGTTTTGATGGCAGCTATGAGCAAAACTGTTGCCGATGAGGGTCCAATCATGCACCTACCAGCTGTAACCGAATGTTGTAGAGTTATCGTCCCAACTGGCAAAGTTTGTGGGTAAATAGTTGTCTGTTTTCTCCTGATGTTTGCTCTACTATATATATGATAGGATTTGGTGGTATAAAAGGTAGATAAGGAAAGAGAGCAAACTTGTTTGTTGTATTATCTTAATGGAGGTGTTGTAATTAGGGCAACTATTTGTTCATTTTATACTCTCTTTTTCATGAATGTGAGATTTCTGGGCTTCTTTTCTAATTTATGCCCATATTTATATGCTTGTTTTCTGACATTGAGCCGTAGAAGAAGAGATACGTATATACATGAGTATGAAGGTACGTATTTGATGCTACCGTATGTGGTGTAGGATGCATAAACTGACACTTCAAGCATTTAATCACGAGGAGATCGATAACCAGCTGATTTTGGCATCAAATATTACATATATGTGTACAACTAATATTCTCTTTCAAGGGTTCTCATAAGATAATTTTTCATTTCAAGAACATATTCAATGGCCAAGAGATCTAGTTTTAGGCTTTTGGAGTAGGTGTTTTTGAAGCAGAGACAATGCAGCAGCTTAGCTTTGTCGTCCCTGCACCTCAAGAACACACGAAAAGCCTGCAGGTAGTAAATCATGTCTGGGACAAGGATCTTTTCCTTCATCCCGTTTATGGCAAGCAACGTGCATGCAGAAACGAGAGCCTAGCTTGGAAAATTTTGCAAATTGAGGAACGTTTTCATCTGTCTGTATGATCTGATATTCTCTTTCAAGGGCTGAAACACAACTTCTCAGAAGAGAAAGTGGCGAAAACCTTTTGCAAAGAACATATTCAATGCCATGTCCTATCAAGATATGCAGTTTCTAATCAAACATAAAGCTTTCTGAATGCCGATGATCATGTCTGATTCTACGGCCCTAGAGAAATCGCGGTCTAATATTTACTATTATGATCAATTTTCCACACAGAAATTCTTGTGTTATATTATATGGTTTAATTGTTGAGAAATGGAAACAAGGCATATCCACTTGGTTATATGCTGATATTTCTGGTACGAATATGCTATAAATGTATCTGATAAAGCCTTAAATTTTATGGTAATATATAGTAAAATGGAAGACTTGTGCAGAGTTATCCATGATCAGTTATAGAAGGTGAAACTCCATAATTTCTATAGCTAGTGTAAGATTCATGGAATACAGAGCAGATTTCGACTAACATCGCTATGCGTAACAGTTCACAGAAACACTTCCACTGAAATTTGGGGTGAAATCATCATCACACGGTGCTTTGTGGCCCAAAATAAGTTACCTTTCCTAGTAAAAATCTTGTACAATGCCAACTTATAAACTCCTTTTTTTTTTTAACCTTTAGTTAGAGTCTTTGGTTGTGGATATAGATAAGACCATAACCCCACTTGACTCATATTATGCTCTTGTACTTGCCTAGGTAATCTAAGGCATACATAATCTCTATACGAAATAAATAGCATATATTCTTTGTCATAAACGTATGCACACACTTCTTATATAAGTGCTTTATTCTCCAACTTTTCATTCATGCAAAAAGACTACTACTCTTGATAGCTTAATTATGACAATGGAGATTGAGAGAGTAGGCATTTTTGAGAGTGGGTGGCTATGGATCAAAGGCATCCCACTAAATGCAGCTGCAGCAGTAGTGGGGGTTGCTCACCAAGCCAGAAAGATTGCTGCAGATGATCCGAGGAAGCTCATCCACTCGTTCAAGGTTGGGCTTGCCCTAACCTTGGTCTCCTTGTTCTACTACTTCCAGCCTCTCTACACCAGCTTCGGCGTCTCCGCAATGTGGGCCGTCATGACTGTCGTCGTCGTGTTCGAATTCTCCGTTGGTAAGTTAGTTCGTCCTTTTTTCTTGGTCTTCCAAGCAGTGAAAACCTTCTGTATTAACAGAGATATCTAGGGTTCAATCCTCATACTCCTCCTTCCCAACTCAGAAAAAGATTTTTTTCCTTATCTTTTGGGAACGTCCAAATGATGAGAAGACCTTCAATCACCACAATCCCCTTCCCCAAATAAAAAAATTTAGTCTTGAAATCACTGTCGGTATTGGCCATAATTCACAAGAACATGCTTTAGTCTTAGATTTTTTTTAATTTTTTATTTTAGGCGCGACGCTAGGGAAAGGCGTGAATAGAGGGCTGGCCACGCTCGCGGCTGGTGCCCTAGGGCTTGGAGCTCATCACTTGGCCACTGTCACGGGGAAAACGTGCGAGCCTATTTTGATTGGATTATTTGTCTTTCTACAAGGTATACTATAATGTAATTATTGATTGATAGTTGTAACTTATTTATACTATAGCTTATTGATTTATGATGTTGTTATTTAATGCAGCTGTGGCATCGACATTCATACGATTCTTTCCTAGAGTGAAGGCTAGATATGATTATGGGGTGCTCATATTCATCTTGACATTCTGCCTTGTCTCCATATCCGGTTTGAGGACTGATGAAATAGTCGACTTTGCTCAAAAGAGATTCTCAACCATAGTTATCGGAGCAACGACTTGTGTCGTTATATCGATCTTGGTGTACCCCGTGTGGGCCGGTGAAGATCTTCACAACCTCGTTGCTAAAAACATCGAAAATCTTGGGAATTGCTTGGAAGGTACGTACCTACGTATTGCATGAAATAACACAACTTTACCTAAACACAAACGTTTGATAGTATGAGTTATTTCCGTGTTTGAAGCTTTTGGCGACGAGTGTTTCAGAAGGCCGGAGGGCGTTAGATCGACTCTAGTTGGGTTGCATGGCATCCTTGATTCAAAAAGCAGTGAAGAAACATTGGTAAATTGGTGAAAAACATTATTATCTACGTATAATTATAAATAGTCTTGTACAAAAATGTTTAATTAGTGTTGGTTGTTTTGATAGGCGAATTTTGCTCGGTGGGAACCTGGGCATGGTCATTTCATGTACCGGCATCCATGGAAGCACTATTTGAAGATCGCGAGCTTAACGAGGCAGTGTGCCTATCGGGTCGAACCCCTCAACGCCTACCTTAATTCTCAAACTCAAGTATGTTTCACAACAACATTTGAAGCTTAGAGCCCATCTTTGTTCATTTAGGGATAATTGCCCATAAATTCGTCAACTTTGTCCTATTTTGATTTTGACAATACTTGGGTGTATACGATCGAACGGTGCGAACGGATCCAACCTCTTTTAATACTTATTTATAATTAATTAAATATTAATTAACTATTAATTATTAATTAGGGTTAATCAGCTAGAGTTTTAATTAGAATTTATTAATTATAATTAGAGTTTATTAATCTTCCATTAAAATTTAATAATTAATTTAATTAAATTTTATTTTAATTAGTTAATTTAAATAAACAAATAAATAAAAGTGGATAGGGTGGGGCCGGGTGCACCCAAGATTAATCTCTATGGTTTCAGACACATTTACAAGGAATTTCAATAATAACATCACCTTTGATTTGTTGCATAATAATAAACACCGATAGATGCATAAAATTTCGTTGGAGGACTATTATTCGAATATAACTCTCATTCACATTTGTCATCGGGTTCGAGTAAAAGAAAAAGTATTAGGTTTGGGGTTCGTTAATGATAATAGACACATCTAGAATTTTTCCGACAACTAAAAATATTTCATGGCATGACTTTTTTCAAAATCCAACAGTTTGTAATTTCCTCATTATTTTCTGTGGGAGTCGGAAAAAATCATTTCACGACATAAGTCCAGTCATCCAAAAATTTTAAACTCATGCATTTTTTGCTACAAATAAAGAAGTTAGGTAATTAATCATTATTATACTATTTAAACATCAAATTGAGGTCAAAATCAGGCAATCTTCTCTAGTCTGTACAATTAACCCTAGCTTTGATCACAACACGAAAACTTATTCTGCTACGTATGTACATCTTGCAGGCAACTCAAGACATTCAAGAAATAATATCAAGAATGAGTTCAGAATCTGGAAAAGCACTCAAGGAGCTTGCGTGGACAATCGAGACGATGACGAGGCCAGATTCCCACGAATCCAACCTTCGAATCGCGTCGAAGAATCTGGATTCGTTGCTCAAATCCGATTTCTGGGAAGATCAAACAGATATATCTCTCGTAATACCAGTTGCTGCAGTTGCGTCTCTGCTTAATGACATAGTTTCATGCGTTGAAGCCATCGCAGACGCCATTGATGAGCTGAGTTCGCTCGCACATTTCAAAGAACGAGAGAAGAAAGATAATACGTCGCATTTTAGTATTGTAGTTGATGATGGAGCTGATCAGGTTAAACAAGAATCGAAATCATCTCTCAACATTTTGGTTGTCTGATTTAATAAGCAGTGGTGGTCTGGGGGTGTGGGATGTTTGTGATAAGGTTTTTCTATTTTTGGTGGGATAATTTTGGCGAATTTTTTAATGTTTCATTCAGTGAAAATTATAGAATTTCAATTTTCTTGATATGGTATTTAATGCTGATGAGGTCAATATATACCCTGTCCCAAATGTCAAGAGGAATTTTCCATATATGTAGGATATTAGAGTGTTCGGTACCATTTTGTTGGTCAAGATTAATTTGATATTTGATGTATGAGCTAATTCATTTGAGTATGCTTGCAACCTTCTATAACACAAATAAAATAAAACATAAGTTTTATTTGAGGACGTCCTCATGTAAGGATGTATGAACCATATTTAATTAAGAAATTTTAATTGAGTCCAAAAGTTTTGAGCCAGTATTATTGGGACGAAGGGAGTGTAATTTTTCGGATATTTTTCTAAACTTGGATATATTCACTCAAATGAGATACATGTTAGCCACGTGTCATCTTCAATTGTCAATTCTACTTTCCGACACCAAAAATAACTTTCGAACTAAAATTGATACAAATTCAATTTATTGGACTTGAATAATACATTAATGATTTAACGGGTTCAATGTGATCACATTGAGTGACATCCATATATTATGTATGCACGCTTTTTATACGAAAACTCGTACGGATTTATAGTAATAAAATGAGATGACCACTAAATCCTTATGGGTTTACATATATGGCGGTGGTTTTTACCATGCACGCGTACACACGAGAGACGAGCCCAAAATTTGTATTCATCTTTGGAAGAATTTTGTTGATTACTTTGACAGTTATTCTCATATTGCTTTGGCCATAGTGAAGGGATGAAAATGTCTACTTGGAGGTTTGTGTTCATGAATACTTTGACGATGAATTCTATATGTGATGAATCTAGCTATGTGAGTATGCGAGATTTATATGAAGCAATAAAGAACACCCAGGCTTTTTACGTGGTTCGATCGTTAATGAGATCTACGCCCACGGAGGAATGATTCCTCAATACTTTCACTAGAGTCGTTCGCATGCAGAGTATTGTTTACAAGCCTTTGTATTCAAAGAAATTGCTAACCCTTCTAACATCGCTTTTCCTTCTATTTATACACTCGACTGTCTCGGGCGCCCGACCCTCCATTGGTCGCTGCGTGACTCTTCCTCCGGGCGTGCCTCCATTGGCCGGAGCAGGACCTCTCGCCTCGCGCGCCACGTGGAGGTGGCGCCGACCTGGTTCATCTTTCCATCATGAGGTGGCGGTTCGGGGCTAGCGTTTTGGGCAATGATTAGGCCCGACCGCTGGGCTCGCTATTAACGTTAGGCCCACCGCTGGGCTCGTTAGTGGGCCCGTTGGTTGGGCCATATCCCATCATAGCCCCCGAATAGCCGAGGTACGCCGAGGGCGAGGTGGAGGAAGACGCGTCGCCGAAAGCGAGGCGGCTTGGTCGGGTTGTTCTTGGATGCGAGGGTCTTCGTGCCGATCCGAGTTGGGTTGTTTATCGTCCGCCGCTGAGAAAGATGTGGCACCGATGGAAGTCGGCACGACTGGATAACGCGCCACCGCGCTGGTTATGCCGAGGTGCGGTCCGTAGTGGTATTACTCTTGTGGTGGCTCCTGTTCGACCGAGCGACCGCCTTTCGGGATGCCGTGGTGTGTCCCGCCGCAGACTCGCGGCTCGGCTGGCCGAGGTCCGATCTAGTTGGCCGAGGCCCGATCGATGGCGAGGTCCGATCCGTGGGCCGCGTCCGATCTGCTTGACGAGGTCCGATCCGTGGGCCGCGGTCCGATCTGCTTGACGAGGTCCGATCCGTGGGCCGCGGTCCGATCTGGTTGGACGAGGTCCGATCCGATTTCGACATTTGTGGGAGGACGGCGCGCGACCGAGGCGCCGCCATCTAGAGGACGCCGGGTCCGTATGATGATTACTAAGTCGATCGGCGGCCCGCCCTATCTCGGCGACGCCGACGCGCCAGCGGTAGTTGGCGCCGAATAGAGCGCTGTAACGACATCCAATCACACGTAGCACGTGTTGAATTTGAAACGGCAATTTGCGCGCCTTGTCTTATAAATAGGCGAAAAGAGGCAACTGCTCACTTTCTTCTTCTTCGACGCTAACAATTCCGAGAGAGAATTTGTGAGAGATTTTCGAGCCCGACACAAGTAGCTGCTACTCGCCTAAAAGTAAGTATGTCTTCTTCCTCTGCTTCGAGTACGCCCCCCTGCTTTCCGGTCCGCCCATCATCTCCCGCTGGAGTTTCGGTTCGAACCGCCATCCTCCTCTCCGATAGTGAAATCGAGGTTAGGGATTATTCTCGCTATACCTTGTCGGGTAGGTGTAGGAAGATTAGCGCTAGGTTCCAAAGCAATATCATCGCGTGGGATGGGGTTAATGTGAGGGACGCCGATCGTCTGTGATTTTGACGATGTAATAAGAGTAGGAGGAATGTCACATTCCGCCGACGCTGGTGGTGTGTTCCGCACCCATCCGATAGAGCGCTAGTTTCTCCCGAGGATTCATAACTATGTATATAGACGCCTTTAGGGCCGGTCCAGTTCCCGTTAGCCCCCATCTTTTGAGCCTCCAGAGTATTTCCGAATCCCCATCCGCCAATTTACCCCGAACCCATTAGGTCGGTAGTTGAGACGGGTTAGCCCATATCATGTAGCCGAGGAGTTCTCCTTCGAGCTCTTGATGCGATTCTTTAGCCAAGTACCGAGAGGTTGTACTATCTTCGCCTCGGCACCGCTTAGGCGTAGTCAACCCGAAGGTGTCGGGTGGCAAAAGAAGTTTTTCTTTTGAGGGTCATGGGCATCCGATCTACGGATGGGGGATGGGTAAGGTGACGGATATAAAGCTTAAGCCCCTCGGCTGGGTAGAGGAACAGCTCAACGCGCTCGGTGAAGTTTCTATTGAATTCACCGAGGACAACCTTAATGATGCCGGGCTGAGTGTGCACAGTCGCAGCAGCTCCGGACGGGTCCGAGTCAGTGAGGGCACCTCTTTTCCTTCTTATAGGTTCGACCCGCTTGACTAACGCGATTTTCTTCTCAGAATGCAGTGAAGCTTAAGCACACGGGGAGGTGAAGCAGCCGGCCTGCCTCGACCGCGCCACCGGGCGATGTGAGCCTTCTAAAAGAGGCGAAGGTGTGGGGCCCACCTCGCAGCCCGTGGTGGTGGAACACCCACCGATCCGTGAAGGGTCCGCACCGATCTCCACCGGCCTCGAGGTGGAGGCTCGTGCCCATGATGCGCGCGAGGCACCGATCTCCCGCGATCTTCCGCCTGTTGTCCGTCATGTTTTTTTTTTTTTTTTTTGCGCTACTAATCGCTTGGTTTGCGTGACCGCCTCGATCGCGAGCGAGATGCGCCGCATGGCCGACGTTGTTGCGCCCGCACGAGGAGCCGGAGAGAAAGCCGCCGCGGGTGAGTCCTTGCCGGGCGGGCGGGAGGAGGTGGAGGTTGCTGTGGCGGCCGCCGAGGCCGCCGCGCAGGGGAGGCGGCTGGTGCGGGAGGCCCGCCGAGGTGGAGGCGCCGGAGGAGGTGGCCGAGGCGGAGAAGAGGCGGCAGATCGGACGAGTGCTCATCTGGTGAGCAAGTGGCCCATGTCAAGGCCTTCGCCAAAGAAACTTATCGAGTCGAGTCCTTCTCCGCCTTTATCTCCGACCGCCGCCGTGATGAGGCCGCAGTGATATCTACCCACCGGAGGGTTGGCGGCCACGATGCCGATTTTGACAAGGCGGCATGGCCGGGCCGAGATTGATCGAGGGTCATCAACTGAGTATGCCCGGTGCTTGCCGACGCACCGCCTTTCCCGTGGTGGAGGCTTAGCCTCCTCGACGTCGCTCCCGACGGCCGAGGCCGTGTCCCGATGCCGGTGGATGAAGATCTAGAGCTTCAGGAGCTCGGCCGAGGTGCGGGCCCGGCCAAGAGGAGGAGGAGGAGGGGAGAAGGAGCCGAGCTCATGGCTCAGTCGACTCGACCGCAGCTGAAGAATGGAGCAACCGGAGGAACGGGGAGGAGAGGGGCCCGGCGAGTCCGGAGAGAGGCCGAGGTTAGTGGGCCAATTGTAATAGGTTGAACCGCGGGTCGATAGACCTCGAGCCCTTGTAATAAAATTCTTTCGTATGCAATAAAAGAATGTTTATCACTTTCTCGAGACTTGTGTTGTCTTTTTATTTATAGATTCCGCATCTCAATACTGGGACTCGACCATGAATTGCCGCTGTCGAAAGAGGTCCGAGGTGCCCCGCCGAGAAGGACGAGGAGGTGTAATTTTGGAGGAGTCGGTCTCGCCGAGTGACCCAAGTTTTGGGCGCCATGGATGCGAGCTCGTGTCTTCTTCCGAATCGAAGAAGTCGACCGAGGCGATCGGGAGGTGGCCCGCCTCCCGCCGAGAACGAGGCGAAGTTGAAGGTCGCGCAAGGCGGAGTCGTGGGCGACATATTCACGACGCAATCCACGGACGCTTGATGCAAGGCGAGGAACAACTTGAATCGACCGCGAGAGGCTCGCTCGGTTGTCTGAGGAGCATGCAGAGTACGAGAGGGCAGTCCGCCGCGCTGGTGGGACTACCATATCCGAAGCCGACGACCGAGTCCAGAGCTTGCTGGCGGAGGGCATGGTGCTGAGGGATGAGGAAGGGCCCAACAGCAAGAAGTTCAAAGCCTGCGTCAACTCCGTGGTGAAGTTTATGGAGATGTACGACATCGTCCGAAAACGTCGCATGCCCCGGCGAGGTGGCGAGGCCACAGCGGGCTCTGCCGACCCGATCGTAGAAGAACCAGCGGAGGAGGGCGGATACTCCGATCACGCCGTGGTGCTGAGGTTGATGGGTCCGGCAGGGGGCGGATTATCCAGGGGGGGATCCTCTGGGACCGGGCGGCGACCGAGGTCCTCAGGTCGGCGGGGGAGAGCTTCGGGCAGGGGCCGAGGTCGCACACACGGCCCGGTGTCCGGTCAGGGGGGTCGGGGTGTGACCTCGGGTGCGTCCCCCCTGCCCGGGATGCCCGTGCTTGCGCCTTCGCCACTTCGGAGTGTCCCCGAGCGGGCGGCGTGATCCCGAGTCGATGCTTCCGTCCTGCTGCCTCCGAGCCCGCCGCCGAGTGCTTCGGGAGCAGCCGTGGTGATTCCGCCCATCGACCGGGTCAAGGCACCGAGTTCGCTCTGCATACATCGCCGGGCCCGGGATTTTGTAGAGAATTGGTGCAGCCGCCGGTCCCGGCGAGGCGGAGCCCTGAGGCCTGAATGAGGCCATGTATAGTATAGACCTTGTATGTAGGTATAAATGTATTTAGACTCGTTTCAAGTGTACGTTTTCCCTTCGAGAGGTACAAACATAGCTTAGGACTTCGCTTTTGGTCATAAATGTATTCATATCAGATACAACGATTTTCCCAAATAAAGGGGTATAAACGAGCTCAAGCACGGTTGTCTTCAGATATGGCTTGGTACTTTGTTTGTAGTCGCTGATGCATTTTAGACTTTGTACCGGAGTGCATATCTTCCCAAATAAAGGGGTATGAGGTGGCGTAGATCGGTTTGATGTCGCTGCATGTAGACGCCCAACTTAATGGGTAATCAGATGCTTTGCATGTAGACGCCCAACTTAATGGGTAATCAGATGCTTTGCATGTAGACGCCCAACTTAATGGGTAGTCCGATGCGCACTCTACTTAGTGGGATTTTCATCTTCGTAGGCGCCCCTCGTGAAGGTTTAGATGTGGTATATCCGAATGGATGTTCACATAAATGTAAGACGAACGAAGTGAAATACTCATTAGAAAACGGATGTTTTATTAAACAAGTAAACAAAGATCGCACATCACCAAAACAATAGAGGGCTAACATGTCGCCGATCTAAAATCAAAGCTATGTAAAATACCTCCTTAGATGAGTTATGTGCCGTGTTCGGGAATAAGTGCCCTGACAGTGGGCGAGCTTATAGCCCTTTGCCGAGGTCCTCGTGAACGCGGTAGGTCCTTCCCATGTCGGATCAAGCTTGTTAAGACGCCGGCTCGGCTTGCTTCATTACTCCGCAGACGAGGTCGCCCACCTGAGTGTGGAGGCCTTTACTCTTTTGTTGTAGTAGCGCGACCGGCTCTCAGACTTAGCTTCGCTTATGAAGCGAGCTCGCGCTTCTCCTCGAGGGCGCAAGGTTGGCCCGCAGTCTTCGCTGCTCCCGGCCGGGTGAAGTGGAGAGTGCGAGGGCTTGGCGCCCGATCTCGGCCGGTATGATGGCCTCTGCACCGAGACCGTGCTAAAAGGGTCTCCCCGTGCCGCCCGAGGTGTGGTCCCGGGACCGAGGACTTGAGGAGATTTTCACCACCGCCTTAGCTTGATCCACCTCTTCTTCAATCCTTGACGATCGTGCGGTTCGTCACCCCGGTCCGACCATTTGCTTGCGGGTGTGCTACCAAGTGAAGCGTTGATCGATGTGAAGCTCTTCGCACCACCTTGAAATTTTGTCGACGAATTGAGTGCCGTTGTCCGAGATCGATGTGCGGTATGCCGGCGCGCACTATATTTCTCCACACAAAGGTTTGAATCCTTCGCCGTGATGCTCGAAAGTGGCTCGGCCTCGACCCATTTTGTGAAGTAGTCTATGGCCACGACTAAATATCGGAGCCGACCGGTGCTCGGCCGAACGGGCCAACAATGTCGATCCCCACCGCATGAAAGGCCACGGACCGCAGTCGCTCAAACCGCCTCGAGGCGCTTTTGATCGCGGAGTGGATCCGCACTTTGGGCACTTCGACGAGCTCGGCCGATCTTGCACGAGGGTGGGCCAAGAGTATCCCGACCTCGCCTTCTTTGAAAGTGCTCGCGACCGATGTGGCTTCCACAAGACCGGTGTATTTCGCTGAGCACATAGTCGGCTTCTTCCGCCCGAGGCATCTCGAGAGGGTCAAGGTAAGACTTCCTAGAGAACGCCTCACGCATGAGATACTTCGACTTTGCCATCATCTTTTCGCTTCGAGCCGATCCGAAGGTAGTGCGCCGTGTTCCGTGTAGCCTTCGTGGAGACATCCAATTCGGCTCTATCTCGGTGATGATGCCGACGTGGGGCCCGCTATGCTTCGAACGGACCTCCTCCACCGGTGGACTTGTTGATGACGCAGCTAGCTTATCGAGGACGCCACCTACTGCTTTCCCTGGGATTCGTGGATGTCAAGTATCCGAACGAGGTCAACATCTCTTTCGCTTGTCGAGGTATTGTTTCATTCGGTCCTCCTCGCCTCAGATTTGCTTAACACCGGTTCACGACGACACTGGAATCGCCGAAAAATTGATCTCCCCACCCCAGCCTCCTTAGCGAGGTGAGTCCCGAGATTAGGGCCTCATACTCCACCTCGTTGTTGGTGGTCGGGAAGGTAAACCGAGTGCGAGGTGACCTCCCGCATATCCGGGCCGAGGAGAAGGATGCCCGCCTCACGCCTGCTTTGCACGAGGCCCGCCCACGCACATCCGCCAACAACCATCCGGTGGAGGAGGTCCGCCTCCGCAAGGGGCCGGGATGACCGAGGTGGAGGCGTTAGAGGAGCTAATCTTAGCGGTCCGACCGAGCTCAAGAACTTGGCTTCTACCAGAAATCGCCGGTAGCTTGCCTTTTATGGCCGGTCCGTGAGACGAGATATCGTGCTCGCCAAGTTCGTGGCCCACTGGCTATTCGTCCCGATGACTGTGTTTTGATAAGACTTGCCTGTGGGCGGTCGGTCAAGACTGGATGGAGTGAGCCCGAAAGTAGGGTCTGAGCCGCCGCTAGCATTCACGCAGCTGTTACCTTTTCGCGCCTACAGACTGCCTCCGCCTTTGAGTGCTCGGCTGATGAAGTAAATAGGAAGCTGCCGTCCGACCTCGTCCCGCACCAGTACCGCACTGATTGCCTCGTCCGAGGCTGCCAAGTACAAGGAGAGGAGTTCGCCTCTTTTTGGGGCGGTCAAGGTAGGCAGGTCGGCGAGGTACTCCTTGAGCTGTGTGAAGGCGAGGTGGTGCTCTTCCCGCCATGCGAAGTCCGGGGCCCTCCTCAAGATTTTGAAGAATGGGAGCTGCTTCTCTGCAGCCCGGGAGAGGAACCTACTGAGGGCGGCTAGGCACCCGGTAAGTTTGTGGACCTCGCGAATGGTTTTTGGCACTTGCATTTCGAGCACCGTCTTTACCTTGGTGGGGTTCGCCTTCAAGCCTTCTTGGGAGACCCAGCACCCCAAGAATTTCCCCGTTTTTACCATGAACGTGCATTTTTGGGGGTTAAGTTTGAGGTTGGCCGACCTGAGCAGTTGGAGGATGGTGCCGAGGTCGTCGGCGCAGCTCTCCGTTTTCTGACTTTTGACTACTATGTCGCCGACGAGACCTCGACGATCTCCCGATGTGGTCTTTGAATGTTGCATCCACCATCCTCCGTAGGTAGCCCCAGCGTTTTGAGGTCGAATGGCATCTTTCGACGCAAAGACGCCAAGTCGGTGATGAATGCAGCCTTTGGCGCGCCCTCCGGCTCATTAGATTTGGTGGTACCCTCAGATAGATCCGTGAAGTCAACATCTCGTGGCCCACCAAAGCCTCCACCTTCTTGTCAATATCGTGGAGGGTAGCAATCTTTGGGCGCGCTTGTTGAGGTCGGTATAATCGACGACACGCGCCACCCTCCGCCGGTTTTCGACCACGATCGATTAGCCATCCGTGTCGGGTATTTGACTCGAACAAGATCTTCGCCTTGGTTGAGTCACCGTCCCTAACGACCGGCCGCGCGCGCCGCGAATATCCTTTTCTTCTCACGGACCGGCTTGGTGGCCGGGTCGACGCTGAGGCGGTGAGTTATGAGCTCGGGCGACACCCCGGTCATATCGAGCGGGACCAAGCAAACACGCCCCTATATTCTTTCGTGGTCGTTGACGTGTCACGGACGTCCGCCGGCCCCGGTGCCGACTGACGACCTCGAGGATCGCCGATAGTTGGAGGTCCCACGTCATCCCGGTGTCGGCCCCGGGGCCCGTAATTGCTATGCCCGGGCGAGGCCGATCCCGAGTTGAGAGCCGAGAGCATTCTTTTGCGCCGCTTGGTCCCCTGGATGCCGAGCACTCCCACCGGGTGGGAATCTTTACTATGAGGTGGTAGACCCAACAGACGGCCTTTGGTGGCGCACCAATCTCTCCCGAGGATAATGTTGTACGGAGATGGAGCCGGACCTGAAGAATCGGATGGCCTTGGTGACCGACCGGGAGCCCGCCCTACGGTGACCGGAAGGTAATGACCCTCGGCCGGATCGCTTGAGTGAAGCTCCGTAGCGGGAGGGCGCGGAAGAACCGAATGCCTCCGACTCAAGCTTATCCGCATACTCGAAGATGATGCCGACGGAGGCTCCAATGTCGATATAGACCCGGTGGACGTTTTGTTGCCCACCGCACTGTATGGTGATGGCGCCCCGTGCGGCATGATCCCGGCACGGGTCTTCCTCGAGAACGTTATGTTCTCGCCATCCCGAGTCGCTTGTTCTTGGCTCTTCCGGCCGGCCTCCGGCGTCGTTTTGAGGGACGACCTCGCCGTCCCGAGGGGCAGTCCGAACAACATAGACTGCTCCATGGCGCTGGGACCTTCGCCCTCGCCGCCTTCGGGTTGGGTCGCCACTGGGTCGGCCCAGCTTGTTGCCGCCCATTCCTTTCGCTCTCGCTTCTGGACCAGCTCGTCCGAGGTATTTTTGAGGGCTCCACCTTGACGAGCTCGCCGATCCGTGAGCCTGTGTTTCGCAGCCTCGGTATCGTGACCATACCCTTGGTGGTAGTCGCAATACTGCCTGTGGACCTCTTCGATCCCCTTCATGTGGCAGGCCGGAAGAGCTCGCGTGGAGCTCGAATATTTCCGCCTGATTTGAGCGGGGAGGCGCCCGCCGGCGGGTTGGGCCGAGGTCCGAGTCCGACCAGCCGCCCTCTTTGATTCTCGTCGAAGGCGCTCGCGGTCTCGCACTCGACTTCGGCCGTCCGGCTTTTTCTCCTGACCGCCGTCCTGTGTCTCCCGCTTCTTCCGATCCGACTCGCCTCCTCGACGGTTATCCACCGTGTTCCAAAGCTTACTCGCCGCCTTTGGTTTCTCCCCGGTGATTTCTTTGTTCGCCGGCCGGATCCCGCTGAACGCGCTGATGATGTAGAGATCGCGTCGCCGCCGATTTTGAGCGACTTTGATGAACCTCGAGACTAAGTTTGACATCGCCTCGCCCCGCCTGGCGGATTGTGAGCAGTGTCGGAGGAAGGTCGCCGGGCGGCATCTTTCGTAGAAGCGCCACTGAACCGATCCATGAGGTCCCGGAAACAATGGATGCTGCTCAATGAGCGAAGTGAACCAACGCCGCGCGTTGGAGATCAAGACTCGGGAAGATTTTGCACATGTGAAAATCTTCCATCCCTGGTTCGCCATGTTGGTGGTGTAGGCGAAAAGGAAGTCTGAGGGTCTCCGAGGCCATCGAGGTCGCTATGTTGGGTGCCCGATATCACGGGGTGGGCGTGTCTAGAATCTCCCCGAGAAAGGGAGATGATTCTCCGTAGCGGTCGAACCCCGGAGATCGCTGCCGCCTCTTTCTCGAGGGTGGGGATCGATAGCGACGCCTATCGCCCCTCCGAGGGGAGTTCGACCGCCTTTCTTCCTTCGCTTCGCCGACTCCGGTCGGCATGACGAGGTGGAGATCGGGCCGCGAATGGCGGGGGCGATCACAGGCGGCTCGGCCGCGTGAGCGGCCCGCGAACGAGGTCGGCGGCTCGGCCGCGGTGAGCGGCCCGCGTCGGGCGCGATGCGCGCTCTCGCTATCACGCCGAGGCGAGCGCCGATCGCTTCTCATGGGAGCGGCCTCGGAGGCCGTGGTGTTCATCCGGGACCCTAGAGGACCCGCCCGCTGGTCCTCCGTTGAGGAAGCTTTGAATTGGCCGAGATTAGCGTGGAGGAACTCGCCACAGCCGCCAAGGACCTCGTGGGACGAATGAGTTGCTTGCTCGCCCTCGCTGAGGTCGACATCTTCCCCATGTCGTGGGCGGTCCGGGGTGTATGGAGACATTTTCCATGTGGCCCTCGTGAGTGTGACCGTCAGAGCGCCTCGCGATCTCCTTTCCGTGACGCCGAGCGACCACCGGTCGCCCTCCGCGCGTTGTTGCCAGCGCTGGCGGTTGTGCGTGTTCTCGCCATTTAGTCGTAGAGGGAACGAAGCTTTTCTTGTTCGAAAATTGTTCCCACAGACGGCGCCAATGATGAATCTAGCTATGTGAGTATGCGAGATTTATATGAAGCAATAAAGAACACCTGTGCTTTTACGTGGTTCGATCGTTAATGAGATCTACGCCCACGGAGGAATGATTCCTCAATACTTTCACTAGAGTCGTCATGCAGAGTATTGTTTATGCCTTTGTATTCAAAGAAATGCTAACCCTTCTAACATCGCTTTTCCTTCTATTTATACAGCCCGACTGCCCCTCAAGGGCGCCCGACCTCTCCATTGGTCGCTGCGTGACTCTTCCTCCGCGTGCCTCCATTGGCCGGGAGCAGGACCTCGCTTCTCGCGCGCCACGTGGAGGTGGCTACCGACCTGGTTCATCTTCCATCATGAGGTGGCGGTTCTGGGCTAGCGTTTTGGCAATGATTAGGGCCCGACCGTGGGCTCATATTAACGTTAGGCCACTCGCTTGGGCTCATAGTGGGCCCGCTTGGTTGGGCCATATCCCATCAATATGATTCCACTAGACGGCTGTGATCCATAGAAAGAGGAAGAAGAATTTACTTGGTGTTGCTGCGATGTGAGAGAGAGTCTACCTTTATATAGATTATAAAATTTGCAAATTTCAGCCCGTAGAATTTTTAGATATATTATTCCTAACTCAAATTCTTTTACTCCTGATAAATTGAAAATATTATTTTACCTGTAGATTTTATTTATTTCATTTTAAATTAAAAAGGGCATTTATAAAATTGTTTTGACTTTTACTAAGCCGTGGCATGACTAAGACTTTTAGCTGAGACTTCTTTCTTTTTATGAGAATGGCGTGTATAATATGTGAGTTTGTGAATTATCGTTTGTAAACTTGTTGGATCGACCCAATTAAGATGCCCATTAATTTGTGTGTTTACTTACTTAAGTGGGGCACAATAGTCGCCAAAAAATAAATGACTATACATATTTCACCTTTACCACTTTGGACAATATTTGCGTAAATGTTTACAAAGAGTATATTTCTCAAAATTATAGCCCTTTTAATCCTATGGTTATAACCTTAGTTTATGTTCGATTTGTAACCAACAAAATGCATAAATCATTTGAAAACTATTAGAACTCGGGTTTTGGCTTAAAAAGTAAAAGAAATACCAACATTGTACAAAAAATAAATGTAAATTACGAACTGCTTCCACTGATTACTAAAATTACTATGTACTCTGCATTTGCAATTTAGCCTTTCTCTATATACAAATATATTTCGTACCTTTTCATGATCTTGAAAAAAGAGTGATTTTTGGAAAAAAGTTGGGAAATTTTAGTTAATAGGAAAGATAAAGTTATTGCGATACACCATATATATTCAACATCAACATCAAATACGACGTCTTTATTTTAATTGCTGTAGTTGGAAGGTCAGATAAAACTTTATAAAGTGAGTTGGTAGAGTAATAAGTGGGCTTTATCATAATTCCAACATATATACATGCATTAATAAATAAGTGCTTAACTACACAGATAAAGCTCGCCTACTTATGGTGTCGTGAGTTGTTTTTCCACTGATGTATAGCATTCCGAGCATCACTTGCTATGTAACATGTTAATTCATGTATATTTATCAGTCAAATTTTAAAAATAACCGTATTTTATTCTAATAAATACTATATAGTAATTAATATTAATATTATTGTATGTTTTATGTCCAATAGAATGTTATGTTATTATATTCGTTTTACTAACGATTTAATATACTATAATACTGATTTACGCACTCGCGACTATATTATTATCGTATTATCTTCACTAATTATCAACATATTAATATATTGCTCAATTAACTATTGCTATATGTACGATATCTATATACACATACACTGTCTGCCATAAATATTGAGAATCTAATCCTTAGATACTCGTTTATTAGTTATTACTAATTGAAAGCAGGATTTTAGTATCATATTGCATCAAAATAATTCAAATGCTAATAAACATGTTTTAAGCTCGTAACAATTTTTAATTCTTTGTAATTTATGATTTTCTTTTTCATTTGGTATTAGATAAAACTATTGCATGAAATTATATAATATACATAAATTGATCATCTAACTTATATGAACGCTATATATTAGAAACTAGCTAGGGTTATTTGTAATTTAATACCCCTATGTTTTGGGCAACCTTTTGAATATAGCAATATAAATCCAACTTAACTTTCTTTGCAATTTAGACCTACTCAATTTTTAGGCGATATTGAAGTTAAGATTTAGACTTTCATTTGATGATTGAAGGCTTTTAAAGCCCATTATCTGAATTAGACACTTGTGTTATCAATTTCATCATGAGATGTTCAACAATTGAATCGAGACTTAGCACGACAGAATTAGGATTTGACAATGTTACAAGTTACAATTTCGAACGTTCGACATTGAAATTGACAATACCAAATGATAGCCCAAACAAGGGCTCTAAAAGCCCACTCAATTAATTTTGAATTTTGATGTCAGATGGACATTAAAATCTCAATTTCATTCTCGCAAAAATTTAGGTAGATCAAAATTGCCAAAAATATTAAAGTTGGACCGTTCTTGCTACATTTTAAATATTAGATTGAGTATTAAATTGCAAATAACCTTATAAACGACGATATAGTATAATATTATGTTGCAATTTTTGAGAACAAATTGAGTTAAAACTTTTTTGTTTTCAAGAAGAAAACCTCTATTCAAAAAAAATGAAAAATCGGCCAGGATTGGAAGGGTTGTACATACTTGGGAAATTGATTAGCACAACAAGCTCGAAAGCTCGCCTTAGCCGAATGTAATTACTTTAAGGAGACGTAGGAAAGTCATTATGCAATTATCATAAAATTCTTCCCCCTTCTCTGTGTTCATTGCAATTCTTCAAGATTGGCACAAATATAAATATGTTTTTAAAAAAATATAATATAATTTTGTCTAATTTTTTATTCTAGATTTTTAAATAGTGCTAATTAATACTCTATATTGTAATAAACTAACAATTTTTAACAGTGGGTCGACAAACACATAGACCCATTCAACACACAACGAATTTTAAGTGAAGGACTCGTGTATTCTATTGTCAGTCCATTCGTTGTAGGATGCTACTTAGGGCTGTCAATTTTCAACACGACACGAGAACACGATACGAACACGCACGAAATTAACGGGTTAATGTTCAACCTTATCGTGTTCGTGTCCTTATCGTGTCGACACGATAATTTCGTGTCGTGTTCGTGTCGGATCCGTGTCGTGTTCGTAACCCGATAATTTTCGTGTTGCATTAGTGTTCGGTGTCGGATCGTGTCGTTTTGATAATTCGATAATATTTATATATATTTAATATTAATTTGATTATATATTATATATTTTTATTTCTTTTACTATTTATTTTCTAATTTTGATTTAAATTTATTATTTCGTGTCGTGTCGTGTCAACACGAGAAAACAACAACAACATTCATATTCATGGCGCACGTTCGTGAGCTAACTTGTTGTAAGCTTATTGGAGCTTATAGAATAATATATATACTAATAAATTTTAATTTACATATGATATATACGTATTAGTTTTTTACTCACACTATATAAAAGAGATGAATTTAAAAATTTAAAAGGTAATCGGCCACCTGCATTCGTGGATAGAGGACTGCATCTCCGACTTAAGAGCCAGTTATATACGATTTGGTTTCTAATAAATTTCCTCTTAGCAGATAAGCGCACCACATCTTTTTATCCTTAATTTATTTATTGCTAAGTGATTAAAGAGATCGTAAAATTTATTATCATGACATACACTGCACATACGGTTGTTTTTTTTTGTTTTTTTTCCATGTCGTTATGATTTCTGACGTTAGCCTTGTTGTTTGTATTGTATGTATGTGTGTAATTACTTTAGTGCTTTTCATCCATTTGTGAGATTGGATGGAAGGGTTACATTTTCAGGTAAGCATCACTATCTGAGATGGACAATCCTTCCACCAGAGGTAATGCTGTTAGTATGCCACAATTTGTTATTTTGATTTTAGTCTCACACTTACTTTGTGTAGTAGATTAGATTTATATAAGAGCGTGCGTTATATAGTAATATCAGTTAAGGAATGTCAATTATAACATAAAATGCCAAATTATACCAAATAAGCACTAATAGTACCAATATGACCAAATGGTCCTATCGGTCTATTTGGTGATAATAGTCCAATAGGACCAACAACTTATTTATAATTTGACATTTTTATGTTCGCGCTATAATTTGACATTCCTTAACTTGGATGACTATATTAGTGTATTTCCACTTTATATAACATATATGATTAAAGGATTAGATGATTAAATAAGTTCAAGACTAATTAATCCATCAAAATGAATGATAGATAAGTCTATATTATTTTTATCTACATCTATATCTATATATAGAAGGTTCAAAGTAAACACCCTCCTTCCACATTTTTCTAAAGACTTACTTCATTTTTTTTATCATGTAAATCTATAATACAATAAATAATCTTATTTAGGGTCAACAAAATGTAGTATAAAAATTGGAAGTTTGTGTATATTAATTATCCTATATCAATTAATAATAACTTCGATAAAGTTGATATGATGAGATGACTCAATTACAACTCTCAATAATTTAAAACACCTATATTGTAAAATTTACTTAAATTCCTCATATTTTGAAACCGTTAAATAAATTTATTGTTAAGACTTAAAATTTTATTTTGTTATGACTTAATTGTGTACACTAAATTATGCACACAAAAGAAACTGCAATCAAAATTTATTAGCAAGTACGTCATGATTATTTCCTTACCAAATGACAATATATTGGAATCATAATTCACATAGTTAAAAACTCTTATTATGATCATTTACATTTAAATAAAACTGTTAGAAAAATATAGTCAGTAATCCGCTTATAGTGAAATAAAACTAAAATGTCTCTATATAAATAATTTATAAGTTATTTAAGAGTTTATAAGTTCTTAAAAAGTATTTGACAAAATAAATTTATAAACAACTTATAAGCTGTGAAAATAAACTTTAATAGCTTATAAGCTCTCCAAAATATAAGTTTCTTAACTCCAACATATTTTTTCAAATCGTATAAGCAACAATCAATTTACAAAAATAATCATATCATAGTTTGTTATTTTCAATATATACCTTTTAAATTCATCTCTTTTCAATTTTCTCACTCTAATTAGAATTCTCTTTTTCTAACTCACAATTCTCTCTCTAGCTTATAAGTTCAAGTATCAAAATACTTTGAAAATCTATAAGCTTTTGAGACATTTCATCTTATAATATCTCTAAAATAAGTTTAGCCAAAGACCCTCTTAATTGAATTTAATGTATTATAATAATTAGTAAATAAGCAATATCGGTTGCCTCTAACCTTATGATAAACCCGGGCTTGATCGGGGTGGAGCATTCGGTCCGTGCATCGTGGGTTGCACTGTGCACCTACTTTTGTTTATGAAAAAAAGCCAGTGTCGATTCCATCTTCTTGTCTTTTCTCTAACCACCCAAATTCCGTGATGGCGACGCCACATGCATTTGTGACTCTCAATTTTAATAACATATATAATTTCATATAGTAAGGTCAAAAATAAACAAATTTCTAAAAATACCCAGATAATATTTGATATTTGATAATATTTGATATTTCAAGTGAGAACGTGATACCCAGATAATACCCTTTGTATATAGAGAGAGGGAGAGAGAGATAAAACTAATGTTAGATATTTTAATTTACTTGTATTCCGAACATTGTAGTTTAGTGTTATTCTTCCCTTTTGTAAGAATGAGTGATAGGGGTACATATTAAGTTCTTTTTATATACTCCCTCCGTTTTTTAAGTGTTGTTAGCCGTCAAATTATACATATTAAGGAGATAGATGAAATTTACATTTATAACATGTACATATAACTAATTATCCAAATATAAAATATTAAATATTGGTAAATGTAAAGATGTCATAATTTTATTCTCAAATTTTGAATTTATAAGATACTAATGAGGAAATAAGAAAAAAATCAGAATGATTCACTTATAAAAAACAGATAGTTGGAACCTCTTGTATTCAGGTACAACCGCACTAACATATGTGCAGACTAGCAAATCCTAAAACTAAAGACAAGTCGATATCCGAAATCAAATTTGTTACTACATGACAACAAAATCAATTTGACAACATACACACACCAGCAAAATAACTCTTCAATTGGTAGGATAACAATTGCATGCATAGTTTTGACTTTTCTAGTACTATACATTTATATTTTACATCACTCAACAACATATGTTAAGTGGCAACTAGTGACCAACGTGCTCAAATTGATCCCTCCACAAAACCCTTGACCCCATACAAAGTTGATGTGTGTGTGTGTGTATATATATATCCATGTTAAAAACACAGTCCACACAGCTCTAGATCAGAGAGAGAGAGAGAGTAATTAAATCGATACAAAAAATGGCGTTAGAGAGTGTGAAACATCGGGTGAAGGGGTGGTTGGAAATGGGGCGACTATGGCGATAGGTGCAGCCGATGAAACCAAGAAAATGGGAGGTGAAGATCCAAGAAAAATAGTCCATGCAATCAAAGTCGGATTGGCCATGGCGGCGGTCTCTCTAATCTACTATTTCGATCTCTTTCACGACGGCTACTCCACCGGTAGTGGCCTTTACGCCATGTGGGCCGTCAACACCGTCGCCGTCGTTTTCGAGTTCTCCATAGGTCCGTCGACGGCTACTGTCCCTCTCATCGATCTTTTAATATTCTAAATATTATTTTTAATTATTTCAGGAGCTACGATTGGGAAAGGGGTGAACAGAACGTTGGCGACGCTGCTGGGAGGTGCATTAGGAGTCGGCGCACACGGCGCGACCAGCTTTGCCGGGAACACGGCGGAGTCGATCATGCTTGCTCTCATCATTTTCTTGATATGTAGGTAGTAATGAATGTGTGTGTGTGTATATATATGATGATGATGATGATGATGATTAATTACTTTTTTGTAGATACTACATAAGAGCTGAGATTAACGGTTATATACATGTTTGGTATTAATTAATGCAGCTGGTGCGGCGACATTTGGTAGATTTATTCCTAAGCTGAAGGCGAGGAACGACTATTTCTTTCTTATAATAATTGTGACATTTGGGTTGATAGCGGTATGCACTTTTAGAGGAGAAAAGCTGATAGAGATGGCGGAGAAAAGGCTGTGTACGGTGTTGGTTGGGTGTGCTACAGTACTCTTTTTCTGTTGCATATGTCCGTGTTGGGCTGGCCAAGATCTTCACACTCTCGTTGCTACTAATATCCACACGCTCGGAACCTTCTTGGAAGGTATCCCCTTCCTCCATAAAAATAGGTGGTGTTCCTATTTTATGAGACTATTTAAGTCGAATAAATTGCAGGTTTTGGTGGGGAATATTTTGAGAAAAGCCATGAAATGAGAGCATCATTCCAAGGATACAAAGCGGTTCTTAATTCAAAGACCGTTGAAGAATCATTGGTTAGTCAAAATTCAAATGCCCTCTGCTAGGATTGCACCTCCATTAACGATGAATCTATCTATTTGCTATTTTGAAGGTGAATTTCGCGAAATGGGAGCCTAGACATGGGAAATTCAGATACTGGCACCCTTGGGACCAGTACCTTAAAATCGGAACTTTCACAAGAGAATGCGCCTGCAAGATCGACGCACTCAACGGCTGTCTTAACTCCGACATGCAGGTATACATAATGATGTTTTTCTTCATGACAACCATGCACATACAAAGATCAATAGTCATATCATACATCTTGCTCATGTTGTTTGTGCAGGCGCCATTAGCGATTCGAGAAAAGATGAAGGAAGCATGCACAGAGATGAGCTGGGAATGCGGTAATGCTCTGAGAGAATTAGCACATGGGATGAAGACGATGACTCGTGCGACCCGTGCTGATTCTCACATGAAAACGCAGAAGCTGCAGCCAGCCATCTCAAGTCGTTGCTGCAGACTCCGATTTGGGCCGACGTCGATCTCCTTGACGTGTGTCCGGCGGCGACCGTCGCTTCCCTGCTCATACAAATTGTCTCCTGCACGGCCAACATAACAGATTCTGTTCATGAACTCGCCACCTTATCCAAATTCAACAATCCCAATGCACTTAAACCCCATCATCACACAGATGTTATAGTGATTCTTCCCATTGAAAGACCACGCGACCACGAAAATGTCGCAGTAATCCCTATTCATAATGCTGAAAGATGAAGAAAATGTTGGAGCTAATAGGCAACAAAAATTTGAATCTTACACCATGATTTTTGGTATGGACTTATCCGAATTATTTGGAAATATATGGTGTTAGGCCTGTCCTACCTGCACGCATTCTTTGGGCGCGTTACACATAAATTTCCATTAGTTGATCGTGATTCACATTTTTCGAATTGTTGGTTTGGCGTACTAATTAATATATGTGTGTGTATGTGCGTGTGTTAAAATTGAATATATAACCAATTTAGTGCTAGGATTGGAGAGGATGTTAACATGCATATATGATATTTTCCCATTGACAAAAAAAGCTACTATATGATATAATATTATCGAAAAATTGGAGAATACATTAAATCAGTGGCGGACCCAGACTTTTTATCTAGGGAGGTCCAATTTATTTGCTCTTTCTCATGTCTCTATATTGGATATCCACAAACGCACTCTCTTATACTCCCTTAAAATCGCCACCTCCGCATCCTTTAATTCCTAGCACCAGGATTGAAATCGTCTCCTCCACCTCCTCTAATTCCTAACGCCAGGATCGGATTAAGAAAATCGGGATTCCTGACTCCAAGACCAGATTAAGAAAATCGGGGGCCTCGGGCTATATAAAAAAAAACTATATAAAATAAATGTTCCAAAAATGAATTTCAACTTCTGTGCTTTCTCAACCATAAAATTATTTATTAATTTTTGACAACATATTTAATCTATATTGCTACATAATTGATTTTTTACGAACTTATTTAACCATCTTTTTTATTATCTGTAATGAAACCAAGTACTCTATTTCATAATCACTTTCATATTTTCTATTATACATATTTAGTAAAATAATTCAAAAATCTTCTAGACAATAATCAAAACAACAATATATCATTATATAAAAAACTAAAGAAAAGAGTTTTATTTTGAGAAGTTGATGCTTCAACTTAATTTATTTTGTATTAATAAGTATAGAGATATGGAAGACAAATTTTATAATAGAAACTAGGTTAAAAAAATAAAATAGATCTATACAAGAAAAGCTAGATATATATAAACTCTATACCACATAACCAATTATAACAAAAACTTAAAATTAATACTAAAAATAAAAAAGGTCAGTCGCTATTTTGGAAAAACTAGTTAAGAAAAAAAAAATCTACAACATAAGTTACATAACTAATTTATAGAAAAACTTAAAATTATAACAAAAAGCCTCAACTGGGAATTAAACCCAAGACCTTTGAAATATGCTAAAAATGTTTTTATCACTACATCATCATTTTTTTGTAAAATAAATAGTGTATATATATGTGAATTACTAATATACCCCTGGTATTTTCTAAAAATTCAGGAGGGGTGCCCCTGTCCCTCCCCCCTGGGTCCGTTTATGATAAATATAAGATTATTTTATTAGGGATGATATAGTGATGGAATATGAGATTAAAATATTTTCAAATTATAATCTCAATATCGAAATTGTTATACCTAATCTTTCGATTGTGATGTACACCTCAATAATGGTGGATTGAAGACGACGATGGGGTATTAGCATCTCCAACCATATCCCCCTAGCATACCAATCAATTCTTTTTTGTTTATGTATCTTTTATAACTTTGATTTTTTCATTTGTTTTTCTTTATATATATTTTAGCACCCCTCGTCATCAAATATTTTCCATTCTAACTCCTAATTATTTTTCTATATCCACACCGGATCTTCGATGTGCAGAATTTGTCTGGCATGTTCGGACTCGGATCTATTATGAACGGAAGAGGGAAAAAGTATTCAAATTTAAATTCCACAAAGGAAAATCTTATACGTAGAATTTGTTTTTATAAAATTTCCCTCGTCTTCCAGAAGAAAAATAAGTGGGCCCACCCACACGGACTCAAAATTCTTTCCAAGCGAGAAGTCCTCACTCCTCACTGATGTCTGAAACTGCAAATCCAAGAATGGCAAATTCTTCCTCCGAAACCATCCACGTATTCTGGGACGAAGGAATGCTTAAGCATGATGCGGGTCGGGGTGTTTTCGACTCGGGTTTGGATCCTGGCTTTCTCGACGTGGTGGAAGCCCACCCGGAGAACGCGAGCCGGGTCAAGAACATGGTGTCCATCCTCAAACGGGGCCCCATCGCCCCATTTGTCTCTTGGTATCAAGGCCGTCCCGCCCTCATCTCTGAACTGCTCTCTTTCCACACCCAAGGTCAATTCTTCTTTTTGTTGTTGTTTTGATTTGACCTAATTTAAGCATAGATTTTTTTTACGCTTAGGAGTTAGGAGCAATTGTTCTATAGAATTAGAGTTCAAATAAAGATTTTTTCTTCTAATATCCCACATCAAATAAATTATGAATGTTTGTATGGGTTCGATGGACTCTTCGAGCAACTTGAGATTAACCATTTTACCAATTTGAGGACGGATGCCATGTAGTTGCTAACAAAGCCCGTTGCGATACAGTTCTATGTTGTAGCCTTGAAGAATATGCTTGAATTCTATGAATAGGCTCTGGTGTATATGTTACTAAGATTACTCAATCCGTCCAACATGAGCATCTAAATTTAGATGGATGCACAATTTGGAATGATAGAAATACCAAAATGTTTTTACTTACTATACCCTTTTAGCAGATATTATGAGTTAGTGATTTCATGCCATTACATTAGGTGACAGGTTACTTCAGGAAAGAAAATTGCTATTCTTTAGATAATAGTATATTGTTTGCGATGTCCCACACAAAAATTAGTAGCATAGTTTCTCTAGTTCATTCTACCTGAAATGAGTTCTTCAACAATTCTTAAGGTTGAGATAGCTGTTACTCACAGCAAGATGTATATGTATGACTTGTTACACTGTTTAAGCATTTCAAGATTTCGTATTCCGGCTAATTCACTGATAGAATGATTCTATAGTAAAATGTACGATTCCATCTCAAGACCAAACCTATACGTGTGGTCTTAACCCTGCACACGTGCAGCTTGAAATCAGCACACTGGTTAAATGAATGTCCACCAGGTCTAGATCTAGTAAGGCTATTTGAGTGCATGGATCATCCAGCAAAAGATCTGGAAAGTTCTGTTAAATGATAACCCGAAATGTTTAGAAGGGAAGAGCCAAATTAAAAACACGATCGTGGGCATACAGGTAGATCCAGTTGATGTTGATGTTGAAAACAAAATGGAACAAGCTATCCTTTTGAATTGTCTTGTTAGTTGTTACTCAACTGGTGCTCTTCAGGTTTATACGACTTTAACCAATTCTTCAAAAAAATTAGAAACTGAATAACTGACAAACTTTTACATTTCGGATATTCTCAGAATATATAAACGAGCTAGTCGAGGCAGACAGAAGTGGGGGCAAGGACTTCGGTGCTGGAACATTCTTAAACCGCGGATCATGGGATGCTGCACTTCTTGCTGCCGGAACCACTCTGTCAGCAATGAAACACATACTCGATGGGCACGGAAAGATTTCTTATGCATTGGTTCGGCCGCCAGGTCATCACGCTCAGCCTACTCAGGCAGACGGGTATTGTTTTCTAAATAATGCAGGTCTTGCGGTGGAATCAGCTCTTAGCTCCGGCCTTAACAAAGTTGCCGTCATTGATATTGATGTGCACTATGGAAATGGGACTGCTGAGGGCTTCTATCGCACGAATAGAGTCCTCACTATCTCTCTGCATATGAATCATGGATCATGGGGCCCTTCACACCCGCAAGATGGAACTGTGGATGAGCTAGGCGAAGGGGACGGCTATGGTTATAATTTGAATATACCTCTGCCAAATGGATCTGGAAATCGAGGGTATGAGCATGCAATAACTGAATTAGTCGTGCCTGCTATCGAGAAATTTGAACCTGAGATGATGATTCTGGTCGTTGGCCAAGATTCTAGCGCTGTAAGTTAAACTTGGTTAAAATAATAATGTGCATTGTACAAAATTATTTGCTCTGAAGTTGTTGAAACTCTTATAAATTGGAAATTATGACATTATGTAATTTGGTAGTGGATCTTGAGGCATTGTTTAAGATGTTACTTGAAACGTGATGGACACAAGGGCTTTGTTAAAGGAATGAATTCATGGAGCGGAAAATCCACCTTCATTTCTGTGTCTGCTTTCGTTTTTCTGACTGCAGTTTGATGCAAACGGAAGGCAGTGTTTGACTATGGTCGGCTATAGGAAAATCGGGCAGATAGTTCGTGAAATGGCTGACAAGCATAGTGAAGGGCGCATCCTGGTTGTCCAAGAAGGCGGGTACCATGTTACTTATTCGGCTTATTGTCTGCATGCCACGCTTGAAGGTGTGCTCGACTTTCCAGCTCCGCTGCTATCTGATCCTCTTGCTTATTATCCGGAAGATGAGACTTTCACCGTAGCTGTCGTTGAATCCATAAAGAAGTTTCAGAGAGAAAATGTCCCCTTCTTGAAGTAGACCTGTGTATGTCTCAAAGCCATGGTGGAATTGCTCGATGCTTGCATTTGAGGAGGTAAATTGGTACATATTAGTTCATCAATCTTGCAATTACAGCCATCTTCATACATGTTGTGTGCTCTAAAATTGGATTCATTTGTTGCCAGCCTCACTATGTTGTGTGGAATCTTAAGCTCGAAATAAAGCATAAACGTATAAGAATACGACACGTGTAAGAATATCAAGGGTGTTAGGATCGTTTTTGTGGTGTAGCATAGAATTCCCCTTTATTTGTATGTTCATACAAGATGTTTATTTTATGTTAAACTTTAGATCCTTGCAAGAAATTTGGATCCCTATAATTTTAGTTCATATTAGAATTGGGTCCTTGTGCTACACCAAAAGTGGATGACGTAATTTTTTATCATCAATGTAATCATATCATATGGATTTAATTCATATGAATAGAAGTACACCCAAAAAAAAGAAAAAGAAAGTGGGAAGTATGGGGACGTAAACAAACAATCAAAGTATAGGGACTAATTCAAGAAATTTATAAGTGTAAGGATTTAAATATGTTTTTTCCTTTATTTATTAAGACACTGACGCATTTATTCTAATTAAATTCCAACTATAGATTCATAAATTTTAGTAGAAACATTAATTAAGAGTTTAATTAATCCTTGATTAGAGATTAACAAATTCTAAAACCTTAATTACTCCCTAATTAAATATTACTAAGATAATATAACTAAACTTACAAGGAAAAGAAACTAAATATGAATAGAAAAATATTATGAATTTCAAATGTTTCTTTTTAGGACTATTGGCATCAAAATATATGAACTTTTGGTTTATTTTGATTTTTCCTATAAACTTTAAAAATTATCATAAGCAAACGAATTTAGCATTATTGTAATTTTTACATAAATTGAATAAAGTCAAAATTAAGCTAACATGACGGTCGACATGACATCACTTCATCAAAATGATGTCATTTTATTTATATAATATACATTAATTGACACTTAATACATGAACTTCGGGTTCATTGTGGTTTTTCTCAAAAACTTTCAAAATTTTTAACAAATACACGAACTTAATTTTATTATAATTTTTTCCACAAATTGAATGACAATCAAAATAAAAGTGATATGACAATAAACGTGACATCACTTTATTGAACCGGCGCTATTTTATTTATATAATATATATTTAAAAAATATTAAATTCACCTCACACTCTCTCTCTCCAACCCAAACTTCATGGAAAGTTGGGGTTAGAGAAAGAGAGATGGGGTGGGGAGCGGAGACCTTCGTGTGCACCATGCTTAGCTTTTGAGTTGCTTCGTTGCAGTATTTCATCTTCAACTATGGAGGTGTCTCTGTTGCCTTCATATTCACGACTAGCTGGGATTCTGGCCGCGCTGAATCCATCTTCAACAAGTCAATAATGCCCCACTTCCTATTACTCACAACATTCAATCTTCTAAAATGTTGTTATACTTTTGTTTCTTATGAAGTTTCCTCTGCTTGATGCAAAATTCAGAAGTTAAGGGATATTGAATCCAAGAGCAATTAATTGATATTGAATTATGAGTTATATTTAATTCATAAATTATATTAAATGATTATCTTGGAAATATGTTGTCATGCGTAATCCACTAAAATTATGAAATAGAATTATATAATTAATTAAGAAAGACGCGAAAAGGAGATAAGAATTCAAAAAGTAAACTGCTACAGAGATAGATGTAAGGGTATGTGACTCTATTAGTAATTTTTCATTAATACATACTTAGTGTATTTAATACATAAATATCCCTTTATGTCTTGAGATATATATGTCTAATTAGCATTTTCCTAAATAAAAAGAGAAATGTAAATTAAATTCCAAGATCAAAATTCATTTTAAAAAATCAACACTTTTAGTCAAATACACCATTAGAACACCAGTTTTAAAGTGTGGCAAATGTATACCTAACTTTTGCAATCATCTCCAAATTTTCGGGCCATCGAAATTTGTTACGTGACAAAAGTTCGATAACATTATTTTTCAGGAAGACCTAAAACCTTGTCGAGTTAATTGCAAGAATATGTATTTGTTACACTTTAAAAGTGGTATTGTAATTGTTAATTTGACGAAAGTTAGTGATTTAAAATGCAATTAACCTTTTGAAAAAGGCAAGCAACAAAACATTAAAAAAATTGCAATTGAAAAGAATAAACGGAAAAGAAAAGCAGGCAGCTCTTATTGAGGCTTGACTTGCGCTGTTGCTTCCGCTTAGTTAACAATGGTTGGGGTGTGCATCAACCGAATCGAATCAAAAAAATCGATCGAATCGATAATTTTTGATCGGTTCGATTTTTAAGAAAGTCAGTTTTCGGTTCGATTCTCGATTTTACATTTTAGGTTGGTCGGTAACCGAACCGAAATTATTGTTTTTATATATTTATATATTTTATGTAATAATTAATTAATATCTTAATTAAATAATTAGGATAAAAATACATTTATTTAGAAAAAATATATATAATATATGTTTCGATCGGTTTTCGGTTCGACCGAAACCAATTGGGTTATTTCGATCCGTTTTTGATCGGTCTCAAATTATAAATCGATTCAAAAAAATACATTCGATTCGATTTTCGGGTTGGAGAATTTCGGTCGGTCGATCGAACCGGCGACCGATGCACACCCCTAAAAAATAGGATGGAAAATAATTTTCGTCTCCCATTTGGTTCCCTCCACGGAAAATATCGGCGGGAATATTTTCACTATTTTAGCAAATCCAGAAAATTAATAACTAAAAACAAAACCATTTTAAACCATCAATTCGATTTTCATGATTTTAGAAAAAAAAAAGTAATAACTACAAACATAACCATCAATTCTCAAAACATAAAAACTCATGTACATCCAACCACACGGTGCGGACATATAAACATCAATTCTCAGTTTTAGAACATAAAGGTGTTGTGTTGTGACAAACCAATTTTCAAGTAATTTCCTGATTATGTGCTAAAAGATTTAAAATCAATAATAATTTAGCTTAGGGGGTGTTTGGCTAAGCTTATTTTAAAGATCTTATAAGCTCCAAGAGCTTATAAGATGTTTGAAGAGCTTATAAGAGGAAATGTTTCAAGAATTTATAAGCTGTTAAAGTGTTTGGATAATTGATCTTATAAGCTAGAGAAAGAATCGTGAGTTAGAGAGATAATATTGACGAGAAATGAAGTTGGTAGTGTATATGTAGGAAATAACGAACAATACTATGGTTATTTTGGTAAATTCATGGTTGTTTATAAGCTTATGAAAAAATAAGTTGGGTTTGAGCAATTTATTTTTAGAGGAGCTTATAAGCTCTTGGAGCTTATAAGCTGTTTAGGAGCTTATTTTGCCAAACACTTTCTGAAATTTCATAAGCTCTAAATATTTTATAAATTTGTTTTAAAGAGCTTATAAGCTCAGCCAAACACCCTCTTAGTCGAACCATGGTGATTTTTAAACCTATAAAAGGGTAACATATATAGAATTACATTATAGAATTTGTAAAGTTTATACCAATACAATTATTTAAGTGGTTATTTATCAATTAATACTCATAATTTGATAAAGTAAAGGTTAATATACTTACTGGACAAATATTAATGACTTTTATTTGTGAAAAACAAAATTATTGATTTGACTTCACAGCACACAACTAGAAAAGACCTAGAATTTTGATTTCTGCAAGTTAATTTTGGTAAAAAAATCGTATTTATATTGCTCTTTAAGAGCGTTTGATTTGATGGACGTGATAAAATAGAATATGAGTGAAATTATTTTGAATTATTTAGTTTTATGTTTGGATTGACTAATTATCGTGTAGAATAAATAGAAGAATTATGATCGAAATGTAGTATAATACTAAAACTTTTTTGTGATATAGCAAAATATAAAAATTCGAGACAAAAATGACCAAAAATAATTTTGGTTATGGTATTTTTGAAATTTTGCATTATGAAGATAACGGTGAATAAATAATCAACTCAAATAGATGGTTAGAGTACGGAACCGAATTATCCATCACAAACTCCATCATTCAAACCACCAAACAGTTCCTTTAGGTTTGGATTATAATAAAAGAATATCATTATAAACACACAAAATATATATTTTCAAAGGAAATAGTACATAAACTCTAATTAAAACTCTAGTTAAAAGATTCAAAATTTTAATAAGATTTTAATAAATGTTAATTAACATCCTAATTAAGATTAATATTTAACTACTAACGGCGGCATATGGATGCCGCACATGAACTTTTGCCTTAATTATTTTGAGGGGACCGAATCGATAATGTGATGCCCAGATATTAGTTAAATCCAATAGTGGAAGAATGGAAAATTGTAATAATCAGGTCCGTGATACCTTCATTTTCTAATCAGGTCCGTGATACCTTCGTTTTCATCCAAATATGTTATGAGAAGATTTATCATCTACCTTTCTTACTTTTTATTTTATATATTATGATTTGTGATTTTTGAATAGAATATTATATCAAAGAAAAAGTACTGGGATAACAATTTGAATAGTACTTGCAAGTTGCAAGGCCAAAGAAAAAAGAAGGAATTTCGTTCTCCGAGTAACGCGTATCAGTTTCTTGATATCCAGGTAATATTGAAACAAATATTACTCCAAAAGTCCAAATAAAGAATGAGAGCGTTACAGTTGAGAGAGAGTCGGTGACTTATACGCAGCTTTGATCATCTCTTGCACTAAATGAACTACGCCTGTCAGTAACAAGATAGCTATATCACAATATATACCAACATGCAATTCAATAATTTCACAGAATTCTTTCCAATTGCTTATAACAAGAAAACAAAAAGTGAACAGAGGAAAACGAGAGAGAGAGAGAGAGTAGTGTATTATGACCTTCTACTAGTCTTTTGGGTTTGATCCGAATGCAGAGCATTGAAAACCCAAAAGAGTATACAGTGATATTTTAGTCCAGAAGAAAATTTCAGATTAATCTAGTTCAAGAATTTGCATGCAGCCAAGAAGAAGAAGGTTTGTTCATTTCCTCTTCAACTCGTAGCCCGTTTATCTTTAATTCCTCTCATTGGGGATATTTTTCTTTTCTTATTTTAGGTTCTTGATCAAATTGAAGATGTGGGCTTGTGTAAGTTTCTTGTTTTGATGAGAAATGGAATTCAACTCAAGAAAGTTCAAAAAGCACATTCTTGTTGGGTTTCTTGCTTGCGTTTTGGTGAGGGTGAACGCCTTCACAGACGAAAATGATTTCAAGATTCTGAGTGATTTCAGTGATAGGTTGAGTGATCCGGAGCTCTTGAAATGGCCTGAAAATGGCGATGATCCATGTGGCCCCCCTGCGTGGCCTCATCTGGTCTGCTCCAATGGCAGAGTCACTCAGATTCAGGTACAAAATCTTGGATTAGAGGGGCCTTTGCCCCCAAATTTGAATCAATTGGAAAAACTCGAAAATGTAGGCCTTCAGAGGAATAAATTGAATGGTGATTTGCCAACTTTTAGTGGATTATCCAACCTGCAATTTGCATACCTAGATTTTAATGAATTCGAAACCATCCCTATTGATTTCTTCAACGGACTTAGTAGTGTTCGTGTGTTGGCTTTAGATGATAATCCGTTTAACAAGAGCTCTGGTTGGATGATACCTAGTCAGCTAGCAGAGTGTTCCCAGTTGGTGAACTTTTCTTGCTCGGGTTGCAATATAGTCGGACCGGTGCCTGATTTCTTTGGGAAGTTCCCGTCGCTTGATTCGTTGAGGTTGTCGTATAATAGGCTGAGTGGTGGCATACCCTCCACTTTGAGTGACTCAATGCTGCAGGTGTTGTGGTTGAATGATCAAGATGGAGATGGCATGACGGGTCCTATTGATGTGATCTCCACTATGATTGGGCTAACCACGGTTTGGCTCCATGGTAACCACTTTTCTGGATCGATCCCTGATGATATAGGGCGTTTGACCTCATTGAGAGAGCTCAACCTCAACAGGAATCGCCTCGTTGGGCTCATTCCTGCGACCTTGGCTAGTATGAACCTTCAGCTGTTAGATTTGAACAATAATATGTTGATGGGTCCAATTCCAAAGTTTAGAGCTGCAAACGTGTCTTATGCTTTCAATTCGTTCTGTCAATCTGATCCAGGTGAGCAATGTGCTCCTCAGGTTAACGCCCTTTTAGATTTTCTTCGTGATGTGGATTATCCTGAAAGGCTTGCATCTGAGTGGACGGGGAATGACCCTTGTGTGGGGCCTTGGTGGGGGATCAGTTGTAGTTTCGGAAAGGTTTCTGTCGTGAATTTGCAGAAACTCCGGCTTAATGGCACAGTTAGCCCTTCACTCGGAAACTTGTCTTCGCTTCTTGAAGTCCATTTGGAAGGGAATGATCTACACGGCCGAGTTCCTGCAAGTCTAGCTCAGCTGAGATCACTGAGATTGTTGAACTTGAGTGGTAGCAGGTTTCAGCCACCGTTGCCAAGATTTCGTGATGGTGTGCACGTGATAATTGATGGCAGTACTCCACCGCTGCATCCTGCTAAACCACCCAAGCAATCCCCCTCACCAACTGCTCAGCCGCAGCTTCCCCCGTCTCCAGACAAGAGTGGTCCGGGATCTCTGTCTTATGGTCCTTCATCGGGTTATGATCAGCCACCATCTAAAGTTGCTTCTCCACCGTCACCTCCTAAGTCAAGTCTGGAGCCGCCTGCTTCTGTAGACGAGCAGAAAAATGCGAGCTCTACAAAATCAGGAGCAGTGATCATAACTCTAGTCTTCACTATTTCTAGTATAACTGTATTCGTATCTGTATTCGTATTGTTTTTCTGCTGTCGTAACAGGAGACAAAGGGCGGGAATACCTTCCTCCAGTTTAGTGGTTAATCCTGGAGATTCGCTGGATACTGTGATTTCTGTTGTGACTGGCTCTGCCGTGGAGGTTAAAATTGGTGCTGGTGCTGCCAATGCTAAGGTGCTCAAGGCTGGGAAACTGCTGATACCTCTTCAGGAGCTTCACGAAGCCACTAATGATTTCGCACAGGAGAACGAGCTCGGACGTGGAGGTTTTGGGGTGGTTTACAAGGGTGAGCTGAAAGACGGCATGAGGGTAGCAGTTAAGAGAATGGTAGTTGCAGCCGTGAGTAACACGGCGATGGATGAATTCGTCTCAGAAATCAGAGTGCTTTCAAATGTTCGCCACCGTCACCTTGTGACACTTGTAGGATACTCTGCTGAGGGAGACGAGAAGCTTTTGGTATACGAATATCTGCCTCAGGGTGCTCTTAGTAGACATCTCTTCCGTTGGAGGGTGATAGGATTGGCGCCCTTGTCCTGGACGAGAAGACTTGTTATTGCTCTCGATGTTGCTAGAGGAGTCGAGTATCTTCACAGTTTGGCCCAACACAGCTTCATACACCGCGATCTTAAAGCATCCAACATTCTTCTTGATGATGATTTTAGAGCAAAAGTGTCAGATTTCGGATTGGTGAAGCTCGCTCCCGACAGAGACAGCTCGATCCCTACTAAACTAGCTGGAACTTTCGGATACCTTGCACCTGAATATGCTGGTAAGGAAAGATTGACATGAATTCGAGGATGATTATGTTGAACATAAATCTTTCACTTGTTATTTACACTTACTTGCATACATGTCTCCATTAGGGACGGCAATTTTTGACACAAAACACACAAGCACAAAAGTAATGGGCTAGTACCGTATCGACACAATACAAACACAAATTCTTCGTGCCGTTTCTGTTTTCGTATCGGATTCATGTCGTGTTTGTATCACACAATAACGACCGTGTGGTTTTTGTGTTCGTGTCGGATCATGTCATGTGTAACACAATAATATTTATATTTATTAAATTATTATTCATTTTCTTCTTGTTATAATTATTATTACCAGTTCTAGTTTGAATTTATCATTTTGTCTTTTGTGTCACTATCATATCTTGTCAACACGAACAAAATCGTGTCACATTTGTGCTCATCATCGTGTTCGTGTTTAGTCTTATCGTGTCGATACAATAACGACCACGAATTGTCAGCCCTAGTCTCCATATGTCTTTGTTAATTGTTGTTCGTTTTGTTGCAGTAACAGGGAAGATTACCACAAAGATCGACGTCTTCAGCTTTGGCGTGGTATTGATGGAGCTTCTGACAGGACTAGTGGCACTGGATGATCAACGCCCCGAGGAGAATCGATACTTGGCTGAATGGTTTTGGCAGATAAAATCCGACAAAAGGTCGCTCCTTGCCTCCCTCGACCCTGCTCTAGATGCAAAAGAGGACATCTATGAGACAATCTACTCTATAGCTGACCTGGCCGGACACTGCACTGCACGGGACCCGAATCATCGTCCTGACATGGGGCATGCTGTGAACGTGCTAGCTCAGTTGGTCGGAAAATGGGAACCATACGAGGAGACTGACCAGTTTTCTGGCATCAACATGTCGTTGCCACTTTCACAAATGCTGAAGGGGTGGCAGGAAGAAGCTGCGGACAGCCAAGATCACAGTGTTGCTAAACCGTCAGGGTTTGCAGACTCATTCACCTCTGCTGATGCTCGGTGAGTGAAGGTAGTACTGTCGAGCTGCATTCTCGTCGTCCTCGGTAAATTTGCTTGTTTTTCTTCATAATACTGATCTGATTTTGTGAATGAGGTTGGTTGCGGTTTTGTGATTGTGAACAATGCATGAGCACGTAGTTGCCGTGATCAAAATGTGTAGATAATACGAAATATGCTTATGTTAGGTTTCTGCTTGCACTCTTTATCAGCATCTATAAAACACGTATTGAAGTTACAAATTCTTAGATCAACTGAAGAAGTAATTCTCTGTCCATTTTATGGCATGTGAGATGAAACGGAGCAAGATTTAGATCTCGATCCGTTTTACAGATTTTGACCTATGTGACGGTCTCACACAAGACTGCTTATAAGCTGTTTTGGGGAGCTTATAAGCTCAGCCAAACACCCTCTTAGATTATATTATGGTCATGACTAGTTGGCTAGCTCCTCCATTTCAAATGTTTTACAGCTTTGTTTACGTATAGGAAAAAATTCAAATGGTTGTATAACATTATCTAATTGGTGGGATTGACTATTACTAAGTAAATAAAGGAGAAAATGGCTAAACTATGCATGCAGATATTTTTTGCAAAAGAGAAAAAGTCAAAAATAAAAAGATTCTACCGTATTATCTCCATGAAGAATCTTTAACAAATTAGGCATCTTCAAGGATGGATCTTTAACTTGAATGCGTGTCTGTGAGATTGTGTTTCCATTTGATGCCATTTCCAAAAGAATTATTTCTATCTCTAAGAAAGTATATCCATACAAGTTTTTGGAAGAGAATATCAATAAAAAGATGTAACTGGTGGAATGACAAATCGCATGTTTGAAACTATCATTATTTTTTAAAATACAATTCATATTCTTCTTCACATGCAGCTTAATTTAAAAGCATTTTTGTCAGGATGACTCTTTCTAACATTTTATGCGACAAAATAAAAATAATATAACCATAAGTTAAGTAACATAAAATAACACGTCAATTAGCAAAATCGGCCATATCCTAGATTTCACATTTTTCGATTTTCGGTTTTGAAAAATTGCCCATGGAGGGCAGAACTAATTTTGTTTTAATGTAGGTACTACAAGCCTACAACGCCACCACTTTATATATAAAGAGGACATAACTTTTATTGAAAAATAAATTGACTTGAGCCGGAAAATGAATTTTCAGAAATTGGGAAGGGCAAATAAAATTCGCACTGAGAAAATATATTTTAAAGAAAATTCTAGTTGTTGAACATAGATTCAAAAAAGGAAAAGTTGTGATTAGTCTTAAGAATAAATATATAAATTTTTAATATAAACCCCAAATAAAAATTATCAAGATATTTCGATACATTTTGAATAATTAATAATGGTCATATGATCCCAACTCTTATAAAGTTAGGACACATATATTTTAAAGGGTAAATATCAGTTTATTTTCTAATGTTCCAAAAAATTATATTAATGTCATTCTAATGAAATTTTGGCATTCATTTGTATATGTGGCTAACCAGAGAGCCATGTATGACTATCATAAAAAATGTGGAAATGGCCAGACGATTTCATTCATCGGTGCCACATCCTCTTAAGGCGTCGATCAACGGCATAATCATGTCTGAAACTTTAATGAGATTGATATATGTTCATTGCCAAATTACCCTTGAAAAGACTATCAAATGTCATGAAGTCAAAGCCTAATGTATTCTACATTCAAAGGGATTTCCAACAGTAGGCAACCCATTGTCATCTGTTTACCAATGCAACCGAAATCACGCCTGAAGGTTTACTACGTTGTATTGTTACATTATCTGTTGATCGCCAAAAATTACACCAGCAGAGGTGATGAAATACCATGAAATCAAATCCCAGTGTACATTCAAAGAGCTTGCCAATAGTAGGTGACCTATTGTCATCTGATTATCGAGGTGGGCGATTGTGTCTAAAATTTGGTGCATCTGCAATGAATGTCGGAATCTCATCGGAAGGATATAGAAAGATTTAGAGACTAAAATGATAATATGGTTAGATTAAAACATTAACTAAAAATTTACGAGACTAGTTAGAATATAAACTAATATTAATCATATTTTAAATAAAAATTGGAACTCAATATTGTTTTGTAGGATTCAATGCCACACGGCTCTTATATATTTTCCGTTTGATCCTTCCTTCCCTTAGAAAGAACATTCACTCTTTACAAGAATGTTTTTCAATATGTATAAATTTATATAAAAAGAAGTCTAATATTAATTCTAGCAGTTTATATCATGACGAAGTGCAGTTTGCTAGTAAAATGTCTTTCCTCCAACCAATAAATCGAGGATTCGAGTTACTTAGAGGATTATTGTGTGAATGTATTTTTCTTTCTTCAGTAATATTAATTTAATCGTTTTCTTCTAAAATACTTCTCCAGGAACAAATTCCAAAGAAAAGTGGAATTTACAAATGTAAAAATTAAAAATGTTGGAGGAGCCGATGCTCCTTTTCCTACACTATTTTGCAATTTATTTATTTATGTTTTCTTTTTTACAAAAGATAAGTGTAAAATTCTCTCGTTTGTTGTTTATCAACTCAGAAGGTTCACATTTTTTAGTTCATTTTTTATATGAGTGAATTCTTATTAAGAAAAATAACATTTAAATGAAAGTAACCTGATGTGATAATTATCTCATGTTTTAGATGGACAATACTTTGTAGATTTCAAAATGAAAGACCTTTTGACGATATGTCAAGGTAATTAGTTGATTTAGTAGATATTTTAGAATAATTTTAGTCTCATTAGGAAATAATGCTTGGATATTAACATGTTGAAATGAATTAATTGATTTACCCTCATAAATATCTAAGTTGTAAGCATGTAAATGAATGTCTTTATATGCAATCGCGAATAAGAGTTTAATTAAAGATTTGGAGAGAAATAGTAATTATTGGAGATTGGGCCGTTACGAGGCCCAGTTACTCCCTGTTGGATTCATGTGTAACACACCACACAGAATTTATTCATCAAGGTTCATCCCCCTTCCATATTTCAAACAAGCTTAGATTTGGTGATTCATATATTGGGCGTGACATATATCATACTATCATTTATTTACATAGTCGTGATTTGGTGCGGCGGAGTTAGGACTTGATAATGGTTCAAGTTGCAATTCCGACATCCAATGACATAACTGATAATACGGAAGGACAATTCAAACAATAAGCTTTAAAAACACTGAATTAATTTTGATTTTCGATATCAGATGGATGTTTAAATCTCAATTCTGAACTCGAATGAGAGAGAGAGATAAATTTAATAAATAGAAAGGTTATGAATTAATGAAACATTTTAAAAATTGTCTAATTTGCAACAAGATATAACAGGTTGAATTACTACTTCGCTGTTGGGAAATAAATAGGTGAACTAACCGGCGATAAATTGTAGTCTTAATTTCCTATTCTTACTTCTTCTGGTGGCAGCTTTCTTTATCAATGACTAAAATTAATGAATCGATCATTAGATTCTTCTAGGCTTAGCTACTGTGGCTTCTTTTTCCTCCTAATTAATGACAAAAGAAATATTATTTCAAGAAAGGGCAGATTAATTGAAAAATCAACATTGGAAGTTGCTGTTAAACTATAATTATATAATCGATATGATTAGTGAATTGATTCCCTGATTAATTATTGGAAGGGGTTTCTCGGAGCCGGGGCGGAGCTACAGATTTCGATGCAACTGAGATTTTGTTAGGTTTTCTAACTACCAAAAAAGTAAAATGTTTCTTGTGCAATTAGTGTGGTGCTTTCTCCTTTTGTGTTTTTTTTGGCCTTTCGAGACTTATCAAGAATAGTTATATAGCGAATCCTAAATAAAACAAGAAGTAAAAGCCTCTTATAGTATTCTTATAACATAAATCAAAATTATAAATTTACGTGTAATTCAATTTCTCTTATAGGACCCTTTTCAACTAAGACAAAAATTTGGGTGATTCCGCGCTGCGAAATTTCACCTTTTTCGTTAAAATAATTATATATTAATTATGATGAGTAAGGATAATTAGATTTTATTAATTAATAATTAAATGTATTAATTTTAATTGTAATTTTAATTCAAAATTAGAATTTATTAATTCATAATTATGGTTTATTAATTCAAAATTGAGGTTTATTAATTCATAATTAGGGTTTATTAATTCAAAGTTAGAGTTTATTAATTCATAATTAGGGTTTATTATTAAAAATTAGGGTTTATTATTTCCAATTAGGATTTATTAATTCATAATTAGGGTTTATTAATTCACAATTAGAGTTTATTATTCAAAATTAGGGTTTATTAATTCACCATTAAGATTTATTAACTTACAATTAGAGTTTATTAATTCAAAATTAAGATATATTAATTCAAAATTATTATTTATTAATTACAATTAAAGTTTATTAAACTAATTAATTTTAATTAGAATTAATTATGATTAAATAATTAACTAATTAGAGGTGGTCTCACTGTGCGCGCGCGCACAGGAGACCACCCCTTCAACTAAATGTCTCTAGTGTTGTCATAAAAAAAATTCAATTTCTAAGATCATAAATATCAAAATAAGGAATAGCGTGTTCTCATCGACACAAAGATTTTCAATATTAGATGTATTTGACAAGTCAATATAGTCACTCAGATCATCAATTTCATCATTCTCATTTCATGAGTTTGATTGTCGAAATTCTCATTTGACTGATTCAAGTTGTTTTGGAAATCTGTATTTACCATTTGAATAATAAATCTATCAAGAGCTCCTTCTTGTGATTTTCTTAACTCATTTTTTCGTTTTTTTACTACCTCGGACTCGAAACAACACAAGTTATTAAATATATGACACATTACACATTACGTAACATAATTTATTATTGTACGATAAATTCTACGAATGTATTCTACTTGTGCAACAAAAAAAAATATAATCTATCTAAAATAATCTCTAAGCTCATGTTGGATATAAATTTTTCACATAAGGTTGAACAAAATTTAATTTATGTAGCACATGTAATTTCAATCCATAGCTCAATTAATGTTTATAAATATATGTATTTTAATTATTTGTTCTATATTACTTTAATCATTAAATGTAGCATATATATAACAATGTGTAGTAATCTTGTTATATATAGTACAATGTATAGCACATGTTCACTAATAATATTGTACAAAACGCAAAATCGTATTGCATATAAATTGTTTTTGAAGAGTTGCATAAATTTTAACCAACAACAAAACAAATTAATTGGCAATAATTTACGAAATTTTAGTATATGTGCAAAATGAATAAACTAAATATGCTAGGAAAATATTACATGAGTGCAATAAGTGAAAAGCACGTATGAACAACAAATGAATTTTTATACCTCTATTTTCCATGGATTATGTAGTTTGAATAACAAATTAATTTATAGAGATTAAGTATTGAAACTAAATAATCTATCTAAAATAATAAGTTAAAAGATAGATTAAAAAATAATCATAAAATTTGTTAGAAATTCTAAACCCAATATTAGACATATTGATTTTGATGATTATTTCGGTTGGATTATATAAATTTTATGACTCTATTTGGATTTTTGCGCATTTTTTTATTTGGTAATAAAATTCGAACATCAGATGGCATGAAAATATGTAACTCATATCTTATTATTTTTTATTAGTGTATCTCATGTATCTAATGTCATCTTATATATTAATAAAAATTAATAAGTTTTAAATTCATGGGGAACCCACAGTCGCTATCCTCGACGCACTGTATAAACTCATGTTCATATGCAATAACCTGTAAACCACACAAAACGAGTAAATCACATTAAAAAAACCAGACTCAGTAAAGGTGTTAGTGGAATTCAAACTTATGACATTTGGATCATAAGAATCCACTTTACTATTAGATAGTTTTAAAAATACAAACAAAGATTATATATATTTTACACATACCTAAGTTGCCAGCCTGCTTCGGGAAGGGGGTTGACTTACAAATATGACAGCTGGAACTGTAAGAAAAACTATATTTGAAATACAAATATAAGCTTCATCACCATGCGGCATTGACTCTTTCTCATTTAAGTATCGCAACTTCAAGCAAGTTGATAAAATTTTTTATCGAACTCCAATGATGAGCCACAAAGAAGAGTAAATTTCGTGTGAGTGTTGGCCTAGTGGTAGAGTGGTTAATATTATTCGAGATCAGTGCCAAGGTTCGAATCACCAGTGACACGCCTTTAAATTTTTGTATTAATTGAAAAAAAAAAGAGTAAATTTCACATTGTTTAAACTTGTATGTTCAGTCCAGAATGTGCACGTATTTTTATAAATAGCAATACTTACTTATAAATTAACTGAGTGAAATCTATAGGGACAGATATAGCAATAATTTTATAAATCAACCACCATTAAACATGGCGCAACCGTAAAATATACATGTGACAAATAAATATGAATTACACCTAACGTTAGTAAATTGTACATTATATGTGTGTGTGTTGGCAGTGGTAGAGTGGTTAATTAGGCGTCAAGGCCCGGGTTCGCCCACCGCGACGCGCCTTCAAAATTTCAGATAAATTTAAAAAAATAAAATTGTACATTATATATGCATACTAATTAATGTACGTATTTTTTTTTCTTTATAGAAAGTTAGAAACCATGTGCATATAATAAATAACGCCAAGAAATAAGTGTTGTTGATTGTTGAACACAAAATCAGAAGTGGGCCCACATCTGATACTGAGTCATTACATCGCAATGAAGATTGATCGACTACCTAGCCATTGCGACAATTCTTTATTAATTTTTATAGCAAACTTTATTAATAATTATCGCTCTACATATATTTATTTGGAAAATCAATCACAGTAATCCCAACTATCAATTTAGCATTTAAAATATCTTATACTTTCATACTTACCCTAGTCTAACATTCTTCTTCTTTTTTTTTGGCTAAAGGCGCCGTCAGTTTTCATGAATTGGCATGATGTGAATTTTTTTTTCTAAATGAGGAATAGATGTGGAAAATAAAAATTTATTTTATCAAGTTTAATAATCAAGTAATGTCATTTTGATTATTAAAGATTAAAAAATAAAAAACATAAAACTTTAGTCTTTTTCCAAGAAACTCCACCGTGTTAGCATATCGAAATCGTTCAAGGAGCGTTTACTTTTTATGATCGATAAATATCATCATTACTACGATTTATCCAATCCTACACTTTCAATGGAATATGAATCAAACTGAATTAGTTCCAATGATAAAATTATTATCAAAGACATTGGGATGTCATAAACAATGGATTAATCTAGTTATCTAAATTTAGTATCCCAAAAGACTGCTGGCACTTACTCAAAAATAACGCTCAAGTTTTCTATATAATATTGTCACAATAATGAGTCATATAAGTAAGGGAAATTGGCATTTATGTATTGTGTATGATGCAAATATATTACTACCTTAGCTAATTATACATAAATTGAAGTGCCTGCAACACATGCATGTGCAGTAAGAGTGTTGTATGATGTAAATATAATGAAACTTAGATGTGGTAAAAATAATAATTAGATGATTGGTCTTGCTCAAGTCACAACAAAATAAGAGGTCTTGAGACCTAAATGGTGAGTGTATACACATAGTACTTTAACAACCAAGTATTGCAAGTAGGCTTACTTAATTTTGAACTAATTAATTGCAAGATTTCAAACAATCTTCATCATGGCAATTTAAGTTATTTGTAACTTCTGAAATAGTAATAATTATAATAATTAATCATCATAACCACCATCAAATTGACAGTTAGTTGTTGTTTACAAATATTTTGCGTGAGAATCTGTTCTTGAAATTGAGATAGTGAAAGCCTGAAAGGTATAGGTTGTTGTATCTAATAGGTGATGTACATAATATGTTAGGTTTGTCAAATATTTATAGGTTGTATATAATACGTGATGGATGTATATAATATGTTAGGTTTGGCATATTATTTATAGGTCGCTGTTAATGGGAATTACTACATCGATCATCACTTGGAGTTACTACTTAGAGGGTGTTTGGCTAAATTATATTTATAAGCTCTTAGAGCTTATTTTGAAAACTTATAAGCTCTCTAACAATTTAATTTGTCAAACACATTGATTGAGCTTATAAGCTATTTTAAAGAGGTTATAAGCTCAGCCAAACACCCCCTTAATGTTTGGAGTAGAAACTGGGTGTGCGTGTTATCCATCCTTCCAATGCGTTTAGGATATCAATCGTGGCAATTCAATTGTCGTTGGATTATTCGATTTGAGTTTTAGGTTGATGTTTTTGGAATTATAAATTTTCAGTTCTAACTTTAAACTCTCAAGTTTCGGGATAATAGTTGTGCCATTGGGGCGAAAAGGCTTAAGAAAAAATAATATATATATATTTTTTCTGTATTAAACATTGAAGTAAAAAGATAAAGAACTGAAATAATGAGTATAACTTTCAAATATTAAACCAAAATATAATTCACAAGTATCTGAAAAGATACTATTATATTGAAAACCATGTAACAAGAAATATTTTAAATAACTAGATCAATCCATTTGATTTTCGGGTAAGTCCATTCATATTCGAACTATTTTCAGACCAACTTTATCAAATTATCGGGCTATCGAGCTAAAAAATTATGAATTAAAATTTTCAGTTCTAACCCTATCAAACTATCGATCTATTCAGACCAATCCAAAAATTCCAAGGTAGATTAATATTCCTAAATCCTAATTACGTTCATTGAAATTGTAGTTTAAATATTGTTGATTGGGGTAGAGTTCAGGGTAGGAATTAGAATGAGTAGGGATGGCAATGGACCGGATATGGCTAAGTCCGATCCGGATCCGAAATTTTTCTTGGGTCCGGATCCGGTCCGGATCCATTGGGTCCAAAAAATTAGATCCGGACTCGGATCCATAAGATCCATGAGTCTGAGGTCTGAACCGGATCCAAATGTTTTCTCTTCTAAATAAATCATAAATCAAATATAATTCAAGAATATAATAATAATAATAATAATAATAATAATAATAATAATAATAATAATAATAATAATAATCTAAATACATATAACACTATAATAATTATTTAGAAATTATACAATCATCACTATACAACAAGATGTTAGTTACAAATTTATTTTTGCTTTCATGACAACAAATAATATTGCAATTGTAATAGAAGAAGTAGCACACATATCTTAACAAATAGACAACTCATATACAAAATTTCCTCAAATAAAACGTACAAGTTTATAATATTATTGACATAATATCCAATTCTGTAACTTAGTTTATCCAACTTCGACTATAAAGAAAATTAATATAATACACTTATAAATAAAAATAAAAATTATATGACATATATATTATATGGATCCATGGGCCGGATCTGGATCTCAGAAATCGAGATCCAGATCCGGATTTTAAAAAAATGGCCCAGATCCGATCCAGATCCGTTGGATCCTATTTTCTCGAGATCCAGATCCTGAGAAATGGATCTGGATCCTGGATCTGGACCGGATCCGAGATCCACCGCCATCCCTAAGAATTAGTGGAGTCAGAGGATGGGGAGTGGGTCCCATTAAGATTTTAAAATAGGTATAATCATAATTATGAACAATATTTTTAAATTAAAAGAAAATCCTACAAATTTTATATTATTGTCAATAATTTGATTTAAACAAACCATATGTTTTAATTAATTGACAACTTAAAACATTAAAATTACTATTGTAACTATATTAAATTATAAAAGTTCATTTAATTATTCGAGATATAAATGTTACAGCATATTAGGGAAGCAAATTGAATTATGTATGATTGATGGTTAATTGTACAATATTTATAGCATTAATTCATGTATTTTTCCTAGCTTAAGTTATACCCAACTTGTTTATTATTTAATGTTGGATAATTGTTTTTTTGATTGATCATATTTATAATAAAATATCTCATGTTGTGGAGACTTCAATTTCATCCATTTATCATTTTTATTGTTGTGTAAAAAAGATATGATTGTATTAAAATCATTATTTACTTCTCAGTTTATTTTAAAGTTCTACGTATTACCTTTAACATTATTAATCGGCTAGCTCCCCCTGACAAATTTTTATGGTTAAGTTTACTAGGTCGTGCACTCACTTATTAAGCAATTCTTAAATTTGAACCCATTTAAAATTTATCTACTTATAACTATTCCGAATCCAATCAAAACTAATAATTTTTACTATGTGTACTTAACCCAAATTTGTATTGTAAAACCCTCTAATTTTTCTAATCCATGTAAATTCATAAAATATTTAGACAATCAAATATGAATTTTATATGCTAACACTAAAACAATCAATATTGAAAAGAAAAGACCATGCTGCCCACTATGAGGGTTAAATTAGAATTTTTATTTTTCTGACTTTCATTTGCAAATTCACATATTTATATAGTTGTAGGCCAATTTAATCTCAAACAATTTCAGATTAATTTAATCTCAATAACCGAACACGAACATGAGATAACCTTGAGCAACTGCGGGGATTAGATTAACTAATGATTTAGTAGACAATTGAATACAGTCTCCGTCTGGACTAGTACAATCGAAAATATTAAATTATGTATCCTTACAAATAATTATATGCATATATGATTGATATGTAACTCGTTATTTGCAACCATCTGTTGATATTTAGTTTGTATTAATTTTTTATTATTATTCTAATATCTCATACATCTTTATAGGAATCATCAAATATTTAAAAATATATTAATTAGAATAAAAATATATATTAAAAATAAAAATATTTGCATGGAGTAAATGTCAATGGTGCTAATGAAAATACTCAGAAATAGTGACCTATATATCCATTATATATATATATATATATATATATATATATATATGTGTGTGTGTGTGTGTTGGATTTTCAGACACCTAATCTTGAGATAGTATGTAGTATCTAATTTAAACCATATATTTTGAACATGTGACCGCATCACAAGCTGACAAGTGGTAGCTCTTTTTTATTTTATTTTCTTTTTTAATTTTTGCAAGGGGTAAAATATGAATAAAGCAAATCAGTGTTCTTCTTCTTCTTCTTCTTGGCAAAGAATCGGCGGTGAAGACGGCAATGACGACGGCGGCATCATTGGACAACAAAGAACAACATACACGAACAACAACAAATAACAGATTTTGAAAGAAATAAAAAGAAGAAAACAAAAATTTGAAAGCAAAATTGATGGATTTTGAGAAAAAAAATAAAAGATGGATTTGTTATAGGATTGAAAAATCGAGAAAGATGGTGGCTATGACGATGGTTCACTGCAAAATTCGTCGATAATCGGAGAAAGAGATTGCGGAATTGACGGAGAAGGATGAATGATAGATTTGATATCGAAAATCATAAAACTACATTTAACAAAACATAAAACTGTATGTTGGCACGAAACACAAACATGCATGTTGGCACGAAAAACAAACATGAATTTAACAAAACGTAAAAATATATTATCGTCCAACGTGCACTTCCAACCTATATGCATTATTGTGTTCAACTACATGTATTTTTTTGTTTATTTAAATATATTAGTCAATTCAACTAAATGCATGGTTTGTTTTTCGCAATCACATAATAAATCAAATTGTTAATCTACCCTTACAGTAATGAAATTAAGCTTACAAAATTCAAAAAATCTCTACCATAGGATCTATGAGATGAGTGGATATGATTGAGTACTACATATTACATTTGACTCGGATATATATATACATATATATATATAGGGAGGTTAACGTAAGAACCATTTTTATTGTGAACGTGAGAACCAAAAATGATGAATTCACGGTGAAAGTTGATGAATCAGTTGGGAAAGTTATCGAATCCAAAAATAGAATTTTCGCCCTCATGGGATTCGAACCTGGTGAAAAATTTCAATTTTGAATTCATTAACTTTCTAAAGACATTCATCAACTTTTATAACTAATTCATTTGGTTCTTAGTTTTAGGATAAGAATGGTTCTTATTTGAACCAAACTCTCTCTCTCTCTCTCTCTCTCTCTCTCTCTATATATATATATATATATATATATATATATATATATATATATATATATATATATATATATTCAACGTGAAACGTGATAAATTCAAAAAATTAATAAATATATATTTCATCCATCAAAACTTTGTATTGATTTTGATAGACAATTTTAATAAATTGTAGTAAGTGAAAAATGAGTCTCACATTGTAAGTGTAAAAAGATGTCCAAAATAAGAAAATATAAGTTTTTGATGAACGGACCAAAAAGAAAATAAATACAAGCTTTTAATAGACAAAATGAAGTATTTTTTTTTTCATCCCTCTTGAAATTAAAATTCACAAATTCATTTAGCAAAACAATAATTCCGTTGTAAATATTCAAAATCTAATAACAAAAAATATTAATATCCAACTCCTATGTATTTAATGGAGGAAATGTTAGATTTTACGGCGGCGGAATATAACCTGATATGTTCGTTCGAGTTTGATTAGGGATGACAATTCGTGCGTGTCTAGTCGTTATATACGACACGATACAAACACGACCCGTTAAAGATCTGTCAAACACGAACATGAACATAACACGAAATGTACATACACGATACGAGCACGATACAAACACGAATATGACATGATTTTTTCATGTTGACACAACACGATAACGACACAACACGAAATGATAAATTAAATTTAAAATTAGAAAATAAATTAATAAAAAAATAAAAATATATAAAATAATAATTAAATTAATATTAACTATATATAAATATTATCGAATTATACGAAAATGACATGATCCGACACGAACACGAATACAACACAAAAATTATAGTGTTACACGAACACGATACGACCTTAGGTTTGACGAAGAGATGGTCGAATATAGGGGTGGGTCGGTACGATATACCAAAAATTTTTTGCCGTACCGTATCGAAAATTACGGTATGCAAAAATTCATACCGATACCGTACCGAACCGTTCGGCATACCAAAAGTCGGTATACCGAAAATTACGGTATGATAAAATTTTATATAGTTACCGTACCGACTTTTACGGTATACCGAAATTACCGAATTCATACTGAAAATACCTAATTCATACCGTACCGGACTTCGATATACCGAATTCATACCAAATTTTTCGATATGTACCGCGGTATCGGTATATACCGACATACCGGTATGTACCGATAAACGGTATTTACCAAAAATTTCGGTAAATACCGCGGTACGGTATATATTGGTATACCGCGGTATCCAAAAAATTGATATCGTTACCGTATTGAAAATTATATCATACCGTACCGAAAATTACGGTATACCGAAAATTCTATATTTTCGATATTTTTTCGACACGGTAAGTTCGGTATACCGATTTTTCGATATTTTTTCACCCCTAGTCGAATATAGAAGAGTCAGCAGAGCACATGTCACGTGCGCATCACATGTTAGCCAGAAGAGCATAGCACGTGCTCTGACATCCCCTACTCCGTTAATGCACAATTATTACTCTACACACTTCATACTTGACACTTATCTCATCTCAACCGCTTCAAAAAAATTATCTATGCATTAGTACACATTATATACAACGATTTTCATATAATTTTTATCGTTTTGTATTTACATAATTTGTAAACTAGTGCAACTATAAGGTTTTCTATCCATCCTTAAGCATAAGTTTCATTTTAAAGAATACATTGTACTCCAATTTGTTACACTAGTGAAACTACAAGGTTTACTATCCTTTTGTTTTTACAAGAAAAAGGGTTTACTATTCTTATGGGTAAGTTTCATTTTTTTGAGAATTTATCTAATTTTATTTAATTTAGCGATTGCTTATTTTTCCATGTTCTTTGCTAATATATAATAGCTACAATTTTTTAATGTTCTAGATATATTTCTTATTTAACACGATTTTTTACAATCATTTACAAATACTCTTCTTAAATTCTAATATATATGGGTTGAAATTTTACATTTAATTATAACACATTAAATAGACAAATACATGACTGATGAGATCTAGTTTAGTGGTAAATATGAGACACTAAATGTCCCTCTTTAGTAAGAAGTCCTGTGTTACAGTCTCACCAACGTATGAGTTGTATTTTCTGTCTTATTTAGATATAGTTGAATTTATCTAGTTTGGTTATTGTGTAAATTATTAGAAAATTTTATAATTTTAATTAATCTATGATATGATATGTATACCGTATCTAAAAAGAAAAGACAAATACATGCACCATATATTCAATGTACACAGGTTTATTTGAACTTGTTTGGGTAATTTAGAATAGCATTATTTTGTCTTGAAATTTTTATATCTCGCAATCAAGAGTTATAAGAGTTCTCCGCTCATTTTCAATTCTGTTGAATATTGTTTTTTATTTATACACAAATTCTTTTTTCTTTTTTTTTTGGTGAAGTTGTGAATTATTTCTGAGACTTGAGAGCACAATCAAGAAAGTAACGTCTAATTAACATATTTCTCCTTCTTCGCTAATCCATTCTCAATGGTTATAATTATTGGATATTCCAACTTATTATTATTATTTTTATTTTGCACTCATCACTCCGCCTACTGATAAATCTAGAATATGTAGATGTACGAGATTTATGTAAGAAAGAAAAACACCGAGAACTTTTACGTGGTTCGATCGTTAATGAGATCTACGTCCACGGAGGAGTGATTCCTCAATACTTTCACTATGTTTCGGTTACGGTGAGTATATCTAAAAGCCCTTAGTATTCAAGAAGTTCTAACCCTCTACCTTCAATCTAACTCCTATTTATACATGTCCGAGGGCTCCTAAAGGCGTGCCCATTCCCTCCATTGGCCGGGACTCTTCCCCTGGCGTGTAGGGACTCTTCCTCTTGCATGCAGGGACTATTCATCTTCCGTGCGCCACGTGTAGGGTTTTGGGGGTTGGTGGGCGACGCCTGATTAGGGTTTAGAGGATGGGGTCTTGGCTTAACCGCATGGGCCGTCCATAATGCTAGGCCCAGGTCGTTTGGGCCTGCTAATGGGCCTAGGCGGTTGGGCCATATCCCATCATAGCCCCCCCCAAACAGTCGAGGAACAAACGTGCCGAGGTGAAGCGAAGAATGCGCTTTGCCGAGATGAGGTGTTGCTCGGCTGAAGTTGTTGTCGAAGGTGTTGTCTTTTTGACGTGAGGGTTTATTTGGCGATCTGGTTCGGCGGGTTGGGTGGTGCATGGATTCGGGCATGCACCGCTTGTCGAAGACCAGTGAGTTGTCATCGTTGGACAAAGATGTGCTACAAAAGGAAGTCGAAGTCCGACCTGGATAACGACCCCCTGCGTAGGTTACGCCGAGGTCCGATCTGGAGCGGCACTGCTCTTGTGGAGGATGCCGATGTCCGACCTGAGAGGCGGATCTGGATGGAGAAGTCATGCTGGATGGTGTCGAGGTTCATCCTGAGTGACCGCCCTTCTAGGGATGCCGAGGTGTGGCCTGAGCGGCACCGAATCTGGGGGCTGGGCGCCGAGGTCCGATCTGGATGGAGATATTCTCGTAGGGGGCGAAGTCCGTTGGTAGGACGCCGAGGTCCGATCTGGATGCCCCCGCCATTTGGGGGAAGGCCGAGGTACGACTGGGCGCCGCCTTCTGGAGGACGCCGAGGTCCGTGTGATGATTGCAAGGTCAGACTGGCGGTCTGTCTTACCCTGGCGTACGTCATACGCGCCAGGCGGTAGTTGGGCACTCGAACCGCGCGCGCACGTCGATTCCACATCCAATAGCAGGTAGACACGTGTGAAAGTTGAAACGTCAGGTTTTTTTTTGGCGCCATTTGTCCTATAAATAGGCCCAAATGAGGCAACTGTTCACTTTCCCTTTCGACGCCTTGTTTTCAGAGAATTCATTCGCAAAAATTTCCTAGTTTTCTTTCAAACTTGTTGAGGAAGTCCGATATCTCGCCCAAAAAAAGTAAGTATGTATTCTTCATCTTCTCTTCTCGCTTACGAAAAATCGGCCCGACGGTTTCGGCCGTTTGCCTCCGATGTAAAGGAGTATATGTGCTATAACCTTGGGTAGGTCCTTAGGATTGTGTGCTAGGGTCCCGCCGGTATCATCGGTATGGGACGGACTTAGGGTTGGCGTGGCGAGGTCGAGGTTGACATTGGAGGAGCTTTTTGAAATAACGAGAGAATACCGTATTCCGGAGGAGGCGTGGTGGTGCCGCCGGCGGATGATAGGCGATGACCCTCCGGAGGATTTATCACCGTATATGTAGATAGCTTAATAGGCGGCCTTAGGTTTCCTTGACCCCAATTTTTCTTAGCCTGAAGAATACTTCCATATCCCCGTATGTCAAGTGACCTCAATTCCATTAGATGCGTGGTGGGGCTAGGGCTGGCCCGCCATGGTGTTGGCGAGAAGGTGTCCTTCGAGGTCTTGATCGCTTTTAGCGTCCAAGACCATAAGGCGGGTGTATTATCATCTCCTCGATGAAATTTAAGATCGCGGCTCCTCGAAGGTATCCCGTTGGAATAATAGGTATTTTTTCGGGGGTGAGGGCACCCGAGGTATGAGTGGGGCTTTGGTGTGTTGAAGGGCGTGAAAATCAAGCCCTGGGCCACATGGAGGAGTTCTTGAACGACCTCGGTGAGGTTTTGTCCATTGATTTCATTGAGGACGACACGAATAATGCATTTGGCGCATATAGGTCGAGGCATCGGGGCGGGGTGCGATCGGGGTGAGGCATCCCGTATATATATATATATATATATATATATATATATATATATATATATATATATATATTTTGTATATGTTTGGCATATCCGACCTCGTTGTCTTGAGCAAGTATTTCTCTTTGTTGCGGTGAGGTGGAGGAGGCGGGAGGGCTCACGATCACCGGTGAAGCCGCCTCCAGAAAAAAAAGCGGCGAGGTGGACTGCTGGCCCGAACCCGCCAAGCCCCGAAGAAGGTTGACGACATAAGTCGGTGATGACGGGCCCCCGCCGGTCGGGCCCCCGCACCGAGGCGCAGACTCAAGGCCGCCTCAAGTACGGGTGCCGCCCTCAAGCTCCGTCGCACCCCTCCCCAAGGTACAAAGCTGTTCCTCATGTGGCCATATCCGCTCTGCGATCTGTATTAACTTGTGTCGCTTGCCCCCCCATTTTTTTTTTTTTAGGATGCGAGCTCGATGATGGAGGTCCTGCAGCATGCGGTTGGGGACCTGCAAGTTGTCTCCGGGCTGATCGCCGAGCTCGACCACATGAAGGCACCGGAGTGGGAGCTTGCTACGGCCCGGCGGATGCCGATGCCGATGTGGCGGCTGCTGGCGGAAGCCGAGGTCGCGAGGGGCGAGGCCGCGAGGGCCGTGCCGAGGCCGCCCAAGAAGAGGGCACAGGCTGGAGCCGCCTGGGGAGCTCAAGAGGCTCGCGAGGCGGCCGGGCGGGCAGGAGCTCGAGGACGAGAGGGGCTGGGGTGGCCGACCAAGGGCCAATCTTGAGGGCCTTTGCCGACAAGCTCGTCAGTCGGAGAGCTTCTCGGCCTTCATTGTCGACCGCCGCCGTCTTTGAAGCCCGTGATTGTGTCAAAGCACTGGAGGGTTGGCGGTGCCATGCCCGACTTTGACAAGGTCAAGCATGGTTGGGTCGAGGTCGCCACTCACGAGATGAACAAGGCGTACGCCCGGGTGGTCTCCGAGGTCGGGTCCTTCCCGTGTTGGAGGCTTTGGCGTCCAGCTCCTCCTTCGACGGCGGAGGCCGTCACCCGATCTGAGGAGGACGAAGATCACGAACTCTGGGAGCTTTGTCGAGTCGAGTGAAGCGAGAGGAGGAGGATGAGGCGCGGACACCGAGCTTCCTTAGAAGGGGCCAAACTCGTGAGCAGCAGGGGGCATGAGGCGGTCGTCGACTCGATAAAGGCCGAGGTCGTGACCGAATGTAATAGGCTAATTTTCCGGTCAATAGGACCCTGGCATTGTAAACATTTCAACTTTTGAGTAATAAAATTTATGACTTTTCAAATGTGTGTTGTTTCTTTATTTATAGCATTCCGCATCTCAATACATTGGACTTGATCATGAATTGCCGCTGGTGAAAGAGGTCCGAGGTGCCTTGGTGAGAAGGACGAGGAGGTGCTATTTTGGAGGAGTCGATCGTCCGAGCTGACTCAAGTTTTTGCGAGAATGGATGTTGGCTCGGCATCAGCCGCCGACCTGAATAAGAAGATGCAAGAGGCCGACCGAGAAGTGGCCCGCCTCTTGGTGAGCAGGCGTTAAGGCTAAAGATCACACAACTCAAGTCCGGGGTTGATGATCTCGATGTGGTCCAAGGACGGCCGATGCAATGCGAGGAGCGGCTCGGTGACAACCGAGGAGCTAGATCGGATCTCGGAAGAGCATGCACAAGATGCGAAGGTAATCCGCGGATGGTGGAACTACCATATCCAAGCCGACGATCGAGTTCGAGCTTCTTGGCGGAGGCATGGTCTTGAGGATGAGGAGGGGCCTAATAGTAAGAAGTTTAAAGACCATCTCGACTCCATCATGAAGTACATGCGGATGTACGAGGTCGTCAGAACGACGCATGCCCCCTGCGGCGAGTCTACAGTGATCGCATTGGTCCAATAATTGAAGAACACGAAGAGGAGGCGGCTACGCTGATCACGCCAAAGTGCTCCGTCTAATGGGTCCGGTGAGAGGGAGCATTGAGGCGCCCTCGGCGGTCGGGCGGGCGTGGGAGGCGGCTGGTCGGGGGCGAGGGCGAGGGCGTGGTCCTGGCTCGGCGTCAGGCTCAAGGGGCCGAGGTGTGACATCGGGTATAGGAATGCCCTTCTCGGGTCGGAACCCGTCCGTGCCGGCTCAGACTGCACCTGGAGCAGGCCGGGGTGGTGCCGACCTCATTGATTGGGTGGAGGGCACCGAGTTCATTCCGGGTATTCATCGCCGACCCGGAGATTTTGTTCAGAACTGGTGCAGCTTCAGTGAGTCCCGGCGAGACGGAGCTCGGAAGCCCGAATGAGTTTGTATATAGCGTAGGACTTTGTATGTAGTCGTAAATATATTTAGACTCGTTTGAGTATACATTTTCCCCTTGAGAGGTACAAACATAGCTTAGGACTTCGTTTTGGTCGTAAATGTATTTAGGCCGTATCTGAAATGTATATTTTCCCAAATAAAGGTCATAATTTGACGAGATCCGATCGTATGTCTTGCATGTAGATATTCCAACTTAATGGGTAATCTGTATGCGTGCATGTAGACGTTCAATTCAATGAGTAGTCGTATGCCTTGCTTCGAGATGTTCAATTTAATGAGTAATCTGCGAGTGCGGTGCGCTTAGTGAGTACCCTACTTAGTGGGTTTTCATCTTCGTAAGGCGCCCCTTGTGAAGGCTTAAATGTGGTATATCGAATAGATGTTCACATAGATATGAGGCAGTGAAATATTCATTAGGAAAACAAATGTTTTATTGAATATGTAATCAACATCGTATTTTGGCAAAACAATAAAGGACTAACATGATGCCGATCTGAAATCGAAGCTATGTAAAGTACCTCCTTAAATGAGTGATATGCCGAGTTCGGGGATAAGTGCACCGGATAGGTGATCTAGCTTGTAAGCCCTTTGCCGAGGTCCTTGTGAACGCGGTATGGGCCTTCCATGTCGGATCCGACTTGTTAAGACGCCTTTCGGCTCTCGGCTTCATTATTTCGTAGGGCGAGGTCGCTACTTGGAGCGGAGGCTTTGACCTTTGTTGTAGTACCGTGCGACCGGCCCTCAGACTTGGCTTCGTTTATGAAGGCGAGCTCGCGTCTCTCCTCGAGAGCATCAAGGTTGCACGCAGGTCTTCCTCGTTCCGGCACTGGTCGAGTGGAGAGTGCGAGGGCTTGGTGCGTCGATCTCGGCCGGTATGACCGCCTCGGTCCGTAGACCAAACCGAAGGGTTTCTTCGTGCGAAGTCCGATGTGTGGATTACAGGACCGAGAGGACTTGGGGAGATTTTCAGCCCAATCGCCTGGCTCGGTCAGCCTCTTCTTCAATCCTTGTACAATCGTGCGGTTCGTCACCTCGGTGCCGCCATTCGCTTGCGGGTGTGCGATCGAGGTGAAACGTTGCTCGATCCGGAGCTCTTCACACCATTCCTTGAAATTTCGTCCACGAACGGGTGCGTTGTCCGAGATCGAAATGCGGTATGCAAGCGGCGGACTATGTTCTTCCACACGAATGTCTCGAATCCTCCGGCTCGTGAGGCTCGAAAGTGGCTCACCGACCCGTTTGTGAAGTAATCTACAATGACGACTAAGTATCGGTCGACCGGTGCTCGATCGAGCGGGTTAACGATGTCGATCCCCATCGCATGAAAGGCCACGGGCTTTACAGCCGCTCGATCGATCAGGGTAGCTTTTGACGTGAGTGCGGTGGTACCGGACATTTTGACGAGCTCGGTGAATCTTGGGCGGTGGGCAAGAATATCCCGACCTCGGTGCCTTCTTTGAGAGAGCTCGCGACCGATGTGACTTTCACAAGACCCGGTGAATCTCATTGAGCACGTGGTCGGCTTCTTACGGCCCGAGGCATCTCGGGAGGGTTGAAGGTAGGATTTCTGTAGAGCGCCCTTATATACGAGGTACCTTTGGGACTTCGCCATCATCTTTCGCTTCGAGCCGATCTTGGGCGATCGCCATCTTCCGTGAGCCTTTATGGAGACATCCAGTTCGGTTCTATCTCGGTGATGATGCCGACGTGGGCCTCGGCGATGCTCCTGGCATGAACCTCCTCCACTGGTGGACTTGTTGACGATGCAGCTAACTTACTGAGGATATCAGCTCGGTAGTTTTCCCCTCGTGGGATACGATGAATCTTGAAGTACCGAACGAGGTCAAGATCTCCTGGCCTTCTCGGTATTGCTTCATTCGGTCCTCCTGGCCTCGATTTGCTTAACACCGTTCACCACGACCGGGAATCTCAAGATTTGGATCTTGTCCACCTTTAATTAATTCCTGCGCGGAGTCGGAGATCGGTCAGACTCCACCTCGTTGTTTGTGGTCGGGAAGGTAAACGGGAGGCGAGGTCACCTCCCCGTTTTTGTCGGGCGAGGAGGAGGATGTTCGCCATTGCCTGTCTTGCATGAAGCTCCGCCCACGCACATCCGCCGCCATCATCGGTGGTGCGAGGACGATTTCTCGCGGGGCGGGCGTTGGGCGACCTCATTGGTTGAGCCGAGCTCGGTGGTTGGCCTCCACGAGAAAGTCGGTGGGCTTGCCCTTTATGGCCGGCTGGGGAGACGAAATGTCGTGCTCGCCGAGCTCCATGCCCACTGGCTATCGTCCGGATGACTCGGTTTTGACAAGATTTGTCTCAAGGGTAAGTCGGTCGATGCACGGACGAAATGGGCTTGGAAGTAGGGTCTGAGGCTTCGCTTAGCATTCACTAGGGCAGTGCCACCTTTCGAGGTGGTATACCTTGTCTCCGCCATTTGAGAGCTCGGTGATGAAGTAGATGGGGAGTTATCGTCCGACCTCATCCCGGACCAATACCGCGCTGATTGCCTCGTCCGAGGTGGTCAAGTACAAAGAGAGGAGCTCGCCCTCTTTCGGAGCGGTCAGGGTGGGCAGGTCGGCGAGATACTCTTTTAGCCGCATGAAGGCGACTGGTGTTCCTCCCGCCAGCGAAGTCCGGAGCTCTCCTCAAGATCTTGAAGAAGGTTCGCTTCTCGGCGGTCCGAGATAGGAATCACTGAGGCGGCTAGACACCTGATGAGTTTGTGGATCTCCGGATGATCTTTGGCACTTGCATGTCAAGCACCGTTTTCACCTTAGTGGGATTTGCCTTGGACCTCTTGAGACCCAAGATCCCGTGAATTTTCCGCCTTCACCATGAATGTACACTTGGGATTGAGTTTGAGGTTGGCCGACCGAGGAGGCGGAGAATAGTTACGAGGTCGTCGCGCAGCTCTCCGTCTTTGACTCTTGACCACGATGTCGTCGACGAGACCTCGACGATCCGCCCGATGTGATCCTGAATATGGCGTCCACCATTCTTTGATAGGTAGCCCAGCTTTTCGGGCCGAATGGCATCTTCCGACGCAAAAGACCAAGTCGGTGATGAATCTGTCTTTGGGCGTCATCCGGGCTCATTAGGACTTGGTGGTACCCTTTGTATAGATCCGAAGTGAAGGTCTCATGGCCCACCGGTGCTTCCACCTTCTTGTCAATGTCGGGAGGGTAGCGATCCTTCTGTAGTGTTTGTTGAGGTCGGTGTAATCGACACATGCGCCATCCCTCCCTTCGAACCACGATTGGATTAGCCATCCGGTCGGGTATTTGACTTGAACAAGATCCGGGTCTTACGAGTTGAGTCACCTCGTCTCTTATGACCTGGTTGCGCTCTGCCGCGAACACCCTCTTCTTTTGTCGAACTGGTTTTGTAGCCGGGTCGATGTTGAGGCGATGAGTTATGAGCTCGGGTGACACTCCGATCATGTCGAGTGGGGACCACGCGAACACGCCCTCGTATTCCTTCGAAGCGCATGACACTCGCGAATGTCGGTTGGGCCTCGGACGCCGACCTTGACAACTTTGGAGGGTCGTCGTCGTATAACCGGAGGTCTTGATCGATTCGTCCGAGGTGGCGCCTCTGAGGATTCTGTAATTGCTATGCCTGAGGCAAGGCTACATCTTGGGTTGAGACTCGTAGGCACTCTTTAGCTGCCGTTTGGTCACCCTGGATGCTTAGCACTCCCACCGGATGGGTATCTTGATGGTGAGGTGGTATACCGAGCAGACGGCCTTGGTGGCATAGAGCCGCCTCCCGTGATGATGTTGTGCGGGACGGAGCTCGGACGAGGAAAAATTGAATGGCCTTGGTGACAGGCACAGGAGCTCATCCTACGATAATCGGAAGGTAATGATACCTCGGGTTGAACCGCCTCTGAGTGAAGCTCGCTTGGCCCGGAGGAGGCGGATGTACCAATTCCTCCGACCTCAAGTTTATCCGCATACCGGAAGATAATATCGACGGAGGCACCGATGTCGATGTAGACCGGTGAACGTGCTTATCGCCCACCACGGTCAGATCGTGATGGCGTCTTGGTGGGGCATGATTACGGGCACCGGTCGTCTTTGGAGAACACGATGTCTTCACCAAATCGGAGTCGCTTGTTCTTCGACTCCTCGGGGCGACCTCCGAGCCGCTCTTCAACGACGACCTCGTCGTCCCTACGTGGAGCTCGATAATGGCATAGACACTGCCCATTGCGTTGGGACCTTCGTCCTCGTCATCTTCGGCCGGGTCATTTGTCAAGATCGGCCCCAGATTGTTGCCACCGTTATTTCTCCCCGCGCCCGCTCCCGGCCCACTCGGCCGAGTATTTTTGAGGCTCCTCCTCGACGAGCTCGTCAACTGTGAGCCTGTGTTCCGCAATCCTCGATGTCGTGACCGCACCTCGATGATAGTCGCAATACCTCCGTGGACCTCTTCGATCCTCCTTTCATGGGAGGGGCTTGGAAGAGTTCGGTGGAGCTCGAATATCTCGCCTTGATTTGAGCAGGGAGGTGCCCATCGCTGTGGTTGGGCGAGGTTCGAGCACGATTCCGTGGCCCCTTGATTACATCGAAGGCACTTCGGCGATCACGCCTCGACTTTGGTCATCAAACTTTTCTCTCGGCCTTACGCTCGTCCCGGATCTCCTCTTCTTCCGATCCAACTCGTCTCCTTTGACGAAGTTGTCTACCAGTTCCAAAGTTTACTCGCCGTCTTTGGTTTATCCACGGTGATTTCTTTGTTCAATTGTACGGTCGGATCCCGTTCTTGAGCGCGTTGATGATGTAGAGATCACATCGTCATCAATTTTGAGCGATTCTTTGATGAACCTCGAGACGAGTTCGACATCGTCTCGTCCGCCCCGGCGGATTGTGAGCGGTCGGAGGAGGTCTGCCGAGGTGGCATCTTCGATAAAAGCGCCATTTGAAGCTGGTCCATGAGGTCTTGGAAACAGTGTATACTGTTCCGGCGGATCGAGGTGAACCAGCTCCGGGCGTTGGAGACCAGCACCTCGGGGAAGATTTTGCACATGTGAAAATCTTCAATTCCTTGATTCGTCGTGTTGGTGGTGTAGGCGAAAAGGAAGTCGAGGGTCCCGAGGCCATCGTGGCGCAATATTGGGTGCCTGCACGTTGGGGCAACGGCGTGTCCGTAATCTCTACGGAGAAAGGAGATGATTCTCCGACGGTCGAACCCCGGGAGGTCGTTGCCATCTCTCTCGGGGGGAGTGGGAGATCGGTAGCGTCGCCTATCGTCCCTCTGAGGAGTTCGGCTTCGTCTCTCCTCCATCTTTTCCCGCCCCGCCGCGTGAGTGTTGTGCCGAGGTGGTGAGCGGCTCCGCGGATCACGCGGGGGCGAGTGGTCGCGGTGGTTTGTCCGCGGCGATAGGCTTCGGTCGTCGGAGTGACCTCGGCTATCTTGCCGAGGTGAACGTTGATTGTCTCGGAGGGCAACCTCGGTGCCGTGGTACCCATCCGGGACTCTCGGGCCCGCCCATTTGTCCTCCAGTCGAGGAAGCTTTGAAATTCGCTACGGTTGGCGTTGAGGAATTCGGTCACGGCTCGGCGAAGGGCCTCGTGGGACGAACGGCTGCTTGTTCGTCCTCGCTGAGGTCGGCATCTTCCCTACGTTGGGGAGGCGGTCCGAGGTGTATGGAAACGTTTTCCATGTTGCCTCGGTGTGTGGCCGCTTGTAGCGTCTGCGATCTCCTTCCGTGGCGTGGTGACCACCGGTTGTCCTCGGTAGCGGTTGTTGCCTGCGTCGGCGGCGGTTGTGCGTGTTCTTGCCATTGAGTTGTAGAGCAAAGCGAAGCTTTCTTGTTCGAGTTTCCATGACGCGCCAATGATAAATCTAGAATATGTAGATGTACGAGATTTATGTAAGCGAGAAAGAACACCAGGCTTTTACGTGGTTCGATCGTTAATGAGATCTACGTCCACGGAGGAGTTATTCCTCAAAACTTTCACTATGTTTCGGTTACGGTGAGTATATCTAAAAGCCCTTAGTATTCAAGAAGTTGTTAACCCTCTACCTTCAATCTAACTCCTATTTATACATGTCCGGGGCTCCAAAGGCGTGCCCATTCCTCCATTCGCGGGACTCTTCCACGGCGTGTAGGGACTCTTCCTCTCGCATCGAGGGACCTGCCTCTTCTATGCGCCACGTGTAGGGTTTTGGGGTTGGTGGGCGGCCGATTAGGGTTTAGAGGATGGGGTCTTGGCTTAACCGCATGGGCCGTCCATAATGTTAGGCTGTGTCGTTTGGGCTGCTAATGGACGCGGGCGGTTGGGCCATATCCCATCACCTACTATGGTAAAATGTTAACATTTTACTTTTAAATATTTTGGCATTCTTATTTCTTAGTAATCTAAGAATAAGGAAATCATTCCGTATTGAAAAGAAGTGTATAATGGCAAACTTTCTACAGTGCTATTGCGTGCTGAAGAGTGAAGCGTAACGGAAGGAATGATTTCTGATGACACTGGTCAGTGCAAATTCATAACCCTTTTATTGGATTGTTCTTATTTCATAGATCGATAGCATTTACTTCCCATCAAACCGATTTTTGTAAAAAATACTAGAAATTTGTGTAGTATCAACTCACATATTATAAGACCCATAAGACATTACATATATCCCGATTCAAAATCTTATATTGTTGTATTTGTAATTTTGTAAGTGTATGAATATTTTAGATATCATTGTAGACAGTGGCGGACGCAGATTTATTTAGGGGGTCCAACCTCTTTGCTCTTTTTCACATCTCTTTACCGATACTTATAGACACACTCCTTTATACTCCATCAAAAGATCACTGCCTCTGCTAGTTCCTGGTGCCAGGATCAAAATCGCCGCCTCCAATCTCCTCTAATTCATGACTCCATGACCAGATTAAGAGAACCTGGATTCCTGACGCCAAGACATGATTAAGAAAATCGGGGGCCTTAGGCTATATAGAGAAAAACTATATAAAAAAATATTATAAAAATCAATTTCAACGTTCGTGCTTTCTTAAGCACACAATTATTTATTAATTTTTTACAATATATTTAATCTATCTTGCTACATTAGTTGATTTTTTGACCAACTTATTTAATCAGCTTTTTATTATTCGTAATGAAACCAAGTGCTCTATTTCATAATCACTTTCATATTTTCTATTATACATATAGTAAAATAATTCAAAAAAGTCTTCTAGACAATAATCACAATAACAATATATCATTATATAAAAAAACTAAAGAGAAGAATTTTGTTTTGAGAAGTTGATGCTTCAACTTAATTTATAGATTATTTTTAAATTTATTTTGTATTAATAACTATAGAGATATGGAAGACAAATTTGAAAATAGAAACTAGGTTAAAAAAATTCAAAAATAAAATAAAATAGATCTATACAAGAAAAGCTAGATATATAGAGATTCTACTACGTAACCAATTATACCAAAAATTTAAAATTAAAATTAAAAGATCAGTCTCAATTTTGGAAAAACTAGTTAAAGAAAAAAAACTCTACAACATAAATTACATAACTAATTAATGCAAAAACTTAAAATTATAACAAAAAAAACCTCAACTGACAACTGGGAATCAAACTCAGGACCATTGAAGTATGCTAAGAGTTTTTTACCACTGCACCACCATTCTTTTTTCATAAAATAAATAACACACACACACATGTATATACATAGGCGGACCCAAGGGGGGTGCAGTGGGGGCACTGGGCCCCACTGAATTTTTAAAAAGAGTAGGGGTATATTAATAATTTTATATTTAATCATTAAAAAATAGTAATATTTTAGTCAATTCTCCATATATATTTCTCATTTACATTTATTTCCTATGGATATTGCTACAAAAATAGGAATTTCTTAAAGAACAAGCTCAGTGAATGAAGGAGGTCTTGGTCTAAGAGATCTCTCGACTTGGAACAAAGCTCTTCTAGCCAAAACATTGTGGAATATCCATACCAAGAAGGACTCTCTGTGGATCCAATGGATCCATGCAGAGTACTTGATGACCACCACCATTTGGGAGTTTCCTAATCACATTCGTTTATCTTCCCTTCTTAAGAATATTCTCATCATTCGTGATCGTTTTTTGCAGGATTCAGGAGGTGATCAGGATAGAGCTGCTGATCTTCTTAAGAGTGTTTTTGGTTCAAAAGGGACAAGTGCTGCATATCACTACCTTAGGGAGAAGGGTGAGAGACAGTACTGGCACAAGGCGATTTGGAAGGAGTACATCCCGCCTAAGTTTTCCATCACCATGTGGCTTGCCATGCGAAGAAGACTTAAGACGGTGGATAGATTGAGATACTTGAATATCTCACAGGTATGTACCGTTTGTAATGTCCATTTGGAAACTCACGATCATTTGTTTTTTAAATGTAAGGGCACGGAGGCAGTTTGGAAACAGATTAAAGAATGGCTCAATCTACCGAGGAGTATGACTACTATTGCCAATGCTATCAAGCACATTAAAAGGGAGAAGAAGGCGGGGTCAGCCATCATCCTTCGAGCTAAGCAGATCGGGTTAGCAGCTACGGTCAATCACATCTGGTATGCGCGTAACAAGATTAACTTCGAGGACATCCCCTTCGATGTGAAGACCATTGTGAAGAGTATTAAAGAAAATGTGTATTTGTCTTATATTCGATGTATTCTGCTGATATGGTTGTATCGCACTTTGAGTTGGGTTTGTAGTAAGGTGGGGATGTCCCGTCTTCTTCTTGGATACACTTTTGGGATACCATATTATGTATTGCATTTCGATAGTAGATTTTGGGTGTGTGTGTTGAGGACCGCTAGGCCCAACCAAAGCAAAGGCACCTCGTGTGGTTGCATGTGTTCACTTTCCTATCCCTTATGCCCGCGATCACACCGCACAAGGCACTCTTTTCCCACCGGTCATGGGTTTTAATGAGGCCCGCCTCTCAAGGTCCAAAGGGTTTGTTGAGGAGGTTTGTTTCTTTTATAGCTTTCATAGGTTGAGCGAGTCGTTCTTTGGCTATGTGTGTTTGGCCTTAGGTTTTTATCCCACCCCGTGCCTTGTTTCTGAGGAAACTTGGCTGTATCCCCCTCGGGTATGCCTGAGTTCAGTTTGTTATATGTTTATCCTGTTTTATGTTATTTCGTTCGTTTTGACCAAAAAAAAAAAAAAAGATATATATATATTTTTTGAATTGTGTCTGTGTCATCGAATACGTTGGAGGCGAGAAAAGTCTTCATTTTGTTTGTTTTTCTTTTTTCTTTCTTTGGGGAAAGGGTGAGAGGCAATGGAGAGAAGGGCAACATTGGCGGTGGGACGAAGGCGGTAGGGCTGTCGTCGGCTCTTGGGTTGATATGAGAGGAAGGTGAAGTAGAGATAGATGAGAGGAGGCTGAGGCGGCTGGTTGCCTTTGTCACTGAGGCGGTGGCATGAGAAATCGAAAAAGGATAGGGACGTGATGCATGTGTCGTGTCACATAGAGAGAGAGGGAGAAATGGAGGCAGGGAAGCCGATGGAGATGATGGCGACCCTGGCAGGGATGAGCGTCGAGAATCAGAGGAGGCGGATGTAGAAATTTAGAGGGAGAATAAGAGAGTGCATTTATGGGTATCCAGTAGAAATAGGAACGTGAGAGAAAGCAGAGAAGTTGGATCCCCCTAAACAAAAAGTCTGAGTCCGCTACTATATATATATATATAGAGTTTGGTGCAAATAAGAACCATTCTTATCCTAAAACTAAGAACCAAATGAATTAGTTATGAAAGTTGATGAATCGTTGAGAAAGTTAATGAATTCAAAATTGTAATTTTTCACCGGGTTCGAATCCCATGAGGCGAAAATTCTATTTTTAGATTCGAGAATTTTCCCAATGGATTCATCAACTTTCACCTAATTCATCGGTTTTAGTTCTCACGTTCACAATAAAAATGGTTATCACGTTAACCTCCCTATATATATATACATGAAATTGTTAATATACTCCTGATATTTTCTAAAAATGGAGGGCCAGTGCCCTTCCCCTACGCCCCTGGTTATAGGACCTCTTAGCTGTTGGACAGTCTCACATAGGTGTCAATAAGATATTCTTATAGCATTTATATTTTCTCAATCATAGAATATTATGTATCATATATATTAATATGTTTTTGCGTATATAGTTGATATTAATTTATTTATTGTTATAATAATAATAATAATAATAATAATAATAATAATAATAATAATAATAATAATAATAATAATAATTAAGCTTGTCTTTGTTTGCTAAAAAGACAAAAAGTTAGAGGGGCTTTCCAAAAATTTAAATTTCAACGATGGTGCTATAAATCCTAAATTTTCAAGATTTGTCGTTTCAATATGTGCAAAGTTTTTGGTACACTAGCAGTACTAATAATAGTATTGTAGTGCGATGAATTTAAAGCACATTGATAGTAAACATCTTTCATAATTAATTCAAATCTTAAACTATCTTCAAAATCTCTACGTAAGTTGCTCTCACATCTCACCAGCTTGCCATTTATTGATAGCTAAAGTAGAAATATACAAATATAATAGAAGTATAAACAACAAAAATAAGAGAGAGAGTGCAAAACTTGAAGAATGACATATGTATCTCTGTATATAGACTGTAGTTGTCTTCTTGTTTGAAAATCATGCCGGAAAAAAAAACACACATTTCACTTTGTAGGGTGAAAGATCACTCAATTCCATTGTGGCTTGATGAGTAAAAATCAATACAATATATTTACGTTATTTCGTAGTCAAAAATCTTGAAATAATGGCAGTCTCTGTTTACTTTTCAAGTAATTGAAAGACATTTTTCAAGACACCACTTAACCGCTGTAAGTAATAAGTATATTTATCATTGACTAATTATGTTTGAGAATATAGCTTTGTCGTCTATAATTTAAACCTTTCCATTAATTTCAAAATCATTAGAGAAAAGGGACGACTGTCAGTTCACTGTCGAGATCGAGTAATAATATGGCCAATTATTGTCTGATTTACGGCTAAGATTAATCCACAAGTTTGAAATAAACGGCTAAGGATGGACCCATGTCTCACTCGTTATGCAATGTTTGGGATATCAAATCTTGAAAGCCAGCTGGTTATTGTCGGGAAACTATCTTTCTAAATTATTCAAAATAAAATGAATTTGAATTTACCATTGGTTTACCAATTGAATGGCTGATTTCTTCAATCATGAGATACAGAGAACAACTTTTATGTTTCGAGCCATGAATACATGCTAAGTGCATGTGCTTGCTATAAATAAGATAATTATCTAGGGCTGTTAAGCGGTTCGATTTCGGTTAACCGAACCGAATTTCTCCGAAAAAGTGGAACCGAAACCGAACCGTTTTAAATTTTCGGTTAATCGAAAACTGATCGATTCCGATGGTTCGGTTTTTGGTTAACCGAAAAACCGAATTATAATTAATTAATAATTAAAATAAATAAAATAATAATTAAAAACTGAAACTTATTAAAAATAAATAAAATATTTAATAAATAATTAAAATAATTAATAAAGTAATAATTAAAAATTGATTTTTAGAATTTTTAATTAATTAATTAATAATTAATATAATAATTAAAAATAAAAACGGTTTTCGGTTCCGAACTATTCGGTTATCGGTTAACCAATAACCGATTTTTTTTCAACTCTGAAACCAAACCGAACCTATAACCAAATTTTGTCGGTTTTGATTAATCGAATTTGTCGGTTTCGATTCTAACCGAAAACCGAAAGCCGTTTAGACACCCCTATAATTATCCCTAAAATGTTAAGAGAAACCTAATTTAAAATGAAAACGAAGTAAAATGGTGATGGTATTTATAGAGATCCTTACTCCCATTCCCCAATCCCATTTCCCGAAGGAATACGTTTATCTAATTAAAAGATTTTGATATAATGTCCAATCCCAAAATTAGAAATAGCTATGTCAATGTGAGCTCTCGAATTAAATATTGTGCAAGTCTGTGTCAGATTGTATGATTCGTTAGATAATACATATATTTGAAGTCAAACACAATCAAATATGGGATGATCTCCTGTGCGCGCATATTGTGCAAGTCTGTGTTAGATTGTATGATTCGTTAGATAATATATATATTTGAAGTCAAACACAATCAAATATGGGATGGTCTCCTGTGCGCACGCGCGCACAGTGAGACCACCCTTAATTAATTAATTAATCCTTAATCTTAATTAATTAAATTAATTCTAATTAAAATTAATTAGTTTAATAAAATTTAATTGAAAAGTAATAAATAATAATTTTGAATTAATATATCTTAATTTTGAATTAGTAAACACAAATTGTGAATTAATAAATCATAATTAATAAACCCTATTTGGAATTAATAAACCCTAATTTTGAATTAATAAACCTAGTTAGAAATAATAAACCATAATTTTGAATAATAAACCCTAATTGTGAATTAATAAACCCTAACTTTGAATTAATAAACCCAACTTGTGAATTAAAAAACCTTAATTATGAATTAATCAACCTCAATTATGAATTAATAAAACATGATTATGAATTAATAAATTCTAATTTTGAATTAAAAATTATAATTAAAATTAATAAATTTAATTATACATTAACAAAATCTAATTATTCTTACTCAACATACTTAATATATAGTTATTTTAACAAAAAAAAGGGTGAGCTCACGGTGAGCCGAAGCTCACCCAAGTTTTTTCATCAAATATTCATAGAATAATAAATATGTTATTGAATATATGCTATGGTCAGATAACTAAAGATATTGTTAGATGGATCTTGATTTGTTGAACCATATGACACAAAATTTTATTATAAATGTAAGAATTCAGAGGTATAATTGTTTCAGATGGTACTTGTATATAGTGACTTTCTAGTATTTAGATGGTGTTTGATTGAATTTGGATTTAGAGATATATATCATTTGCTAATTTGGACCCACTGTGATATAGTGAAACAAGATAAAATAAAATAAAAATTCGCTAAACATTTGTGTCATAAACAACAAATTAAAATAAGTGACATATATGGTGAGAGAATAAAAAAAGCCTCCAAATTAAAACTAAAGTAGGTAAGCGTTTAATATAGTCCTTATTATGTTGACATGATACAAAAAATTGTACAAACGTAAACAATCCAGCTTCATAAATGTTTCCCATGCACGGATTAAGTTTCATCAAATAGTCTACAAATTAAACATTACTTTTGTGTTTTATATATATAATAGAGCCGCATTCCCGCGTGGCCATCCTAATTAATTATATATGATAATCAGGGTTTAATTGATTTTAATCATGGGTTACTAAATCTTAATTGTGAATCACTAAATTGTAATTGTGATTACTAAATTCCAATTATAAATGACTAAACATTAATTAGAAAACTAATAAACCATAATTAAAGTACTCATAAAATATCAACCTATACTTGTTTTCTGCAATTTTATATTGATATATATCTGGTTCGTGAAAATACTTTCGAAACTTCTTTTTTTTGGGTGGGGGTGGGGGGGGGTTTGGTCCGGGTGGATGATGGAACATCATATTCCCGAAACAAACAAATTTTTAAAGTGGTTGTGGCAGGGGATGCATGGACGAAGCTAGTGACGAAGGGCCGGCCATTACCCTCCCGAATTCTTGAAATCACAGGGGTATTTTATTCATTTCATCACTATTTGATTATATATTTTTCTTAAAAAAAAAAGTTTGTCCTCATTGATCAAAGTTAATGAAACTAGCTAGTCGACTCACTATAAACTTAAGACTTTAAATTTTTTATTTTTAAAATATTTTTATTTCTTTCTCCTAGGTCTAGCCTTGTCTGTTGTTTTTGTTTGTTTATTGCTAGATTATGGTTTATTCTAGCTAGTAGCTAGTAGCTAGTAGCTACCCTTAAAAAAAAAATGAAGATTTGGCATTTTTAGGAAAATTCATTTAATTTTATACTTCTCTTTTGTCTATTTTGGATCATAGTGCTATTTTTAATACATTTAATATATATATTTATGATTTTTTGTTTTTTCATAGTACTACTTTTTAAGAAACATATTTATAGTAATATTAGTTGAGCATTCTAACAAGTATCTAGCTCCCCCCATTGAGTGGATATACATGCAATTATGTTAGTTGAAATGAGTTGACTCATCAAGAATTCAGTTTCGAGTCAGAAATTTACATATAAATTCACGTAATTAAATTCGGAATACATAATAGATATAACAATGTGTACATGTAACATGCAATAATTGACATCAATCGACCATCACAGTTGGTGTGATATTTGAAATAGCTGTGGATTGGTAGTACATAAGGATGAAATACATACATGATAAGTAGTTGATATAGCAAATAAACTAGTGAATATGATTTAACACTTTCTATAGTCTTATATAGCAAGGAATTGAATATTGCCTTTACGAACTTAACTCTTTTGATTAAGAGCTAGTAGATTTAAAACAAAGAATTGAATATTGTACATCAAATTTTGAAGCCAAAACTGATTGTTTTACAACTTTGGCAAACATTCTCTTTGTTTCGGTAAAAAATCCTTTTCATCTGATCGACAGCTCACAGAAGATAGGGTAGGCCTGTCGCACTGAATAACTTTCTCCCTTAAACATTTTGGACTAAAATCGACAAATAAATTAGTTGGAAGTTGTAACACCAACCCACTCCCACCCCAACCTAACTATGATTAACTGTTAAATCAATGTTATTAATCACTTAATTTAAAACTGCAATATCTTCTTAAAAGATCAAAAAACTACTTAAAAATAATCCTGAGAGAGAGAGAGAGAACACAGAAAAACTCCAGCTTTTCTTTGGTTAAGCCCCATTTGGATTGCCAGAAGGCCAAATTGGTTAAATTTCATTTATTGCTTGCAGCTCTAAGTACTTGGTGCTCATTTTCGTGTATGTATTTGCTGTTTGTGGAGTTTGATTTAATGTGTGCATTCTTTGGGATTGATCTGCTCATGGGCAGGAGAAGCGGCAGAAGATCCAAAAATATAGGTTAATGTCATTGCATCATCTTGTAACATGTGTTTGCTTTATATTTAGTCTTGAAGCCCCGGTTTGACTTGAGCGACGGAGAGATTCCTCTATGTTTGAGGATTCATGATTCAGTGATATTCTGTAAATGCGCTTTCTGGGGTGTCAGTCTAGACAATCAGGAATTTAGAGAGGGAGAGAAAGGTTTGGGCTTCGAGATTGGAGAAGATGGAATCAAAAATGGATCAGTATGAGCTCATGGAGCAGATAGGGCGTGGAGCTTTTGGTGCTGCCATTTTAGTCAATCACAAATTGGAGAGGAAAAAGTATGAGTTCGAAACGAGACAATCTAATGATGACTTTCAATTTGTGGAATAATCTGTGATTCTTGTATGTCCTTTTTCTGATTTTGGAAATGTCACGTAGGTATGTGCTCAAGAAGATTCGGTTAGCTCGGCAAACGGAGCGTTGCCGCAGATCAGCTCATCAAGAGGTGAAACTGCTTTTTCTTTTGAATTCTATTTGACTTCATTTGACTTAATTCAGGTCGACTTAGTTAATTTTATCCATACTTTCTTTGTTTGGTCACTGCTTTTCCTTCACTTTGGAAAGAATTGGCTTGCAAATTTGGTGTTCTTTATGTATTTATTATCCTTGTCAATGTTTTGGGAATCTTGGTTAAATATTCATTACTTTTCACCATCTGTTTGAAGAATGTATGACCAGTTACTTGGTAAATGAAGTGAACTTTATGCGATAAGGCATTGTTGTCAATTTCTTCAACACTCGGGAGTCTCAACCATTTTGCTGGAATTCACCATGAATTTTGTCAATCTGTCGTGTGCTATAATCACACATGTTTTTGGTTGATGTGAATTTGTCTAGGAATTGATAGAGGTGCTTTCTTGGCAATTTGTAATATGCAGATGGCTTTAATCGCACAAATACAACACCCATACATTGTTGAGTACAAGGAAGCTTGGGTAGAGAAGGTAATTCTCCTTGAAGCTTCTAATTTCTAGTTTCTATTATAATTCTGCGACTGATTTTGGCTTTTGGTGAACTTTCATTATATAAATTTTATCACTGAACTATATCTTGCCCAAAAATAAAACAGGGTTGCTATGTATGCATAGTTACTGGCTACTGTGAGGGTGGCGACATGTAAGTGTTGTTATGATGCAATTCTAACTGGGCAGCTAAATACATTTTTATACTGATAAGCGCTTTTTTTTACATAAGATTTTGATGATTGAACTGTAACAGGGCTGAGATGATGAAAAAAGCCAATGGCCAGTACTTCCCGGAGGAGGTTTGAGTTTCTTCCATTCGGATTTATTACTCTTATAGTACGCATCTGATAAATATGCTTTTTCTGTTAATCACGGCTTTCTGTAGAAACTGTTGAAGTGGTTTACTCAACTACTATTGGCAGTCGAGTATCTGCACTCCAACTATGTTCTGCACCGGGATCTCAAAGTAAGCATCATTGACTTGATTCCTTATTATGTTACTTTATAGTCTTACAAGATTCTGGGGGACTGATCTCCTTATCACTTTGTTGCAGTGCTCAAATATCTTTCTTACCAAAGATCAAGGTGTTCGCTTAGGTAAGTGGAGAAAGGAACCGAATTCTATTAACTTACTGAAGATTCTGATACTGTTAGTGATACTGTAAAAAATCACTCTTCTATAATCAGGGGAATTCAATCAATCTCATCCTAAACATAAAAATTGTAACAAAAATTCTCTAACATGAGGCTGATAGAAAATGAAAAACACATATTCATAATCCCCGACTTTTAACAAAGATTTTCTGTTTTTGAGAAAGAACCTGATACTCTACCCTTCCCATCAAGCTAGGTTGTAGATGTTGATTAAGCCTAGCTTGGAACTGAATGTTTCAAACATTTTCCTGTGGACTGCCTTAGTGAGGATACCTGCTACCTGTCGACCAGCAGATATGTAGACTAAGAAAATTATCCCTGGTTCTATTTTCTTCTCAATAAAATACCGATCATGCTTCAAAGGTTTTGTTTATTCATGCTTCATGGTCAACTTCATTCTTTATAGGTTATGTTAAAAGAATATTTAGCTCTTGAAAGGGCTTTTTAATCATATTTTTGAGGAGCAGCACAAGTTGATTGACTGAATCACATATCCAGCCAAATGAGTTATGAGCATCAGTGAATATTTTGACTTCTCTACAAGAAATTCCTCTTGAACGAAGGTCCTTCAGTAGGAGTCATTTTTTTAGCTACTTCCATCTCGAAAAATTACTTCAGATTGCCCAGATATTAAAAATTCTTTTTAACTTACAAATTTCTTCTTCATGGTGACCATTTTCAATATTACATCGTCCACATAATAACTCCTTAATGAACATGGTGTCATCTTTTTAATACTGTGAGAATTAAAATCCTCTGATAGCCTTTTGAATCATCCAAACCAGGTCTTTGAAGATTGCTTGAGGCAATACTGTGATTTCTCTTTAGATTATACCTTGTTCCTAGTGATCTGCGTAGCAATTCTGGGGGAATCTCCATGTACATCTCATCCTTAGAATCCCATGAAGGAAATTCATTCTTCACATCTACTTGTTTTAGTGGCCAGTCAAGGTTGGCAGCTAATGACAAAAATATGCGGCTTGTTTTTAGGTTGGCTACATGGGCAAAAGTTTCCCCTTAATGAATTATGTAGGACTAAGCAAATCAATTTGCCACCAGTCGAGCTTTGAACTTATTCATGCTTCTATTTGCATTGTTTTTACTGGAAAATTCCCCTTGAATCAGCAGATCAGTAATTTCCCAATCACCTCTGAACTAGAGGTTACTTCAAAATCGCCCATGGTTTGGCTACTGATTGATTCGGGATGCCGCTAATAACCAACGAATGGTTTCTCCTTATGTCTTGGGTCTGATTCCATGAAATGAAAGTGAAGAATATTGTATTGTACAGTATGTAGGAGAAGAAAAACACTACTCACCTTATATCATGGAAAAGAAATCAACCTCATACCAAGATCAAGAAAAAGAAATCAACTTCCCTAAAACATGATGCTTAGTAGGAAAGGAGAAATAGATAATCAGAATTTCTCCTTTAGCATTTTTTTTCTGCAAAAGAAAATGGAATACCTCAGTATGCTCAAGAGATGATTTTATATTGCTGAGTTTCAGAACCTTACTAACTGAATGCATGTAAAGAAAAAATGATTGTCTTTGAACTTTCCTTTGAGCAGGTGATTTTGGGCTTGCTAAAACTTTGAAGGCAGATGACTTGGCTTCTTCAGTATGTGTTTAATATTGCATACATCTTTCTTTCTTCCTTTGTGAAATTAATTATACTTACGGAATCATCAAATGCTATGTATTGGTTGTTTTTCCCTTGGTTATTTTGTCGGGATCCTGGAAGTAATATTTTATCAACAAATTTATATTTGAAAAAGGAGAAATATTCAGTCAGTTGTTTCTTTCATATTATGAGCATGCAGCTTAGAGTACTTCTGTCAACAAAGAAACTATTACCTACAGAAGGTTATCATTATAGAACTTTTCAAGGTATTTATGGTGGAATATGAACAATTCTTTTAAACATAAATTTGCAGAGAATGTGTGGCAATCTTAGAGTAATGGCAAGTTTCAACAGGTCATTGCCTACACAATTCATAAGTAAATGTATCATAGGTTTTTTGCTGCATAAGTGCCCCAATCAGTGCTAGGACTAGTGGAAAATGATTTAAGCTAACTCAAAAGGAGATGAACAAACAGATGTAGTTTCAGAACTGTAATTGCTTTGCCGGAATCTATGTCCGTTCAAGATTAAATTTTATGAAATCTGTTCTAGGTTGTTAAGAGTGTAAATACTAGCTTATTTTCCTAAAACAACGAATGCTGTAATGCATTTCATGTAGCATAGCATCTGGTGATAGCATACTTATTATCTATCTTAATATGCAACGAATTCCAGTGCTACTTCACTGAAATCGAGCTGTTATGTTTTTCTTATTTTTTTGCCCAGGTTGTTGGAACTCCCAATTACATGTGTCCTGAACTTCTTGCTGACATTCCGTATGGATTTAAGTCTGACATTTGGTCTCTTGGTAAGTTGATGGTCAATTTCTCCTTAACTCTTCACTCCCTGAATGATGTTTGCCATTTTGTAACGTTTCATTTGTCAATTAGGTTGCTGTATGTATGAAATGGCTGCTCATCGCCCTGCTTTCAAGGCTTTTGTAAGATTTCTAATGCTCCTGACTATTATAGACATTACCTTTTTTATTGTCATATATGTATATGTTGTGGATCAAATGAGAACTACATCTTTTTTTAGAACTCTACTAACTATGTATAAGACGTGTAAAGATGATGCACATAACGGTATAAAATTGTGAACAACAAAAACTTTCTAAAATTGTTTTGTTGTGTAACAATTTTAGAATGTTTTCGTTGTACACAACTTTATAGATTTTGTTCATCAATTTTATACGTCTATGCATAGTTCTCAAATTCTAAAAAAAGATGAGTTCTTACTGGATTATAGGGGTTGGAACTATGCACAGACATATAAATTTTATGAACAAAATCTATAAAGTTGTGCACAACAAAAACATTCTAAAATTATTATACAACAAAACAATTTTAGAAAGTTTTTAAAGTGCACAACTTTATACCGTTCTGAGCATCATCTTTACACGTCTTATACAATATTATAAGGGAGGGAGGGTTAACGTAAGAACCATTTTTATCATGAGAAAGAAAAAATAATGAATCTGGTGTAAAAGTTGAAGAATCCGCTTGGAAAGTTACTGAATCCAAAAAAAATAAAATTTTCGCTCCTCATGAGATTCGAATCTTGGGTGAAAATTTCGAATTTTTGGATTCAGTAACTTTTCCAACGTATTCATCAACTTTCATTGCAAATTCATTTTGTTTACAACGAATTTTCGTGTTTCTTACTTCTCAAGTTAAAAATAGTTCTCATTTAAACCTAACTCTCTCTCTCTCTCTCTATATATATATATATATATATATATATAGGGTTGGATCCAGTGAGAACTCATCTTTTTTGAGAACTTGAGAACCATGCATAAGACATTGAAGATAATGCATAAAACAGTATAAAGTTGTGCATAACGAAAACTTTCTAAAATTGTTGCACAACAAAATAATTTTAGAAAGTTATGCATAACTTTATACCGCTTTTGCATCATCTTCAATGTCTTATGCATGGTTCGCAGAGTTCGCAAAAAATGTGGTTCTCATTTGATCCACTCCATATATATATATAAGGAAGGGTTAACGTGAGAACCATTTTATTGTGAGCATGAGAATGAATATGCTATGAAATCATCTGCGAAAGTTAATGAATAAAAAATAGAATTTTCGCCTCTCATGATTCAAACCTTGGTGGAAATTCTGAATTTTGGATTCATTAAGTATTCATTAACTTTCATAGCATATTCAAAAATTTTCGTAGTTCTTAGTTCTCACGTTAAAATTGGTTCTTATTTGAACCTCACTCTATATATATATATATATATATATATATATATATATATTTATGGGCTATCTTTATAATGAGCAGCTGCATTCATGTTTCAGGACATGGCTGGACTAATAAGCAAGATCAATCGATCATCGATCGGCCCATTGCCTCCCTGCTACTCCCCATCCTTGTAAGCATATTTGGTCATGTTGATTTCTTTTTCTCCCCATGCTATAATATCTTCAATTTTTAATCATTCATACTACTTGATTAGAGATGCATTTGGCCTATCTTTGCGTTTCTTATTGCTCTGTGGTGATCTTTTATATGTTTTTTCATAGAAATGAAATATAGCCTTCTCTTAGTTTTATGCAATTCGAGGGTAAAGAAAGTACATTACTATCTTCAGATATAAAATTAAATTGTGAAAGTTCCAAAACAGTAAGCAGAGGGGGATAATATACGGGTCAGAGTTTATATCTCTGTTTATTAGTGTCATCATTTCTCTGGAGTGAGAGTATAGAGACTTAACTGAAATGGTATTTTATTTAACAGGAAAACTCTAATCAAGAGTATGCTACGAAAAAACCCCGAACATCGGTCAAGTGTAAGAACCTCCTCTATGTTCCTTTACATTTGTTCGTATTTGTAAACAAGGCCTTATAAAAATCTTATTTCAATATTTGTCAGGCATCTGAGCTACTGAAGCACCCATATCTACAGCCTTTCGTGGATCAATACCGCCCATCCTATAAACCGATTGCTGCCATTACACTCGAGAAACCTCCTTCCGCTGGTCGCGTAAGTCGAAAGAATATGGCTGAGAGCCAAAGTAGCAGCAGTTCATGCAGCGACAGAGACAGCTTACTCTCGGCCGAGAAAAACATTGTGAATCATGGCCATAAGGCCCCCGATATGGAGACAGCTTCAGTTGATGACGATGTTGATTGCAGGCCGCTTCCGAAGACGGACGGCCCACATATTATGGACCCGTCTCCTCTAAACACCAAGGAACATGATAACAATGAAATGAAGCAGCCCAAAACAATTAAAAATATTATGATAGCTCTCAAGGAAGGGAAAAACAGAGAAAATAGCTCTCCACTTAGAAGCCACCATGCTAAACCGAGCAGCGCTAGCAACCAGAGAATTATTATCGAAGCATCTCCACGAGTCGCAAAACAACTGAGTCCCGTTAATAATGGTCCCAAGGGTAATGCAGAAGCACCAGCAAAGACGAACTCCGATTCCAATAAACGAGCACAGGGAACACCTTCCTTGAAGCATCAGGTACTAAGTTTTTTCGTTCCTTTGTTTTCCATCTCCCCTCCCCACGACCGAAACTGTTTTATATTCTTGTTGACCAACCTCTGTAGCTACTTGTCGTGGAAACCCCTCCGAAGACCAAGGCTAGACATGAAGGTATCCCTCCCTCCGGTCTCGTGAAGCCCGTTGCTGAAGAAGGATTTTCAACAAGGGCGAGACAGAAAACGCCTCCTACCCTGTCCAGAAGGCCATCGTTTCCTCTACGCATGCGGCAAGCAGCACGTGACGTTGCAAATTGCGTAAATGATAACACGAAACCCTGTCCTAATGAAGTTCAAGACCCTGAAATCATGAAATCGGTGCCTAACGGCTGTGCTTCTCATATTTCGAGGGAAAATACGCAGCAGTTGAAAAAGTCTCTAGCTGCAGGTTCGAGGAGAGTGCAAACGGAGAGCAGCAACTCGGCATCTTCTTCAGTATCTATCCAAGGTTTCGAGCTCTCTGATGATGCAATGAATCCTTTTCTTAACTCACCAGAAGAGTTGCTTCACAGGCCTGAGCAAGCTACCATATATCAAATAATGAACTCTCCTTTTTCCCCAGAAAGGATAAGGAATCAGTTCGGGGAGCATCATGAGGCGAACTCCGAAACAAGAACACAGCAAGCCTTTGAAGTTGAAATAAACGAGTCCAGACCCAGCTGCTCCACCCACTCATCATCACAATCTGAAGGAGTAGAAAATTTGTCGCCCGGATGTCTTGGAAATAACTATGCATCTACAGAATGCTCCTCTGCAAAACTACAAGAACGGTCGGATGATAAACTTATGAATGTCAATGCTCGTGAGGAGAGAACGAATCCCACTGCCAATACGGAGATCTTGTTTTGCATCAACGAAGATATACCTTTGGATGGAGAAGATGCTGCTACCATAGGTCGTCAGCCTGATCCTGTGACCAAGTCAGACCTCACCTCACCATCAAGCGTTGACGACGAGTTCATGATCAAGAAACTCATTTCTTCAGAGTGCTCCTCTTCTGCCGCCCCTTCCATTCCACTGAACCAGAAGAATTATTTGCCAGACAGAGGCTTTCCAGAGCAAAACGCAGTTAATGAAATGCCAGCTTTTGCCAATACCCCACCAACTCCGAATGAAGTGATAGACGTGGTATGTCACAGCAGTGTCCAAGCTGCGATTGAGCATCCAGTGGCCCAAAATACAGAGCAAGATTTGGATGTGGCTAGAAATGTGGTTGGTTTGAAAGATCCAGCTTCTTCATCAGCCCCAGAACCATCCACAGCCTCTGAATCTCCGGCTTCAAATTCTACTTCAACTCTCTTCGAAAACCCTGTCACTAAGGAAATAGATGTGACGACCACAACTGTTAATCCGGTAGTTGCAAAGTCTGATCCTTCTGAATCCGAACCAGCAAAAACGAACCCCCCTTCAGCTCGGGAAGAAGCACCATTGGTGAGGGAAACTTTAGATGTCAATTCCTTCAGGCAGAGAGCAGAGGCGCTTGAAGGGTTGCTAGAAATGTCTGCTGACTTGCTTCAGCAGAATCGGCTAGAAGAACTCACGGTCGTCCTGAAACCTTTCGGAAGGGAGAAGGTGTCTCCAAGGGATACAGCAATCTGGCTGGCTAAAAGTCTCAAAGGGATGATGCTAGAAGAGGGCGGACGCAATCTGTAAATGCCGGTATATCTATTCTCTCTCTTCTTTGCTCATTAGTTGAGGTTTACGTATATAGCTTCGGAGCCTTTCTGGTGACAGCCTAAAACCTTTGCCATTTTACTTTTCTGTTAGTTCTTTGTTTTCTATAATTGTCAATGCATTGCATGTTGTATATAATGTTGCAACTCAATATTTTTTGGCTTATCCTTGCAAATGCTCTGTAAAAACATGTTGCTTGATTGATCTGTGTGAGATTCTTGGGATGTTGAGCTTCATTTTTATATAAGCTTCTGCCTCAATTATGTATGGAATTCGGCTGGATGCCATTAGATTCTGTTACTTTGTACCAATCAAGATTTGATTTTATCAGCATCCAATCCTCCTCTTGTGTCTGCGTGTTTTATTAGGAAGATTTAAAAAAAAAAGGGATTAGTAGTGATGTCTGGAATCTTCGGATGTCATGTGTAACGGAAATCTGTTGTTTGAGGAGAAATAATGAGTTTGGCGCACTAAAGCATGTAGGGGGTTGTCTTAGCCATAAGCCTCTTTTTTATAAATCTTATTTATTTATGGATAATGATTTTTTTACATATTATGTATATACATAATACCCTTGAATTTTAAACTGAATCAATTCAGTTTTTTTAACGGAATTTTAAATTATTGGATTACTAAAATACCCTTTATCTATTTTCTGCAATTATTTTCTACTAAACTACACGTTTTTTTAGTAAACTACTATATTTAACAGATTTGTATCAATTTTTGGCTGTATTTTATTTTTTCAGTTTTTTTTTATTCTTAACAATCTATCATAATTTTTTTGTACACGATTTTTCACAACTTAAGTGCATAACTTTTGGCTGCATTATGTTTCCTATTTTTTTATATAATTATTAACAATCTATCTACATGCATATTTTGTTGTACACAATATTTTACCTCTTTTATTCTTTATTATTTCGTCTTATCATGTGGAAAGTTTATATATATTTATAATAAATGTTTTTTAATCTTAGTTAAAATACGAACTATATAATATATAATTGCTCATCATATAAATATGGTTCACAATTATAGTTCACATTGTAATCATAGTTCACTCCGAAATTTTGTAGTACAAAATTGCTCAATTATAAAATGTAATCGAATGTATTGATATTTGTATGAAAGTCAGAATAGTGTCATGCAGTGATAACATTGTTCATTTTTCTAATAATATTATACTATAACATAAAAATTATATGATATTAGTGAAATTAAAATTGATAATTAAAAAATTGATAAAATCCACTATAATTGTGAAAATATTATCTGAGTTTTACCACATTGTTCAATTAATATTTCATAAATGTAGTTACATAGTACAAAATTTCTCAACTATAAAACCGTAAATTAATTATAATAGAATGTATTGAGATCTGTAAAATAGTCAGAATAGTGTCACGTGTTGACAATATTGTTCGTTTTTTTTTTTATAATAGTATACTTTAGTATAAAAATTATATAATATAAGTGAAATTGAAGTTGACGATTCAAAAATTGATAGAAGCCACTATAATTGTAAAAATATTGTCACACTTTTATCTCATTGTTCCATTATATCATAAAATGTAGTTACGTAGTACAATATTGTTCAACTATAAAACCATAAATTGATGACAAATCGAATGCATTGAGATATGTATAATAGTCTGAATAGTGTCATGCAATGACAATAAATTCGATTATTTTGTCTAATAGCATACTATAATATACAAATGATAGGGTATTAGTCAAATTTATGGTAATTATTCAAAAATTGAACAACGTCATTATAATTGTGAGAATTGATCTTAAAAATTAGAGATTTGGATGAATATACTTACGTAATTGTTCTATTATTTCATAAATGTACTTACGTAGTATTAAATTATAAGATATTAGTGTAATCGATCCTAAAAATTAGAGAATTGAAGGAAACAACTATAATTGTGAGAATCGTGTCACATATTGTTCACTATTTTAAATAGTAACCAATTTTAAAATTTTGAAAGAATTAAAAAAAATGAAATTTGAAAGAAACTCGTAAACCTTTAAACACCTAACCCCTTAAACCCATAAAACCCTAAACTCGCAACTTTAAACCAACAAAACCCCCAAGTCGTGCACAAACTTAATAAATTCAATTTGTTTGAATGAATTGATGCGGCTGCCACTCGCCAGACAAGGTGGTAAAGGACTAGGGTTTCGAAGCTTATGTCTCACTAATATCTTCTATTTTTTGTAATAATTAATAGTTTTATGAAATAATCAAAGAATCATGTAACCATTGTATGGCATTATTTGATTATTTTATTATATTATTTAAATAAAATGATATAATGAAAAACTTGTAATAAAACATTACTAAGTTGATATTATTCAATGCAAATGACCAATTACTTCATAATTATATATTATATTATAAAAAAATTACAACATGTTAGAGAATTAAAAAAAATGTAAAGTTATAGATTGAAATAAAAAACTTTGAAAAAAATACTACGTCACTCTAACAAATTATATCTCCATCTCTATAACTATGGCAATATGTCACTCAATAACAATAATAATCATCTTCACATTCAAATATATCAACTAAAAAAATTTATTTTAAAAATTAGCTAAAATATATTATACTTATTTCAATTATATTGTTACTTAATAATATCATTATATTTTCAATTGATTTTGTTGATTAATCGTTTTTTATTTGATTAATTCAATATTCAATTATGAACAAGATAATATAATATAAGAGACAAACATGCACGAGTGTATAAAATAATTTTTTTTCAATATCCTAATGTAGTTGATGTTGTTAGACAAGTTAGTAAAAGATTAAAATTTTGAAAGATAGGTCTTGAGTTCAAATCCCTTTGAGAACAAACCTTTTATTTATTTTGTGATTTGAAAATAGTATTTTCGAAAATTGTGTGATTTAAACATATCTATTCCCTTAATTATCGGAAGGCTAATGATGTAAAATAAAAATTCAATTAAAATGGATAAATTACTTAATTTTCGGCTACATTGTAAATTGACCAAATTATCCATATTATGTAAATACATAGTATGTAAATTTATCAATACCCTTTATTTATTTACTTTGTTCGCAGGATCGGGAAGCATAAAATTTTGGACATTACCAGAAAGATTCTTAGCAACACATACGAGTCATTCGTGTAATATATTGAGAGACAGAGAGAGAGAGAGAGAACTTTATCTATTAACCCAATAAATATAATTTGACAATTTATCGATCCAATTTTTTTTACTGAAAATTAATAAACTAATTTATTATATTTTTCCTAAGCATTATAAAATATTATTCAAGATAAAGCAAAACTATCTAAGTTACGAATCACAAACAGCAAGTGTGTGCGCTATTAAGAATTTAAGAATTAACAGAATGTTAAAAGTGGAATGTAATATGACTACTAACTTATAGCCCCATAGTTTTTAACTTATTATGTATAGGCCAATAGTTAGACGTAAACTAAACCCAACAAACTAATTCTGAATTATTTTGTAACACAAAATTTTTTGTACATCCGTCCGTACCGTGCAGATAGATAAAAGTATCATTTGTTATAAAAAAGAATCATTTACATTAAAGAAAAGTATCATTTGCTTAAGTATCATTTATGTTGAAAAAAAATATATCAAATATCATTTCCACTGAAGAAAAGTATTAAAGTCCGCATGTGTGGATGGACGTACATGAGATCATCTCATTTTGTAAAACAACCTTCACAAGCAAGATCTTCTATTTTTCACATATATGCTTATGTAAAAATGTGTGTATTTATAATTCACATTTTAATACACAGTGATTGATACATTCTGAAATAGATAATATCAATACGTATTTCTGAAATTTTTCACCATTGAGATATTATAAATTATCGAGTTTAATTATAGATTATAGCATAACCTTTAGAGCGAGCGAAACTAGTCTGACCTTTAAATTATTCTATTTTTCTAAAAATATGGTTAATTTTTCATATACATATGTATATGTATGTATGTATGTATGTATGTGTGTGTGTGTGTGTGCGCTTGAGTAGGGGAAAGAGGATCGAGGGATTGAAACTCTTGAACTCACTCTTTACGCATATCAGTCTCGATGTATGGATGTCCTAAATATACACATTTGTGATTATACTTTAATATTTTTTTAATGAATGAGATGAGTTGTGATATATTTGACTATGATTTATTTTGTCTTATAACATATTAATATCATTAAGATATATTCAAATATCTTAAGTATATAATCCACTATTTGGTTGGATATATTATATAATATATAAACCTTTAATTCCTATAATATCCTTACAATTTAAGTTTAATTGATGTGATAATCGTTAATTTAGTAAATAATAAATTTAAATATGTTATAATTATGATCAATTAATATAACGTATCTAAGAGGTGATATCTATAATAACACGAATCTATTTAATATAAATCTTGTGTTTTGAAGTAAAAGAGATATTAGGATTTCACAGACTCTAATCACCCGAAACAAACAATATTAGGGTTTCATATGGTATAATTCAAAACACAAAGTCCTTTATAAAGCACTTTCATGTGATTATGGATACCACCTCTCAAATGAGATATGTAATCCTGATCATAATAATAATAATATATATTAATTTATTGTTTTACTAAATGAACACCAATATCACATCGATTAAATGTAAATTATAAGGATATTTAGGAAAAAGTTTATCTATAATATAATACATCCAATCAAATAATAGGTTATATGTTGCAGATATTTTAACATATTCTATCAACATGATATTGATATATTATACGATAAAAGATATCCCAATCAAACATATCAAGTCTTATCCTATATTACATAACAAACAATATTGCAAAAACACTATGATTAATTAAAATGAAATTATTTATTTAAGGTTCTTTTTTGAGTTTATGGGAACCCGCAACAGCTATCTTTGATATACACTAGGTAAACCCACACTTACAATAATCCATTAGTAAATTTACAATATAGAATTGCGAAGAATAGATTATTCCATTAATATATTATATATAATATATATGTATATGTATATATGACATATATGTGCATTTTTTAAAATATTCGTTTATAAAAGTAAAACATATATAATCATGCTAAAAATTTAATAAATTTATTTATTTAATGGAGAATAAATGTTATTGATTCGGATCAAACTGTTCCATACTAGTCTTTTTTATACATTTGAATAGATAGACGGTAGCAAGTGTAGATTTGTTAATTGATGAGTCCATTAAATCCAGAAAGGTTAAACCTAATTGAGTTATACGATAGAGTGGGACGCAATTAATTGCTTTAGGTAGTGTTTACTTTTCATGATTAGTGTTTTGAATGATTGATTATTTGATGGATTAAATGTGTGATAAGATAATTTTTATCTATCAATCCTTTGTTTACTACAAAGGATTAGTGAAGGATTAAACATGGGATAAATAATTTTCCTTTTATTTGGATGATTATTTCACTCCTACCTATATTGGTTGGATTAAAATTAATGAAGAACAATTCAAAGGATTAAAATAATCCTGGACTTTGGGATATCCTCAAATATTAATCCTTAAAAGTAAACACTTGATTATGTTGGATTATCCAACCTAATCATACAAAGTAAACACCACCTAATAGTCTAGATTTAGTATTTACATTATTGATTGTTGTTTCTTGATTGATTACATAGTGCTCTTCTTTGAGGTAGGCACGAAGAATTAAAAGTAACACCCATTCTAAATTCTGATATTTATTTACATAGTAGATTCTTCATCTGGCAAAAGAATATTGGCTTGCTTCTTACGATGTTAGTGAAAGGGGTATTTGGTTTTGAGCTCGTAATCATATTTAGCAACTTTTCTCATTAACTACAAAGGAAATAGGCAAGACTTGTATATAGGTCAACCCACTAATTAGGAAGATACGATCTTTTATCAAATTCATTTTTATTTTTTCTCAAAATCCATCAATTTTGTTCTCAATTTTTTTCTTCTTTCAAAATATATTGTTTGTTGCTGTTTGTGTGTCTCGTAGCTGTTGTCAACCGCTGTCGTTGTCATCGTTGTAAAAGAAAAATCGAAGAAGATAGGAAGAGAGGAGAAGAAGAACAAAGTTGATTTGTTTTCTTACCTATTTGTCCTTTGTGAAAATTAAAATAAAATAAAAATGAGCTACCACGTGACAGTTTATAGTGCGGCCACATGTATAAAATTTGTGATCTAAATTTGTAACTACATATTACCTGAGGATCGGGTACTATGAGATTCCAACACACACATATATATATATAATGCATTTTATATAATACAATAGTGTATTTTTGACGATGATCATACATCTATAATGATCAGTGATGAATTTTATATACGGTGGCATACCGGCAATTCTTCTCGAAAACATCTTCGCATCTCGAACCACGGAACTTCTCCAATTATCTTCTCCACTCTCGGTTTTGTTGTCAGTCGACAGAATTGCATAGCAACCTCCTTTCTTCATAATCTTGGTGGCTTTCATGGCGATATCATCGATACTCCTTTTCCCATTCTTATCCCATGAAAATTGTCCTTCCTTTCCAAGGTCCGGAAGGAGATCTTTCTTTCGTTATACAAGATTGTGGCATCGACTTTGGTGAGCCAATCCATTCCTAAGATGATGTCAAATTCTATCATAGAGATGACATATAAGTCGCCCTAAATTCTTCAAAGACCTATGTTCAATTCTAAGTTCAAACAATATATTCAACAGACATTCTTTCTCCACCGGTGTGCTAATCACTAAAGCTTCACTAGATGGTTCAGAGTTAAGTCTAAAGCCTTACAAGCAACATGTGAAATGAAAGAGTGTGATGCCCCTGTATCAACAAAGCTATAATGTGTATACCGTCACGTTGACCATACCATTAGGTTTCCTCGTGCTCGAGCACTTGCTTCGGTTTAAAGCGTAGGCCCCTCGATTTGGTGGTTGTCCTTGGTTTCCTCCTGGGCCGAGATTTGCCTTTGTTGATTTCTGTGGTTTGGGTCATTGGGGTGCTTTCCATTTTCTTTGGACATGCCGGAGCAAATGTCCAATTTCTCCATGCTATAACAAGCATTTGCCCCTCGACATTTGCCTAGGTGGAATTTTCGGCATTCCGCAAGGTGTTCGCCCATCATCGAGGCGGGTTTTGATTCGATTCCGTGGTTTCTTCCCATTTCAAGTTTCCATTACCCTCATTCCATTTTCTTTTCCCTGCCATTGTCTTGAAATGGCGCATGCACACTGTCAGAGGAGCTTTTCCTTTCTCTCGCAGGTGACTCGATGGTAAGAGCCCCGCCGTTGTCTCGTGCATATGTAAGATCACCTGACTTGCTAGGGAAATCGCTATCTCGTGACGTAATCCGCTTCGAACTTCTCGGTAGCTTGCATCGTTGTCCACCGATGTGGAGCATACCTTGACATTGGTTGAAAGCTCTGTCATATTGGTGACTGCTCCAATTCTGCTTGATTCCGAACTCGCTCGCTTCTTCCGACGGTAGCATCCCGGTATGTACTTCTCATATAATTCACTCTTGAATTCTTCCCATGTGAGGTCATCGAGTTCCTCTTCATCATGGTGCGCCTCACCGACTCCCACCGTAAGTCGCCTTCTTCCACGAGTGGTAGGTGGCGCACTTCACTTTTTCCCTATCTTCACATCGGATATAGTTGAAAATCCGCTCTACTTCGTATCCATTTCTCAAGATCCATCGGATCACCTAGTCCATCGAACGCCTGGAGGTTTCTCTTCATGAACTTTTCTTCAACCGACGGTCCGGTGCTACTTGTGGATTAGGTTCTTGATGAACAAAACCTCTTCCTCAGACACCACCACGCTCGCCCCTCGCCCCTCGCCCCTCCCCTCGCCCCTCACCCCTACCATTCCCTTCCGTGCGCCTCTCATGCCATCTCCTATTGGTGCGCCTTCCATTCTCAAAAGATAACACCTATATGAGAAACTAATCATAACCATAATGGTATAACTCAGTGAATCCTCAATCTTTTCCATGTTACTTCTATGTTCAAGCGCTTCTATGTGAAACCGTGAACTAGTTCTTTCTAAGTTGTTATAGCGAGGCTATCACGACTTACGCTTACATAACGATCCTTGAGTACACAAACAGTTCGTGAGAGAACCCATAACTTATTCCGATCATTTTAGGACATGAATCCAAAATATCGTCATCAAACATTTTCCTTTTGTGAAACCTATTGTCATGTAAGTTCCAAAGTCTCACGCATGATCGAAAAGATTTGAAAATCCAATTCGACAATCAATTTCATTTGGGTCGTTATGGGTTCGGTTGTCCCTAACACGACATCAACGTAGCTATCTCGAGTACAATGACTCACAATAACAATGTGAAAGCAATTAGACAATTCACAAATCATCACATGAAAATAACTTGTAATCCACATGGAAACATTCATCAATGACGTACATACTTTCATAATCTCACTTTGAAACATTTAAATCATACCTTTATTGATCAGTTGGCGTGACGGTGAGCTGAGAGTCACTGAGATTACAAGAAATCTAGAGGTACTATTCTAGACTCGACATGAAAAGATTTTGGATGGTCAGAGACACGAAAGAAAACTTATGCTCTGATACCACTCTGTCACGCCCCGGTTTCTAGAAATGACGGAAGCTCGTAAATCGAGGCACGACGAATAAAAATAATGGAAAAATATAAAGTAAATGAGTTGACTCGAATGGTCAAGGCAAATAAACCCTTAGGATTTGGGAATAGCTTCCTAAATGAAAATGGAAGACATCGAAGGATGTAATCCAATCAAAACAATGTTTATCCTCAGGATCACAAGTTTAGTTTCGTGCTTCTAATAGCCAAAATGCGTTAGAATGCTAAACATCAAAGATTCGTAGTCTAAGCTCATCAAAGGTACAATTCAAGTCATGTATAAGAAGGAAAATAAAATTAGAGTTAATTCATCACGGAAGTCTAAATACGGAATAATCCACAAAATACTGGAGTGAACTCAAATCTCGGCTCCGCCTGCCGCCCATTGATCAACCCGAAAACATTTGAAAATATTTGGGCTAAGTACTAATGTACCGTGGCATGCATTTTCATAAACATTTCATAAACCGTAAAATCGCTTTATCCAATCATGATAACATAACTTAGAAGGTTTTTAAAAGAGAAACCACTTCTAAGCATGCAAAAATATTTCATTCATTTGGGCCCATTGTGGACGATCATTACTCGCTTTGATCCCGGACCTCTAGCCACCGTCGGATCACATTCTCCCATTATTGTCATCGGGACGAACGGACAATCCATGATATTTTCCGCACAAGAAATCTCGGAACACAGGCAAGACGAAGATACGATCTTTATCAATGATCATACATCTATAATGATCAGTGATGAATTTTATATACTACGAAATAATATGTTTCTATACGATCATGTCTCTGTACAATATGCATGTATTTTCCCTTACGCATAAAAATCTACCTTTTATTTCATGTTTATATTTAGGATGTGGCAATATGTTTCGGAGTTAATCCTCAGGATATCTTTTATGACAAAAAAAATAAAAAATAACGCATTTGAGTTATATATGGTGCAAGACTTAATAATTAATTGGTGATAATAAATTCGTTTAGACTTACCTCTTCACGCTTAATGCTATTAATATCTTCAAATCTTTATTATTATTATTATTATTATTATTATTATTATTATTATTATTATTCAACCCCAAAAGTGCAATAAATATCAAAATCATAGTACAATAAAATGAATATAAATTATAAAATAAAATTATGTTCGAACATAAATACGAGATAGGAACAAAAGTAATTACTACGAATGTCCCTCTCAGAAAAGGAATCAATTATTACCGATTGGCAAAAAGATTAAAAAATATTCCTTATATTTTCTTCTTCTCCCAAATCTCCTTACAGAGAGTTACAGTCTCAAACAATACCCAATTCCTCTATCTATAAAAACGCGCAACACACTGAGTGCGTGCGATTTTCCGATTCTCCGCCGACCTGTGAGATAAACACGCGCCGCCGAGATTCCCGCAATGGAAGACCGCAATAGGCCTGTCACAGGCTATCCCGCCCCAAATCCGCAGCCTAACGGCTACTCATCCGCCAGCGCCGCCCCGCCGCCGTCCGGCACCGCCTACCCCTACACCGCCTCCGCTCCTCCCCCCGGCCCCTACTACTACCAGAGCAACCCCTACCAGCAGCAGAACTACCAGTACGACGCCGAGGCCGTCCGCCGCGCCACCTGCCTCCGCCGCGTCCTCGCGTTCGTGATCGGCCTCGTCATCATCTTGGGCACCGTTACCTTCATCGTCTGGCTCGTGCTCCGCCCCCAGCTCCCCGAGTTCCGAGTCGACTCCTTCTCCATCTCCAACTTCACGCTCGGCAACGACTCGCTCCTCTCCTTCACCTCCGAAATTAAGCTGACCGCCAGAAACCCTAACAAGAAAATGAAGCTCGGCTACGATCACATCGAGACCGCGATCTACTACCAATCCTATTCTCTCTCCGATACTACCGTCGCGCCGTTCTACCAGGGCACGAAGAACGTGACATCGCTGACGGCTAGATTCGCTGCGGTGGGGAGCTTTCTGGAGAAGGGGGCGGTGGATGGGATTACCGGTGAGAGGAGGAAGAACGGCAATGTGAAATTCAATTTGAGGATGCTTTCTAGGGTTAGATTTGAGGCGAAGGCGTGGAGGACTCGGAGGAGATTTCTGAAAGTGTTCTGTGAGGATCTCGTCCTTGGACTGCCGAGCGACGGGAGATCGGGGGCCTTAACCGGCGGACCGAGGCAGTGCCGCGTCGGGATTTGAGGTGACCTAATGATTCTTTTGATAAAGCTAATTAGGTTTAATTTGTTGGATATCCTTTTTTCTTTTTTCTTCTTTTCTATTTGATGTTGAATGGGTATGAATCTAATTTGGTTCTGTATTTTGATATACAGGGTATTGGTTTGTTAGATTAACCCTGTTCCATGTATAGTTGGAACTCCCTATGTCCTTGATTTTTTCATTGTTGGTTGATTATTGGTTGATTATTTTTTTCTTAAGAGTTATTGTTTTGCTATTCTTGGTTTTTATATCAGTTTTATGGATTATGTTACATTCCTCCTTGATAGAAGGGGAAACAATATTGAGGATTTCTATTGTGGGTGTAAATAGATAAACAATATTAAGGACTTCTATTTTTGGTGTAGGTAGATACAAGAACTGTTAGGATCTTGGTTTGGGGCTATGGTAAATAGAGAAACTGCTAGAAAACATGGGGACATTGATTTGAATATTTTCACTTATAGAATGATTTTGTTGTGAGAAGTTAGTTTTGTGTGCGCGTTTTTTCATTAGAGTAGAAAGTTTGTATCCCTAGGTCTGCTTCTATGGACTTTGTTGTGTTGAATTTTGCATCAACCAATTGATGAAACTTATGCTTCAAGTGAATGTGGATGAATTTTAAAAAAAAGATGCAGTAATGATTCTTGCATCATACATTGGTACATAAACATGTCTCTGCTGAAATTGCTAGGAAAATTGTGGTGCAAGAGAGAAGCTGTGGTTTTGTGTGCTAACTAGAAGATGGTTATTTGATAATATAAGGAACCAGAATTGGTACTAAATAGCATCTTACGATTGAGGTTGCAGTAGGGCTTATGATTATGGCAGCTAATGTCTGTGCTATTTTCCTTCATACATGAAAGGCTATATATTCGGGTTCTTGGGATAGTTGCATTGCTCTGGTCACACCTGCTCTAGATTTATTCTTGCTTGGGTTTGTTAAGAATAGAGTAACTGTTTATACAAATCATGAAGTATGAATCCCTACTCTCTCCTCTATATTATGCATCAGAAAACTGATGAAGGGGTGTTGCGGAACGAACTTATTCAACTATGTTTTTCGGTAATTGTTTATCTAGTGCTATAATTTTTGAGCTTAAAGTGGCATGTTTTTAGTTCGAATTTGTGTATTCTTGTAGTTGAAGGGGATGATTCTTGTTATTGCTTGTTGAATTCGATGTCTTTTTTATCTTGGCCTGTGGTAATATTGTTATATATTGCCTTCCTCCAACTAGAATCTATTTATCTTATTAAGTGCTTTTTTCAATAGTTGGAAGATATCCAAAAGCAAGCAGGCATGACATGACTTCTATTTGTGGGTGGTGGAAATTCTGTAGGATAATATAGATTCTTCATTATCTTCTTCATCAAATTTAGATTCTTAGCTTGTCCACTTTTGAAGCCTTCTTTACTCTCTCCAAAGTTGAGAAACTCAGAAAAGTAAATATGCTATTTATGTGTAAATTAGAAACTTGGAAATGTCAAATCTTTTAGTCAATGTGATTCCTGAATTGTTTGAAATTTTGAACTGGTGAAAAATTGTGAACTTATTGATAGAAGTAGACTTTAATATGGTGTAAAAATGCGTGGAAAAACAAATTTCCTACTTTACGACAAGAGAAAGATAATGTGACAAACAACTTTTATACAGATAATGTCAAGATCTTGGCCTTTGGAGTTGGCCTTTTGACTCGCTAGTGATTTCGGGAAATTTTTCGAAATTAATTGTTTGTTTTTATTCTTGTCAAGTCTACATTTTGTATGATATAAATCGGACAATGTTAGCTTGCAAGGTGGGCCTGGCAAGAAGAAATCCTTTTAGTAGGCTGTGGTCCTTTTTTCTCTTGTATAATTTATTCCTTTGTAGTAGTACTATTAGCAATAATACGAAGTTAAATTTTGAAAGCATTTCTAATCTCTACTTTATTTCGAAAATTCTTCACTCAAATTTTGAATTTTGTTTCTTAAGTATGATCCACATGACCATGAAGCAAAATTTTTTCCTTCTTTTTTCCCTCACAAGAAAGTAAAAGAACTGCATTACATAAATAAAAATGATTTTAACTGAACGAGTAAAGATAATTATAGACTTAGTTATGGAATAATCAGGCATATTAAAAACAATTAATTGAAAAAACAAAATGCACAAAAAAATTAAGGGTTTTAAGAAAAATGCAATTCATTGGATAGTTCATAGATCTATATATATCAACAAACATTGGACAAATTTGAAGGCAACATGACACGACTCACTCCGATTATCCAGTCTATATCTTGTGTTAGCCATTATTGTTTTGTTTCATCTAAATCATTCATTTTTTTATGATACGTGCTTGTCATCAAATATGCATTATTATATATATAGAAAGTATGATATCTATGGCACTTCAAGAGAAAATTTCCACACGATCTCACCATTATATATATAATGGATCAAAAGTTTATTTGATTTACTTTATATAGGGATGGAGTTATGGTAAAAATATATTTATAATGCGAAATAATATTAGTTTAACTGAAAGTATATATTTGTTCAATGTAATAAATTTATACATCCGGTACATTTTAACACCATAATTGTTTTGATTTATTTTATACTATATATCCTTCTTGTGAGTAGTGACCTTGTTAGGTGAAACATGAAATCGTACGAGTCTTTTTCTTTATTTTGCTGGTTAGCTAATTTAATAAATAAGATTTAAACGTAAATAATTTTGCGAGTAGTTTGTTTCTCCTAGTTGGAACCGTGGGGTTGATAATTTCACTTCAAACTATTATCTTAATTAAATGTAGAATTTAGTGTAATTAATTAGAAACTAGTTTTGGTGTATCTTTCACAAAACTTAAGAAGAAGAAAACACGTGTACCCCAACAACCAAAAAATGAACAATAATAATAATAATAATAATAATAATAATAATAATAATAATAATAATAATAATAATAATAATAATAATAATAATACAAGTAAAGTAGGGCAAGATTGCAGCAAGTCTCCTGTTTGATCGAAATCTTCCTTTTTGAGTTCCTGTGTAATCAAAATCTTGCACGTACCCCCTTTTATTTTGGAATGCCTCTAGTGTTTTTAGAAAAGAGGCACACCCCAATACATTGAAATTTCATATGAGTGTGTTGGCGCAGTGGTAGAGTGGTTAATCTTTCGAGGCAAAGGTGCCGGGTTCGAGTCCACCGTGACGCAACCTTTAAAATTTTGTATTAATTGAAATTTCAAATGCACAGTGCAACTACTGTTATTAAACCCAAATTATGATTAATATATTTTAATTAATATTAATAGAACCTAATTAAAAAATTGATAAATTCTAATTTGATTAAGGTGTATGCGTTATCACTCTAGCGCACGCATCTTTTTTTGGCCATTATAAAATATACGTAATTTCAATTTTATAAACTTTGCCCAAAATACCCATATGGTCAACTTTTACATTAAAAAAAAGAAATTAGTAAATATTATTCAGGTCATAGATTAATTTATAAATATGAATTTAACAAGTATATGAATAGTTTATTACTAAAAAAATCATTGAGAAAAAAAGGTAAACAGCATCAAAACTAAAAATTATTTTTCATAGATTTTCTCTAGATGGTTGGGAGATTTATTGTTCTACCTTCTTTATAGGAAAAAGGAATAAACTTGCACTAAGGAAAATCCCCAAAGGGGAAACGAATCACATTCCGACTCGTGAATTGAGCTGCAAAACCATTCTGAAGAGATAAAATGGAAAGAGGAATTATATAAAAATACATATTTTTCTAAAATTGTATATCCTCTATATTCATTTTAAAAATTTGCTACACTTCATACCCATTTTATTAATTTAATGTATTTTAAGTCAAAAAACTAAAGAATATCTCCGGTCGACCGGAAACAATGGAATAATTGAACGAAGACAATGTAATGATCGATCGGAGATTTAAAAAATATTAGAATTATTGAAAAAAACTTGATATTCCAGTGGAAAACCTTGTTTCCGATAGTGAAAACTTTGTTTCTGGTCGTAAAAACCTCATCTCCGGTCCACCAGAGATAATTATTTTCGCGATCGAAGACAACAATTTCACGATCAGAAACAAGATTTTCCATAAGAATTTCAAGTTTTTTTCTATAATTCTAATATTTTTGAAGTCTTCGGTCAACTATTACTACGTCTCCGGTCAACCGGAGACTTCATATTCCATTTCAAACTTCAAAATGCATTGATTTTAATTTAAAAAAGCACAATGATGTCAAAAATCACATCACATTTCACTCAAAAATACATTAAATTAATAAAATGGACATAAAATATAACAAATTTTAGAATTGGTTATAAGCGATACACACTTTGACAAAAATGAATATTTAAGTTTGCCCCGAGGTAGGGTTGCAAATCTGTTTAGCAGGTTGGCTATTTGATCAATGTTGTTATACTCTTTTTGTAATAACTAAGGTGCATTAATGTTTGTTTTATGTCTACTGCAAAAAAAAGATTTTTTCTTCAAATGATTGGTCTACAAACATGAATTGGTGTTCTCTGCTTTCTTTCTATCCAGATTTTCAGTAGATTACGAGCACGTTACAAGCAAAATGGTGTCACATGAGATTATTACCACATCAAAGTAAGGCGACCCCATATTTCAAACATTAGTGGGCAAAAAAGAAGAAACAACGAGATCAATAAGACCCGTATAGGTTTAGGAAACGAGTGTGCTCTTACAGCATGATGCAGGAGCAATTTTCCCAGGAAGCAGGCGACAATGTTTTAACTCGGGTCCTGTTGTTTCGGTTTCTGAGCAGTTTCCAGACATTCTTTCGCTCTAACCACCTTTGATTGGAGATAGAAACTTCCACTCTGAGTATTCCTCTCAAACAACTTGTCATACCTCTGAGAAAATTAAGGGAGATATTCCAATTCATAAATTTACCCAACTTATTATTTTAAAACCATGAAAAAGAAAAGGAGTCGGAGAAAGGACAAACCTTCACAATCTCTTCCCACGATGCATCCTCAGTGACAGCAAGGATTTGCCTTGCCTCGGCATCAGTCATCATTTTACTACCTCTTTTCACAGTTTCCATTGCTTCTTGAGCAGCACCAGTCTTTGAGGCATCTGCAATACATCATGAAAGATAATTGCAACTTTGTGCACAAGCACTAAAATCAGGACCAGCTACTCCGCAAGCTAGTCTATATCATCCTCCCAAAAGTAGAAAACTGAATAACAAGCTGAAGAAAAAATTCTCACTTGCAAGTGCCTGGCGATATGCTTGAGCAAATGCTCTTATCATTATACCAGAGCCCATAACAATCAGGTTAGCAATAAGCCTACCAGCCTGCAACCAAAAAAACATGAATGAATTTGCAATAATTACTTTCCAATATCATATAGCACATGAAGGCAGTTTTGAGTATGTAATCCAACTGTTTCACATTTCAATGTCTAATCAGACAGGATGTTGTAAATCAATTTCTGGATAATCTATAAAGTGAGCAGCTCTAGAAAGAACAGCACGTAACACACAATAGCAGCTGTAAAACAAAAGGTGCAAGACAATTATCACAAAAGAATTTCCCTTAACTATATTCAAGAAATAATATGAGATATTTAAGTGGTCAATCTTATCTTCACAGTTAGACATGAAGCAGAAGAATGGAACTTAAACATAGTAAACAATTCATCAATTAGCCCATTTCCCTAAGCCTGGCGGGTTTAAGCCAGGTACTTTCGATCCTTTTGATTTATATTAATATATAAATAAGAAAAAGTCATTTTTAATACGTTATACAGAACCCATGCATGCAGCAAATTGTGTGTTGCTTGAGATAAAAACCAGGTTCAGCCCAGGAACATACCATGGCTAGAGGACTAAAGCACGAAATACCAGTTGAATTATGAACTCCAAATAACCTACATCAAAAGAAAATTCAATAAGATTCAATAAATAAAATTATATGGGTGTAAATGAAACATAAATTAAAAATATAAGTAGAATCCAGTTCATGTTCAAGTAAATAATCTATTACTATATATAATATCACAATACAAGCATCAATTTGCCGCCGAGATAGCAGCCAATGTGGCCAAATTTCCTGCCAAAATAAAAGAACAGTAACTAATGTTGAAGACAAAAAAGTCAAACATTGTATCATTGTTTCATATACTGTTTCCAGATCTACAAGGCTTTTCTGATGAAAGCTGGTGAATGTATTAATTGTTTCTACTAACACATACTACACATTGAAGGTGAACTCAAAATTCAAATTTTGCCATGCTGGAGCCATTCATCACATTCACATCTCGGCCTCCATATACAGTGGTCTTCGTCATAGGCAACAGAATTCAGCAACAGCGTGCTCAACAAAAGCACAATGTCGATGAATAAAGCAATAAGAATCCACCAATGTACAACATAAACAGTCCCAAGAGTCAATAACTCATTCTGGTAGAAGCTTTATATACATTTTCAACGAGTTGTGGCTTTTACATGCAAATATCCAACCTTATTCTTATTTTTTTGTGTTACAAGATCATATAGCATGAAAAATACTTCAAGTTTATTACTTTATGCCTTCACAAAATGCACAAATGAACAGAAAATAGTTTTAAGATAATACTAGAAAACATACCAGATACTGAACAAGTAGAAAGAAATCTTTTATTTTAAAGCGACCAGTTTAATTTCTATATAGAATTTGACTTGCTTTAAGATTCTTATAGAAGAATATCAAACATCCAAAGTTAGCTACCGAGGAGAACTATGCATTTGTGATTATCGCGAGGTTTGAATATTATAGTGATAGCTCACAAAAATAAATCTCCACAAAACAAAATGAGGAAGAATAGGAAGGAAAACTTAATTCCGCATAACCAAAATATGACAGTATGACTAAACGGGAGTTAAAATTCTAAAATGCGTGGAATCAGCGAGTAATAAACAAACCAAACTTGACCGCTACCCTAATGCCTTTGAAGAAACCAATAGATTAATCTAAGTTTTGAATCTACCTTTCCGATGAGCTGTGAGCACGCGAGAAAACCAGAGGTTGAGATCAAATGGAGAGAGCGATTAAAACATCACGAAAATCACGAATTCCGTTGCTATTAACAAAAGCTAAAAGGAAGAAAAGGTGCAAATTTCTGAATAATTCGAAACGAAGAAGGGTATTTTGTGCTGCGGGAGAAACGGCAGGCCCTAGAGGACCAGTGGGTTGTTTATACATTCAACTGAAAATAGGCCTTATTCCATTTTCTGTAGTTTTGGACCCAACTCATGGCTATATACTACTACTAGGAACGGATTTGTCTGTTTTCTTTGTGGATTTGCCAATTCTTTTTCTCTCTCTTTTTATTTGCCTGAAATTTTTCTGTTTCAATTTCTCGATATAATTTCTCTTATTTGCCTAACATTGTCAATTACGCTCCTCTATTATGTAATGGCGTGTTATTTTCTATTGTCTTTGTAATTTAATGATATATAGGCAACGGATCCTGGATCCAATCCAGATCTGTGGATTCAGATCCATTTTTTAGGATCTGGATCCTCAAAAATTTGGATCCGATGGATCTGGATCCTACCCCTATATTTCAGATCTGGAATTTATTTTTTGAGACCCGGATCTGATCTAGATCCGGCCCGCAGATCCATTAGTTTTTATTTTATTTTATTTATATATATATATATATATATTATTTTTATAATAATTAAATACCTAACCTCAACTTAAAGCTCTTTAATTTCTTTTTCAAAATCTTCCAAAATAAATCTACTCCCAATTTCATTTCAAATTCCCCCAATTATGTATCAGTCGACATTCACGGCGGATCTAGTCACTTACACTATCGACGATCGAGTTGTTTTTTCTTTCCTACCTTATAGTAAATTTGTAACTAACGTATTTCAATATAGTGATAATTGTAGAAATTCTAAATAATTGTTATAGTATTATTGTGTATTTAGATTTGTTATGGTGTTACTGTGAATTATAGTTAATTTAGAATTTATTTTAAAAGCGAAAATATATGGATCCGGGTCTAGACCCTGCATATTTTATGGATCTGAATCTGGATCTAATTTTTTTGGATCCAATGGATCTGGACCCAAGCAAAAAAAAATGAATCTGGATCTGGACCTAACCAGATCCGACTCATTGCCATTCATATATATAGCAATATCAAAGATATGGTTAGTATAAAGATTTTTATGTTTATTTTCTCAATGATAAAAAATTTATAGTAATAATCATCTTTTTGAATGAATGTTCATTTTCGTGAACATCAATATTCAAGTATGACCTATTCTCATAAACATGAGATTGACTAGATTTAAATTCTACTTCTTTTTTCTAATAAAATTATTATAATTTAATTTTTATCTTAAAAATAATATTATAAAATAATAGTATTTGAAATTATAAAAATAATAATTAAAATTATAATAAATAATAGTAATTAATACTCCCTCTGTCCCATTTAAAATATCTCATTTTCCTTTTTGGGTTGTCCCATTACAAATGTCTCATTCCATTTTAGTAAATAATTATCCCCTCAAAAAGTGTGGACCCTACCCACTTTTTAACACTTTATCTACTTTATACTTTTCTCCTGAATAACCGTGTCCAAAAGAAAAGGGACGTTTTAAACGGGACGGAGGGAGCAATATTAATAAATAACAATGATACTAACAACAATAATAATAATTTATTAATATTAATTATTATCGTCAGCATATATTAAATAATTGAGCATTAATTAGAGCTACCTAATAGAATGCCAACTTATAAGTTATTTAAACTTGTATACAAAACCACACTCTTTCGTTACATGTCGATATCATATGTACATATTGAAAAAGGGAGTTTCATTTCATCAAAATTCATACAATAATTAATACACACTTCTCGCCTACACACTACTAACTCTCACCAAAAACCAAACTTCTCCCACCGCCGCAACATGACGTCCAAGGACTGTGGCAACCACGGAGACGACCACCGTAAAAAGCTCTACCGCCGCATCCTCCTAACCGCCGCGGCTTTCGTAACCGCCGTCCTCTTCGCGATCCTCCTGGTGTGGCTGATTCTCCGCCCGACGAAGCCGCACTTCGTCCTCCAAGACGCCACCGTGTACGCCTTCAACCTCTCCGCCCCCAACCTCCTCACCGCCACCGTCCAGGTCACGCTCTCCGCCCGAAACCCTAACGGCAGGATCGGCGTCTACTACGACAGGCTGGACGTCTACGCCACCTACCACAGCCAGCAGATCACGCTAGCAACGCGGCTGCCGGCGTCCTACCAGGGCCACAAGGACATAACGGTGTGGTCGCCGTTCGTGTACGGCGCCTCCGTGCCGGTGGCTCCGTACCTAGCGGCGTCGCTCGGCCAGGACGAGCTGACGGGGACGGTGCTGATCCATGTCAGAGTTGACGGCAGGGTTAGATGGAAAGTAGGGACGTTCATCTCGGGGAGTTATCACCTGTATGTAGGGGTGTCAACGGGCGGATTTACGGATAAAGGCAGGTAATTTAGTATTGGTTACGGTTGCGGAACCGATCCAATAAATACTAAACCCGGACCGGATCCGGACCATTAAATTATGGATCCGGATCGGGTATTACCCATTTCTAACCGGTTACCCATTGGATCCTATTCTCAATTACCCCAAATCCCAATTATTGCTCGACTCTTCTACTTCTTTCAGCTGGATTTTGCAATCAACGGTCTTCTGTCACTGAACATGGTCGTGACTCTCTTGATTGCATTCCTTCTGGACAACACGGTTCCTGGAAGCAGGCAAGAACGAGGCGTTTACATATGGTCAAACGCTGAAGATTTAGCCACAGATCCATCTGCACTTGCACAACAACCCAAACGTCTTCAGGAGCTTGTGATACTTAACGAACAAAATCAGATCCTGGAATTGGAATCACCCAACCGAACTTTGCTCTCTTAGCTGCTTCCCTCATCTCAGCCAACCTTTTCTTCCTATCACAATCAAAATGAAACAACACTTATAGCTACTGAATGTCTCGTTCAAGATGAAACAAGGGAACTAAGTAAGATCTGAAACACATGAAGCCATAGCAGTTGTTAGTGAAAGCAAAGAACAATAAATCCAAGTATACCATAAATCTAGCCTATTGTTATCCATATAGAACAGACTGCATCAAAAATTAAAAAGAAGATCTAACTGAAGAATCAACTAAGAGAAAAGCAGACGCATTCTCATCGAGGATCATTCATTAGCAAAATAAATCACAGTTACATTTCAATTAGAACGGAAAGCAGAGACGCATTGGCTTTCGTAATGTGCAGTGGAGTTTTAAGGGGATTATAAACAAATAAAGTTTAGCACTTGCAGATTACAGCCTCTCATTAAAAAACGACCGGTCGGACCGAACCGGACAAAACGGTCGGTCTTGACGGTCCGGTCCAAGCGGTTTCGGAACCGAAACCGAACCGAACCGTTGTTTTAAAATTTAATGGGCTTTGAACGGTTCCAAATCGGTCCGGGTAAAGACCGCCCGTTGACATCCCTACCTGTATGTGAACTGCCCCGCCTACATTAACTTCGGCGCCAAGAATAATGGGATCGCCGTCGGATCAGCGATCAAGTATCAGCTGCTTATGGACTGCAATGTTGATGTTTGAGATATTATCATTATATTTTATTTGAAGAAGAATGAAGAATTATTTGTCATTGTTTATTTATGTGTTTGTGATTGCTATTAAATGAAGATGATGCCCCTAGCTGTGTTTAATGTTTATGCTATAGAATAAACTGAATATTCATCGATGAGGCGTAACTTAGAGTTTGTAAGTTCTAACAGAAAGAATATAAATTAATTAATGGCCAATAACAGTAATAAAGTAGGTATGGGATATCTAAATAATATTAGTGGTATCACTGCAAATAGTATATATCCTATAATCGTATCTGTGTTATCTCCACCGACTGTTGAACTATAACGAATATATGTAATTAGAAAATTGAGGACTTTATAAATCTTTATTTTTTGTTTTAACCTTTGACGATGAGAAGGACTATTGACAGAAGTTGCAGAATGCGTGAAGCCTAAAAGGCAAACAAAGTTGATTTTTGTATATATTTTCTTTTATTTTTTACCAGAAAAAAGTAACTCTTAACACAAAATTCCAAGGGTTGCACCTACTTTGTTGGGAAAAAAGAAACATATATATTTACTAGTTTTAAAAAGGTCCGATTGAAAGTGGTAGCTAAATTAATGCGTGAATCCACACACAAACACAAACACGTGTGTATGTGTGTGGTTCCCATCTTGGTTTTGATTCGAACAGCATAATTTTAGGACGCATGTTTGTTTTATGGAGATGGACGACTCTTAGGTATTCGAAAAATGGAACTGGTTTTGACCTCCAAATTTATTTCAAGTATTGCCTTTCTTAACACCCATTTAATTTGAAAAGCTACTATGTTCCTTCTATCAGTTTGATGAATAGATCATTTAAAATAGAAAAAATATAAACATATTTTGCCATTGTGCTTCATGTATTTTACATTTTACTCCTTACATTTTAGTAAATATTAATATGGTCCCTCTATACGTATATTTCGTTTTTAAGTTGTGTATGTGGATTAATGCATTTTTGTTTGTTTTCACTCTTGTTACGTTGTTTCACAATTACAACATGCCCTAATTTTATGAAGTTTGATTAACTCGTACCGCTAAGATAACATTGTTTTATCAATGAAACGAGGTAGTTGAAATTATGATTTGAGAGTCATGTGAAATTTTCTTATTTAGGATGAAATTTGTGTTATTTGTGACTCTTTTTCCTTTCTTAATACTTTATCCATGGCTGATTTGATGAGGAGAAAATGAAGGGGTGGAAAGAATCTTAGAAGTACGAGCAAAAGTCTAGAGGATTAAAAAAAAAATCAAAGAAGAAAATATTCCATAAAATCTATATATATAGTGCATAATATGCTTACCTTTGTAACACGATATGGATGCAATTACTGTTCAACTTAGTGTGTGTGTCTGGCCTAGTGATATAGTGGTTAATGTTCGATGTCAAAGATCTCGGGTTCGAGTACATCGCGATGCGATCTTTAAATTTTTATATTTAATTGACAAAAAATAAATAAATTACTGTTCAACTAAACTTATATCAGAAGATGTCTAGCATGCCATTACTATTGTACAACACTTTTCCCCTGCAGGTTTTACTAGCACACCGACTATACATGCATATGCTTTATAGGGCTTCCAAAAAAAAGTCTGAAATACCGAATCATCGATAAATTGTACTGAAATCATCTTAAATATGATTAATCGAAACTGATCGATCGAAGCAGTGGCGGTTGTGTTAGGTTTTATTTGAATGAGTCCATGCTTTCACTTTCAACCTCTTTCAGTTTCTCACGCATGCATTCTTCAAGCATACGTCATAGTATCAGTTGTAAATCATCCACTTCTATTTACTTTAGTGTAACTACGTTTCCATGCAATTAATTTCATCATTCATCATTAAAGCGACATTCACCAATATTTCCCTCATAATTAATCTTTATTTTCAGCAGATAGATTGATTCGACCAGTGATTAGCTATTTGCCCAAACAAAGGTTTGTAAATTAGAGTTCCTAGTTAATTTGCCTGAATCAAGAACTAATAAAAGGCTTAGAAATCAAAAACATTAATAATTTAATGATACATTGTTAAAAAAAAGTTAATCAATTTTATATTTTATGTAATATATTGTAATATCTCAGACTCTTTAACATCTTTTTGAAATCGATGATGTATAAACCTCTTTCACCAATAGACACATAAATTATTGAAAACTATAAAAATCTAATGTTAGTCGATTTTCCCAAATGCCAGAAAACTTACTAGAATGGCGACATGATTTGGAACAAGAAAACATGGAAAATCCACATCAACTAAACGACACTAAATTGACTGTCAAATACCCTTAATTGTAACCTCTTTGACTATTAAACACCCATAACTACTATAAACCACGCAAATTCACCCCAAATTAATTTTCCGCCGCCGGAAAGATGAACACTGTTTTATCCGCCGCTCCAACATTCACCGTCTTTACCTGCACCGCCAACACCTCCGAATTCAAACTCGAGACACCAACTCCACACCTAAATTCCAACTCACACAAGAGAGAGAGGGAGAGACTGTCGAATGTGTTTGGTATTAGCATTAGCAAAAGCATAGAATACAAGTGATATTGTAGAATCCACATTGAATTTATATGGAAAGGAATTCAAATCCGACTAATATCACGACCAAACACCAACGTCGTGAGCCAGTTGATCGCCACATAGAATCTGTTCCTCCAGCTTATAACCCGAGTCAGATACGCCGACCGCCATATGAACCAGCTGCTGAATCCCGCCATCGACACACCTTTCGCCGCCTTGCTCTGCCTCAGATCCACCAGGGCCTTGTACCTCCCTATAGTCGCCATGCTCCCTAGATGCTTGTACACGAATGGATCCCCCAAATCCAACCCTGTTGCACCATCAGCACGTCCACCACCACTCTTCCCCACATGGTTCAACAGTTTCGCCAGATATTTCCCCTGTCGCTCCGCCACCTGGGCCAACGCTGGAAGAACAGTCTTGCCCGTGCTTTCAAGAAACCCGCTGCAGTCGCCAATGGCAAACACATCCTGCACGCTAGGTACTCGTAGCCATTCATCGATCCCAATCCTGCACCATCAACATTCAATTTACAAGTCAAATCATTGAGCATATCAAAGAAAATATATATATGACTTGTACCTTCCACCGGCTTTAGGAACTTCAAGGCCATTGACAAATGGCGAAGGACCAACCCCCGTTGACCACACCAAAATGCCATATGGGATATCCGTACCATCACTAAGAATTATTTTCTCCGGTTGGACATCCTTCACTATTCCACGCACAAAATGGACTCCTGACTGAGAAACCAATATATCAATATTATATAGATTTAGATATTGATGCAGAACCTCAAGGGTCTAATACAAACAAATCTAAAAGTTTTAAGTTGTGGCAAGCAAAAACAAGCTAAAAGTCTTCACTTAGATTTATCAAAGAAATGACAATTTCTTTTTGATATGGGTGTTTTTTCGCATGCTAAATAATCAGCTTACAAAGTTGTCATCGAGGTTATGGCAGTGAAGTCAGAATAATAACAATAAGACCTAAAAGCCAGTATCCCCTTACCTTAGTCAACTGCTTGATTGCATACTTTCTGAGACGGTCATCAAACGATGATAGTATTTCATTTGCCTGCAAAAGACGGGAATCAGGAAACAAATTCAACTACAATGAGTTCGATTAGAGGGGCAAGAAGACGGGTTAGCAGTATGGCAGCCTAACCTCAACCAATGTAACATGAATATAATCCTTCACATGAGAATATCTTTGATGAACATCCTTCTGGATGAAGTCGCTAAGTTCACCACTAAATTCAACTCCTGTTGGACCACCTCCAACTACAACACAATGCAGGAGCCTCCGTTTCTCTTCCTCGGTGACTCCTGTTTTCACAAACATGTTAAATGAAATTTTTTAAATAATTTCACTGCAACATAATAATTAGATTTAGCAGAACATGTCATGCCTGGCACATCTGACAGCATCAGATTTAGTAGCAGTTTTCTGCGGATCTCCTGAGCATGATACACTTCACGAAGAAAGGTCGCGTGTTCTTTCGCACCCTTGATACCAAATGTGGAAGCCTCTGCTCCAGAAGCAATTACTAGTTTGTCATATGCCACTTTAAAGTTCCACGGCTCCAAGGTATCAACACCTTCAGTTACAGTCTGACAGTGAACCTAGCATGAAATTTGGGCTTTTCTTAGATCAGTAAAACAACTGCAGATAGTTAAGGGAAATGTCAATGTTTAACAAACGCGCGCACGGTTCGGTTCAACCTACCTTGGTAGAAAGTGGTACGACATTTGGCAATTGCTTTACCCTAGATCAGTTATGCCCAATGTTTTAGAACCAAGATGAGATTTTTTGACAATGACTTCCAAAAATTAAACTGATCTGGAATTACCATCTAGAAGTTGGAAACTGAACTAATAAGTGGTGTGCTAAATGTCAAGGTGTATTCAAGTTTGACAATAAATCAATTCTTATGTATTGCATCAAAAGAACTAGACCTAAAAATCATGGAAAGACATAACTGAAAACATAATGTGGTTGGAAAGCTACTCTAAACTAAAACTTAAAACAATCTAACCACAACTAGAAGAAATCACAAAATTAAACCCATAGTATTCTCAACTTGTAGGTCGAACTTCCAAGAGACTGCACTCACATGTGGTGCAAATTATACTATATATTTTAAGCTCACTGAATAATAAAATACTTTCTAAATTTAGGGGGCATTTACATTGAAGATTAGCTAGATGGATAAACATAGTATAACTTTTTACTAAGATAGATTGAAATATTGGGATATCCCAAGACCCTTCATAACTTCTATAATTTAATCTAAACTTGTTTCATTCATATCCCATTGAAAGGGGTAGGATTGAAGAAATTATAGTAATGAATATAAAATACTCAAATCATGTATAATCATGAAATAAAGTGCCCCATGGCCCTAATTGTACTGTTCACTTTATCAGAATTTTTGTGCACCGGATATGAAACCAGCAGCGGTTCTCACATTTATAAGCATAACCTAGTAATAATGGTAACCCAGTGCGGCTTAGAAACACCAGGAATCCATCATAAGATGTATGCTCCGAAATTTTTATACTCCCTCCGTCCACCAAAAACTTGCATTGTTTTTTATGAGATGAGTTTTAATAAATTGTAGTAGGTATAAAGTGAGGGGAGAATGGATCCCACATTACAAGTGTAAAGTGGTGTTTTTTTTTGTAAATACGTGAGTAGATTGAGGATGAAACCGAAAAGGAATTAGATGCAATCTTTTGGTGGATGGAGAAAGTATATTTATGCTCGCACTCACTAATCACCTTAACTTGTACAATCTAGATAACTTTGAGCCTTGGGACATAACATAATGCCATTTGCTTTCACACACTCACAATTCAAAATAAGAAAACATAGCTTCCAACTCTAAGGGGATGGAAAAACTTTTGATAGCCTATTTTGGGTTTGTTGTTCTTCTTCTATTTTATAGTGCTATATCTCAATTCTCAACAAAAAATTTAATTGTATACAATCCACCCATCATCCAGTTTCAAAGAAGTATATGTTACAGATGCAAAGGTCCCCATTTACTCATAGTTAATATACATGTATATATATCAGCGCAATAAATGGTAAATACCCTAAACAACAAGATCAGAACAGATTGCTACTTCCAAATTTAATGAATCATCCCAAAAAACCACACACACAAATTAAGACAAACAAAAGGCGGAAAAATCAATCTCAGCGAGGGGATACCTGGTGATTCTGAAAATCGACGCCCATACAATTAGCGAGGAAGAAAAATGAACCGGGCTCCCGGGAAATGGCGGGCTGGATCCGCCCGATCGGCTCCGCGACAGACCGGAATTCGAGCGTGCCGACGCACGTCGACGCCAAGAGAGGCGTGAACACCATGTGATTTCTCGGCGAGATACACACAATATCATAAATATTCGTATCTATATCCTTCATTAGCCTGCATCCGGCCCAGCCCGTGCCCAAAACCACCACTCTCGGCTTCTCGTCGCCCTTCGTCGGCCGTGAGCCGGGATGGTTTCGCTGGATTTCAGTGCTGCTGAAATGGCGCAGCAATTGGGTCAGCGACGGCGGCGAATGGGTGAGCAGCCCTACCGGCTTCCGCTGCGGCGGTGATTGTTTAGCTAGTTGGATGAACTTTCTGAACCACGGCATGGTTGGTTGATGATGACCGGTCGATTGCGAGTGTTCTTTGAGGGAATATGATCCGGTTTTATTTCATGGGGTTTAAGAGAAGAATCTCCATGAGTTTAGGAGGGTGGAAAGAGTCTACGGAGGCGCGAGGGCGTCGGCGGCTGGAAATGGTGGCAGATTTGGGTCAACACATGGCAGCCGTAGAAACACTGTATATTTTCTTATTGTTATCGACACATCATCATGTCATAGAAATTCAAAAATTTCGAACATATCTTCTTCGATTTCATTTCTAGATACAAATGTTGTTAGAAAACGTTGTACATAAACGATACAGAACTCACGGGCGATTCAACTCGAAAAGAGAAAAATAGAAGATCAAATCAACAATGAACTTAAAGCGATATAGCGAATTACAAATAACAGTATTCAGATGCCGAATGGTGAGTCCTCTTTCCATGAGACGAGATACGCCGATAGTGCTCTCGGTTTTGGCGTATCGTCCCCAAAGATGAAACGGCAACGTCTCGTAGGTGGCAAAGACCAAGAAACCAACGAGCTCCGTGAACGGACCAGGCGAGGGCGAGCTGGACACAAAATATGAATGCGAGAGTGCTCTTGGGTATCTTGGAATGCTTTTGCGATAGGTAGCTTATCTTTGGGGAGACATGTCCTATTTATAGCGTCGTCCCCCTCGTGGGAAGCATCTTGGAGTCAACACCGCGTTGATGTCGGGTGTTACGGAGTTATGTCCCTATTGAGTCTGCGCGATTAGCTTCGGAGACAACGTGGGCACGTTTTCCGCAGAGCCATCATGTCGGGCGTTATCGAGCGGTTACAACGAATCGGACAACGCGTGCGTCGTGTTCATTAGACGTATCCGGACGTCTCTTCAGTGCAGCAGCAGCCCAACGGATTGGGCCACACGAGTTGGGCACCGGACCAACTCCATCGCACGCCAGCCCAACGGATTGGGCTACACGATTGGGCACCGGACCAACTTCATCTTGGGCTCGATCAAACGTTGATCCAAAATATAAGCGACAATGGGCACGGAACCGGGCCACGAAGCAAGCCCACGAGCGGCCCAAAGAACACTCAAAGACCAATTGCAAGATCCAAGATCCAAGATCCAAGATCCACGATCCACGGACCACGCAACCGAATCGAATCAAACCGAACCGGAGCCGGCCAAACCGAACCGAGCCGAGCCGAGCGGACCGGGCCGGGCCGGGCGGGCGGCGGGCGGCGGGCGCTGGCGCTGGCGCGGCGCGGCGGCGGGCGCCGGCGGCCGGGCGGGCCGGGCACGGCGGCGGCGGCGGCGGCGGTTGGCGTGCTGTGGCGTGGGCTTTCGACCCATCACTTGTGCACATAATTATACTAAGTGTTCAATGAACCACTTATATAGACAATTAATGAAGGTACATTAATCAATGTGGGATAAGGATTAATTAATTCATGCTTATCCCCAACACAAAACTCCATGTTTAAGTGACCAACTTTGATCCATTATTTCTCACTCACCGAAATCGGATTTGAGAATGTGAATACACCACGATCATCTACTCATAACGTAGATCGATCCTATGCCATTTAATTTCACAAAATTAAATGTTACGTCACTCAAAATCTTGGTCAAAGTAGCTTCATGCAACTTGACCATATATATAATATATATATATACGCATTGATTTCCAACAATCCCCACATGAGTGGAAATAGCCATATGCATGTATGCAGCACACACTCGATCCTCAAGAGATGTTAAAATATTTGGACGGTGGTTTATGACCTTGAACCTTCCATAGTTAGTACCATCGAGTACAGGCGGATTAGTGGACATGATGCTTGAACTATTCCCCACAGCGTGCAATCGAGACAATGGTATTAACACTTTAACACCTCAACCTCATCCGTTCTCACGTTTGATTCCATTTTGGCCATGGACATCCACTTTGGATTCATAAGTGTTTTGTTTGAAGCGCCCCACTTCGCACTTACATAGGTGATTCTTTACCGAGTATCTTGCCATACTCAACCTCCCGAGGTATCTTAGGAATCATTAAGAGTCAACGACTCAACCTCACCACTAGCAAGTTTTTCAACACTCGTTTGCTTTCTAGGAATGACTAACTCGAGTGTTTATACACGAACTCATATAGCTTAGTTCTCCCATTGAACCAAGTTTTGGGATCTCCGGTCATCATGGTTGGGTTACCACTATGATTGTTCTTAAGATGTGGATTTTAGTCCCATTCCTCTAAAGAACTTGATCATTTGATCTCGGTTCAACCATTTGGTTAACGGATGCGCAGATTATCTATTGACTTGACATAGTCGATTGATATAACCCACGAGATCAAATGCCTCACGGTATTATGTCGTCGACGATATGTCGAGACTTACCATTATACAAACCACTTTTCGCCCTTCCAATAGGTTTGCTTGGCTATCACGGTGAATCATCACGGTGGTGCGGGTTTAGACCAACATGGAATATCTTCCAAAATTACGAGCCACTGGCTTCCTCACCGACTTTATCCAAAGCTATGAATTACGATTCCATGGTGGATCGAGCTATACACGTCTGTTTCGTGGATCTCAAGAAACAAAGACTCCCAATCGTGAACACGCACTCCACTTGTAGAAAGTGAATCTTTCGTGTCGATATCCAATTGGCATCACGGTACCCTTCAAGCACCGGGATATCTCGTGAATGCAGCCCATGATTTTGAGTATACTCAAGTATCTCAAAACTCTCACTAAAGCCTTCCAATGCTCCTTGCTTGGATTGCTCGTGTAACGACTCAATTTGTTCACGGCAAGCTATGTCGGGTCGGGTGCAATTTGTAAGATACATCAAACACCGATGACCTTAGCATAGTCTTCTTGCCCAATGGTTCACCCTGTTCTTACTCAAGTGAACATTGAGCTCAATGGGTCTTAGCGGTAAACTATCAAACGCGTTGAATTTCTTAAGCACTTTCTCGACATAGTGAGATTGTGTCAAGACAATTCGTCGATCTTCTTAGAATCTTGATTCCAAGAATCACATCAGCTAATCCCATGTCCTTCATGTCAAAATTTATATTTAACATGCGTTTGTGTCATTAATGACTTGAGTATTGCTACCCATGATCAACATATCATCTACATACGGACACACTATAACATAACCATTATCGGTGTTCTTAACGTGAACACATTTATCACACTCGTTGATCTTGAAACCATTTGCCAACATTACATTGTCAAATTTCAGTGCCATTACTGTGGCGCTTGTTTCAAACCATATAGAGACTTCACGAGTTTGCATACCTTACCCTCTTCGACTGGTACTACAAAACCCCGGGTTGCTCTATATATACCTCATCCTCGAGGTCACCATTCAAAACGCATCTTAACGTCCATTTGATGAATCTCAAGATTGTGCAAAGCAAAGAATTATGCGAGAAGCACCCTAATAGACGTAATCCTCGTCACGGTGAATAGGTATCGAAGAAATCGTACCTCTCTTTGTTTAAACCCTTTGACAACCAAACGGGCCTTATACTTTTCAATTGATCCATCCGCATGACTTTCTTTTAAGGATCCATTTGCATCCTAAGGGCTTACAACCTTCCGCAAATCAACCGGCACCCAAGTGTGGTTCGCAGAATGGAATCAATCTCACTTTGAATGACTCTCGCCGAGCATTCCGTCGCCGAGCATATGCTACTTTGATCGAAGTTGGTTCTTCGTCCAACATGAACGCAATATAGTCGGGACCAAAATCCTTTGGCGTTCGACTCACCGCCACGTCTCGGTTCCGACCCTCCGGATCGGACCTCGATCGCTTATGCGATATCGGTTCTTCCTCCAAAGGTTTAGAACTCAAGCTTCACCATCGTTCTATTGCTAGAATTAGCTTCACTTTATCCTTATCTTTACTGAGGATAAACACTTTCAAAGAATATAGCATTCCTTGATTCAATCGTCGTCCCCACAATCATATCCGTACCTCGACCGTGGATCGAAACGATAGCGCCGCTGTTCAGTGCATACCCAATAAAGATACAATCGATCGCTTTAGGTCCAATTGTAACTTGTTTTGGAAGAGGCACCTCAACCTTCGCCAAACACCCCACACTTTGAGATATTTGTATGATGGCTTTCTTCCTTTCCACAACTCGTAGGAGTGACATCCTTACCTTTGAGTGGAATCTTGTTCAAGATGTAGTTGGTCGTCAAAAGCGACTTCCCCACAAGTTCAGGGCAACCTCGAACTAATCAACAAAGCATTCATCATCTCCTTAAGTGTTCGATTTTACGTTCAAAGAACGCCATTAGGCGAGGTGAATAAGGTCGTCGTTTGATGTATTATACCACTTTCGTTGCATAATGCCTCAAACGAGCTACATATTCTCCCTCTATCACCGAGCAGTCTTAATTCGACGATTAATTGATTCTCGGCCGTTCTTGAAGTTTTAAAAGCTTCAATAGCACCGTCTTTACTTCTTAGAAGGTAAAGATAACAATATCTTGTGCGATCATCAATAAACGTGATGAAGTACTTTTACCACCTCTAGTTTGTACAAACTTTAAATCACACACATCGGTGTGAATAAGTTCTAGAGGCTTAGTGCTCCGTTCTACCGAATGAAGCGGTAACTTAGCCATTTTGGCTTCCACACAAACCTCACATTTCGTTTGTGTATTAACTTCATTTAACTTTAGTAAATCTAAATTTACTAATCTTTTATTGCATTTAGATTAACATGTCCTAATCTACAATGCCATAAATCGAGCACTCGATCAGTAAGAGAAGTAGATGCTTTTCATTCATCATAATTTTGGGTACACTAGCAAGACACCATTACATTTAGTTTGAAAAGACCCCGGTGAGATAACCTCTACCAAGAAACTTTCCAAACTTAGTCAAGACAAACTTGTCCGACTCAAAACTAGTCTAAAACCTTTATTAACTAGAATAGAGGCGACACTAAGTTCTTGCGAATGTGCGGGACATGCAGACATCCTTCAATGTGATCTCAATGCGGACGTCATCTTGAGCACCACATCACCAACTCCGGCAACCTCGGACGAGCTTGGTTCCCATGTTGAGCTTCCTCCTCAACAAGCTTGTAGGTGGAGAAACGCATCTTTCGGCGCATACGTGCGCGATTGCGCTGTGTCGATGAACCATCCACCTTGATTCTCGACGTGGTTGACTTCTTCGGTCACCACAGCAGCCAAGTCATCCTTGTCCCATTTGTCAAGTCCTTCTCGACAACGTTGGTAACTTGCTTAGCCTTCTTCTTCTTAGGTGACGGCGGTCCCACTGTGTGGCCATGCTTGCCACAATTGTAATGATCCCGTCAAACTTACGGAAACCACCTTCCTTCGCCTTTATCTTTGACATTGGGACGAACACGTTTGTTGGAGGACCACTCTCTCCAACAGTTGGCTCAACATCGATCAAGCCTTTCCCTTTAGTCCTAGCTTCTTCACGTCGGACTCGATCGCGTCGACGATCAAGTCTTCAAGTGTCATATCCTTTCGCTTGGCTTAAGGTAGACCTCAAGTCTCTCCACCCCGGGGGTAGCTTCTCAATCACTGTAGCGACGACAAAGCCGTCCGAAATAGTGTGCCCTTCGGCTTGAACCTCGTGCACAATGAGTTGAAACTCTTGCACTTGGTCCATGATCGGTCGGGAATCGACCATCTTGTAGTCCAAATATTTGGCTACAATGAACTTCTTAGTACCTGCATCATCACTACGGTACTTCTTTTCTAACGCATCCCACATACTTTTGGATGTCGTTACAACAGCATAAACACTATACAAGCTATCTTCTAAACTACCAAGTATAAAATTTTTACAAAGGTAGTCGCCCGCGCCATTGTCATATCTTTGCTCGGATGTGAAAGTCCTTCACTTCACCCGAACGGCGGGCTCATCTTCTACCAAGAAGTTGGCGGCCCAACGTCGTGGTGAGAACAACATCTTTTTCGCCATCTCTTGAAGTCGGATCCTCCAAACTTGGTGGCTTCTCGGCGGCATCATCCTGCGGTATGAGCAGCGCCGAGATCGATCCATGACCGGATCCACCGGTGTTAGATCCCATGGATCCAACAATCGACCCAATCGAAAAGTGCGATCGTCGAACCAAATGAACCACTAAAAGTGGAACCAATTGTTGAACCACTAAAAGTGGAACCAACATCGACCCAAGGGTCCAATGGTTGACCAAGGCATCGAACCAAACATGACCGAAGCCATTGTGCGGGTGGCGGCAGGCAGAGCGGCGTGGCGGCGGCAATGGAGGCGGCGGCGGCGGAGGAGGCGAGTCGGTGGCAGGTACGGTCGACATCTCCAAGCAAAGGTATTATGTTTCGAACGTTTTAAGTCAATTTTAAGTCTGACTCCTTCGTGGCAAGTATTATCTCGTCTTGCGATTGTTAGAAAACGTTGTACATAAACAGTACAGAACTTGCCGGGCGATTACAACTCGAAAAGAGAAAAATAGAAGAAGATCAAACTAACAATGAACTTAAAACGATATAACAGAATTACAAATAACCGTATTCTAGATGCCGAGTCGAGGAGTCCTCTTTCCGCAAGACGAGATACGCCCGATAGTGCTCTCGGTTTTGGCGTATCGTCCCAAAGATGAAACGGCAACGTCTCGTGGGTGGCGACCGCAAACCAACGAGCTCCGTGAACCGGACGGAAGCGAGGGCGAGCTTCGACACAAAATATGAATGCGAGAGAGTGCTCTTAGGTATCTTTGGAATGCTTTTGCGATGAGGTAGCTTATCTTTGAGAGACATGTCCTATTTATAGGCGCGCCCCCTGGGTAGAAGCATCTTGGAGTAAACACCGCATTGATGTCGGGTGTTACGGAGTTATGTCCCTATCGAGTCTTGCAGCATTTACGGAGACAACGTGGGCACGTTTCCGCAGAGCCATCATGTCGGGCGTTACACGACGGTTACAACGAATCTGGACAACGCGTGCGTCCGTGTTCATTAGACGTATCCGGACGTCTCTTCAGTGCACAAAGCAGCCCAACGGATTGGGCCACACGAGTTGGGCCTCGGACCAACTCCATCGCATGACGAGCCCAACGATTGGGCTACACGAATTGGGCCCCGGACCAACTTCATCTTTGGGCTCGATCAAACGTTGATCCAAAATATAAGGACAATGGGCCACGGAACCAGGCCCACGAACCGAGCCCACGAAGCAAGCCCACGAAGCAAGCCCACGAACAGCCCAAAGACGGCCCAAAGACCACCCAAAGACCAAGATCCAAGATCCAAGATCCAAGATCCACGGACCACGGACCACGGAACCGAACCGAACCGGAACCGGGCCGGGCCGGAGCCGGAGCCAGGCGGAGCGGGCGGCGGGCGGGCGTAGAAGCTTTCCACCCATCACTTGTGCACATAATTATACTAAGTGTTCAATGAACCACTTATATGACAATTAATGAAGGTACATTAATCAATGTGGGATAAGGATTAATTAATCCATGCTTATCCCTTAAGCACAAAACTCCATGTTTAAGTGACCAACTTTGATCCATTATTTCTCACTCACCGAAATCGGTTTGAGAATGTGAATACACCACGATCATCTACTCAAAACGTAGATCGATCCTATGCCATTTAATTTCACAAAATTAAATGTTACGTCACTCAAAATCTTGGTCAAAGTAACTTCCTGACAACTTGACCATATATATAATATATATATATATATATACGCACAGATTTCCAACAAATGTAACATTTCTTATGCAGTATATATTTTATTTTAAAATATCTTGTATACTTGCCCTGCACTATTTTAAAGTAATCATGTCTTTCTCTTTGTAACCTCAATTGACACATGACATATAACCATCGCATGTCTTTTAATAAATTTAGGTCATCTTATTAGATGTGAAATAATGCTATCTCATACTATTATTACATATACTACCAAACATGAATGTGATGCATTAATGTAGAACTACATTATCATAAGGATAAAATGGTTTGCCTTTATAATACGTCTTTTAATTTTATAACATGGTTAATTTTCAATTATTTATGCCACAAACATTGACCAAATTTATCTTAAGGATATATTTATTTGAGCGATAAAAAACAAAACAAAGAGAGAAAGCAAAAACTGAAGGGGTGAACCCAATTCAATTTTCTTAAGGATATATTTATTTGAGCAATAGGGGATGGATAAATAAAAATAATTCAAATTAATCTCTATTGATCAATTTTAGATTTATTTAAATATTTTATCTTGCAAATAGTTAATTCTGTATTTTATTAATTTATTATGTCACAAAAAAAATACTCTAGAAAAATATAAAAATGGCCCAATCAAGGCCCACCGAGAGTACAGTTAAAATGTCAATACGCGCCAAAATATCGCCAACGTAACGGTGCAAACTGAAGGCGCGCGAATATTTAGCCACTCCTGATATTCTTATAAACTAACTTCTTCATTAATTAATACCTACTTACAGAATACAGCTTCTCTTCAAAGAAGTTGGTAGAAAATTTGCATAAATATAATGGATAAAGTAACTTATAGCTATTTTATTTTCTCCTAATTACTAAGACGATCCAATAATGTAACACGTAATATACATTTGTTGTAATTTTTCTAACCTATTTATTCATCGCACATATGCTTTAAAATATCTTCTATTTATGGTACAATCAATTTACATTTTTTTAAAATTGGTCTATTATACATTTATTCATATTTTGCTGGCACCATTAACCAGCTCTAAATTTCTATTAAACAACGATGATCAATAGCGTCTACATTATGCGAATGAATATATAAGAGTTTTTACGTTTTTTTTTCTTCCTAAAAGTAATTTTCACTTAGGTAACACCAAATAAAAATTCAGCACAACTAGGGAAGCTCTTGTTAGTTATATTAAATTCATCAAATTTCATGAGTGTTAAATTATTTGGATATGGGGCGGTTATATTTCATTAAACACATAGTTGTGAATGAGTATATTTTAATATATTTATAAGTTTACCATGCGTAAAATCAAATGCATGTCCAATGAGATAGTGACCATGAATAGATACTTCACCACCATAAAACTAGCCACGCACATCACTCATCTAAAAGAATGAAAGGAATATTTTAAACCTAATTATTTTACTTCCTATAGTGGTTAATGAAAAGGGAAAGCAACTATATACTTTATCTCTCTACTTTTATTTGGGTAACTTTTCTGGTAAATGTGAGTTATTTTATTTATATTTGTATAAAATTAATTGTCTATACTTTTATTTGTAGTCACAATTGTGAAAAAAAATATTTACGGAAACGCCAGATGGTCTTTGACCGTCTGGTTTTCTAAAATCATGTCTTATTAAATTTAATTCCACCCAGACCCTATCTGAACCTCAATTAATTGTTAGATCTTGACCCGCCTCTTAGCCAACCTCCAACGTCTTTTACAAATAATAAAAAGTATATTATATATTGACTAAAATAAAATATGTGAACTTAATGCTTACAAATACATGTAAAATTGTAAATTAGATGTTATGCGAAGTATATTATACAATGCAAATTATGTATATGTTAGCCTCTTCTGCTTAGTATGTATGTATTGTATATTAGTGTAATTTATTTAGCATACAGAACGTGTAGCTATAACAATTATCCTAGTAATGCCTTTACGAGCATAACTCAGTTGGTTAAGAACTAGCAGATTTGGAACAAGTTATCCTAGTAATATATAAAAAGTGGAAACAATGATAATGTCCCAACTTAACAACACAACATCTAAATTGTGAATTTTTTAGGTACCTAACTTTTGGATATTGTAACAAAAATGTATTATTCACCCCATCTACAATAAGTGTATCACTTATGTGAAAGACACAAGTTTCAATAAAATTATTAGTGAGTATTGTTTGAGTGAAAAAATGATCTCATCCTCATCTTGTGCTAAGTTGTGAATGGTAAGAATGTTTTTTTAGTAAATAACAAGTTGTTATGAGGTTGAATAATAATAAACAGTCTTCTAAAAAGAAAAGTGACACATTTTTTGTGGGTATCGAATAAGACAATTGTTATACACTTATCATGGATGAGAGAATGTTTTTTTTACTCTAAAAGTCGTTGTATCATGCCACAACATGGTTTCCTAACTCTAATTTCTCAAAGCACATACCGATAGTATTTTTAATGTTTAACCATTTCAAGTCTGAAAAGTTTGATTCATTATTCTTGTTATGTTCAAAAGTTGGGTATGGGTGTACTATTTAAATGTCCATTTGATTTATTTTCCTAGAAGAAATTATGTATATTAGATTTTTCTCAACATAAGAATTTTTTTAGAATTATGTATATATATGATACATCTAAAATAAAAATTATACTAAGGGGTAAAAAAGTAATAAAGTGGTTCCCTCCACATCTATATCCGAACCAAATTCCCTCCTTCCTTTCTCTCTCTTCTCTCTTTCCCTCGTTTTCTTCTCCATTTTCTTTCCCTCTTTTTTATTGCTGTCTCTCCCAAATCAGATCTCTCCAAACCCTCACTTCCGTTCTGCTCCCAGTTCTCATCGCCTTACACAATTATATTCCCTTCTCCCCCGCTCGATTTCGTTCCCTCTAAAACCCCGTAAACCTCAAATATCAATTGTTGAGAGCCGGAATTGATTGCATAATTCAATTTCGTGTTTGTTGACGTCTTTTGAGCTCGAAAGAAAGAGATCAAATCATGCAGCGGCAGCCGCCGGCGCCGTCTCCGAGTTCGAGAAAGCAGATGCCTTTCACTTCCATGAAGCCGCCGTTTGGTGGCGGCGGCGGCGGCGGAGGAGGCGACTACCACCACTTCGCTACTGGTGATGCTCGGCGGCCTGGACAAGAATTTGACGAGTCCGTTGTTGTCAAGAAGCGCCCTGTGAGTGTTAAGCTCTTTGGAGTTTCCTTCTTAACTTCTAATTGGGGTTTGTCGAGCATTACTGGTCTACTTTTCAGTTTTAGCGGCGTCGTTGAAACGGGCGTAGAGATTTTCTTGCGTGATTTGATTCTTTGGATCTATTGATCTTTTCAGTTCTTGAATTATATGAATTAAGTAGAGCGAGATGAATAGTTGTTGGGTTTTCTTGAGCATTGTTTGTCTACTTTGCAGTATTAGTAGTGTCGTTGAAACATGACTAGAGATTTTCTGGTGGAATGTGATTGTTTAGATTTATATGCTTTGTTCTGTTCTTGTATTTTGTGAATTAAATATAGTCAGATGAATGTTATCCGTTTTTTTTTCCAAGCATTCTTGTTTACTTTTCAGTTTTAGGGGCTCCTGGAAATGGGACTAGAGACTTTCTTGTGGGATCTCAGTGGATACATTTATTTTCTTTGCTCTGTTCTTGAGATTTGTGAATTAAGTATATAACCAGATTAATGGTGTGTTAAAATTTTGCAGCGAACAGGTTCTATTTATTTGTAGGATCAAGCATGTTGTAAAAGCTTGAACTTTGTTTAATTAAAGGGCCATGATGGAAACTTACATTTATCTGAATTATTTGATTAACAAACAATTTAGGGCCAGACTTTCATAATCCAGTGATTCTGATTCATCTTCAGTATTTTGTTTCTATGTTATTTAGGGTGGGTGATCTAGTGTTTGCTTCATCCATGTATCACTTAAGCTGAGTTGCTTGATAACCTGATCTGTTATTTTTGGATGCGTTGCACAATTGGTCATTCTCTCCAGCTCCTTTGTTCTACATTTGCAATTTCTGGGTGAAGCTTTAACTATTGCATTGATATGGCTCATCTAGGTCCAAGGGTACATCTAAAGGTTGACTTAATTGAATTTGTTCAAAACTCTGGGTGGAAGTAAACATTTTATGAGTTTTTGGTTATGCTGGTATAACTGGTTTTATGCTTGATTTCATCCCTAGATATTCTTGTATAGAAGTACCATGCTATTCCAAAAGCTATCTGGATTTTTCATGTTATGTAAGTTGTGCTGAAAGCCCTTACGGTGATTATTTTTCAAGACTATATGGTCAAGTGTTGTTGGGAATATACAATCAACTCGCCAAGTATGGCATAGAATGTGGCATCAAGGTGGAGGGAAAGCACATGTGGACGTCATCTTCTCTTGTAGCTTTAATTTTCACCACCTCAATCTATATGGCTATGGAGATAATAAAGTAAGAGGCAAAATCAATTTCAAAATCTTTTCAATGCAGAAGTGAAAGGTCTAGACTAAGTGATAGATTTCAAAAAATACAACTTTCCTAGTGGCTCTTATTTATTATTTATTTCCTTCCTTTCTGTCCTCATATAGGCAATATCTTTGAATTTTTCCCTTTGCAGGATGCATCTTTTGTTGAACCCTCCAAATATACATGCTTAGCTGAAATCCCTTTGCCACTTCTATCACTTGTTCATTTCATTGATGTTGTTTCACCCTTTTCTCGGGGCAGGCGTGCTGCATTCCTTCTCCACTGAGTAATGTCTATCATGGAAATAATCCAGTCACTTGTAATTTTTCTTTCTATTGGCTTTCAAGATACAAGATTGTACTTTTTCATTCCATGGCCTGAGAATATTTGAAGCATCTTAGAATAACTCTAACTCTGGTTTTTCAACATTATTTCTCTCAGTGTTTGGTCTTCTTCCTAGTCAATGTACACAACTGATTTCCTTAAGAGTTCCTCGATCTTCTTGCTTTACCTAGGTTTTAAGCTTAATGGTGTTGATGGAATTTAGGTTTTGGGACTTGGGAACAGTATTGGTTTGAATTTTTCTTTCTGATTGGTTGCTCGTCCATATGTGCTACTAATGTGGCTGATAAGATTGGAGTATTGGTCTTTGGTATTCTATGGTTTTGGAAAAATGACTTGGGTGTTTTTATAGATGAAACACTTTAAGAAATCATGTCTTTATGATATTATGCTCGTTAAGTATCATTTGTTTGGTCAAACTAAAGTCCTGAAATTGTATAGCATTTACCGTTTAACTATATACTTTAGGTGGATTAGCATTTAGAATACAATAATCAGTCTATATTTGGAGGATCAGGTTCTACATTTCAGCTGCATCCCATATGGACTATTGTCACCGTCTAGCATAAAATAACATCTAAAGACATCAACCATTTTGACAAAACTAATATTTGTGTAGATTCCAAGTGCCATAAATTAACCTTGAGAATTTATGCAGTGTGAATATGTGGACATTGTCAGTGTATTTCTTGTATATGAGTTTTTGAAAGAGCTGGAGAGCCTGATTGCAGTTAATTTCCAAGTGACATTTTTAATTTCTCTCAAATGTGTGATGTTTAACAGCTAAAATGATGTCTGCTTTTTGTTAAATTGTAACGAATATTTTGATGGATCTATTATGTGTTCACAATGAGCGTATAGATCCAGTTTATAATTCTATATATGAAACCCTTTCATTAAGGTTCTTCCAATGATCCATTATAGTTATGCTAGAATAATGCAGTGTTTTCACAGACTATATGAACGATGGTCCTTGGTGATTCCTTTATTCTTTTCGAGAAGCATAATTTGTTCATGGGTAATTTTTTTCTGCTTGCTGATTGTGGCTTGCTTATTTATTGCATGTAAGCCATTAAAGCGGAAAACTGGAGCAGCAGAATCTGAAGCGGAACCTGCTGACCATAATGCAGGTCCTGGCAATGTTACTGTCCCGAAAGGTTCCTTTCAGACACCACCATCTGCAAAATCAGGAAAACAAAAGGTTTCAAGGACAAAGGCCAACAAGGCTGGATCTCAGATTCCCATGCCAAATGTTGGTAAGGTTACTGTCCCGAAAGGTTTTGATCAAATTTTATCTTAGCTTAAATTCTATAGCATATCTGAGACTCACTGAACTGTAATTTATGAATACTCCTATCAAACTTTTTTCGTCCAACTTGTTGCCAATGGAGCGAGGAGGAATAACAGTTCTTAAACATTTTCTTGCAGGGTCTCCTAGTGGTAACAATCTCACCCCTGTTGGTCCTTGTCGTTATGATAGCTCGCTAGGTAAGAGAAATATCCCTGTGTTATTTTTCTATCGTTTCTCCCTTGCCTCTTGTTGAATTCATGTGCTTGTGTAATTCCCAATCCATTCAGCTTATTCGAGGATGAACTCATTAACAAATATTTTTCCTTCTCAGGTCTGTTGACAAAAAAGTTCATCAATCTAATCAAACATGCAGAAGACGGTGTTCTAGATTTGAATAAAGCAGCAGATACTTTAGAGGTAATTATGTTGGTAAGTAATGCTTCACTTTTAACCATGTTAGTTGCTGACACTTTTTCATTTCAACAGGTACAGAAGAGGCGTATATATGATATTACTAATGTTCTTGAAGGCATTGGTCTTATAGAAAAGAATCTCAAGAACAGAATCCAGTGGAAGTATGAAAGCACTCATCCAATATCTTCAAATTTAATTGTCTTCTGTTTCCCATTAGCATTTCGCTTGCCCTTGAGAATCACTAAGATAACACCAGTTATTAATTTTCCCTTCTATCCGACAGGGGTCTAGATGTAGCAAGACCAGGGGAAGCTGATGAGAGCGTACCTGCTTTACAGGTATATGGACGTAAAATGTACAAATTGTATAGCTTCACAAAGTTTTCTTTCGCGATTTCACTTCACTTTAATTGTCTTTTAGCTCATTTTTTCTTCGCTATTTAGCGTTTCTGGTAGGGTACCACCTGGATTGCCCCATTATGTTATTGATGAGTCCAAGTACCTGAGTCAGAGTGAAATATTTTTGCATCATACGATATCGAAAGCATCATTTAGTAATTGTTCATATGAACTTCTACAAAATTTCTGGGGCAGCCACTATATCCCAACGCAACATTGAGCAAGCATTATTGAATTGTATTTCTTGCCTCAGTGGCCAGTGCCATCAGTCTTCTTTTAATGATGATAGATAAGTTCTTGAAACTACTTGCTTTCTTCAGGAAGAACTTGAAAATCTGAACATTGAGGAGCGCAAATTAGACGATCGCATAAGGTCATAACCCAACACTTCTAAAATTCAATGTCAAAAAAAGTACTTCCTGATATACCATTGAGAGTGATGGTCTTCTAATAAGTTCTTTTTTTCCCAGAGAAATGCAGGAAAAGTTGAGGGGCCTGAGTGAAGATGAAGGGAATGAAAGGTAGCATACCGATCTACTACCTATTTTTCATGGAACTAACCATTTTAAGCTGAGTTGGGGTATGTTGTAACCACTTATCACATATGTTTGAAGGTGGCTTTTTGTCACAGAAGAAGATATAAAATGCTTACCCTGCTTCCAGGTATGAGCTTGGCAACTGTTCTGTACCTTACCCTATGTCGAGTCTTTTAGATCTAAAATGTAGCTATGTTGTGTCTGCCAGAATGAAACTCTTATAGCAATTAAAGCTCCCCATGGCACTACTTTAGAAGTTCCAGACCCTGATGAGGTAATTTCATCTTCCTTACGTTAGGACAACCGAAACAGTTCTAATGTATCTACTTGTGAACATTCGTTACTCAACCTCCTACAGGCAGTTGATTATCCACAGAGAAGGTACAGAATAGTTCTTCGGAGCACAATGGGGCCTATCGATGTTTACCTTGTCAGGTTTGTTTCTTCGCTCCATAGCTCATCAGAATGTAGTTTGATAATCTGATCCGTCCTAATACTCGATGTGTTGTTTTATCACATTTATTTCTTCTTATTCTTCTTTCCTTTTTCCATTCGTTAAGCCAATTTGAGGAAAAATTTGAGGAGATTAGTGCTGTTGAAGAACAACCAAGCATTCCTGAGACATCAGGTGCTAATGATTATGCTTCTGTAGCATCTCCAATGCCGGAAACTGGAGGAAATGAAACTGCTGTGCAGGGAGTAGAAGCTCAAAGGATGTGCTCGGATGCGAGTACATCACAGGATTTTGTGAGTGGAATCTTGAAGATAGTGCCAGAAGTTGATGTAAGTCACTACAGAGGAATATGATTTTAGTTTGTATATGCTGATATAAGAAAAGAAATGTGTCACATATATAGAGATGGGAAGGAAACATGAATCTTGCCTTCTCTTTTAACTCTAATCTGATATCTGATTTCTGCAGATCGGTGCTGATTATTGGCTATCGTCGGATGCGGATATAAGCTACACTGACATGTGGAGCATAGAATGTATCCTAGTATAATTCTTTATGTCATGTTTTAGTTTCATTCTTATCCAACACTACATGTTTCACCACTTTCCATGACTTCCCACCTATAGCTGCTATCGACTGGGAAAGCTTGGATGTGCCTGATTATGCCACAGCAGGTATCACTACGCCACGAGCTCAAACTCCGCACGAAACACGACTGCAGCGTCTCCAAGTCAAGTTGTCGTGCCTTCTGCTTTGCCACCGGACCATATTCCACCTACATCCACAACCACGATGCCTTCTTCAACCAGGTCGACTGGGATTTGATGATGAATTTGGACGAAGATGCGTTTTTGTACATTAGAGAGTGAAAAGGTTGGTGATCTCTACCGATATAATGTAGATATGTTGGAGTAGTAGAAAGCTGTGGATGGTATTCTTGGCTGTACAGTTTCAGATTAGAGGGTACATGCAATAGCAATAAATCAATTAACTGCTGTGAGAATTTATATTATGTACATCATTCAACCACGAAAATTTCCTAGCACTATATATATATTTTCCTGTTTGTCATATAGCATTCTAGGTTAATGCTATTGATGATGTTTAGCATTCAGCTTCTGAAATCTCTGGTACCAAATCCATTTATATTTTTGTGAATTCCTCTAACCCTATTGATAGTTTAGTCTATTTTGTCAGAAGAGATTGTTATGGTTTTTAAGAGATTGTGGCTTCAATGCTAATGCATGCTCGGCAAAAGTGTTATGTTTTCCTTGTAAGTTGTATAATAAATGTGTAGTTGAACTGTTGAAAAAGTATATAATGAAAAGGATTACATATTAGCTACAAATAGCAATATATACACAGAATATTGCTAAAATATGTATCTAATTGAATAATATATTGCTAAAATATGTATCTAAATGAAATAAAATATAACTTCCTACTACAATCTTAAAAGTTAAAATTATACCGTACAAATTTATTATCCTAATTTATTTTGAAAGAATTACAATATTATATTTTTCCTCTAGAAAATATAATTGAAGGTATTTCGAATATCCCAACTCAAAGTGCATCAACTATATATTGTTACATTAGACATTTAAAATATTAAAAGAATGAATAAAAGTTGTTATTTGCTAACTACTTATTTATGGTTTAAATAGATGTACGTACTTTGGGTAAGTATATATTCTATCATAATTCTTAAGTTGAACCATTGATTAATGGCAAATATATATATATATATATATATATATATATATATATATATATATATATATATATACACACACACACACACTAAATAATTATTTACATTACTTTAGTACGTTTAATATCATCAACATTTTAGAAGAAAAAAATAATTTATTCTTTGTATTTTAATGTACGACAGTATATGTAGGTGTTGATAGGTAACTTGTAATCTAGATTGATGTATGTGTGAATAAGAAATATTGGGAAATAAGCAAATTGCATTCTTTCAAAATAGATAAAATACATTAAATAAAATATAATAGATCATATAGTTTACTGTATTATTCTCCACAAAAATTTGTATCATTCCTTCGGTGTAACAATGATTTTTTAGGTCGATTAATATAAACTAGTCACACATCTTCTTGATCAATCCACCAAAAAAGAAACAAAAAAAGAACAGTAAAATTGTTTGAGTAGCATACTTAAGTCTTTAATCATCTTCAGTTGGGAGAGGAAGAGCCCTCGTTGTTGTTAATTGATTGGGAAATAAGCAAATTGCATTCATGATTTATTTCCATATTTCAAAAAACCAAATCCAATTTCCTTTCCTACGAACTCAGCATCTATAAATATTTGTGTTTACTATAGAGTATATCAGAAGCATTATTTATCTTACGATTATATTTTATATAAATAAATCATGTCTTTAGAAACTTAGATTGATATAATTAGCCAAAATCTAAATTTAGTTCTCTTATCTAAGACATTAAAGGTAGAACTACAGCCTGAAAAATATTTAGAAGTTGTGACTTCACTTTTAAACATTGAAATTCCTTCAGAATAACTTCACCTTTAAACATTTTTCCCAAAGACATCGGGGACTATAAAAATCGCCAAATTGTTAATAATGACTAGTTGAACTACGTATAAAGACCTTGTTGAATTGTAACAATTTTATTTTTGAAACGACGTCGTTTGATTTTTAGAATACATGGCTACATAACAAAAATATATCGGCCAATTCAAAATCGTTAGAAGAAAATTTTAGAATCTTGAAAAGTATACGAAACATAAAGTGATATTTGAATTATTTACATTTAAAAATTGTGTCGAATTTTCAGGTTTACACTAATATTGTAATTTTTAAGATAATTAACCTTATTCCTTTTAATTGGAAGAAAAAGCGCTCAAACATATATATTAGACAATTTAAGGTGTTGTAAATGTACTAAATATGTTATCTCAATTTCAAAATAAGCTTTAATAATCTAATTAACTATTTCGCTAAGGTGTGGTAAGAGTGTAATATATACGATCAGCATTTATATATGACTTATTTTGAAAAATTAATGATCCAATTCCATGCTTGTCTCTTGGTCCAACCCTACCTTTAAAGACATAATCGCCTATTCATATTCTCTCTATTTGGAAATCTTCAAAGTTTCATCCCCTTAAATCCCAAATCTTTTTAACTTCACAACTATTATAACCCATTTCTACATTCCAAAACATTCATGCAAGTCACCAACTCCGCCACATGTCTTCCAGCAAGAGATGGGAGTTCAAGAATCTTTTCACATCCTGCTGTGGATGTCGGCCACCAACGGCGACCGACGCTGTCCAACCCAAAAACATCAAGTCCTTATCAACCTCCCCGCAGACGCAGATGGTCAGCCCTTGCCCGAAGATCAACGACAGCCTCGCCGTAGCCAAGGAGTCCGACGACCCGTATCGCGATTTCCGGCACTCCATGCTTCAAATGATCTCCGAGAAAGAGATATATTCTAGGATCGATCTTCAGCAGCTCCTCCGCTGCTTTTTGGACCTAAATCCGCCCCGCCACCACGACATCATAGTCCGCGCATTCATGGATATATGGAACGGCGGCGTCGCGGTTGCTCAAGGCGGCGAGGAGAGAACACCGCCGTGATGATTGGGAAAGGTGGTGTCGGCATGTTGGATGTGAATAAATTAAAAGTGAAGGTAGACTTGTGGTGGAAAAATAGAAGAATTATGAAATTGAAGTAATGATAATGGTAATTAAGTAGCTCTCTCTCTCTCACACACACACTTCTTTTGCTCTTTTATATGGTTGTTCTTTGTTTCGTGCAAGTGTATTTTTGATGTTATCATGTCACCTTGAAACCTAATGACTACAAATTTTCGTTTGCGCCTACTTACCTTAATTTGACAAGATAATATCCTTAAACTAAATGTGTATTTACCTTGTACGCATCGACCGCGGATTCTCATAAATACAAAAAAAAAGTTATATATACATCTATATATGCGTACAAATAAATGATTAACTTGCTCATCTCGACAATCGAACTTGGTAGTATAATTCCATCGTGAGAATAAAAAAATTATGAAGTTGCTGCGAAAGTTGATGAATCCATCTGAAAATTACCGAATCCAAAAAAATAGAATTTTCGTCCATAATGGGATTCGAACCCGGATGAAAAATGTCGAATTTTTGGATTCAATAACTTTCCCAGCGGATGCATCACCTTTCATAATGAATTCATTTTGTTCATAGCGAAATTTTATGGTTCTTAGTTCTCAGTTAAAAATGATTCTTATTTGAACATAATTCTATACATTGATACACATATATGGGTCAGGGTGGGTTCTGTTAATTCTGATTAGCAAGGAATTAGTTCCTATTGTACATATATCAATTTCCACAATGATTATAATCTATAATAAAAAAACATAGTAGAGATGGTAGTGTAATTGCAGTTAACATATCAGTTGAAAGAAGGGGTTATGCTCATTCTAATATTGTTGTCTATTTCTTTGGCGAACTTTAATCCATGAAAAGTTCAAAACTACATCTTCTTTCTCCCAAGTAGAAGAAACTAATATTAAAAGCATAAGAGATATTCATTTCAATTGAAAAAGTGAAACTATACGTACGATATATTTTATGTCGCCGGCCAATGGTTAGACAAAAAGTAGCTTAAAAGGGAAAAAAAGAAAACTCATGTAGCATTAGCAGATAAAGTAGTCTTTAATTCTGAAAATTATAGAAGAAATTTTAATATAGAAAATGGATCATATAAGAACTAAGAATTAATGTTATTCTTACTTTTAATCATGGGTTGTATATTAGGGCACACAGTCACTGTTGGCACAATTGCGTTGCAGCATTTGTGGGTTCCATTTATATTTTTCTATTGCTTCTATCTGATCACAATATTTGTGTTTCAGTCATTCTACCTGATTTTTATTTTTATTTTTTTAATTTAGGAATATCAAAATTTATGAATTATATCAGATTTAATAGACGATACGATAGTATATATCAGATTTAATAGACGATAAGATTTCAATAATCTATCAAGAAATTTGTATATTTTTGAATTATAACTTATATTCAAAGTGTTTTTGAGATACACAATAGAATATACTCTATAAATATTATTTTGCGAATAAACATCTTATTTGAACTTGTTCTCTAAAAAGTGTAATATTTTAAAATTTTATAAATAAAATATATCAAAATTTCAATCTATCCTCAATATATATATATATATATATATATATATATATTATAAAAACTTTTGTTATTCTAATAAACATGAGAATAATGTATTTCAAAAATGAGAATAATGCATTCTACATGAAAGTTATTGAATAAAAAAAACTCATCCAGCAAAGTATTGCATCACTATAGATCTTCGCAATCTAATAACTAAAAATAATTCTGACGTTCTCATTTTAAATAAAATTTTTATTTGATCTACTCATTTCCACGTAATTGATTTAAGATTATGAATAACATAAGATAATTATTGGAAAACTAGGGAATGAAGAAGATAAACTTTGTTTTCTAGGGCAAAGAGCCCTTTATCCTAAAGAAATGAAAGGAACCTGAAAACAAAACATATATTTAAAAAATTGGTTACTAATAATCAACAAATTGTAATAGTTTTGATATCCTAAGTCCTAACCCCTAAAATCCTACTTAATCAGTACAATTGTAATTCTAATCCATACAACACTCCAGCATATTTTTCAGGACTCCGCTCCGCAAAATACACATCCCTCATCTTCAAAAAAGCGTGACACGTCAGCAAGCTATCCGAACCGGCCTGATGGCACTTCCCCACAACCCGGTCCACGCCCAGAGCCCGGGCCACCCGGTCCAACCCTCCGTGGAGGCCCCCGCAGAAACGCATCAGATGCTTCACGTCGTACACGTTGCTCCCGAAGAACGCCCGCAGCACCGCCAGAAACCCGCCGAGTGCGGCGGGGAGGGGGCGGCGCGTGAGGACCTTCACCAGGTAGCCGAAGTCGTACGCGCTGTGGAAGGTGACCCAGCTGACGGCGTCGTTGCAGACCAGCCCGGAGCCCATCATGAGCTCGGCGAACCGGGCCGAGTCGACCCCGCGGGACCGGTTCGCCTCGAAATCGATGCCGTGGGAGCGGAGGAGCTCGATCGAGTCGGGGGCGTGGGGGTCACGCGCGGCGTCGAAGTCGGAGAAGTTGAACTGCCAGATCCCGGGGGCGGGGAGGTTGCCGGCGGGGTCGGAGAGGGTGAGGCCAAGCTGGATGAGGTCGAGCGCGTCCACGTTGGCCTTGAGGGTATCGTAGTGGTCGGATGAGTGGCGGTGGTGCGGCGGCGGCGGCTTGAAGATGATGCCGGGGAACTCGGTGTCCATGGAGATGAAGGGGTAGCGGTCGATCAGATCCGAGATCAGCGCGAATTCGGATTCCAAATTGTCGGACCATACCTCTCGGATCGTTACTGGTCTGATAGGGTTTCCGGTCGCCATTGTTTCTGCAGAAAATTGAAATAGAAGATGTTGAAACTGGTGCAGAGGGTAGTTTATATATACGGAGGAGAGAGAGAGATGGCGGCTGATGCTGCTTGGAAAGAGGGGGTAGAATTAGATGTGATGCGTTTTATTAGAGAAACGATATTACGATTTATTAATAGCAAAAATACATGATTTTAACACAATAAATTGATTTTATAATAATTTTAATTTAATAAATTAATAATATCTCACTCAAGTTTAATGAATTAATTTTGACACAACACAAATCAAAAACGTCATTGAAAATAATTTACAGATTACATGTCGAAAAATACGTACACGCTAAAATTGACACAAAATCAATTCATTAAGCAAATCAATTTATTATATTTGATTAAATTATTACTCCTCCGTCTCGCTTAAAGTGTCTCTTTTCTTTTGGACACGAGTATTTAGGAGAATGATATAAAATAGTTAAAGTGTTAAAAAGTGGGTATGGTCCACACTTTTTAAAGGGATAATTATTTCCTAAAATGGAATGAGACATTTGTAATAGGACAACCCAAAAAGGAAAGTGAGACATTTTAAATAGGACATAGGGAGTATTAATTTATTGGGCTAAAACATCACAAACTAGAATTATGTATTGTTCTTTTATTAATATATGAGAAATTGAAGCCTCGAAAAATAAATAATAATAAGTCAAAAATATAAAAAATAAGTCAAAAAATATTGCGGGCCATTAACTATCCAAATTCATCTATTATGAGTGTATTTAAGTGTTCACTGTTCAAGGCGTTTCTATTTTTGACTATAATATAATTTCATAATTCAACTAATTATGAGAGTAGTTTAAGTATTCACTGTTTAAGGCGTCTCTATTTTTGAAACGAAGTCAATTTCATATTTTATAAAGTGTAACATGTAGTAATTAGTTATTAATAGAAAATTGGATATTTTTAAAATTTATGGCAACATGATAAAAAAAAGTTAAATATTGGGTGAAGAAAATGTTTAGCACAATGCCAACCGTATTGTTGGAAGAAATAATTCGAGTGGTGGAGATAAGAAAGGTTTATGAATGTTAAACGGGTTTTTAAATAATCGAACATAATGTTTATGCAGTAGAAATTAAAATTTTATTCTCAACAATAATGAAATTGAATGTAATTATATGCATAATTGAAATATCACACATATAAAAAGAATCCACAACTATGGTACTCACATGATTCCCTTCTTCGTTTGTAAGATTTAAATCCAAATCTATGGTATCTACACCATTCTCTTCTCCGATTACAAATCGGACTCAACAACTATAATATCCACGTGGAATCAGTCTCCACTTATAAGATTTGAATGGAATCGATATCCGCTTGGAAGGTCTAATAAAAAATGATATTCCAACTTCAATATATGCTTCTACTCAAGGAAAGGAATTTGTTTTAGTTGGAAGCTCTAAGAGAGTTTTGAGTAATACTATCTTTCTATGTGCCTATCAAATTGTGGAGCAACATAATGTATTTATGATAGAAGAGTTACTTGTGCTCCAAGTTCCTTTTAAACCCTAGCCCACTAGAGCCCGTAAGCCTCTTGGTGGGCTTCCTTATTTTATAAGTAATCCAATGTATTTAGGCTCAAAATCTAATATAACTAAATTAAATTATTTCTATCAAGTAAAATAAACTCAATAACTAATTAAATATATACTGATATTCCACCAACCATATTAACTTTTATTTTTCAACGTTGGGGAAATCGCCTCCAAGTAGTACTGCAAACGCTATTATAAACCTACGCAATCCATGCAATTGTTTTACTCCCTCCGTCCATTATCTTTCTTTCAAATTAAATATTTAATGAGTTTTAATAATTTGTTATTAACTTTGGGGCCCAAATAGAGATATTTAGTTAGTGGAATTTGGGTCCCACTTTTATTTTGTTATTTGTTATTGATTTAGTGTAGAAAGTGGAATTTGGAGATCCCTAATTAAACTTTCCTTCCCAAAAACCAAATTGAAATGTAAAGAAAGGTTGTGGTTGGGAAATAAAGTAGACAGAATATAAAGAAAATCCATGCGGATTGGAGTATATGTTATGAAAAATAGATTAAGGTATACATAATAAATATAGACATGCTTATAACATAAGAATTAGATTAAATAAAAAAGTTATGAATATATTAAATTTATATACAAAGATGGCAAAAAACTTATAAGCTTCATTATAAATATTGCAGTTCTCTCTTATATACCAAATTTGCCAACATATATTGTTCATGCTTGAGATTTTTTCTTTAAAATTCACTGAACCCGCAACCGTTACTTTTTATGCATATAAAGTAAACCTCACGTTCAATTAATGGGGAATTCACAGCTGCTATTTTTTTTAAAATCATAAGGAACCCATAAACGTTACTTTTAGTGCACATTGGATAAATCTAACATTCCTGTGCAATAGCCTATAGACTCAAACCTATAAAAATATTAATGAAATTCAAACATGTGATATTTTTTTTGGCCCCATAAACCCACTTTATCACTTGGCCATAACAAATGAACAAAATAATTCTATATGAGCTGTGAAATCCTTAAGTTGTAATTTATCGTTAAGTGGTCACTTTTGTAGAGGCATGATGTTATCCATATGTATATAGATAGGTAATATACAACATTATAAGTAAGACTTATATTAAGAAGTTATGCTAAAACTAATAAAGTTTGATTAATATCTGTAAATTCCAAAATTGAAATATAATTCAAATTCAATTAATCATCAAAATATGGTGGTTGGACCAATTAATATAGCGTACATATTTATTTATTTATTACTTATCACGCAATTAAAATTCTATTAATATGTCGGATTGTGTCATTACTGCAAGTATCTTATATATACATAGTATTCTTTATGTTAAGAATTTTGGAATGAAATAATAATCTGTATCGAGATAATACAAATGTCCAACAATAGAACCATACTTATTCGATAATTCAAAATTATCAAACAAGTTACATTGAGTAACCCTGCACATTAGCCATTACATATTATATAGCATTAGAATGATCGACTACTTTTCATTGCACATAAATATCATGCTAGCTAATTGTAAATAAGCATTTTTATACACATAATTATTTTAATTAATTTAATACTATACTAATGTTGGACATTATGTGACTCCCAAAACATTCAATAATTTTTAATAAAACATACACTTAAGATTCACATGAATATATTTTGGAATCGGAGGGAATATCATAATTTATTACAAAATCATCAAATTTATAGATTACATAAAAATCAAAATCTTATTTGTTATTTTTCCTTTGACTTCAAAGAGATTAATCAAATTAATAAATTAAGCTTTCATCTTTATGTAATTTTAAAATTTGATTATTGTGATTATAATTTGTGAGATATAAAAGATAAAACAAAGTGAAAAATGTAACAAAATAAAGTTGCATATCAAGAAAGAATCTTAAAAAATAAAATTACATAAAAAATACACATAAGTAATGTACAACATATCACTCCTCTCACTAATATAATCAATGACCTAACTATTAAAATCGTGAAGATAAAGGAAAAGAGGAAATGTTGATGCGTTAGCCAACACATTTTATTTGAAGCCTATCAATAATTTAATTACTTGGAATGGAAGAAACTATGAAGTGAGAAATAATTAAAAAACAATCGATTATATTAAATTTACAAAAAAATAAAAAAATGGAACAGCAGTCGGATCTCTTTCGCGGTTCGGCTCCCCCTCCGCCGCCTCGTCAACCACGTAGCCCACCGCCGTAGGCTCGTAGCTCCACCCTTACTCCGCCGGTTAGCAACTGCTAGTCCACTTCCGAACCGCTATAGAGACACGCACTCCCTCGATCCATTTTCTTATGAATTTCCCGCGATTGAACTAGTTAATACTGGCGTCTTCAAATGGCGTGGAGGGCTGTTGGGAGAAAGGTTACTTTTTTTCCTATTTTCCCGAGACGCTCCGAAAAATCCCCAAAATGAAAGATGTCGAGGATGAAAAATGTCCATTTCTTGGCATTCAATTGTTTTTTTCACTCGAAATCCCCCTTTTTATTCATCAAGAAAATTCGTGTTTATATGTGATTATCAAGATTATAATTCGTTTTATTGGTGCTCAACTTCGTCTCTGTCAATGTTAGTGGCAAAAATGTCTAACACTCAGTTGGGTTGAATCTTCGTGCAGGGTATTTCGGCTAGTTTTAGTAAAGCATTGACTAGATGTTCAGCTGCATCAATTTCGAAATGTGAAACTCAAGATTTTGCCAGAGTTCTATCTGCTACACTCAGACATTTGCACGGTATAATGATGGTTATTTGCTGATTAATTACTCATAATTGAAGATCTATTGATGATTTATTCTTTTTTGTGGTTGGATGTTCATTCTCGCTGAAGGTTATCGTCGTACTGTATATTACATTACAATTGCTGCAAGTTTGTATCAGTCGAGACAAGCATGCAACTTGTGCACTGCATATAGTTAACGACACCGTTTTTCTTTTTACCAACTCAGTAATCTGTGGACTATTTGGTTGGAGAATTTGATTAATTGGCAACTGCTATTTATTGGATACCGAATTTAATTTTTTGGTTACTGGTTGTGTCCAATTCTGTTTCAGGTAACACTGCAGCATTTTTAGGTGCTCACAAAGATCTCACCTTCTCAGCCAGAAGATGTTTAATTAGGTAATTATGCTTTATTACTTGTTACATTACCTAATAATCAATGTAGCATGAATTCTTGATTATTGTTCAACTTCTATTGTACTCATTTTCTGTAAGTGTGCCTCTGTGTATTGTGCCACCATCAGAGCGCAGAGCCCTGTAATAACTTATTAGGCTTGTAGATCCATGATTTCTTCATCTTTACCTTACAACATGTAAGCTAGAAGAGATGACTTGGTCGTTATCTGTTCAAGTAATTGTTCTAGTATCTCAAGCCTTGTTGATTCAAGATTACTAGAGTCTCCTTTTCTATTTGAAGCTTGAGATACTTGAAAAGTCCACTTAATCCTGAGATGAGACTAGTTTTACTATCAAACAGTTTTTGGTTGTTCTTATAATCACATTAAAAACTGCTTTAAGTGTTTGTTGAGTCGAATCTCTTTAAAACGTTTTACAAATGTTTGAAAGCTTAGAAAAATGTTGATCCATGTCCTGTAACACTTTCTTAAAATGAAGTTATCAGCTCCTAAATTAATTAAGTATATTGGGTCTTCAAGTTCATAATTATGGTAGATTAAATACCTGTGAAGAAAAAAGGTGGTTGTAACTTGTAACTTATCTGAGCTAATGCCTTTCTTCTTGTTTGTACTATTACAAAATTGTCTTTGTTTTCCAGACTCCTGATCTAAGCTAATTGCGGAAAAAAATATCTAGCACATTATCAGTTTGAAAACATATACAAGATAATATGTACGTATAAGTTTCTAAAGAAAAGCCTTGTTAGACCCCTTTCTAGTTGGATTATTTTCAAGTTGTGTGACTTATTAGTAATTGCAAATATTACTAGGTTTCTTCTGAAACTGTGTTTGTTTGGAGCATCAGCCGTATTTACTTCATCTTGCAAAAACATCCCATAAAGAAAAAAAAAAACAAGATGATGATTGGATGGATATAATTCTACTAACAACTATGAGTGCCATTGGAGGTACAGATTGCACTTACAGTAGGTGAGCACACACATATCTTTTGCCCAAGTTTGTCTATGGAGATTTTCCATCTTATTTATGCTTTCCTTATACGTTATAGACTTATAGTTTTACCATATCATCATACTTCTACTTTTTTCTTTGGTTTTATATTGTTTTGTGATAGGTTTTTGAATTTAATTTTATGCCAAGTTTGCATGGGCTAGGTTGTAACTTGTAAATGAATCCCTACTTGGGGGGTCTTGGTTCGGAAAAAGGTTTGTTCATGTTTGCTTAGTGAGGCTCATTAACATATATGAGTCAAGCTTCAGCTTGGCAACACTCTGCTTGTCAGCTCATTATCAAAGTCATTAATTTACTCGTCAACTAGTTTGAAAATTTTAAATATATAATTTGATATTTAACTTATATTTTTGTGCCTCACCAGTGATAATTATTTGCTTGTCTATATATTTTTAGCATAAAATAATTCATCTTTTAAGGAAACAATATAACTTTTATTTAATTATACATAGAGAACTCATTTAGGCTTGAATAAACTTGTGAGCATTGATTGTGTTTGGTAAACTAGTGCAGGCTTGATAATAGACGAGCCAAACTCATATTTTCTTATACTTGGCTCTTGGTTCAATTACATCCGAACTTGGGGTGGGCTTGTGGACTTCGCATTTTGCACATGAGCTGTATCCCCTATATATGTAATATAGTTATTTGTGTGAGCTTGAAGAGTGAAAAGAGTTCTACTCGCCTATTCGTTTCTTTAGCAGATGGACATGATCTAATGACCCCCTAACACTTCTCCTTTGTTAGTTTTGAATTGACATCGGGAGAGAATCCAGCAATTCTTGGTTGTGAATTCCTGAATTAGGTTGTTTACTGTGCAAAAAAATTTGTTTGGTCAGTTCATACCATCTATAGATAGTGCGTTGAACTAAAATTTTAACTCTTCCGTGTTTTAGCAGTAACATATTGTTCTATGGAGCTAAGGTCCAAAAAAATGGAAGAAAGAAGCGAACCACCAAGTCTATGTTCTACCTGATCCCTCTTTCATAGCCATGCATCTTTCCGGCTAAGGAATGGGAAATCTTTTCCATTTCTTTGTTGATTTTACAAGTACTTCTTATTTCCAGCTTAAGTGAAGCCTCAACTGTCACATTATGATTCAGAATTTATGTTGATCTTGAGTTGTGTGGAATAAGTGGCATTAAGTGCATAGTACACTGATAACTGAAAAACATGGGAGTATCATTTTGGAAAGAGGAAATGAGGTTACACTACCTACTGGCAGAAAACTCTTCTCTGTTAGATTCACACCTATGACTGTGTATTTATGCAATGTTGAATTACTCATCATATAAATATAGCATGCATCATGTTCTATATGAGCCTTGATCTCGCTTAAATCTCAGAAAGTGCTTCTCTTTTGTGTTTCTTTTGCTGGGTTTAGATACCTGATGGGCTAGTCAGTTAATCTCCCTGCATTACTTGAAGTTGTTAGTATGGATGATGATAGAATATCTCTTCTCAGGTATGTCCATGCAAGTCCAGAGCTTCTAGCTAGACACAAGGGGGGTGACTCATTGGGTCTACAGAGTTCCAAGAGACCGAAAACTGTAAGTAGTGGGAAGTTCTCAAAGAGAAAGAAACAGGCCCAACCTTCAGTTGAGACCCCGTATGTGCCTCCTAAACTGACACGAACTGCAAAATCTTTAGATAAAACAATTGAAATATTTGAAGGAATGACCACTGTAGAGCTTGCCAAGCGTTGTGGTGAGACTGTTGCTACCATTCAGAACATCATCACAAATGTTGGTGAGAAAGCTGATTCAGAGTTTGATTCTCTCAGCATCGACATAGCAGAGCTGGTTGCAATGGTAATCCCTTGGATTTGGATGTTATGTCCTGACTTCAAATTGATTATTTTAATTTGTAAGAAACTGTAAAAACGAATCCTGGGTTTCAAAAAATTCTATAGGGAGTACAGTATGTAACGAACATAGGAGTATCTTTGGTTATTTGCGTTTAGACAGCATTTCAAACACGTCCCTGTAGAAGGATCCTAAAGACAAAATCCCTGAAACTAAAATTGAACTGGTTCTAAGAATTTGTTCATTCACTTCCGTCAGTAATTTTTTCCTGTTTATAAAGTCATAATCAGAATCTTGATGTCTTCAGGAAGTTGGGGTCAGTGTTCTTCGGATGCACTCAGATGAAGGCGTTCAAATGTTACCACGTCCTCCAGTTGTCACAGTTATGGGCCATGTTGACCATGGCAAGACGTCTCTATTGGATGCTCTTCGTCAAACATCCTTGGCTGCTAAAGAAGCTGGAGGCATAACGCAACATCTAGGTGCGTTTGTTGTTGGCATGCAATCAGGGGCATCCATCACTTTCCTCGATACCCCAGGCCATGCTGCCTTTAGCGCTATGCGAGCCAGAGGTGCGGCAGTTACAGATGTAGTGGTGCTTGTGGTGGCTGCAGATGATGGTGTGATGCCTCAAACACTCGAAGCCATTGCTCACGCCAAAGCAGCTAATGTTCCAATTGTTGTTGCTATCAACAAGTGTGACAAAGCAGATGCGAATCCTGAAAGAGTAAAAGTCCAGCTTGCATCTGAAGGGCTGCCATTGGAGGAGATGGGTGGAGATGTACAGGTTGTTGAAGTTTCTGCAATAAAAGGAAGCGGACTGGATAGTTTGGAGGATGCTTTACTGCTGCAGGCGGAGTTGATGGATCTTAAGGCATGCATCGATGGACCTGCCCAAGCTTATGTAGTTGAGGCAAGGGTTGATATGGGCCGTGGTCCACTGGCCACTGCAATTGTGAAGGCAGGAACTCTGAATTGTGGAAAGTATGTTGTTGTAGGTTCTGAGTGGGGAAGAATTAGATGTCTAAGGGACACGGCAAGAAATGTGATATCACAGGCTACGCCTGCCATGCCTGTCGAGATCGAAGGGTTAAAGGGGCTCCCGATGGCCGGGGATGACATTGTTGTTGTCGAGTCCGAGGAAAGAGCAAAGATGCTTAGTGAAGGTAGGAAAAAGAAAACTGAGAAGGACAGACTCATAAAACTTGAAGATGAGAGGCAAAAGCTGGAGCAAGAGATGCTAGAAGCTGAAGAAAATGAAGAGAATGAGGATGAAAAGGAGCGATTAAAGAGAGTTGAACTCCCAATCATCGTGAAAGCAGATGTGCAAGGCACTGTGCAAGCAGTCAGTGATGCATTGAAAACTTTGAACAGTCCACAGGTCTTGTTAATTCTTGAAATATAAACAATTTCTCTTGTTCAAGTATCTGTCCTTGGCTCATAGATTTGATCACTATTACAGGTTTATTTGAAGATCATCCATTCAGGAGTCGGGCCCGTTTCCCAGTCTGATGTTGATATGGCAGCAGCCTGTGAGGCGTGTATTGTCGGATTCAATGTTCGGAACCCCCTGCTGAAGTCCGTCTCGCAGCTACTCAGGCAAAGATTAAGGTATGGGGTGTCTCTGCTTACTTTGAAACAGAAATAAGTTGGAGAAGCTAGTTTTCCTGACTCGAGCAATAACGTATTATAGATAAAATTACACCAAGTGATCTATCATCTTTTGGAGGATATTGGTAACTTTATTGTCGAAAAGGCTCCTGGAACTCTCGAGACGCTGGTCGGCGGAGAAGCTCAGGTGCTCAACATATTTGCTGTTAAGGGAAAGGGCCAAAACAAAGGAGAGGATTTGAAAATTGCTGGTTGTAGGGTGATGGATGGCCGGCTCACAAAGACGTCAACTATAAGAGTTCTTAGAAGTGGGGAAGTTGTTTTTGAAGGGTGCTGTGCATCTCTGAAGCGGGAACAGCGGGATGTGGATGCCGTGGGCAAGGGCAACGAATGCGGGCTCATGATCGAGGACTGCAACGATTTCCAGGTCGGTGATGTCGTTCAGTGCTTGGTCAAAGTCAATCGGAAACCCAAGTTTGTCTCGTCGGAGAGCGGGACAGTTCGCATAGAATGCTGATAAGCGCGCCCTTTCGGAGTTTAGAGGCCCTGCCGCAGTTGGCCTCTGCCATTTTTGTTGATAGAGTGTTGTAGTTAGTCTTTCCATATGTGAATCGTATGGGAAACTCAGAATTGACTAACTTCAAGCGCCGGTAGTCGCATTTGCTTCTACGTACACAAATTTCGGAACATGTATCCTATTTTTAGATTAAATTCCGGAACACCAACATACTATAAGAAAATATCATAGAACCAACATTTCACCAACTTTTAACTGGTGCTACAGTGCCAAAATTTATAAAGTTCATGATCTTATATACATTCGATTTACAAGTCATGTTAAAAATTAAAATTGGAAGTCTGCAATTATCTTATGGGTCAAAAAAGGCAAATACAAACAAACACTAACAAATTCACAAGTATGCTACTGGATAAAAAGGTTGGATTAGAAAATTGATCAATCTTACAAAATAGGTCTATAAGGTCCCTTGTGAATTGTGATATTAAAATTATAATTAAAGTTCTCGGTATAATATGCAATTATGAAACAATGTTGTTTCAAATGTCCTGAAACAATGTTGTTTTCCATGTATTTCTTTAGTAGCCAAGTCAACTTTAATTTCGTTCAATTTTAATAGGTGTTGTAATTCACATGATTTATAAATGTCACTTTTTTTAATAAATTAAAAGCAATGTCATAGTCACAAAATTTATAAAACATGTACTTATAAATACAATTAATCCTGCCACAAGCCTCATAGCTTAGGGGTATTCATTCCGAAGGTGAGAGACTCATATATGAATCTCGATCCTCCATCCCCCAATTCAAAAAAAAAAATACAATTAATCCTTAAAAATAAAACAATGTGTTTGCATCAGTTGTAGATAGGCAAAAATTTGTGTTCATCTAAATGCGGCACATCCATCTAATAAGAGTTTATTAACTTTTCATTAGAGCTCACTAATCTCCTATTAAAATTTATTAATCCCCTATTTAATTATTAATTACAATAAATAAGAGTGTGCCGTACATCCGATGCATCGAAAGGCCAAAACCAACTCAGTTAGTTATTGATTAGCCATTCGGTGGCTCAAGGAATTTCGGGATTCCACAAATCTAGTGGTTAGTCCGATAGTTCTATCAAATTTAGAAAAAGGTGGATATGATTGACTAAAATATCTTTACCAAGGGCATAATCGCGAATAGAACAAATTCTGGGTATAAAACGCAATAAAAAGAAATAGCAAAACAAATCGTGAACATTAGTGAATAATTTCAAGAAATTGTATATCTGTCACTGTCACAATCACCATTGCCATCAGCTTAAATCCAATCCTTTGGCATTCAGTCCATCTCCACGATCTCTACTTCAGTATTCTTCCTGAGAATCGAATAATCCGACCCGAATCATCAACCCGTTCCGCATCCGAAGATGAACGACGCCGATGTATCGAAGCAGATCCAGCAGATGGTCCGCTTCATCCGCCAAGAAGCGGAGGAGAAGGCCAACGAGATATCCGTCTCCGCCGAGGAAGTACGGCTTCTCTAATATCTCCGATCGCCGGATTTTGTTGATCAGATTCACTGTTTTTTTTTTTTGGCAAATTGCAGGTTGATTTGATTTCGTTATTTGTGTAGGAATTCAATATCGAGAAGTTGCAGCTAGTGGAAGCCGAAAAGAAGAAGATCAGACTAGAGTATGAGCGCAAAGACAAACAAGTTCAAGTTCGAAAGAAGATGTGAGTTCAATTTGTTTGGCGAGCTAGTTTTGTGTAACTTGTGTGCGATTCAAAAGTAAGAATTTACTATTTTGTAGCTAAATTCTTCAGGATTTTGCCAATGTAGTATGTTTAAGATGCAAATTTCATTAGTATCTTACTATATAGAGTAAATTGAGTGATCCGCAAAAGTGATCGGGTTAAAATTGTGGTAATGTAGTTCCCAGTTGAATTTGAGATCTAAACTGAGTACTGTGTATAGTCGTCTCTTACGTCAATCTTCTGTTTGACTCAGAGTTTTGAAGTATTCCACTGCTGATATTAAATATGGCCGCATTTGGAAATTAAAACGTGTGAGACGCATGTAATAGGTATTGTGAATGTGTATAGATAAAATATCTGCTCAATTTTGGTTCTTGCAGTGAGTATTCTATGCAGCTGAATGCTTCTCGGCTCAAGGTTCTTCAGGCGCAGGATGATTTGGTCAATTCCATGAAGGAGTCTGCATCGAAGGAGCTTCTACGCATTGGCGGTGACCAGCAAAGCTACGAGCATCTCCTCAAAGATCTTATTGTTCAGGTTGGGCAAGCTGAGTCCTGAGTATAGTTAGCTTCTATGATTGAACTTCATTTTCATTAAACTTTCATCCAAACCTTTAACTGATTGTTGCAAAATCCTGTTATATAGATCTTTTTTATATTAGTTACAAATGTGAATCTGTGTGGAAGCAAAATGCAATCTTCAATTTTTGTAATCTACTTCATGACTATTTAAATAATCATTCTTTAGTTTTTTGTAAATAATCCTGAAATTTCACAAAACTATTTTAGTAGCAAGTGTTGCAACTATTTGATCCTGTTATATAGATCATGTTCTTTTTTAGGTTTATATAGATCATGTTTAATGAGTATAAAATTTGAATATATGTGAAAGCAAAATGCAATATTCAAATTTTTGTAATCTGCTTAATGACTATTTAAATAGCTGTTATTTTCCTGTATTTTCTTGAATTTCAGCACCAGTTTCTATCTGACAGAAACTTACTAATAAGTTGCAATTTGGTGTACCTTGCCTCTGACTCTTTTAATATAAAGATATTAAGTTATTTTTGAACTCTGAAATATTTACCTGAATTCATAAACTAATTCGCTTGCATTCATGCATCTGCCATTGCTCTAATGTATATTGTTGCATTACAGGGTTTGCTGAGGCTAAAAGAGCCATCCGTGTTATTGCGGTGTCGTAAAGCTGACTTACAGTATGTGGAGCCCATCTTGGACAGAGCAAAGGAGGAATATGCTGATAAGGCAAAAGTTCATTCTCCTGAGATCATAGTTGACCAAGTCTACCTTCCACCTGTTCCTTCTCATCACAATGCTCATGATCGTTTCTGGTAAAACTAAGAACTACTAAACTTACTGTACCATACCTTTGTAACAATAAATATGTGAAAATTTTATGCTAATGCAGCAGCTAAACAAACTTAGGCTACAATTACCTATAATGGTTTAGTCATATATCTCTCATGCTTGTTCTTGAGCATGTGATTGATAATTTTTCCAAAAACTGTAGCAACGTTTCGTGTAATTCCGTTCACTGTTTTCTGTTTTAGTTCTGGAGGTGTAGTCTTGGCTTCTAGAGATGGCAAAATTGTGTTTGAGAACTCTCTGGATGCTAGACTGGAGGTTGTATTCAGGAAAAAGCTACCAGAGGTATTCCTTATTCATTTCTATGAGATAACCTTACTCGTCTATCCATTTGTTGTAGTAATCAATATATGCAAGATCGTAAAATGTAAATTAGAGATCATGTTTACTTTCAGGAATCTCTTGTTTGATGGTCAGAATGTACGAAATACCTCCTAATTTTTATGCAGTAACCTTCCGCTCTCAGCTGTAAATATTCCTATTACCAAAAAAAGTGTATTTCATCTAGAGATCATTAGAGAGCTTCCGAATCAGAAAAGTTGTCGGGCATGAACAAGTTTTTGCTGAATTCATATATTATGTGCTAGTAATGCAGTAGGAGTTGAGGGCATGTAAATGTCCATATATAACATTGGGCTCTACTGATGTCCAACTTTTACTTTGGGGTTGTTGATCCATGTAGTATGTCTTAGGAATATGATTTAACCATAATGCTCATCTTTGCTACATGAGTGCCTAACCATGTTCACTTCTCTTACATACTCTGTATTTGTTGCAGATACGCAAGAGCCTATTCGGCCAGGTTGCTGCATGATTCTTGAATTCTTAATACTTTCCCGACTTGTGTTGGTTTCAATTGTTTCAAGCTTTTTCGGGTTTGATCTTGGCCATCGGATTCTATAAATTACATTTGATGACTTCTTCTGATATTCTTGTTACAAGTATATCGAGCGCCTGCTTTCCCTTCCGGCTTCCCCCCCTTCCAAAATATCTTATTGTTTAAAAGCATTGATATTTAATTATTCGTTGAACAATCTATATGTATTTATATTCCATCATCAATAAGCAGACCTACGATTTGTTGAATAGAGATAATAAACAAGATTGGGTACGATGGCCTTTCAATTGAGTGATGAATGGCCATGTTTCTTGTTCATTTGCACGCTTGAATATGTTATGTGATAAGACTTCTCCTTTTCTCAATCATGTGTGAGTTGAAGGCAAGATAAGTATTTGCTTCCAGTAGAGCTTATTATTATAGTGAATAATTGACATGTCCAGTTATATTTGCTGACTTATCTTTACTTTGTCTATAATGCGCAACAAACTCTTCAAATCGAGCATGTCATCGTCTGAGAGTTCAGCCTCTGGGATATATATATATATATATATAGGATTGGATCCAGGTGAACTCATTTTTTGAGACTTGAGAACCACGATAAAACGTTGAATATAATGCACAAAACAAGATAAAGTTTTGCATAACGAAAACTTTCTAAAATTGTTGCACAACAAAATAATTTTAGAAAGTTTTCGTTATCATAACTTTATACCGCTTTGCATCATCTTCAACCTCTTATGCATGGTTCGCAGAGTCGCAAAAAGATGTTCTCATTGATCCACTCCTATATATATATATATATACTCCTATAGGGTTGGGTTCCCGTAGCATCCGGTTCCCAGGATAGTATGTAGATCTCAATCTAGACCACATATTTTGTACACGTGGGACGCACCAAAATTTGACTTGTGGCAACCCATTTTTCGCTCGGGGCAAAATGGGAAGGCACCCATGGCGTTGGGTGCCCGTCCGTACTGGTAGGGAGTTCGCGTTGGGGTCTCCGCGGTACCGAGTTTGGCGAGAGGCACCATAAAACACGAGATAATGCATGAGAATAACATAACAATGCATGAAAATAACATAACAATACATTCAAAATAACATAACAATGCATCGCACACAACCAGTGTTGGGTGCGCGTTGTGTGCGCGCCGACGCTAGGTAGGGACGCTGGGTGCTCGTCGACGCTGGGTAGGGATGCTGGATGGGCTCCGACGCTGGGTAGGGGCGTTGGGTGTGCATCGACGCTAGGTTTGGGAAGAGCCACAACAAAACATAAATAATACATATGAAATAACATGTCACTGCATTTAAAACAACTAAATAATGCATTTAAAACAATATAACACTGCATCGCACCCAACCGGCGTTGGGTGCGTGCGACCGGCGTTGGTGGTGCTGGTTGTGCGAGCGGCGATGGGCGCGTAAGCTGGGCTGGTGCGCACGCTGGCGCTGGATCTTGTATGAGCAATGCTTTGGGGCGCATTTACAACATGCATTAAAATTGAAACTCGTATGCATGTTTGTGTTCAAGTGAATGCATTTTGTGTTCATTTGAATGCATTATTCAATTCAACTATATGCATGGTTTATTTTCAAATCACATAACAAATCAAATTACTAATCTAACCTTAATGAAGCGAAAATTAGCGAAATTAAGCTTAAAAAATCCGAAAAAATCTGAACCATAGGATCTATTAAATGAGTGGATGAGATTGAGTCTACATACTATCGGGGCACGGTCTATTTGATCCCTTCTCTACTCCTATATATATATATATATATATACTCTTTTAATTTAAATTTAAAATAAAAACTAAATTTCTCAAATTAAATAAAGAGATAAAAAAAATAACACAATAAATAGTAAAATATAATTTTATAACATAGTTATAGTGTTAATTAATTGTCATTATGTCTTTGGAGTTGCGCAAATTGACAATAATTCCTTATACTTTTATTTCTGTTTCTGTTTCTTCATCTTTTAGGTCTTTTTTTTCCTCGTTGCTATAATATAGAAGCATCGACACATACTCTTCATTCCTCTCTTCTGTCTTATACATCAAGAAAAGATGAGACTTCTCTCTCTCTCTCTCTCTTTAAAAATAATAATAAAATAAAATACAGGAGGGCTTAGGAGTCACTTGACAGGAAAGTAAAATCAAGATGTGAGCACATTCAGTTGGTGAGGCTCCTGCTTCCTGTCATGCAGAAAATTAAGCAAAACAGTGCTCTTACACTTAGGGCACTTGGGATCGTCCTGAAACAGCATCACATACATTAGGCAACGAGGGCATCCCACCAACATCATCGAGATCGCCTCCGGGCTGCTCGAGTACCCATCGGGGCTCGTCTCCCGGGACACACACGAGCTCCGGGGCGATCTCTCTCTTGAAGACATCCCCCCTTTTGACGACACAACTTGTCGGCGTTCCCCTGGAGGGGACAAGTTCAGTTTCAGCTCAAGTTTCGGGTTCTCACCATCATAGCTCATTTTTTTGCCACACCTAAAAAAATATTTTCTTTAAAAACTCAGAAAAATATTTAAAATAAAAACGAGTACAAAGAGTACTCCAATCCCTTGCATAATGAAACCGTAACACAAATCCATCTCATTTTGAAATAGACGGAATATTATATGCAAACAGAACACCAACCATGCATTGAGGAAACAAATAGAACACCAAGTATGCAAATATATTGATTGCTTCTACTGGCTTAGCTCAATTTGTTAAGAGCTAGCAGATTTGGAACAAGTAAACAAAAAGTGAAAAAAAAGACCTAATCCACCTCCATGATCCAATTTTGAAGCAAGAAAAAGCTGGCAATTCAAGATTTTATATACCTTGTACTAGAGCTCAACTGCATGCAATTCTGATGTTAAGATTTCACTCGGACTATGGAAGATTTCTTGATATATGTATATATGTATATATAAATATTTGAAATTGTTGCTGTGAGTTGAATCTTTAAGGGGGGCTGTAAATATATATATATATATATATATAGAGAGAGAGAGAGAGAGAGCATATATTGATTACGATACGACTAGAGTACAGATTGTCGAATAGGTCTGGAGAAATAAAATTGGAAATTGAATTGAATAAAGGAAGGTTGTGGTAGAAGATATGAGTTAAATGCATGTATTAATTGTAGGGGGGAAGATCACAAGAAGTTTGCTGGGAGAGTGAAAATTGAAGTAAATACTTGCAACTACATGCTATGATGTGCTTAATTAATGATTTCATTTATTGCTGAAATTTGTTGGTTAACATATTAGTACTTGCGGGGAAGCAATTCAAATTTCATTAATTGCGTAACTGCCATCACATTGGAATCATATTACTCCGGTCCATCAAGATTGTAATGCCTCATGAGTTGGGGTTTGGTAGCGTTACGACGACACAGCATGCTTCGTCCATTCAAATTTTTTGAACTCCAGTTTGAAGAAACAATATAACCCAAGTATTACAGATCAATGGCATGCTTCCCCTTCAGAAGAATGAGTGACCAAGAAGAAGAAAAAAAAAGAAAAAAGAAGAAGAAAGGTAGAGCTAAGCTACGAGACAATTGATCCAGCGATAGTTGATTAGGTAGCTGACGCAGCACAACCAAAATTTGAACTACTTTTTCCTGGAATAAATATTGTGGTTGAAAATTTATTGAATCATGAATATTTTGTTTTGTTTCGAGGAATATAGCTGATGATGAATTACGTATAAACAAATTTCACACTAAATAGGGGTTGAGCAGGAGGTCAGTTGGGACGTAATTAAAACACACACATACACACAATATTCTTCTCTTTTCTCTACTTCAATATTTGGCTATTCCGATCCTTTGTCCCAACAATTTTGTATCCCACACGTCTCATACTGTTAAATTCAACAATTAATAATATCTATTATAAAATAAAATTATAAACCCTCATTGATATTTTTTTTATTTTTTTTTTGGTATCGTGGGAGCCATGTTGCTACCCCAGGCAAGCATCATTGATATTTATTACTAAACCTTAAAGCTTTAAAAAATGTACACCCTAATTATGGAATAATTAATCATAGTGATCAATTATTAACTAAAACTTACAAATCTATGTAAGAAAAAGTATAATGAATCCTAATTAATAATTGTAAAATTATACTAAAACACAAATTGAAACTGAAGAAGAAAATAAAAATAAATATCCTAAAAAGAAACATAAAAACACCCTCTCAATTTCTGTAGGTGTGCAAACATTCTAAAATTATCAATTATTCTAAAGAAAATTATTTATATTGAAGAAAAATATCATTCATTTTTTAACCATACAATTACAAAGTATCATTTATACTCTAAAAAAATATCAATTTCTTCACTTACGGACGTCTTCACAAGATTAGTGGGACACCATAAGTGGGAGATCCCAAATAACTTTTTGACGTTAGAATTTAATACGGATTGGAATTATATACATATATATATGGGAGGGTTAACGTGAAAACCATTTTTATCGTGAGAACGTGAGAACCAAAAAATTATGAATTAACAGTGAAAGTTGATAAATCCGCTGGAAAAGTTACTGAATCCAAAAAAATAGAATTTTCGTCCCTCATGGGATTCGAACCCGGGTGAAAAATTTCGAATTTTTGAATTCATTAACTTTCTAAACGGATTTATCAACTTTCATAACGAATTCATTTGGTTCTTAGTTTTTAGGATAAGAATGGTTCTTATTTGAACTAAACTATATATATATATATATATATATATATATGTGTGTGTGTGTGTGTGTGTGTGTGTGTGAGAATTGGATCAAATATAAAATATGAATCATTTTCAATCCCCTGTTTATGAAGATATGTGGTAAATTCACCATTCTGTTAGATGAATTCAAACACCTGGTTCGAATATTATGATGGGCAAATTTTATTTTATTTTTAATTGAGACACTTTTACCGTAAATTTGAAGAATTTCATGAGTTCGTGGTTTACACTTTAAGAAGTGTTTTACAATAATTACTCGATATATATATATATATATATATATATATATATATATATATATATATATATATATATATGAGATGGATCGGTAGGAAAAAATAATTTGGTAGAAATAGGAATGAATCTGAGCCTTTGATTTGCTATATCAATGGGTGAGATTTAATTTCCGGGTATGCTACTGATTTGTGTTTTGTGTCTACACGGATTATTGTGTAGCACTATAACTCTTCTTGTGCTATCTGTTGCTATGAAAGATGTGCTAAACTAATATATTTAGCATATGTCTACGAATGGATGAAATATGTGCTAAACTAACATGTGCAATATAGTAATTCGATTGTCTACACAAATATGAAAGATGTGCTACTATTCTTATTTTCGTACATTAAGGAGCTTTCTCATCATAACTGGGAGTTAACGTGAGAACCATTTTTATTGTGAGAACATGAAAATGAATATCTTATGAAAGTTAATGAATCGCGAAAGTTAATGAAAAAAAAAATAAATTTTCGTCTCTCATGGGATTCGAACTCGGTGAAAATTCAATTTTGGATTCATTAACTTTCAATGTATTCATTAACTTTCATAAGATATTCATTTTGTTCAAAGAATTTTCGTAGCTTCTTGGTTCTCACATTAAAATTGGTTCTTATTTGAACCTCACTCTCTCTCTATATATATATATGTAACTTTAATTTTTGTAGGCAGCCCACACTGACGTACATATTGAAGATAATGAAACAGAAGCCTTAAATACATATGAGAGTGGTAGTTAAATATGGTGGTGACTGGTGAGTGAAGAGATAGCTCTCTCTTTAATTCTCATGAATAAATATTCAACACAATTTGCTCAAGTTTGAGGGAACTTAGTAATGTCCGACCACATCATTTATCGATTGTTCCACCTCTTCTCGTCAATCACATCAAACCTACTTCCTTCATTCATGTTGGATTCTCTATTATTAAAATAATCTTTTTTCTTCTTTCCATAATAATTGTATTGAATATTGATGAAGTTTTATTATGTGTACATTGATAACGTAGGAAAATAGAACGAAACAAAGTTGTGTTTAGTTGATAATTTTTTTTATTATAAATAATGCTTAGTGTCATCCGGTGAGACACGTCAGCATTCTGAAACTGGAAAATTAATGCTGAATATTTTTCATTAAAAACTAAGTAATTTATTATTTTAATAATTTTTTTATAAATCAAAATATTTTGGTACAATGATATTTACTCATAACTATAATAATTACAATGTAATTAGAATGGACGGAACGGGTAAGGATGGGAATGGATGAATGGGTAAATTTGGACTTATCCTATCAATAATTAGGATAAAAAATAATTGAAATTTGGATAAATTTCAATTTTGCACTAATGAAATTTAGAAACATGATATCAATACATAAACCTTTTTTGTAATTTTTATAATATTTTTATTTTTGAACAAATAAAAACGACATGGCACCACCATGACAGAGCTAGGGGACGGTGCCACATTAGTTTTAATTTGACTGAATTATATAATCATATAAAAAAATGTAAAATTTATGCAAGTGTTGTGCAAAATTGAAATTAGTTCAAAATTTGTTATTCTATGACAATTAATCACGTTGATTATACATGTTCACCAATTTACCCAATCATGCATAATTGGTAAGTTAAAAAGATAAAATAGATAATGCTTTTCTACAACAAAAAATATCGTACTTGTGTCTATGAAGAATATAATACTTTCCCCCCAAAAAATTAATCCTATTTGTGCCTTTTGGAATATGAACACCAAGTGATGGTTTTCTCATAAATATAAAGATAATAAAGTCTCATGTGAGGACGCACACATTCAGTTAAGATTTAATAATTCTAATTAGAGTTTATTAATTCTTAATAGTAATTTATTAATCATAACTAGGTGTGATTCACATGCATCCTCACGTGAAAACATTCTCACGAAGGTCAGGAAATCTTAAATTCAATCTTCTCTGTTTTTTCTTCTCCAACTAAAACAAAAGACCTTATTATAAATCTAAATTTACAAGAGTTGGAACCGGGAGAGAGGATGAGATAAATGGAGAGGAAACAAATTAACTACCAACCGATAACAACTGTAAATTTGCAAAGATATCCAACAATCAATCTTGAGAGCAAAAATGCTTTATGCGAATTTGTGATTATTATGCATTAAGTGAGATTTATTTAAAAACAGACTAGCAAATTGAGCTACAAATTTCACCTTGTAAAAGGAAGAATATGGAATATATATATATGGAGGAGGGATCAAATAGTACCCGGGCCTGAGATAGTATGTAATACTCAATCTCATCCACCCATCTCATAGATCCTACGGTTCATAATTTTTCGAACTTTTTAAGCTTAATTTCGCTGATTTTTGTTTCATTAAGGGTAGATTAGTAATTTGATTTGTTATGTGATTGCGAAAAACAAACAATGCATTTAGTTGAACTGGATAATGCATTCAAATGAACAAAAAATGATGCAGTTGAACAGAATAATGCATGTGATTGGAAGCCCGTGCCTAGCTCGCATGGTGCGCTTGAAGATGCGCTTCGCGCCCGGCGGCAGGCGTGCTTGCTTGCATCGCTCCGGCGCTCGTTAAATGCGACCGTTGGCTGTATTTTTACGTTTTGTTAAATGCATGAACATGTTCGTTAAATGCATGGACATGTTTTGATCAATGCATGTTTCTGTTTCGTGGGAACATGCATTTTTATGTCTTGTTCAATGCAGTTTCATGTTTTGTTCAATGCATTTTTATGGTTTTCGACACCAAATTTATCATCCATCATTCTCTAAAAATTCCCGTTTTCTCTTTCACTGGTTATCGGCGAATTCACCGTGAACCACCGTCATAACCACCATCTTTCTCGATTCTTCAATCATCTATCAAATTCATCTTCTATTTTTTCTCAAAATCCATCAATTTTGTTCCTCAAATTTTTCTTCTTTTCTTTTTTCAAAATCATTGTTTGTAGTTTTTGTGTATCTTGTTGCTATTGTTCACGGTGTTGCTTGATCAACCTATATAAGTCATATGGGTACAAAAAAAGTTCTTTCTCAAATTGAAATCCAAGATACTATGTATTTTATTAATTATATTTATGAAGATGTAAATATGACTTACAATATATTACAATTTTGTATTTGAAATAATTTTTAGGATACAAAATATGCACAAAAATTAATTAGTTTATAATCGGACGTCTCATGACAATATCCGAGAACATGGTCAGATGACCCAAATCATGAACTTCAAAAACCGGATCAATTTTGAATTTGAAAATTTCTCTACATTGTTTTAAACAAATAATTGATACACACTAAAAGTATCGAGATAAAATTTAAAAAATGTTAAAAATGGGATAGAAAATAGGTAACCCTTTTATTTAAGTAAAAGCAACTTCACCTACATCCTCATTATGCGCACCTAAGGTAGCGGCTGCGGTTTTCATGATACAAAAAAAATCCCGCTTTATGCCCTCATCTCCCAGACCCGTACGATAATGAAATCCGTGTCCTATTTTCGCAATTTCAACCTTCTATAATTGGCAATAAAGAGAGACGGTGACAGCGGCAACAACAACTACAACTACGAGAAAGCAACAATTTCTGACCCTACAATTTATAGGGATTTTATTTCTATACTAAAATAAAAGCAATATTTGCCAAGAATTCCAAATATAATAGTTTCTGGATAAAGAAATTATATATTTTACATCTCAAATGCAGGAGATAAGGTGTTTTAAGAGAGGATTTTGATTCTTTATTTACCCACTTAATTGGAAGGTTAATGTGTCAAACTACCTTGACAATAAAAATATAGACAATAGTCACTTTCATGAAATCATAACAATCTAGACAATTATGGTGTAAAGTGACCACGTTGTCGTTTACTCTCATTACCTTCTTTTATTTATTTATTTATTTATTTTAATTTTCCCTCTTGCAGTGGCTGGCATAATTTTACGATTTCTAGGTTCATTTCTAATTCTATGACATAATTTTACAATGAGGAATCAACATTCCCATAGATATCAATTTTTTCATGAACGTGGGATTAACCGTCCATCTATAATTTTGACAAAATTATCATTATATATTTTGCTGACTAATTAAACCTCATTTATGCATAAGTAGAACCTAATTTCAATCACACTCGTAATCGCAAAGTTGGGATTATTCTTAATTGATAAGGAATATTAAAGATTATGTCGCATTTATAACTACTTCCAAAGGTTATGATTTTTTGCCAATAATTCTTGTTCCAAAACAACCTCACTTTGCTTGCTGAAAAATAGTGCCTTCCTTTCTTCAAACGGAAGGAACAAAGATAGAATCAGACCGATTCCCGATTCCATATGGAAATTTGGAAATTCCTTTCGCCATTCCAAAAATGAGGTACACTTGGTGGATCCGCTCTAATTAAATTCTAGTTCTACCTGGAGAATAATAAACCATAATTATGATGAAACCCGCATGTACACAAATTTTGCCTTGAAAATATGATCGGTATTTACACACAACAGCACGAGAGGCACTTTTGATTAGTATGGAGTAGTTTGGACTTCAAGACAAGCGCTCCTACACAGGGGAAAAAAAACTGTTCATATATTACACAAGCATTATGTAAATAGAAGACATGACATAGAAGGGGTTCAGTCCTCTAGAATTTGTTGGCGCTCAAGCTCAGTGACACTTTCAGCTAACGAGCTGAAAGAGCCATTCGACGTCGTTTCATTACTGCTCTGGCATTGCTGTAGTTGTTCCCTAAGACTCTTGACAAGCTCATTCAGTTTGTGGATGCTCTTTTCCTGTGACAATATAATCTGCACAAGAAGATGAACGCAAGTCCTTAGAAATATGGAACTCTGTACATTAATATAAACAAGGAAATGCACTTAATTAGTAAAATGCGGTGGTTCACCACACCGCGCTACTGAGCGATATTCATAGATAGCTTGGCAGATATAAGATTCATAATTCACAATACAATGTTTCTGGAGTTGTGATTCAGAATTTTATGAACCAAGATTTAAGTTCAGTTGGGAGAAATATTACTTCAATTTCAGGACGAGAATAGATACAATATGAACCCCTTGTACAGACAGATGTAACAGCATTTCATCTTTGGACTTCAATTCTCCACCTATAGTCCATTTACTAATAAACGATCGAACAGAAAGATCAAGTTCCTTAAGTTGTAGGTAAACTCATTACACAATAAGAGCTGCTCATTAACTTCATAATAGGAGCTGCAACCACAAGAAGAGTTTTGGAACCTTATTTCATTTATTCATAAACTTAGGAGAGGTAGAGTTGCTGAGGAGTAACTGAAATATGCTAACCTCTGGGCCATTTGGGTTCAGTCCAGAAGGCTTAATCAAGTTGCAACTCTTAAGCTCGAGCTCCACAGTCCTTCACTCAATATGATCTCAATCCTCATCGAACCTAGCATATTTTACATTTCACCCTGAATATGTTTAGTTATTACACACAGTTCAACATTTATGTTTAACTCTAGCCTTTCTAATCAAAATTGTTATAGATCTTAAACAATTTCTATAAGCAATTGAGCTAAGCAAGTTGACTCGAGTTTGTCAAGTTTACAATTGTGAACTTAATAGGAAGACCTAAGAGTTTCAGTGTATATTGATAGGAGAATTTGTATATTTATACACTTTCAAAGATACCTATTCAAAGAAGTAAGGAGAAAATCTCCACGGGCAAATATACTAGTCTCATATAATCAAGCCCCTACTGCTATTCAATTAAGGAGTATAAATATTTGCATCTTTTATTTTTATAAAATTTCCCTTCGAGCAGGAGCATAGATATCCATCATGCCCGACTTGTTGCAAATGTAAGTAAACCCGAATTCCAATAATTGCCTTTGTGAAAATTTCCCCTAATTTTTGTTTCTAATAAACTGTGTTTCCTATTGAACTTTGGATATCCTGGTCTAGTTCTTTTGTTTGTGATGTTCGTCAGTTCGCTAAACTGGATCTTAAATCATTTAAAGATGACAATACCCTCATCTGAAAGAAGGATATAGATGTTTTTCTCCTCTCTTAAACACGTAATCTGCTGATATCACTCATGTTTATTCCAGATGATATCTGATCATGGTAACACGCATGAATTGCTGATTCTATTGATGGAAAAAAATGTTCATGTTCACACTTTTCTAAGCAACATATTCAAGGAAAATAAGAGAATCTCTAAAATCAAAATATCCTACAATCAGGCTCTCTGATTATGGCAACAATGAACTTGATCTCGAGCTCAAAAAACCCTAAGCTCGACTGAGTTGGAGAGAAATTTGAGTTTCAAGGTTTTCAGTCAAGTCGGTCAAAGAAGAGGTTTATAACCTTACTCCATTTCTTCATAAACTTAGGAGGGCCTCCAACATTTTCACAAGCCAGAGAGCCTATCACTCATGTAATGTTTATTCTAAACGATTTCATCCTCTTTATCCTAATCCAGAACCGATATTGTCTTCTTCATCAGATATTACTCCTAATGATCTTGATTTAAAATAATTTTGATGTCCTGATCAAGATTCAAATGGAGCTAATTAATTTGATTGGAATAAGACTTGTTAGATTACATTTAAGGGTTATGTTCCTTCAATCTTGTTTCTGTTAACAGAATTACCCCTAATCTTGACTGTTTAATGCCTTAATCAGGATCTTCTGATGAAGAGAAACACATGCTGAGAACCAGACAGACTTTAGGGAAGGGCCACTCAGTACATTTCTCTTGGATCTGCAGGTGACGATAAACAGTCACTCAAACAGGGTGACCCTTGAAAAAATGACACTGCTGTGGGCAGCCACAAGATGAAAGAAGAAAAAGATACAGGCCTAGAAATAGAAGCCACAGGCTCTTATACCTTTTGAACTCAATAGGAACATGAAAGAATTTCTGACCGTATTGATTGAAAAAATTGTACATGTTCATACACTTTCTAAGCGACATATTCAAGGAATATATGAGAATCTCTAAAATCAAATATCCTATAATCAGCTCCTACAATCAGGCTATCTGATTATGGCAACAATAAAGTTGATCTTGAGCTAAAAAATTTAAGCTTGACTAAGTTGGAAGTCAAATTGGGCTCAAGCTAACACATTGTGAACTGGATTTGGCTCAATTGCATCTCTAAGTCAGAACTGCATTAGCTCCTGGGTTCAAAGCTGGGCACAACGATGTCAAAGTTTTTGGGGCGTGAGGGAAGCTAAATATGGAGAGCATATATTTGAAAGATCACTTCTTTCTACAAAAAACTGTCCAAGCTTGCTTGAGTTGCATTTTCTGGTCGAAGTGCATTTCTATTTGCTTTTATGATTCATAGTGTGGGGTATCTTTCATACAGTGGTAAGATCTCATTTGATTTTATGCAGGATACATCAGAAAGATTAGATGAGCCCAAATGCTAACAGATGCTCAACCAACAGCTTCACATCTTTTCTGGCAAGATTGAGTTCTCATTGCAGCAAGTGCATGTAATTCCAACTCAACACTGCATTATAATCAGATATTACAAAAATTGCGATTAAGTCTTTTTAAAAATAATAAAATCATAAATTTGGTTTTACAAGTTAGAAATTCCTAACAGTCACTCTTAACAAAGTCATTTGATCCGTATGATACAGAAATTTCTCATTATAAAAAGATTATTAATCTATGAAAGGTGATGCATAAAGTGGTACTTCACAAACATAGTGAAACGGTTTCAATTTTTTCAACTTCTGATCTTATAAATACCACAGCTATGGAAAAATGCCATAGTATTAGGAAATTTAGTAACTAACCACACACAACACATAACATACAACATAGCTCAAGGATAAGGAAATCTAACCTCATATGAAGTGTAACCCCGTATGAGATTTATGTAGTGCCAACACCTTCTAGTGGATTGAAGGCCCTTTTCGTACTAGCTGGCACATTAGTAAAATTGCCAGCTAGGGCACCCTTTTCGTACTCGAGTTCTATTTTCTCACTTCTTCATCAAACATTGAATACCAGTTCTCTATGAAGAAGCACTGGCTTGGTATCCAATAGAAGAGGCTAGCTCAAATTTTAATAGTTCCTGTCGTGTACCCAAGCTGGTCTTTCTGGCACAAACAATGCCCATTAACTTTCAGTGGTAGAAGTAGATTAATTGGGAAAGATGGTTAGGTTTGATACTAAAATTTTGACAGCAAAAAATTAGAACATATAAGCTCTTTAGGTATTTGTTACTCCCCAAAGTCACAACAACAAACTACAAGGTTTTGGTAAAACACTTGCGCTTCATGTATTTTTCTTAGGTCACTTCTCTAAGTAAAGGGGAAGAGATGAGTGAACTTTCTTAATAAAGATGGCCAAGGACAACATAGAGGAGGTAGAATGGCAGTTGATGAATCTAATACGGATTATATGTGGATATTAGTTGAAATTGAGGCTCTTCAAGGTCCAGCATCAATCGTATGATAGAGCAAGTAGAATGTCACTACAGCACTTGGACTATGGATCAATATAGGTGGTAGGTGGAGCAGGCAGCTCTCGAGAGCCCTTGCAGTAATGCAATACATCATTCCTTTTAATGGTCGTCTATACAGCAAAGAAATACATAACTATTTTCCCAAGCATCCTAAAGGCTGTCTTCCAAGAGTGTAACAGTGAACCCTTCAAAAGAAAAAGAATCTCTAGGAAACTACTTTCTCATTATTCTGTTGAGATGTTTTCTGATATTGTTATTCCAATTTCCATTTGAGAAACAAGTGGATGGCAACATACAGTGAATACACCAAACGCACTAGAGGAAAAAGCACAAGCTGATTCAATCTTAACACAGATATAGAGTGAAACAAGCAATAACACAGATATAAAAAGGAAACAAGCACAAGCTTCATTGCTTAAATAGTATATAATCCATGCTTTCAAGTCAATTAATATGCAACACGTGACGGACACTAAAATCCACCATCAGAGAGACATATATGACTAACATATATAACCTTAAAAAACAAAAGAAATCTACTTTATTTTCCTGCAACTGCTCATCCAACAATATGCTCACTAGATTCGATCCATATGGAAACAAAAATGTACGCAACACATATAAACTTAAAGATGGCATCATGCTCCTTTTGCATACCAAACAGTGATAGGCACACATTTTAATTCATTATGACTTCTTAACACGGCTACTAACCAATGGATACAGATTAGAGAAAGCTATAATTACCTTTTCCTTGACACCTTCCTCCCTTTTCGAGATCTGTTGTTGCTTCTGAGACTCCCCCGGATTTGTATCCATGTCACTTACTAATTGCTGTCTCCATTCAAATTGGGATGTAATAAGCAGTATTATCAGCAGAAAGACAAGCAGCATTGGTCTCGGCATGATTCCTGTAGACCTATCGTCTTTCCCAAACCCTATAGAATTAAAAAAAGAAAAATAAACAAATAAATAATAACGAGCAAGCACAAAATTTAGAACCGAGACCGCACAACAGTTATTAACCAATAATCATGATCACAAATGATATATGCACACAGAATTCATGAAATATTTAAGTTAAATACACTGAATCTGGGGAAATTATTTGAAGATAATCAACACCCAACATCAAGAAGAGCCATTTTTTTCATTTCCAACGCAATGAACTTGTCCCTTCAATATTCAACTACAAATTCTTATAATATTCAAAAACAAGTTATAGTTAAGAATACTGCCCACTTTTGCTTAATCTTCGAGCTCGATATCCATAAACAGAAGGGAGGAAAAAGGAGGTTCAGAGATTATTTTTTTTCTAATGTCGGGCCAAATTAGCCAAACCGAAACTTAAATTCAAAGTACTAAAACTTCATTTATGTTCCAGTTTGCTATCATTATTATTTATTTACTTTTGAAATAAGATTGCTATATGTTTCACAAAGTCTAAATGGTGAAAAGGAATTGAAGTCGAAGAGAAAGCTTACAGATCAAAACTCAAAATTGAGACGAACAGCATCTGAATTAAAGGGGCGAATCCATAAAATTCGAAATAGCTTCTGAAATATCGAAGGCTTTGTTTGGTTGCAAGGAGTTGGGTTTTACTAAATCTGTAGTATTGTTTGGTTGAAGGAAGATGGTGTTAAATGATGGTTTCTGCGTTAAGGTGAAGAATGGGGTGAAAGCAAACTGATGTAAGTTAATAGCCAATGAAGGTGAATGGACAAATTAGGTAAGGTTGAAGAGTTTGTTGAAGTCAGTAATGGCAGCAGATTAGGTGAAGAAAAATGGCTTAGACGGACTTCAGCAGAAGTTGGACTCTCTCTGCAATACTAGAATGCTAAAGGTTGACTGTATAATGTTCTTACAGAGATTGAGAGCACGTACAATGCTGCGATATTCAGTATATTTAAAATTTTCAATAGAGATGGCCCAAACGCAAAAATTCAAAGGTAACGTGGATCAAAAATAATTTTGATGGGGTGATTTGATATTTTGCATTATGAGTTGAAGGATAATTACTAATTAAATCAAATTTGAGTATTATTCATTTGGATGATTGAATCATATATCAAATTGTTTATCATAGATCGAATCATTCAAACCAAACATATGATTGAATTATATTATTTTGTCGATCAAATCAAAAAACATTTAGATTTGTTATCAATGAGGTCTAGTTCAAGTGGTAAAACCGAAGCATCAAGTGTTCCTTTAATGAAAGTTCTTTAGTTCAAGTCCTATCAAATATGAATGTTCTTTCTAATTATTTGTATCTGGTCTAGCGATAAAACTATTGAATTGAATAAATCAAGATTTCGACATTTTAAATCTAGCTCATGTATGGACTCTTAGCTTTAATTAATTAAACTATTTTGTCGTGGTTCATAAGTTTATATTATGTAAAAGTTCTGAATTTATAAAGGTATAAATAAGCTTTTGTCTATAGGTGCTCATACACATCCACATTCAAACACATAATATGGCTTGAACTCCGACCTATTAATTGGAAGAGAAACGTCTTCAAACTAAGCTACGTCTCATGCATAAACAAGCTTTAGACATTGCTACATTGACCTAATGTCAAATGATCTAACTTATGCATATTTAAATTTTATGAACTAACTCATCGACCTAGACTACCTAACAACAAATTTTGTGACAAGCTAACGAATTGAATAGACTTTATCTTAAGCTTTTAGTTCCTTAATCTTCGGCCTATAAGCCTGTGTAAACTCCTTTTTTTAATATGACGAAAGAAACCTACAACCGCTATCGAAGTGTGCACTAGATAAACTTTATTCCTATATAATAGCTCGTAAATCACACTTAAAAAACTAAATGTAACAAACTCAATCTAAAAGGAATTGGTGAAATTAAATTGAGACGGCTCCAAGAATACATGTCTAATCTTATATGGTAAAATATTGGTAGTAACAGAAGCACACAGAAAAGTTGATAATCCCATATCCAAATGTGGAGCAACCTCATGCACTTAACCAATTGGAACAAAGTATTGTACAAAGGTTCTACTTCTACAAAAGAACTGTTTTGACAATATCTTCCAAGAGGGCTTCCAAAAACAAATTTAAAATACAAATGAAAAGTCTAATCTAGTTCAAAGAGAACCGACAAACAATAGCACAATAATGTTTGAATTCTATATAAGCAACAAGTAAAATGTCTACCACCAGAATCTTTGCCAAATTATGGTAACTCAAAAAAAAAAGCGCTTTCAGTTAGAGATCCCAGAGAAGTGCATAAACACTATCATGCTCGCGCTTGGCCTTACCATCTACGCACTTCATATCTGTTGGGCATTATCAGCCTGGACGCCGTTGAGAACATGTGGTGGTTGTGTACTATCAGAAACGAAGGCCTCGGATTTCTTGCGTTTCGTGTTGGACTTCCTTTGTTTTTGACTTGCAGGGCTCCCAGATGGCTGCAGAAGCAATAAGCACAAAAAATCAGGTAAAGGAAAAACGTAAAAAAAAGGATTTAACAGCAGGCGTCAGTGATACCAAAATCCATGAGTTATTTTTGACTTACCGGAGTCTCAGTTTCAGAAGTTGCCTTTCTCTTTGGTTTACTTCCTGTTTCCAGAAAGTGAAGCACCTCAATCTTGGAACGAAATCTGCGTTGCCCAGTTGGTTCCACGTAATACTGTAGAATTCAGGAATCAGGAATAGTATAAATGTAATTACCATGTAAAGGTGAAGTGTAAACCATGACACAAACGAACTAAAGTATGAAATACAGCTTTAAACTAATCACTGCATGCTGATCACTGCTGTCATTCTCACCAGACAAATATGATTCCAAAGGAGGAGTTTAAGAAGCATATAACACAGCATAGCCTTTGTCTAGCTTTTATACATCTTTTCGAGCAGCATGTCACACTGTTGCGCAATTCAGTTGATCGTGAAGTTCTTTTATAGGCAGAAAAAACAAATATATATTTTCTTGTCCCTGTGTGAGTGAATATGCAAAAAAAAGGACTTGCTACAATATCAAATAGATACCCACTAACTTCACATGCTCAAGAATGTCGTTTAAAATTACACAAGCACACGTACTATACAGTAAATGAATGCATCAAATTACCCAATTTAAGTGATTGGCCTTTTAGAGAACAACAAACAAAACATGTTTAATATAATTTAACTGTAGCGGATCAGATTCACCAAATGAACAAATAATGTAGCTTTACACATGGATCATTATAAGTACAGAACAGAAAAATCAATTCCCAAAGGAGGATGATAGCAACTCCAAATCGCGATCAACCAAAAATATTCCAACATTTTAGAAAAATAAATCTCCGAAGATTATACATAATTAACCATTTCTGAATACGTGTCATTATTTAAGGAGAGGAAAACTAAATGTAAATAGGGACTTTTTGGGGAGTTGTTTCTAGAAACAAAATTTCAAAGATACAAAAGTGTGCCTTTATTTTTCTAAATATAGCTGAAACTTGACATAATTCTTTCCTAGAAAAGGAACAATTTATAATTTTCTTCCAGATCCCTTCAGGTGCATTGAAGGTTTTGGCAGCTATTTGCAGCCAATTCATAACTCAAACTCCAATTCATCATGTCAAACAGTATCAGGCAGACAGACACCATATAAATAATATTCTATCATCTGAAAAAGTTCGTTAATCCAAAACTATCAATTTTACATAGCTTATATGCAAAATATTCCTACAAGTTCACGTCGAAAAAGGATGTTATAATTGAAATCACTCTGAGCTCATAAAAAGGGTTTAGACGCCATATAAAAAAGAATACAAGCCTTCGATAGAACCATTTGTGCAAACACTGTCAACTTTGTTTAACATATTTGTGCACCAAATAATTAATGGCAGCCATTACTGTGTACTGATACAGAATCATCCGAATTGAACTATATTTTAAATTGACTAAGACTTAATAGGTTATTTTCTGAAGTGTTTAATTATTTTACTATTTCATCACACCATAGTTTCATTGCCTATTTTTACCTTAAAATTCAATGAGTGAAAATTTATTACACTTTTGAGTAATACCATGTCCAAAATGCTATAAAAGCACCACATCTTGTCCAGCTCATTTCAACAAATAAGTTCGTTTAAGGAGCCATCTTATTAAACAAGTAACAACAAGTTGGAGATGGAAGACAAAAACACACTATGAAGGAAATGACACAACTAGCAAATACTAGAACAGTGCCTTAAAAGCAAAACTCTCGAATACGACATGAGTAATGACTGACACGTATATATGGGCATAATTAAAGAGGGCTAAGTGTTTAGAAGGTCTCCAGTACAATTTTCAATACCACAATGACTCAAATGCATATTTATGGTATTAAAACTCCTAAATAATAAAACCTTATAACCCACCCAATTTATGTACTTAATCTTCGAAAGGCCCCAAAAATCATAAAAAGTACTCCCTTCGTCGTTTTTTAGGAGAAGCCAGCCGTTGCAAGATTCTCTGTTTCTCTTTTAAATATAATTATTGCTAGGGTTGAATGTTTAATTGAGTATGGCTTTAAATTTTAGATTTAACAAGTATGGGCTTTTTATTTAATTTTATTTGGGTTCTAGAAATTAGCCTAAAACACTTGAAATTTTGTAAGAAGACTGAAACTTGCGAGGCTTAAGCCTCGAGGTGCTTTGCACTTAGGCGTGAGCCTCGGCCCTCTGAGGCTCAAGCCTCACGGATAGCGGAAAACGCTTGAGCCTTGATACTTTTTGATAGAGCCTCGCCTATAGGCGTAAGCCTCTAACGTTTTTCACAATAGTGTTGATGCCAACCAGCTGCAAAACTCAGCCTTCTACCAACTAGAAGAGAATAATTTTCTTCTTTAGCTCAACTCAATCAGGAGTCAAATTTGAATTTCTCCCTATCTTAAACAAAAATTATCAATGCTAGAAAAATACTTCCCTTAAAACACATTACATGACAAACTGTGAATTCCGGATTAATAACACGCTACATGACAAACTATGAGATCCAGGTTAACAAAATATAACCAACCAAAGTGAGGATATAGACATGGACCAGAAGAAACATTGTTTGAAGTTAGAAATCATACAATGGCACGCTGGTATACATGTTACCAAGCAGACTGACATGTAGGAAACAGTGAAAAACTTTCAAAATCTAGCTCTTGGTGAGCCGAGTATGTTCTCAGGAAAGGAAAGAGAATAAAAACTATCAGAAGCTTCCAAACCATACCACGTGTCTACTACATTATAAACCAACCTCATTATAATCAAGAAAAACTAACACAAGCAGACAAACACAGCATCCAAGAAAAGCGAGCAAACCTTGATGACAAATTTATGTTATAACAGTTACAATATGTCATCCCAAAATGGAAACTGCTCGTAATTTAAATTGGCATCAAGTTGTCACTCTTAAACAAGACTTCTATGCTATCCAAAACTGCCAGTGCTGATTCGTCTTCTTTAGGTATAACTCATTTGACCACACTGAAAGAGCTTAACTTCACAATTAAATAGGATAAGAGTTGTGCAAGTGTCACATTAGATTAAACATCCATCAATTTGGTCTTGATCTATTTTGTAATCTCAAGTTTCAACCCAATACTCACTCGACTTAATGCACAGGCCTTCAAGTTGAGACTCCTAAAAACCCTAAAATCTGCTCATTGCATAACAAAGTCTGCTACTAAATACTAAAAAATAAACAGGAATTGAAATACATTCAATTGTAAACCTCATGAAAATCAAACAATCCAAAGATAGATTAAAACGCCAGCAAGCTGCCCCGAACAAGAGAGATCAAATTTTAGGTCAAGATCAAAGAAGATAGCTCTTCCTCACTCAATCAAACGCAACAAACTCCAAAACATACAAGCAATCGAGCAGCAAAGAAATACGAAAAGAAAAAAAAACTTTCAACAAAGAGCGAAAAAATAAAACCTACTCGATCAATGAGTCCAGCTGTGGCTCCAGAAGAGCGCACTTTCAAGTCAATTTTCCAGTCCTCCGGCAGCCAGCTCGGCCGCTTCGACATCTCATCCGGATCCCTCCGCCGCACCGCCCGCGGCGTCGCCTCCGCCGAGTCCTCCCCGGGAACATACATCGAGATGGGCTCCGCCGCAATCACCACGCCCGGCGCGAACTCTGGCATGGGCTGGGGCAGCTCGGCGCCGGTGGCCGAGTGATTCCGGCCCGGGTCGATGTAGGCGCCGGTGTCCAGAAGGGGGTCGGTGGGGCTGGCTTCCGGGTCGTGAAATTCGGGAACCGGGTCGGGCGGGAGCTGTGGTTCAGACATCTCGCGATCGGAAAAAATAAATCGAGGGAGTTGAGACGGTGAGCTAACGTTTGAATGAAGGATGACCAATCGCAATTGATAAATTTTTTTAAATAAATCCCTGATTTCTCAGTAGGAAGGAAGATAAAATGGGATGAATAAAAATATTCAGTAAAATTGACCATTTGACTGATACAAACACCATTAACATAGGCTTATCAGGTGCTTATTTTATTTTACTAATTACTCATAAAGTTAGTTACGAATGTTTAATTTTGGGAATTCTCAAATTTCGCGTTTTCATATTTCACGTGCTGTATTGGGGGGTTTCGTGTTATTTCTTTTTCATTGATATTACCCTACTAAGTATCTGAAACATACCACATTCTCACTTTACATTTTACTTTATATATTAACTTTTTCGGGTTAATTTCCTTAAAAATATTAAATTATAATGCTACTAAATTTTAATTTCAAATATTTTGTATCATTCAATATCCTAATACACTTTCCTGATCTATTTTATCTATTATTACTATATTATAAGAGAATTGTCTATTATGCAGATTCCCGCCCAAAACTCTTACACAAACCCCGCCTAAATTCTAGCAGGATGCAGCACACCCATACTCTTGCTTTATCATCATATAGCTTTTATATCAATTAGACTTGTCAACATATAGCCTTTATATCAATTAGACTTGTCAACATATAGCCTTTAAAATATCATATTAGAAGATAGTTATATCATATTAGAAGAAGTCATACTCTTGCTATCATACTATGCTTTATCATAGTCTTTATTGGGATAAGTTTCCCTCCAAAATCACATAATTATTACCTAGATATTAAATATAAATTAGTAGTATCATCTATTACAAACTCTAACATGTTTTTTTGAAATCTCAGTAAAACACATACAACAAAAATTCTTCATCCACCAATAAGTGCTCGCTAGTTAATGCAAACATCATACAAAATCCCAAAAACCAACAAGATATCAAATTCTGTCCAATAGTACTCAACCATTACTTTTACACAACTCACTTTAAGTAACTTCTACATATTTTACACTATTTTTACAAATTACTTTTTTGTTTTCTGCATATTAGTGTTCACTTTGAAATACTGTTTCAACATACTTTAGATATACCTATAATATGATCACTCCTTCATGAAGTAGACGACTCAAGAAGAACATTTGCGGTCAAAGTTCGGCTGGCCCGTGCATATGACCCCTCATTCAACAACATGAAAAAAATGGTCAATTGAGAATGCATTTTTCATGATTTTGATGTATGAATAAAAGTTCAACATGTCAAAGTTAAATGAAAAAATGTTGTTCCTATATTCTCTCAGATCACATATCAAAGTTTTTGTTGGTTTATGGAGTTAAAAACTTCAATGTGACAAATAACACAAAGAAGCACACGTTAATACAAACAAATACGAGGTAACATTCAATGACAGAACGCAAATACATGCATCAATTCTTTGTTCATGATATTTTTCAAATCAAAGATTCTGCTTGAAGTCATTTGAGGAGGTTTAATAAATGGAGAACATATATGAGGGTCTAGTCTTTGGTATATTTTATACTTTTGACCATTTATATTATATATATATATATATATAGAGAGAGAGAGAGAGAATGGATCAAATGAGAACTCATATTTTTTTAAGAAATAAGAACTAATCTTATGCGTATATTTTACTCTATTTAATGGTTAAGATTTATTCTTGATTTAGAAGTTATGTTTACAGTTTTTTCGATAAGGATAATATAGTAAATTTCTTATTAATTGTAATTGAATGCTTCCTTAAAATTTGGGATTTCATACTATAATATTGGTACTTTTTTTTCCCTTCAGAGATCTTCCTTTACTTTGATCCTTGCACGTCAGTACGAAAACTCCAATTTCTTCAACTCTACATTAAATTTTTTTTGAATGAACGCATAGCAAATATTTATGGCTTTATCATGTTTGTTCATCATTTTAATTTAGCCGTGGTCAGTTTAATTTGGCCATGCATCATTTTAATTTTTATATCAATTATTTTTCTTCAATTTCATTATCGAAATTGTATTCCGACATTGATTATTTATTGGTTTTGTTGGGTTGTTTGTTTTGTTGCCTCTCAATTGTTTCATGGTTTGCAATGTATCCTTATTTGGTTTGTTGATCACCTTGAATATTATAAATTTCACCATACGTGTTCATAAATTTAAATTTTAGCAATAGAAATATTGTGCACAATCTCATTAATGTTTTGCACATCTATGATGATCGTATGTGCACAATCTCATCGGGTTTATTTGTTTTGTTCATTTATGACGATCATATGTGCATAATAATAGTATTGATATGCACAGAACTATTATGTTTGCATGTATCGATAATAAAGTTCAGTGATTTTTTTACTGTGCATATAAAATTAATATTTGTGCATATATAACTTAATAGAAAATCATAGTGAAATTTATCAATTACCTTGGATTTAACCTATAAGATACACCACACATGGAAGGCCACACAATAAAGGAATTACAATAATATAATATCAAATAACACCTCAAAAATATAAATGCCACACGTGGATGTATATTTTTGCAAAAAAGAACAAACAAAGTAAACATAACTTATAAAGTTGGGGCCACTTTAATAAACATACATATAAAAATAAGCACTTTAGTTTCCTCAGCACGTATGTGGTTAACACCAAAAGTTGGAAAAGAAAAGGATAATTTTTTAACATTTTTTGTTGTATGGAGAATATAATTTTGTAAAAAATCTAGACCATAAAATAGATTTAAAATATTGTTATTGGTTATGCACGAGTTTCTTCGGGGTTGTGCATATCATAACGAGACATGTTCAAAGTTTTAAGCATATTTTTGCAAATACCAACATTCCAAAATTGAAGAAGGTCCTAATTGAACTATTTCGTACAATATCTCAGCACATATGATGTTTTTCGTAAATAAATGTTCATCAAAATCAATTATTTGTGCAAATTTTATTTGCAATTTGTATAACAAATTTTCATTATTTCGATAATGAAAGATCCTAAAAATCACAAAAAAAAAAGAAATACACAAACTACCTGACAGTGGGAGGCCGCGTTCAACCTCTTACAACCAATAGAATCATCGACACACTAAGTAACAACTACTACTGTTCACATACATTAAAAGGGAACACTTACTGACAAAAAAATTCCGATAATAATTATGAAGATTCTAAACCTTCTACCATTTGAACTCTATAAGATAAAGCCATGTGCACAAAGAAGATATAAACAAAACAAGCACATGATCAACAACCACAATCGTTTACAAGATTTGTATTAGCAAAAATGCAATAGTATGGAATTAGGTTCTGAAGCACAATATTTGTAGGAGAGTTACACAGAAATCGGAAGCCCTAGATCTTCCTCACATCGAAATTCTTCGCTATTCACTACACAATTGCAAGCAGGCGGATAAAGCAGCATTTGCACAACAAGTACTTCGGTGTCGATGTGAAGTGATTTAGATGTATTGAGATTTTGTTTGTGAGTGATTTTTTCAACACCATATAATGTAATATTGAAAAAATCTCTTTTCGAATCTCCATCTAAATTGTGCAGATTTTTGTGGCATAAAGAGGAAAGAGAGAATGATAGTGAAGAAAGTAACTTGATTGTCACCCTATCTTAATTAAGCGTGGGATGGGTTGGTAGTGTGGGGTAGGACCTTTTCAATTACATTAATACCCTTAATTGCAATATTGTGCATGTTTCTGCCGAGAAAAGGAGTAATTTTGCATTTATGTGCAAATTAAATATGGGTCATTAGATTAGATGAAATCAAAGGTTCTAATTAGTTTTTATTTCTTATCTTATAGAGGGTTCTTCCTATAACCAACTCATATATATATATATATATATATATATATATATATAATAATTACATAATCATATATTCATCCTGAAGTTATAGGAGTTCTAAAGCCACCTGGCGATGTACAATATAAAACATCACCTAATGGAGTTGAGAAAGGATTTCTTAGAGATTTTTATTGAAGATAATGAGCAAGTAGTTCTAAACTATTTCATATCTAATATAATAATAAAATTGGCTATTTGATGTGAAAGATGAATATCTTATCTTGCACTTTTTGGGATGATTAAATGATTGAGCTCCACGAATTACTTGATCAACAAAATCAAAGTATTAACATCATTTTAGTACAAGTAGGGATGGCGATGGGCGGATCCGGATCGGTGCAGCCAGTCCGATCCGGATCAGATTTTTTGCTTTGGTCCGGATCCGTCCGATTCATTGGGTCCAAAAAATTAAATCCGGATCCGGATCCATAAGATCCACAGGTCCGTGGTCAGACCGGATCCATATGTTTTCGCTTCTAAAATAAATTCTAATCAACTATAATTCACGATAACACCATAATAATCTAAATGCATAATAATACTATAATAATTATTTAGAATTTCTACAATTATCACTATATTGGAAGACGTTAGTTACAGATTTATTATAAAGTAGGAAGCAACAAACAACTCGATCGTCAGTGGTGTAAGTAACGCGACCCGCCGTGAATACGTATAGATACATAATTGAGAGTATTTGAAATGAAATTTGGAACATATTTGTTTTGGAATAATTTGAAAAGGAAAATTGAAGAGTTTTAAGTTGGGGTTATGTATTTAATTATAATAAAAATAATATATATATATATATATATAAACTAAATGGATTTTGGAATGAGAAATTAGGAATGACGGCGAGACGCACGAATAGAAATTATTTAGGTTAACTAATTTAATTATATTGTATAACTACCAAAAATAATTTGGGACTTCACCGCCCGAAAAGAACGGGCAGCAGCACAAGATTGGATATTGCAATCACAATGAACTGCTAGAAAAAACCCAATCAACTTCCAGAAACCAACAAATTTAAGAAACAGTCAAAAATAGGAATTTGAAAGCAACATTAAATTAAATATCTCAAATGAAAAATCCTAGATAATGTGCTAAAACTCGTCTCAAATTTAGTACCCTCACTAGCAAAAAGTTGATTCAGATAGGCCGGACCATGTCCACATCAATTTCATGAAACAAGGTTGTCGTTGGTGACGGTGAAGCAAGTTGGTCCACGGGGCGCCAGATCACGAACATTCCTCAAGACGTCCATTGCCTCGAAACCTTTGCTTTCAAAGCATCCAGGAGATTCAAGCAAATGCGAACCTCGTCCGGTCCATCTCCGAAGCATGCCAAGAACTTCGCAAAGATGCTCATGCTCCACCGATCAACGAGAGGTACAAGTTCTCACCCAACATCATTGCCAAAATCAAGTATACACATCAAACACACTACTAATAAACGAATAAATGAAATCAGACACTTGGGCGGACTACTTATCGCCCTCTCGTTGTTCAGCGTTGCATTAGCAAGGCGTAAGCCAATGCGAATCGGCATAGGCGTGGAATAGCAGAATCTCGAGAAGCATGCCACCCATGTCATATGGAAGCAGAGCATGCCTCCAAAGAACACCGTGAATGGACACATCCGCACATTGCGACCGTGAGGATACCTAAAATATATATATATATATATATATATATATATATATATAGAGAGAAAGGATCAATGAAACACATTTTTGACTCTGCGAATTGATGATAAGACGTTGAAGATGATGCACAAGACGGTATAAAGTTAGATAATCTAAAACTTTCTAAAATTATTTTGTTGTGCATAATTTTAGAAAGTTTTCGTATGCACAACTTTACCTGCTTTTGCATTATCTTCAACGCCTTATGCATGGTTCTCAAGTTCTCAAAAAGATGAGTTCTCACCGTATCCAACCCTATATATATATATATATATATATATATATATATATATAGAGAGTTTTGTTCAAATAAGAACCATTCTTATCCTAAAACTAAGAACCAATGAATTCGTTATGAAAGTTGATGAATCCGTTGCGAAAGTTAATGAATTGAAATTGAATTTTTCACCCGGTTCGAATCCCATGAGAGCGAAAATTCTATTTTTGGATTGAAGATTTCCCAGCAGATTCATTAACTTTCACGATGAATTCATCGTTTTGGTTCTCACGCTCACAATAAAATGGTTCTCACGTTAACCCCTATCTATATATATATATATATATATATATAATTAGCGGGTCCACGGGCGGATCCGGACCGGATCCGGTCTTAAAACCTAAACCCGCATTCGGATCCGAAATATTGATATATGTTCAGATCCGGTCCAGATCCGTCGGATCTAGATTTTTGAGGATCCAGATCCTTAAAAATGGATCTGGATCCACGGATCTGGACCGGGTCCTAGATCCGTTGTCATCCCTAAGTACAAGTCTGCAAAACAAGTTTTTATAGGGATATATACTCAAAAGTGTTAAATAATAATTAGAATGACATTTCATGATAGACTATTTAATAATTTAATTATTAGTATTTGTGTCCAATGCATTAGATGATTTGATAGACCCACCTAATCAAGGGGGATACATGCACATTTATATGTATAAGGACATCTGCCTCTCTCTGAATTCTAAATTTTCTTGGTCTTAAAATACTGCATGGCCCTTGGATTTTAGTAGAAACTTCTCAATGTTTTCCCTACTTTTTCAACAACTAGTTCAAAACAATCATTGTTATTATCTAATCAAATGCATCTTGTAATACTTTCTACTAAACAAATTAAGCAGCCCACGATTGGATTTTGTAATTGCATTACAATAATAGCAAGTTGTTGCAATCGCATTACATTAATAGCAAGTTGTTGATGAAAGCAGTCGCGGATGTCCACATGAGATGCTAAGTAGGAATTGCTTTTCCTATGTGATAAGCCTCTTCATTCCCAATATCAAGAATCACCACACCACTTAGCAACAATAACCACCGTTTTCAAACTATGGATTCCATTCCAACTCCAACCGTGAACGGCGCGCCACCACTGAGGCCGCCTCCGCCCCAACCACCATCCGTGCCACCGTAGTCCAAGCCGCCACCGTCTTCTACGACACCCCCGCCACTCTCGGTCAGCATCATTTCCCTAATTTCTCCATTAATGCACTCTCGGTAAAAGAAGATTGTAAAATAGTATTTCATCTCCTATTCTCTCACCCTTGGCGTGAAAGTGCAAATAATGAAACACTATAATGTAATAAGTAATAATGATCTACCCAACCCTTCTCTAGTAAATGATATTTACACATTTTTTGACAATGCAGATAAAGCAGAGAGGCTGGTAGCGGAAGCAGCCTCAAACGGCGCTCAATTGGTGGTGTTTCCGGAAGCATTCATCGGCGGCTATCCCCGCGGATCGAACTTCGGCGCCACCATCGGCCACCGCACGCCCACCGCCGGCGAACAGTTCCGCAAATACTACGACTCTGCCATTGACGTTCCCGGTATCCATTCAAAGTCATAATATCCATATTCAAACCCCAATGAAAATAACAATGTACCACTGAGTTTTGATCTAAATATAAGTCCCGTCTTACGAGTTTTGACCAGTGAGACGATCTTACACAATTTTTTTTTGGCTAGGTAGGTCCAGACTTCGACCGGCTGGCCGCCATAGCCGGGAATTATAAGGTATATCTAGTGATGGGAGTAATCGAGAGAGACGGATACACCTTATACTGCACAATTCTATTCTTCGACCCCCGAGGCTGCTACCTCGGCAAGCGTCGGAAGTTCATGCCGACGACGGCCGAACGCATCGTTTGGGGGTTCGGAGACGGATCCACCACTCCCGTCTTCGACACTTCAATCGGATGGGATATGGCCCAACCGATCGGGCCCACTAATGTGCCCAAACGAGCCGGGCCTAACGTTGAAGCAGCCCACGCGGTTGAGCCCCAATCATCGCCCAAAACGCTAGCCCCGTAACCGCCACCTCCGCCAATGGAGAAGATGAACCAGGTCAGCCGCCACCTCCACGTGGCGCGCAGAAGGCGAGAGGTCCCCGCCCGCCAATGGAGGGCACGCCAGAGGAAGAGTCACGCCACGACCAATGGGAGGTCGGCGCGCCTTCGTGACAGTCAAGCGGTATAAATAGAAGGAAACCGATGTTAGAAGGGTTAGCAATTCATCAATACAAAGGCTTCAGAAACAATACTGCATTTAAAAGCTCTAGTGAAAGTATTGAGAATCATTCCTCCGTGGACGAGATCTCATTAACGATCGAACCACGTAAAAGCCCGGGTGTTCTTTATTGCTTCATATAAATCTCGCACACTCACGTAGCTAGACTCATCATTGGCGCCGCCTCGTGGGAACATTTCAACAAGAAAGCTTCATTCCTCTACGACTAAATGGCAAGAACACGCACAACCTCCGCCAACGCGGCAACAACCGCGGAGGACGACCATGTGGTCGCTCGGCGTCACGGAAAGGAGATCGCAGACGCCACGAGCGGGCACACTCCTGAGGGCCACATGGAAAATGTCTCCATACACCCCCAGGACCGCCTCCCCAACGTGGGGGAAGACGTCGACCTCAACGAGGACGAGCAAACAGCTCATTCGTCCCACGAGGTCCTCGGCCGAGCTGTGAGCGAGTTCCTCCACGCTAATCTCGGCCAATTCCAAAGCTTCTCAACCAGAGGATTAACGAGGCGGTCCTCTAGGGCCCCTTGATTGAACACCACGGCCTCCCGAGGCCGCCCCCATACGAAATGATCGGCGCCACCTCGGCGTGATAGCCGAGAGAGCGCGATCGCGCCCGACGCGCGGAGCCGCCACCGCGGCCGAGCCGCCGACTATTCAGGAGCCGCTCACGCGGCCGAGCCGCCACCAACGGCCGCCTCGCCATTCGTGCGGCCGCTCTCCACCTCGCCATGCCGACCGCAGAGTCGAGCGAAACAGAAGGAAGAAGGCGAGTCGAACTCCCCGGAGGGACGAGCAGGCCGCCATCGATCCCCACCCTCAGAAAGAGACGGCAACGATCTCGGGGTTCGACCGACGGGAGAATCATCTCCCTTTCTCCGTGGAGATTCTAGACACGCCCGCCCCCTGCGTGACGGCACCCAACATAGCGCCACGACGGCCTCGGAGACCCCTCCGACTTCCTTTTCGCCACACCACCAACATGGCGATCAAGGAATGGAAGATTTTCATGTGTAAAATCTTCCCGAGGTGTCGATCTCCAACGCACGGCGTTGGTTCACCCGCCCGCCCGTAACAAAGATCCACCGCTTCCGTGACCTCACGGATCGCCTGTGGCGCTTCTATCGAAGACGCCGCCAAACAGCCTTCCTCCGACTGCCACAATCCGCCAGGCGGGACGAGACGATGTCAAATTTCGCCTCGAGGTTTATCAAAGAGTCGCTCAAAATCGGCGACAAAGAACGATCTCTACATTATCAACGCTGCTCAAAACGGATCCGCCCGTACATGAACAAAGAAATCACCAGGAGAAACCAAAGACGGCGAGTAAGCTTTGGAACTCGGTGGATAATTTCGTCGCTGGGCAGAGCGAGTCGGAAGCGGAAGATCCGGGACGAGACGTAAGTCCGAGAAAAAGCCGGACGATCAAGTCGAGGCGCAGACCGAGGCGCCTTCGACGTAATCAAAAGAGGGCACTGGAGTCCGTGCTCGGACCTCGCCCAACCTCGCCGTGAGCGCCTCCCCCGCTCAAATCAAGGCGGAAATATTCGAGCCCACGAGCTCTTCCTCAAGCCCCGCCCTATGAAAGGGGATCCAAGAAGAGGTCCACGACCAGTATTGCGACTATCACCAAGGGTATGGTCACGATACCGAGGGCTGCAGAAACCCTGGCTCACGGATCGACGACCTCGTCAAAGTGGAGCCTCAAAAATACCTCTGACGGTGGTCCAAGAATGCGAAGCGCAGAAGGAATGGAGGCGGAACAATCGCGGTCGACCCCGCCGGGCGACCGAACCAAGACGACGAGGACGAAGGTCCCAACGCCATGGAGCAGTCTATGTTGTTACTGGATCGCCTCGACGACGAGGTCGTCCCTTAAGAACGACGCCCGGAGGCCGGCCCCGGAAGAGCCGAAGAACAAGCGGCTCCGGGATGGCGAGAACATAACGTTCTCCAAGGAGGACCCCGTGCCCAAGATCATGCCACACCAGGACGCCATCACCATACAGGCTGCGGTGGGCAACAAAAACGTCCACCGGGTCTATATCGACATTGGGGCCTCCGTCAGCATCATCTTCCAGAGCTGTCTGGATAAGCTTGAGGTCGGAGGCATTCAGGTGCTTCCCGCGCCCTCCCAGCTACGGAGCTTCACTCAAGAAGTTAGCCCGGCCGAGGGGTCATTACCCTTCCCACACCGTGAGGGCGGGCTCCTGTGTCGGCCACCAGGCCATCCGATTCTTCCCGGTCCGGCTCCCCTCCGTACAACATTATCCCTGGAGAGATTGGCAGACGCCACCAAGGCCGTCTGCTCGGTCTACCACCTAACCAGAAGATTCTCACCCCTGGGAGTGCTCAAGATCCGAGGGACCAAACAACAGAAAAGAATGCCTACGGCTCTCAACTCGTGACGCGGCCTCGCCCTGTGCATAGCAATTTATCGCCCCCTGAGGTCGACACCCGGACGACCCGACCGGGACCTCCAACTATACGACGACGATCCCTCGAGGTCATCCAGTCGGCACCTGTGGCCCGGCGGACGTCCGCGGCACGTCATACGACTCTGAAGAATATAGGACGTGTTTGCTTGGTCCCCGCTAGATATGACCGGGGTGTCGCCCGAGCTCATAACTCACCACTCAACATCGACCCGCCACCAAGCCATCCGTGAGAAGAAAAGGATATTCGGCGGAGCGCGGCCGGTCATTTAGGGACGAGGTGACTCAACTCAAGGCCAAGATCTTGTTCGAGGTCAAATACCCGACCTGGATGGCTAATCCGATCGTGGTCCGAAGTCCCGGCGGAGGGTGGGCGACAAGGCCGATTATACCGACCTCAACAAGCACGCCTAAAGATTGCTACCCTCCCCGATATTGACAAGAAGGTGGAGGCTTTGGTGGGACACGAGATGTTCACCTCGGATCTATACAAGGGTACCACCAAACTCGATGAGCCCGGAGGACGCACCAAAGATCGCATTCATCACCGACTTGGCGCCTTTGCGATCGAAGATGCCATTCGCCTCAAGAACGCCGGGCTACTTACCGGAGGATGGTGGATGCAACATTCAAAGACCACATCGGGAGATCGCCGAGGTTCACGTCGACGACATAGTAGTCAAAGTCGAAAACGGAGAGTCGCTACCGACGACCCTGCACCATCCTCCAACCGCTCGGTCGGCCAACCTCAAACTTAACCCCAAAATGCACGCTCATGGTAAAACGGGAAATTCTTGGGGGCTGGGTTTCCAAGAAGGCTCAAGGCGAACCCCACCAAGGTAAAGACGGTGCTCAAATGCAAGTGCCAAAACCATTCATGAGGTCCACAACTTACGGGTGCCTAGCAGCCTCAAGAGGTTCTCTCCCGGCCGCAGGTTAGCCCCATTCTTTAAAATCTTGAGGAGGGCCCTGACTTCGCATGGCGGGAAGAGCACCACCGCCTCACACACTCGCTCAAGGAGTACTCGCCGACCGCTTACCTGACAAACCCAAAAGAGAGCGAACTCGTCCCTAGATTGCAGCCTCTGACGAGGCAATCGAGGTGATCGGTGCGGGACGAGGTCTGACGGCAGCTTCCTATCTACTTCATCACCGAGCACTCAAAGGACTGAGAGACAAGGTACGCCGCCTTGAAAAGGTAGACTGCACCGGTTAATGCTGTTTACGGCTCGACCCTACTTTCAAGCTCACTCCATCCAGTATCGACCGACCGCCTCGAGGCAAGTCTTATCAAAACCCGAGTCATCCGGACGAACAGCAAGTGGGCCTCGAGCTTGGCGAGCACGATATCTCGCACTCCCCGCACCGCCATAAAAGCGGCAAGCTCTCACGATTTCGCGGTAAGCCAAGTTTATCGAGCTCGGTCGGACCGCCAAGATTAGCTCCTCCAACGCCCACCTCGGTCATCCCACCGCACGGAGGAACCGGACCTCATCCACCGTGATAGTTGTTGGCGGATGTACGTGATCTGAGCCTCGTGCAAAACGGCAATGGAGCGGGCATCCTCTCCTCGGCCCGAGATATGCGTGAAGTCACCCACGACCCGGTTTACCTTCCCACCACCAACAACGAGGGGAGTATGAGGCCCTAATCTCCGGACTACCGCTAAGGAGCTGGGGTGGGTGAGATCCAAATCTTCTACGATTCCTGTGTCGTCGTGAACCGTGTGTTAGGCAACACGAGGCCAAGGAGGACCGAATGAAACAATACCGACAAGGCAAAAGAGATGTTGACCTCGCTCAAATACTTCAAGATCCACCGAATCCCTGAGGGAAAAACACCGGCCGACGTCCCCAAGAAGCTTAGCGCACATCAACAAGTCCACCAAATGGAGGAGATCCGCTCCAAGCATAGCGAGTCCCACGTCGGCATTATCACCGAGATAGAGCCGAACCGACGTCTCCCTCAAGGCCTACCCGAACACGGCGACTACCTTCAGATCGGCTCAAGCCAAAAAGACGATGGCAAAGTCCCGTATATCTCATGCGTGAGGCGCTTTCACCGGAAGTCTTACCTTCAACCCTCCCGAGACGCCCTTGACCGTAAGAGTTCCGACTATGTGCTCAACGAAATACACCGAGGTCTTGTGGAAACCACATCGGTCGCGAGCACTTTCAAAGAAGACGAGATCGGATACCACCGCCCACCGCAAGATTCGCCGAGCTCAAGAAGTGCCCAAAGTGCCGATCCACCCACAAGAAAAGCCGCCTCAAACGGATTTGAGCACCGCAGAGTCCGTGGCCTTTCATGCGGTGGGGATCGACATTGTCGCCCGCTCGACCGAGCACCGTGTCGCCCGATATTTAGTCGTGGCCATAGACTACTTCACAAACGGGTCGAGGCCGAGCCACTTTCGAGCATCACGGCGTAAGGATTCAAACCTTTGTGGAGAAATATACCGCCGCTTCGCATACCGCACATCCCGGTCTCTGACAACGGCACCCAATTCGTCGACAAAACTTCAAGGAGAGGTGCGAAGAGCTTCACATCGATCAACGCTTCACTTCGGTCGCACACCGCAAGCAAATGGTCGACCGAGGTGACGAACCGCACGATCGCATAAGGATTGAAGAAGAGGCCGGATCTGCTAAGGGCGACCGGGCTGAAAATCTCCTCAAGTCCTCCGGTCCCACAGACCACACCTGACGGCAGACGGGAGACTCCTTTAGCCGGGTCACGGCATCGAGGTCGTCATACTACCGAGATCGGGCGCCAAGCCCTCGTGACTCTCCACTTCAACCAGCCGAACGAGGGAAGACCGGGCCAACCTCGACGCCTCGAGGAGAAGCGCGAGCTCGCCTTCATAAACGGCAAGCACAAGAGCCAGTCGCGCTACTACAACAAAAGAGTAAAGGCCTCCACACCCGGTGGGCGACTCGCCCCTACGGAATAATGAAGCGTTTGCCGAGCGCCTTAACAAGCTTGATCCGACATGGAAGCGACCACCGCGCTCACGAGGACCCGGCAAGCGGGCCTATAAGTCGCCCACCGTCCGGGCACTTATTCCTAACATGGCACATAACTCATCTAAGGAGGTATTTTACATAGCTTTGATTTTAGATCGGCGACATGTTAGCCCTCCTATTGTTTTCGACCGATGTGCGATCGTTTACTTGTTTAATAAAACATCTGCTTTTCTAATGAGTATTTCACTTCGTACGCCTTACATCTATGTGAACATCCATTCGGATATACCACATCTAAACCTTCGAGGGACGCCTCACTTAAGACGAAAATCCCACTAAGTAGGGTAAGCATACGTATCACCCATTAAGTTCGACGCCTACATGCAAAGCATACAGACACCCATTAAGTTCGACGCCCACATGCAACGATACTGATTACCCATTGTTGATCGCCTACATGCAAGCGACATCCGCACCGATCTCGCCACCTCATACCCTTTATTTGGGAAGATATGCACCCGACAAAGTCTAAATGCATTAACCACTACAAACAAAGCACCAAGCCATATACAAGACAACAAAGGTTTCAAAGCTCGTTTCTACCCCTTTATTTGGGAAAATACGTTGTATACAAGATAAATACATTTATGACCAAAACGAAGTCCTGTTATGTTTGTACCTCTCAAAGGGAAAACGACACTCAAACGAGTCTAAATACATTTATATCTACATACAAGGTCCTATACTATACATGGCCTCATTCCGGCCCTCAAGCCCGCCAGACCGGCCGAAGTCGCACCACCTCTACAAAATCCCCAGCCGACGATGTATGCTCGAACGAACTCGGTGCCTTCGACCCACCGACGAGGCCGAATCACCACGCCCCGCCTCCCGGCGCCGGCGGGCCTGAGCCACCAACGGAAGCACGACCTGTGGTCACCTTCACCCGCCTGTGGACACTCCAAGTGGCGGCGCAGCACGGGCATCCGGGCAGGGGGACGCACCCGAGGTCACACCCACCCCCCGACCGACACCGGGCCGTGTGCGACCGCCCCGCCTCAAGCTCTCCTCGCCGACCTTAGGTCCGGTCGCCGCCCGCCTCCCGTGAGGATCCTCGATAATCCGCCCACGGACCCATCAACCTCAAGACTACGGCATGATCGGAGTATCCGCCTCCTCCGCCGGTTCTTCTATGATCGGCTCAGAGCCCGCCTTGCCTCGCCACCTCTCCGGCATGCGACGTTTTGACGATGTCGTACATCTCCATAAACTTCACCACGGAGTCGACGCAGCTTTGAACTTTGTCTGGGCCCTTCCTCATCCTCAAAGACCATGCCCTCCGCCACAAGCCTCGACTCGGTCGTCGGCCGGATATGGTAGTCCCACCAGCGCGGACCGCTCCTCTCAGACTCTGATGCTCCTCGACAACCGAGCGAGCCTCCGCGGTCGCCTCAAGTCGCTCGCGACCGCATCAAGCGCCCTCGATTTCGCCGGCAGATATGTCCGCCTCCTGACTCCGCCTGCGCGACCTTCAACTTCAGCGCCTGCTCGGCGGGAGGCGGGCCACCTCCCGATCAGCCTCGGTCAACTTCTTCGCCTCGGAAGAAGACACCGAGCTCGCATCCATGGCGGCCAAAATTGGGGTCACCGCGCACCGACTCCTCCAAAATCGCACCTCCTCGTCCTTCTCGGCGGGCACCTCGCACTTTTCACTTGGCCAGCAATTCATGGTCGAGTCCCAAGTATTGAGACGAGAATGCTATAAATAAAAAGACAACACAAGTCTCGAAAGTGATAAACATTCTTTTATCAGATACGAAAGGATTTATTACAAGGGCTCAGTGGTCCTATCGACCCCATGGTTCAACCTATTACAATTGGCCCACTAACTCGGCCCTCTCCTGACTCGCCCGCCCCGCCTCCCCGCTGCTCCTCCGGCCGCCTCGCGGGCGGCATGGTCGACTGAGCCGCCGAGCTGGCTCCTCCTCCTCCTCCTCCGCCCGAGCCCGCACCGGGCGAAGCCTCAAGCTCTGGATCCTCATCCACCCGGATTGGGACACGGCCTCGGCCGCCGAAGCTGACGAAGAGGAGGCTAAGGCCTCCACCACGGGAAGGCGGCGACGGCAAGACCCGGCATACCCAAGTTCACCGCCTCGATCAATCTCACCACCCATGCTCGCCTTGTCAAAATCGGCATCGTGGCCGCCAACCCTCCAGTGGGTAGATATCACCGCGCCTCATCACGGCGGCGGTCGAGATAAAAGCGGAGAAGGACCGACTGATAAGTTTGTTGGCGAAGGCCTTCAAGATGGGCCCTCGCTCCGCCCAGAAAGCACTCGTCCGATCCGCCGCCTCTTCTCCGCCTCGCCACCTCCTCCCGAGCGCACTCCACCGGGCGGCCTCCCGCACGGCACGGTTCTTCTCCCTGTGGCGGCCTCAAGAGCCGCCCGGCAACCTCCACTTCCTCCTCGCACCACCGCCCGGCGAGGACTCGCCAGCTTTCTCCAGCCTCCTCGTGCCAGACGCAACAACATCGCCATGCGCGATCTCGCCGCGATCAAGGCAGTCCCGCAAGTCAAACGATTAATAGCAAAAAAAAAAAAAAAAACATGACTAGACAAGGCGTAAGATCGCAGGAGATCGGTACTCGCGCAAGATCACGGGCACGAGCCTCCACCCAAGGCCCGAGCTGAGATCGGTTATGACCCTTCAGCAGATCGCCGAATTGTTCCACCACCACGGCCGCGAGGTGGGCCTGCACACCTTCGCCTCTTTTAGAAGCCTCGCCGCCACCGGGCGCAGTCGAGACGAGGCCTACCGCTTCACCTCCTTTGTGTGCTTAAGCTTCACCGCATTATGTAAGAAAATCGCGTTAGTCAAACAGAGGTCGAACCTATAAGAAGGAGAAGAGGTGCCTCACCCACTCGGACCCGCCCCGAGCTCGCGACTGCACACTCAACCCGGCATCATTAAGGTTGTCCTCGGTGAATTCTATAGAAACTTCACCGAGCGTGTTGAGCTGTTCCTCTACCCAACCAGGGCTTAAGCTTTATATCCGCCACCTTACCCATCCCCAAACCAGATCGGATGCCCATCGCCCTCAAAAGAAAAACTTTCACACCCCGACACCTTCGGTGGTCGACTCACCCAAACGGCCGCCGAGGCGAAAGATAGCATTTCTCTCCGAGTACTGACGCTAAAGAATCGTGATCAAGAGCTCAAAGGAGAACTCCTCACCACATGATAATGTGCTAACCCCATCTCAACTACCGACCCAATGGAGTTCGGGGTGAATCGCGGATGGGGATTCTAAATACCCCGAGGCTCAAAAGACGGGGCTAACGGAACCTAAGACCGCCCCAAAGGCGCCTATATACATAGTTATGAATCCTCCCGAGGGCTAACGCCATCGACGGGCGCGAACTCACCACAGCGCCGGCCGAATGTGACATTCTCCTACTCTTATTACATCGTCAAAATCACAGACGATCCGACGTCCCTCACATTAACCCCATCCCACGCAGATGATATTGCCGAACCCTAGCGCTAATCTTCCCACACCTACCCGACAAGGTATAGCAGAATAATCCCTAACCTCGATTTCACTATCGGGGAGGATGAGCTGTTCGAACCAAACTCCATGGAGACGATCGGGCGGACCCGAAACAGGGCTAGGGCGCATCGTAAAATGAGGAAGAAGACATACTTACTTTTAGGCTAGTAAACGGCTACCCAAATAAAATCGGCTCGAAAATCTCACAAATTTCTCTCGAATTGTTAAGCGTCAAGAAGAAGAAAGTGAAGCATTGCTCTCTTTTCGCCTATTTATAAGACTAGGCGCCTGCAAATTGCCGTTTAAATTCAACACGCGTCACACGTGATTGGATGTGCGTTACACGCCAAGCCACGCTATTCGAGCGCCTAACTACCGCTCGCTGCGTCGACGACGCCAGATAGACGGCCGCCATGCCCCGACCTAGCAATCATCATACGGACCCCTGGCCTTCTACATGGCGCGCGCCGTGTCGCACCCGCCCCTCCCACAAATGTCAAGGAAATCCACATCCGACCTCCGCGCCTGCCGGACACCGATCGGACCTCGCCCAACCACATCGGACCGCCCCACCAGATCGGACCTCGCCCAACCAATCGACTCGTCCCACCTGCATCGCACTCTAAGATAACCAACGCAGAGCGCTGTTATCCGTGTCGGACTTGACTTCCATCGGTGCCACATCTTCTCCTCGCGGCGACAATAAACAACCAAACTCGGATCGGCACCAAGACCTTCGATCCAAGAAACAACTCACCAACCACACCTCACCTCGGCGGCGTCAGATTCACTCCACCGCCTCGGCGTGCCTCGGCTATTCGTGGGCTATGATGGGATATGGCCCAACCGATCGGGCCCACTAACAGCCCAAACGAGCCGGGCCTAACGTTGAAGCAGCCCACGCGGCCGAGCCCTAATCATTGCCCAAAACGCCAGCCCCGTAACCGCCACCTCCGCCAACGGAGAAGATGAACCAGGTCGCGCCACCCTCCACGTGGCGCAGAAGCGAGAGGTCCCCGCCCGCCAATGGAGGCACGCCAGAGAAGAGTCACGCCACGACCAATGGAGAGGTCGGCGCTTCGTGACAGAGTCAAGCGGTATAAATAGAAGGAAAACCGATGTTAGAAGGGTTAGCAATTTCATCAATACAAAGGCTTGTAAACAATACTGCATTTAAAAGCTCTAGTGAAAGTATTGAGGAATCATTCTCCGTGGACGAGATCTCATTAACGATCGAACCACGAAAAGCCCGGGTGTTCTTTATCGCTTCATATAAATCTCGTGACACTCACGTAGCTAGACTCATCAATCGGCAGCTCGGCGCGCCATCTGCTGGGAGAACAAGATGCGCCGCTCGTGACCGCAATGTACGCTAAAGGTAGTTTGCCCATATTCGTTAGTTTGTTTAATTCCACTACAAAAGCGACGTAGCTCTTCGTGAAAACCTACTTTCCAACAGAGATAGTTTGTGTTTTGCGGGGATCGAGATATACCGCGCCCAATGCCGACGATGAGAAGTGTGGCGGTGACGGTGAGGCACATCGCCATAGAAGGCGGCGTGTTCGTGCTCTCCTCACCACACCCCGCCTCAGAGAAGACTTCCGCCTCCCGAGTACTCACGCGCATCGGGAAAACGAGCTCGAACAAGATTCTATCGTGATCGCGAGGGGGCACATCGTGGCGCCCCATGAGGTCCTAGCGGGCCCAATTTCGAGGGAGGGACTAATCACCGATTTAGGCACGTTAATTGTTCAAACCTCAAATTTAATGTCATGTCCGAGATGTAATGCCAATGGTATATATATAAAAGACTTGTTTTTTGTGATGATTGTGTGCAGATTTGAAGGACGTGGCACGCGAAATTTCTTGATGTCTTTGTTGGGCACTTGATAGGATACGCCCAACTACCGTGCCCAACATCGTGCCCAATACAAGTAAACGACATCAAGCTCGGCCCGGACAAGTTCGCCCATGAAGACTCTGCCGTATAACGCAGAAAGCTCGGCCATATCTAAAAGAATCCTAATTCAAGAGGATAGGATCTCGAATCCTAGTTAGAGAAGACTGGATTCGAGATCTGAAGTCAATACATTGTGTATAAATAGAGGCTAGATTAGACTACGAGATCATTCACCTCTTTGTAATCACTTCCTATACTTTCAATACACATACTCTCTCGCCCGTGGACGAGATCTTATTCACGGATCGAACCACGAAATCTTGGTGTTCTTCTCGCATTTATTTCCTTACGACGTTTGGAGGCTAGGAGGATCTGAACAAATCTCTGCGATATACAATTGAGCGTGAAGTCCTGACTGAAGTCATATCTCCAACCCTCTTAAGGTGCTTGGGTCCGAACCGAGCCAATTACGTTCTACGAGAAATACAAGGTTCGTGCGGAAGCCACATCGGACCGGGCCTTGTCAAAGAAAGTCATGCGATGGGGATACTATTGGCCAACAATGTTCCAAGACTCAATGGACCTCGTAAAAAGTGTCCAAGTGTCAAATCCATGGGAACGCACGAAGGCTACCCCTGCACCGACCTCACCTCCGTCTGAGCCCTCGCCGCTTATGCAATGGGGATTGACATTGTGGGCCCCTTTGTAAAGCACCGTGATACCCAATTTTAATTGTTGCGATCGACTACTTCACGAAGTGGGTAGAAGTTTGAGCCCTCGCGAAAATCACAAGCAAGAACGCCTCAACTTCGTATGGAAGAACATAGTGTGTCGCTCGGCATCCCCATATCCTCCTTTCGGATAACGGAACACAATTCACTTGATAAGGCATTCAAAGATTGGTGTCAAGAGCTTGGATCCAACAAAGTTCACGTCGGTGGCCCATCCTCAAGCAAATGGTCGGACAAGAAGTTACCAACAGACCATCGTAAAGTGGTCTAAAACTCGCCTCGACCGAGCTAAAGGCCTCGGGTGGAAAATTTACCGCAGTCCTATGGTCGCATGTAACAACGCCCGGACCTCGAAGCGGAGAAACACCATACAGTTTGGTGTATGGAACCAAGCGATGATCCTCGCAGAAACGGAGATCGAGTCCTCGCACTATCGACTTCTCGCCGAAGCAAATGGGGAAAATCTACGAGCTGATCTAGACTTACTCGAAGAAAGAGAGACCTCGCTACATCGAGGAAGCTCAGACAAGCAACAAGTAGCTCGGTATTACAACGGTAGCGTTAAAACCGACAATTCCAGTGGGCGACCTCGTACTCGACATAATGAAGTCGACAAAGCCGCAAGCAGCTCGGCAAGTGGAAGCCACATGGGAAGGACCTCACTGGTCGACGAAGTCCTCGGCAAAAGAGCCTATAAGCTCGCCTAATTGTCCGGTGAGCAATTACCCAACGATGGCACATCATCCATCCAAGAAATATTATGCATAGTTGTCAAGTGGTCGGGTCTTGTTGGTCATATTTTTAAAGTCTGTTTAGAGTCATCTTATTTGGTGGTCGCGTCATCTTTTATCAATAAAATCTTTATTTTACGAGTTCTACTTATTACTAATGCATAATTAATCTTCGTGATTATTTACCCTCACGGAGGACAAATTCCCTCGACGGAGGTCGATTACATTCGCTTATACGAATGAAAGTCTAAACGCGCATGCTACATACGAGATCGACTACCTTCGCTTATTTGAGCGTTCTCTATGTGGACGAAGGGACCACCCTCCCGATGACCTCGGCAAAAAAAGTGAACCATTCCTACGCATGCGAGATCGGACTACCTTCGCTCATTTCAAGCGTTTCTCTATGTGAGCGAAGGGACCACCCTCCCGACGACCTCGACAAAAAATGTGAACCATTCCTACATACGAGATCGACTACCTTCGCTTATTTCAAGCGTTCTCTATGTGGACGAAGGGACCACCCTCCCATGACCTCGCAAAAAACAGAACCATTCCTACATACGAGATCGCACTACCTTCGCTTATTTCAAGCGCTCTCTATGTAGACGAAGGGACCACCCTCCCGACGACCTCGGCAAAAACAGAACCATTCCTACGCACGAGATCGACTACCTTCGCTCATTTCGAGCGTTCTCTATGTGACGAAGGGACCACCCCTCCCGACGACCTCGGCAAAAAGCATGAAGCGTACTCACGTATGAGAACGATTTCTTTCGAGCGGAATTTCACGAGACTAACTACTTTGCATATTACTCTTGTTCAAATGCAAAGTCAAAAAGCATTCTTATTAAATAGAAGATGTACAGTTACATTTACATTTTACGAGGACGGAGCAGATCGGGAAAAGTCGAGCCAATCCCTAGAAAATCGAATCAGCAGCTCATCTATGCTAATCCCACCCTCACCTCGTCCTCGGTCTATATTACGAGCCCGGCCAGAGCGACCTCATTACTGACGACGATGCTCTGCGAGCTCGGCCTCGCCACTTGATGACGCCCGGTCTCGACGCATGGAGGTCCACGACGTTCGAGCGGCAATGGCACGCCTGCTGTGCGCGCCACCCGGATCGTCATAATGTGGTTGATTATTCTAGATCGAGAAGCTCCGCAGAAGAAGAGGCCTCGCATCCCGTCAAGTATGTAGTCGAGCCGTGGTTGTCGAGCGATGACGATCTTGTATATGCCCGAGCCTTTTCAATTCAGCTGCATCGCCCGTGAATTGCCGGGAGCTCACCATATTCGCTACTGCACTCGAACAACGGGCAGCAGCCTCGACAACCTCGCTTCTACTTCCGGATCGTCATCCCACCATTTCGTGGATAACCTCCTCATACTGCATGCTCTTCACTATCGCCTTGGCCTTCTCCTGGCGACCTCAAACGCCTCCATCCCAAAAGGCGAGCTCGAGCTCGTCACAGCCTCTCCCGAGCGGCTCATGCTGACATCGACTCGCCTGACGTGACCGAGCTGCCTTTATATGGAGTGAGTTCGACCTCTTTCAACTCAAGAGTCATGACAGTCTTTGATTTGATTCAACCAGGAGAAGCATCAAACATTTCGGAGACAACCGAATAAAAAAAAAAAAAAGGAGATAAGTTTCTTGACATAAACTTGTAATTTTATTAACATGCCCTTAGCTAAAAATTGTTGTACATTTACATTCAAAAAAAAAAAAAAAAAAAGCAGGATCAACCGACCCTCCGGAAGCTTCGCCATGACAACGTCGCCGCCGGCTGGACGGCCTCGGCCTCGGCCTCTTCGGAACTACGGAGTCTCGACGCCTTCAAGCATCAGCCGCCTCCCACCCTTTGCCATATCGGCCAAGAAGCCTCGGTCGGGATCCCGATCCACGGACAGCGCGCATGCACTCCGCAGACAAAAGAACGGAGGAGGAGGCGAGGCTCGCAGCACGGAAGCTCCTTCAGCCGCGGACGAGCACATCAGCAGTCTGCCTCAGACAAAGATCCTCGGTCTCCCTCGCACCCATACTTGGCTTTGTCCGGACCGGGTAGTCCTCGGCGACCTCTTCGATTGCGTCCGAGACGGCTCGCTTGTTAAGAACATCGGCGCGCCCGAGACCATTCCCGAGAAGCCCGCCGACAGAACAGCCTCTCCGCTGGCGCCAAGCATTTCTCCCCGAGAGCTCGCCATGTCCGCCTCCCGACGGCGAACCTGTTCCACTCGGCCTTCATCGAGGCAACCTCGGCCTCGCCGCCCTCGGCCTGCCGCGCCTCCCTACCATTTGCCTCCGCCGACTGCCCTAGCATTGCCTCAATGGCCGTCGCGATCCGCCTCTTTCTCGCTTGACGAGGTCCGGATCTTAGCCTCGGCCTCGGACATTTCGAGCAAGGAGGTATTGAATCCTCCACCTCCCGAGCATACCGGGCCACCTCATTAAATGCGACACGGCACTTTTTCAAGTAATCCGATCTAAGATCGGATACTCTTGACACCTCGGCCGCCACGTCCGCGACCCCTATACAAAATATACGTCGGTCGGAAGAACACAATTTAGTTACTATCGCATAAAGTATAAGGATGATGCACGAACCTCGTGAAAGAGACAGGCGGCGGCTTCAACCGACGATCTCGCAGACTCGGCCTCGGAAGAACCGAGGACTCACGGACTTCATCCTTCCGCCTTCAAGCGCTTCATGGCTGCGGCGAAGGGGATCTCGAGGCCCCATGGTCATTTCGGGCATGGCCTCGAAATCCTTCAGTCGGAGACCTCGGCTCGCCACCGAGATCGGTTCGCCACGGAGATCGGCTCCTTCCTTTCTTCTTCCTCTCCTTCAGAAGTTCACTTCAAGGAAACACATGGGTCAAGATCAATACGTAACTCATGAAATAAAGAAAGAAAAGAGAGAAGAAGAGGCCTCACCCTTCACCGACTCCACCCCTGAGGTAGGATCATAAGTGGCTAAGCCCCCTCGCAAGCTCGGCCTCGGAGAAGACCTCGTCAACAAGGCTACTTTGTCCAGCCGCCTCCAAGTCACGAAGCCCTTGTCGACATACATCGGCGATCTTATCGATCGCCATGGAACTCCATATGTCCTCAAACCGGCGAAGAAGAACTTCGCGCGGTTGGAGATCTTCGACTTAATTTTGGCTTTGAATTTCCTACGGGTGATAGATAATACCACCCCGAACCGCCTTCAATTGCAAAAAGCGAAGGACGCGCTAAGGTCAAAGGAAAATTATGCTATAGCATAGACACCTAGGCGCTCATACGCGGAATGAGTTCGGCGAGAGTTGGGCAAGAGATAGACCAAACATCTCTTGGAACTCGACATATCGTAAGGAAAGGAAGGCGAAGACCAGCTTTGAGGCGCCCTCAGACATCGGTGATAAAACCATCGGGAGGGCACAAGCCCTATCCTCCGGACGGGGCAACGAACTCGATACTAGGGGAATACTATATTGAAAACATATATCCCTAATATCGGTTATACCTAGGATTGAAGAGAAGGTAGACACTTTGCCGCAATCCCCACCGAGGGAAACGCACTACATTCGTAAGGCGGATGAATACGGTAAAAACAGCAAAGATACTAAACCGGACGGGAAATGTATATGATCCGACTCGAAGACTCGTTAATAGAAGAGTAGCCATTACTTACTTTTGGTTATCGATGAAGAAGACAGAGGCTTCAAGTCGTCAACGGCGCAGTAATCTGATGTTTTTCGCAAAAGGCCGAGAGGTTTTGAAATTCAGAAAAATGTAGAAGGCAAGTGATAAGAGATATTGCGTATCAAGGAAGACATTCCCCTAATATGCACTTTATCGGGAATCCAAACGCTGCATTAAATGCGCATTAAATGCGTATCCCGCGTCGATGCTCAAAGAACGGAAAAAATCCGTCTTGCCTCGCCTAACGCCCGTCGGTGACGCTAATCGAATACCTCGCCTAACGCCCGTCGGTGAAGTTAATCGAAGACCTCGGCCTAACGCCGTCGGTGAAGTTAATCGAATACCTCGCCTAACGCCCGTCGGTGAAGTTAATCAAAAGACCTCGCCTAACGCGCCGTCGGTGAAGCTGCACGAAGACCTCACTAACGCCCGTCGGTGAAGTCAAGACCTCGGTTTAACGCCTGCGTCGGTGAAGCGACGAAGACCTCGCCTATCGCCTCGTCAGGTGAAGCCAATCAAGACCTCGGCGAGACACATCTGCGCAAGACAAAGATTCGATATCTGACGCCAAAAACATCGACACACAAAGTCGACATTGAAAAGAATGTAAGATCGCCCAAGCCCGCCGTCACAACAACCCCAATCCAAAGATGACCTCGTTTCTGCGTCTTTTGTGGGGTTGTGATAGATACTGCCCAACTACTGTGCCCAAGCATCGGGCCCAATACAAGTAAACCCGACATCAAGCTCGGCTACCGACAAGTTCGGCCCATGAAGACTCTGAAGCAGTATGAACGCAGAAAGCTCACCATATCTAAAAGAATCCTAATTCAAGAGGATAGGATCTCGAATCCTAGTTAGAGAAGACTTGGATTCGAGATCTAGGTCAATACATTGTGTATAAATAGAGGCTAGATTAGACTTACGAGATCATTCACCTCTTTGTAATCACTTCCTATACTTTCAATACACATACTCTCTCTTGCCGTGGACGTAGATCTTATTCACGATCGAACCACGTAAATCCTCAGTGTTCTTCTCGATTTATTTCCTTACAATTTAAGATCGATCAGCACTACTCTAGGCCTGACATTCTGAGCCTCATTGTGAATGACCGTGCTATGAAACCGGTTTCCTTCACTTCTCAAGATGCCTCCCACAAATGAGCACCATTGCGTTTTCCCCAATTACTTGTGTTTTCCTTTGCTTCAATTGTTCCTTTTGTTGTTCAATCAGTCATCTTGTAATAAGAATTTTTTTTGTGAAACATGGCAATAGATATCTATCTTAGAAATGTAAGATCGTCAATAAAAATTCCAAACACGAAATCAGACGTGAATTGGGTATCAATTGTGAACCAAAGAATTTCGTCCCTCAAGAATGATCGATTTCTTCTCTTTTTGAGTTGAAAGTGAAAAGTGCATCAATCAGCAAGATCCCTCATCCAGTCACAAAATTAGGTGTGTAAGAAACAAACAAGCTAGGTAGGCCGTAGGCGTTATCTTTTCTAATTGCAAATTAGTCTTGGAACTAACCAAATCAACCAGTAGATATACCCAAAATTGATTTTCTATGCTCAAAATTCTCATTAATAGACCAAATACTTCTTGGAGGAATCTGTTGGTTGTTTAACAATACCCAAATGCCCATAATCTTTATTAGCAAATGTCACAGCTTTCATCTCGCTGCAGTGGTTTATAAACTTGCACACCTCCTGAAAAACACACCCAACAAAAACTTTCGCATGAATTAACAGAAAACAATATTAACATGAATTTTCTGAGATTTCAGATGTAACAGTTATCGCTAAGCCACAAAGCTACATCATCTCGGTTTCTTAAGAAAAAAACATAACCTAGATTGGTGAGACGGCCTATAGAAGTTAGTGCAATCTATCGTGTTTCATTACTAAAATGACCAAACAAGATCAGGTATTCTGGTATTGATAGATTTCAAAAAAATTAGCATCACAAGATTTGACATTTTGATTGCCTGCAGAAAGTACCACGATTTATACAATTAAATTCTGCAAAGAAAATATAAACTCATTTGCCAGTTCCTGAATTGTAGCAGCAATCCCAACAAAATTTAGCAGGCCAGTCATAAAGATTTTGTGGCATGAAAAATGAAATGGAAGAATACTTGCTTGGCCAAGTCTTGAGAGGATGCTTGCAGTTCTCAAGAAACAGATACAACTCCATTACTCAGATCCTCAATCTTCCCAATCCATCATCAATATCCCTTTTCTCAAGATAATATTATTAGAATTCAGAAAATCTTAAACTGGCAACATAGTCTTGATTTTCTTGCTCATTTTGTGCTGCATTCTGATAACAATGGCATCTGCAGTTTTTGGTTCTGAATGAATGGTTGCTTCTTGGGTAATCTCCCTTTACTTGTATCAAAAGAGTCTCGTTTTGATCCGTTTTCAACAGCATCACCCCACATAAAGCTCTTGCTGATTTCCTCCATGCTTAATTCAATGGAGTGGAGATCACTATCATCTGATTCTTCCTCATCTTGATTCACAGCTGCATCTTTTCCACTTTCTTTACCTTGGTTTTGTTGTAAGCCCTGAAACGTTTCCTTCAAGATTATCTCGAGCTTGTTTCTTTTGTCGTGTCTAGAAGAGTCATCCCTTTCTTGGCCACACTTTGTGCCTTCTAAATAGGCCTCAACCTCATTCCTCAACTTGTCAACAACTGCATTCTTCTCTTCATACAGACGCTTAGCATCGGAGAGCTTCATCTGCACCCTCTCTTCGCGTAGTAGATCAGCTAGATGGAACATCTCCCTCTCGTTCTCCACTTCTTCCTGGACTTTGGTAAACTGCCTCTTGAGTTCCCATATGCCTCGTACCAACTCCTCACACACATGCTCCACCTTTCTTCGTGCCTTTTTCTCACTCTCAAGCTCCTTAATTGCCCTTGCAAGAGATGCCCTTGTCTCTGCTAATTCTGCCTCGGTTTTCCGGTTCAGTTTCTCAATTCTTTGCCTTAGTTTCTTCTTTATCTCGAGCTCTCCAACTGTGGATGGAACAGCATGGTGAAACACAACATCAATCTCACTCTTCTGTGTCTTCTGTCCTCGGATTAGCTTACTCACTCGACTATATAACCTATCAAGTTCAACTCCCAGAGCTGAGACGAGTGTTGAGCTTATACAATCGGGCTGTTCAAGACCACAAACGCGACTCAACACATCAAGCAGCAGCTTAGAAACAGCTAGGTCATTGTATACATCCTTGAGATTATTCTTCAGTCCATGGGCATCATTTGGCATCCCATCAACCTAGTTATTACGTGTTAGTCAACAACAACATCACCTTCTAAGCACACAAATTAGAAGGAGAAAGACAACGATGAATCTCACTCCTACAAATAATAAATATGTCCGAGAATGTGCTCATACTGTATGAGTCATACATGACCATAGAATATGTGAAACTAACCATCTTCGTTTTGCATTAATACATCATCATTTCTCATCAAGAGCTGCTTCAAAAGCATCGACGTAATAAGAAACACCAAAATCCAAAATGTGCACAGGCAATGTGATTATAATCAATACGAAAATGTAACTTGAAAAAATTGGCAATGCAGTTAAAAACATCATATAAATTGATGTGATTAAGCAGTGAAACTAAACAGATATCATAGACTATCAGGAATCAACAAGAAGTCATCAAAAACTAATGTTATTCAACTCTAAAATTGAAGAATCATACCTGTCCCAAGCAACTACGAATAGAAGTAGAACTTCTGAGATTACTAGTAGCTCGCACTGGCTTTGCAGCTAATTGTCTTCTTCTACAGCGGCACGATTTAGTTTGATCCAACATCCTCTGTAACTTTCAAATGAAAAAAACCATTAAACCAATCTGCATATACACTCAACTCCAGTAATGAATCCCAGAAAAAATAAAAAGCATTCACAGTTTCCCACCTCAGAAACAGTGCTTAGAAATGTGTCAGACAAAATCCTCTGCCTTGCAGCTGCAGTTTTATTATCCTCCAAAATTTCCATTTTCAATGTAGGCGAAGGCATCCCATCAATCTCCCAGAGAAGGGCGGCCAGTTTTCGCGCTGAAACCGACAAATCTTCGGCATTTCCCCAGATAGATAGCTGCGATGATTTTGCAGGGCTTGAGATTGAGAGGAGATCATCTTCCACGTCGGAACCGGAGTAGTGGATCCCCTCCTTTTCCCCATTAAAAAGGTGCGCTTCAACCTGTAATTCTGCTTCGATGGAGGTGATGATGACAATCTCTCTTCCTCACCTTCCCTTTCTCTCCTTCCATTTCTGAATTCAACTTTTGCTTTGACGTTCAACCCTGCGGAACAAAACGCGTTGCTACATTGATACTAGATGATTTGGGGGAGTATATATTTGAGAGTGTTCGTTTCGTTCCACCAAATTTCCAACCAAAATAATTCAAATTTTTTAAACGATGTAAAGCGAAAGCTGTGCCACTTTGATTAAGCAGCTCTTCTTTTCCCTACTTTTTTTTTATTGTTTTTGGAAGTGCGTGATCGAAAATGAAATTTGAGTAGAATAATGTCATTCCCGATCAGTCAAAAAGGGTGTCAACTTACTATAACCAGCTGCGTCTTTTGCGGTAGGGATTCCTGTCGAGAGAGAGAGATAGGTAAGGACGAATGATTAAGTTTCAAGTAAAGCTGGTGAAGAAGAGCAGATTTGACGTGGGACGAGCCTAATTCAATTTTATTAAGTAGAATATACCTTTAATAAATGAGTAAATGACCAATAAAATATTATAGTTTTACCAAACATTGAAACTTTTTTCTAAAGTTTCATGAGTTTCATCAGTTTTGGTGTTCGCCTATGAGGCAATATAAGTTGTCATCCAAAAGTAATGGTACCACGCACCCAACCGGTCACAGCCAAAATAATCACTCTTTTACGAGTTAGTTATATAGTTTATGATCTTATTTTTGGATCGAGTTGTAAAATTGTATGATTTTTTTTGTCATAAAAGGGCAAAAAAAAAAAAAATTTGGATCGAGTTGTAAAATTTATGGTCTTACATTTTCAGACTAGAAACTCTGACATAAAAGGTTCGATTCCGACGTAAAACTTATGTTTATTTAGTAAATTACATGGAAATATATCAAAAACGACATCTGATTGTGTGTGTGTTGGCGCAGTGGTAAAGTGGTTGTCTAACGCCGGCGAAAGGTATCGGTTCGAGTCACCGTGACGCAGCCTTTAAAATTTCGTATTAAATTACCAAAAAAAAAACATATGTCCAATTTTGATGAAAGTAGGGCTCTATTATTGTTCCATAATCCACTTGATATCCCTATCCAACTTTTTGATGTCTCACTTGTGTGTCATTTCAATTTTTCTAGTTCTTATTTCATTTTTTTTCCTTCAATTTTACTAACTATATTTTTTAACTTCATAAATTTTCAGTTATGATCGATATTATCCTAAAATCAGGTATATATTTTTTAACAATTAATTTCAAAATTTAAGTTAATAATTTATAATCCGGGATAAAACAAATTATAATTAGAGTATATAATTTGTCGAGCTTCAACTATTAGTAATAAATGTTAATTAGAGTTTATTTTATTACAATAATTTTATTTTTATAAAATATAATTAAAACTAAATTTAATAATGGAGTGGTAAACCAAAATGTTGGTATCAGATATCCGAACCGGCCACAATCCGAAGTGGATCCGTTATTGGAAGAATTTGATCATTTGAACCCCACCCCACTAAAATAAATAAAAAAGAACAAGTGTACAAATTTTATGTCCATTATAATAAATAAACATAATAATAATAGATAATGAGAGTAAAAAGGTTGGTCATGGGTGAGTTTTTTGTAAATAAGTGAATAGATTTATGGTAAAAATTATAGAATTTAATATTTATAAAAAGAAAAATAAACGTTTTTTATTAATAGACCGAAACGAAATTAAATGAATATATTTAATAAATGGAGGGAATACTATTACTAGTTAGAGTAGTTAGTAAGAATGGGCCGCTTCTCCTATCGTATTTTATATCAGGTGGTTATGGTGTTGTTTTCACATAATAATTTTAACAGCAAACCTAGATGAAGAAAATAGCGAGAATAAGACCAAACGATGTTATTTCATAGTCGTGAAGAAAATAGCGAGAATAAGCCTATTCACTATTTATTTGCCACAAAATTTGTGCAGAATCTAATTGCGAATATGGAATAATGTATTACTAAGAATAGAAATGGAAGTTTTATTTCCAGAAGTGGAGACATTTAAGCGAATAAAGCGATTTTAGCACGCACGATAAGTAAATTCTTTCACAAAATAATCCATCTTTTTCCGGTTTATTGGTTTTGTAATGAAAAGTATAGGGTTTTGTCACCTCTCCAACTATCTCCCCATTAGGTAAGATTTTAGTGGCCCATATTTTCTCGGGGTTGCTAACTCAATGGTAGAGTACTCGGCTTTTAAGTGCGGCTAGAATCTTTTACACATTTGGATGAAATGACGAATTCGTCCATACCATTGGTAAACTTTTGAAAACCGCGACTGACACTGAAAGAGAATAAATGGAAAAAATAGCAGGTTCCTCTAAAAAAAATAGGAAATAGATAGATTCTTATCTAGGCCCCACACTCTTATGAATGCACAAAATATGAGTAGAAGGTTAGTTGGGAAAGAAAGCATCGTATCACGATTCACCAAAGAAGAATGGCTATCTTTACATAAAACAACTATAATTTTAGTCCAACAATTTTGATGTCTGTACACTTGAATTCGATCCATTTAGCGGCTCCACTATATAATTGCTAAAGATTTGAAGAGATTCTCATATATTGATTGGGGAACCGAAACAAACTCTAAACTATGTACTTATATGCCAACACAAGGCCCAATTCCAGCTCAATTCTATTTTCATGTATAATAATAATAATTATTATTATCATATGGTAATAGTAGTATAAATATTATTTTAAATCTTAAATTATTCCTATTTTATTAGAAATATTTATTCAAACCATTAATTATCGGTATTACTTAAAAAAAATGTCATGTTTCCATTTTCCAAACCCCCTATCTTAACGTGGTTTGCCGCTGGATCACGTAATTCCATACATTTATGTTATTTCTTAATTAAATATAAAAATATAATGTTATTTCAGGGACCGGTAAATGGATATGGGATTTTTTTAATACAATTACTAGTAGTTAATGGTTAATTTCCCGTAAATACACAAACTATTGTCAAATTTTGGTTTTAACCAATTAATGAATTTGGTCAAAAGTTACACAAACTTTATAATTTTTGAATTTGGCATGATTTCAAAGTTCGTTGGCCAATAACTCGATTGTTTGGAGTTTCATGGGTAATCTGAAACTATCGTTGGATAATTCTTGACAATAGCTTTCTAATGATACACGTCATAAGAATCAAAATTCTACTTTTATATATATATATAAAATTTTCAGGGTAGCAATCGAATTGTTAACCAGCAAACTTTGGATTCAAGTCAAATTCAAAAATTTAAAATTCATGTATTTATGATCAAAATATTTTATTTCGTTAAAACTAAAATTTCGCCATAGTTTGTGTATTTACAATTAATTAACCATTCAAATGAATATTTTTGATAATTCAAAATATTTTTCATAAAATAGACATAGTTAATTTTAGTTTAGTACGATGGTGAAAAGTTAAGATGTATTCTTCAATATATTTGAGTGAAGTCATGAGGTTAAAATTTAATTAGTATTATGTTGAGTAAAGTGAGGCAGGCCGAGTATGGATCTTCCGCCGACTTGGGGGCGGGCTGATAGCAGACAAAGAAGAAAGCAAAATTTTTGTGTACATGTCAAATTTGTGTCAATAGTTACAATCAAATCAAACAAACGACGGCCGGCTTTGCCGTTTGGCCTCACCCAATCACATACACTTTTTGTATATTTGTTGTGAGCGAACGGCTATAACATATCATAAGCCAATTAATTCTTATTTATTTAGTTTGCAGTTCTATTCAATTTACTATTAATTCTTCCATAGTTATTACAGTTCTACCATATTTTTCAAGAGTCGCGTCATTGTTGTCACGGGTGATTCATTGTGATTCTATGTGAGATTATATATATACATAATGCATACTATCATGGGAGATTCATTTTGAACATGTTATAGATGTACTTAATTAATTTATTATCAAAATAATGATTTATTAATATATTTTTAGAATTATACTTAAATTCAAAATTAGACTTAAAAAAAGGAGCAAAAGTTCATTTAGATATTCGGTTCGAGATCAAGGTGTTAAACCTCTTGGATTGCCTTCCAAAATTCAAACATCCATCAAAGTGGTGTTTAATTTAGAATGAAGACATGAAGTCCCTTAATTTCAACTGCAAGGTCATTAATCATTGAGAATTAAACACCCAATTTGAAGATCCAATTAAAGGGTTTTCACGGAAAAATCAAATGGTAAAATTACATATTTGCATACTTTTTTTATGTGAGTGATACTATGTATGTCATTTTTTTTCATGTATGTGTTTTGGAGACAACATATTTAATCATGACGAAGCGAATGCGGAATAGAAGTAAATGTAGATATTGAGCCGTTGATTTACATAAATATCGAAAACATGGAGTTACATAGGCCCCCAACTTTTTGAAAAAGATTAATACTATATTATTAATTTAATATTTAATAATTAATTCTCTTCTATTAATGGGGAGGATGATAATAACATGTTAATACAACGAGCTTTACATAATAAATCTCAATTCAAAGTAATCATCTTCGTTTTCATATCATAATTGTTAAAAAATTAAAATAATAAATTAGAAATATATTATTTATTATTTGTCTTTTTTTAGTTTATATTCTTCTTCCTCATCCTACGATTGCATTTAGATATAGGATTAATTTTGTATTTGTAATGCGTACAAAAAAAATCTAAATTTTGAGTTTTGAAGGTAGTATCCTTTATATTGATACTTAAAATTTACTTATTATGCTAAATTATTTTAATTATAAAAGTAATTATTGATTGTCTGTTTAATAATTTGCAAGTAATTAATATTTAATTTTTGCGAAATATGAATATTAAAGTATATAATAAACAAAAATGTAGCTATGAACAAGTACTTCTATTTATATGAAAGTTATTATGGTATCTTGAGAGTTGGATTGTAAAATGTTCGTAATTCTTGAACTAGACGTTGTTCATTAATTAATTTTGTTTCATTGTTTTTATTATAATTTTATAGAAGAAAATATTTCGTGCTGCTATAGAATTATGAGATGATTATGTTTTTGTTTTTTTTTTTGACTTTATCATGCAATTCAAATAATTTTAAACAACTATGGGAATTGCTATAATTAGTTTCCAATTTGTTTTTTATACCTCCACTTATAACTTCTAAAAATTATGATTACTTGGATCCCTAAAAATATTTATGGTTCTATCACTATCTATGAGTACGTCTTCACGTGAGCATGCATGAAGACCACACCCTAATTGAGATCTCATATGGGGACCACATCTTAATCGAAAATCTTACCTGATTGAAATTTAGAATATGATCTTCCGACGTTTTCATATAAGGACGTTCTCATATGAGACTTTTGTCTTGTAAAATTTTACATCAACATTTAACCAATCAAACTAAAGCAAGGATATCTTCTATCTATACTATAGTTCAAAAATCAAAACACCATTAAATACAAATAAATAAATAAAAATAGTAAGATAGTAAGATTGCATGAGACGCGGCGGAACAGAACCTAATAAAATTGTGAAATACAAGATTCGAAACCAATGAATCTTGCATTCTGTTCTGGACCTCAACACGAGCCCGTCCCAACAATAGAATAATATTGAAAGCACCAAATTAAAATAAATAATTTATATTTATTGATTTAATGATAGAGTGATTAATATACGAAATCAGATGTTTGAGATTTTAATCCATTATGATATAATCTTTTAAATTTTTGTATTTATTTGATAAAAATAAAAAAATAATAATCCACATAATTAATCACAGAAAATATTCACCAATGTCCATTCTGGTGACGCAACAACCGTACTGCTAGAAGGTTGGACGCGTACGACCTCAAAATAAAACACGCGTTGCACAAGTAAAGACACGTGTGAACCCAAATCTGACAATAACATCTTAACGGGTACCATAAAATTGTTAGCTAACTTTATTATTTAATATAAAGAAGTTATTGCCATATAAATATATTAATTTTGGATTAATTTTAATTTTTTATAAATTTCAAAAATTATTATGAAATATATAAATTTAATGATTTTAGTATTTTTATCATGATTTTAAATTTAGATTAAATTAAATCTGATTTGATGTCTCAAAAATTTATTATAGACTAAACAGTTGATGATATAAACGATATCATAGAAAGATGATATAAAACATTTTCGTCAATTAGAATAAATTAGATTTTTTGATTTATAGGATTAATCGTATCAACCCTTATTACAAAAATCAAATATTCTCGTTTGTTTCATCGTCTGGTTCTAGTTGAGATAAAACAATCTATATCCCCTCTCTACGATATCGTTTATATCACTGACCATTTTATCTATGATAAATTTTTAAGATGTCAAGTCAGATGTAATTTGGTTTAATTTTAAAGATATGGTAAAATCACTAAAGTCATTAAGTTTGTATATTTTAAAATAATTTTTAAATTTCGTAGAAAAAAATCAAAATGACCTAAAATTAATGTATTTATACACGAATAACCTTTAATAAAATCTTGAGTTTTCTGCTCGAGAAACAGAAATATTGAATTCAATACATTTTCCAACTATTTTATTTAAATGTCCTGCTACAACAAATATTATGTTTGAAGCATTTTCATTTTATAATGTACTATTTGATATTCAGGTATTTCTTTTATATTGGGAACATGTCACTCTACATCTTTTAAATCACTCTTATAAAACAGCCTCGTATAAATTCATAATTTATATTTGTCTGGACGTTTAATGCATACCCGTACGGGTTATGCATGACCACAAAAATTCTGATATTTTTCATTAATTGACCGTATGCAGAGAGAAAGTTTAGATGTTGGATTCGGCCACGTTTAGCAAACAAATTAAATTGGGTGATATTGACGAACTATTGGCGATGACACGTGGATTAGGGACTAATAATTGGAACAAAAGATATATATACTTCGTTTAGCTATTTTTAAATACGGAATATAAATTTGATTTTTTGATGTTTCATCAATATTAGGATTATTAAGTTGTTCTTCAATATAATTTATAAGAATTTTTGTTCTTGTTATTTTATAACGAAGACTTTTAAAATAACATTGTTGTTTAACAATTATATAATCATTTGGAGCATAAAAGATATTATCAACAGCAAAAGGATTGAAATTCATAAAACTTACATATTATTTCTTCAGAACAACTTCAACAACTAAAGCAGCTTCAATACAAAGTTTTTAGAGAGAGAAGAGGGAAGGAATGAGGCGAGCAAACTCAAGCGTGCCATTTCCATCCCACAAACAACCTTATTTATAGAGGAAAATGAAGACAAACTGCACACACTATTCTCAAAGTGGAAACACACGGCACACATAATTTGCACACACTATTCTCAAAGTGGAAACACACGACACACACAATTTACAAAGTGGGAATATTTCCCAAAAGTAAAAAAGTTGAATAATGTTAGTCCACTAATCACATGGTAGATGAAGACGTCATGGCATTCGTCACTTTTCTTCTTGCGTCAATGCATTCGTCAGAGTTAATTTACTCATCATTGTCTTCTTCAGAATTATTTTGGGGATGGTTCTCCTTGAAGAGCAAGAACAAATGCATCAAATGGTATCAGAGCCAAGTTATATGTGCTAATTTATCTTTGAAATTAAAATCTGAAGAAGCTATACACGGGCAGTCGCCTCAAGTCAAGTATCTGTAAAGCCTGAAGGGTAAGGTAAGAATAAATCATTGACAGTATCTTCTATAGATTTTAATGGATAAAATAATTAGGATTTTCTCAATGAAAAAAGCAACTGATAAAAGCTCTGATAAGAATAAAGAAATTATTCTTATGGAAAATTTCGAAAAACATCTTCAAGACTGGAAATTACCAGATGTATCTAAATCAAAAATTTATAAGCATGGAAGTTTTGAATACAAAAGCGACTATGTTATTAAAACAATTGAACAATCAATCCCTCTAAAAGGAGGATATGATTCTTTTAATCTTTTATCAAAATGTCTAATAGAAATTCATAAACAGAAATATAAATTTTACATCTCGGGATGGTCCAAATTGGATTAAAACCATTAACGAGAAGGACTAAATGTCGATGCCTTAATTATGGTCGAGACCAAAGGCATTTAAGGCTGAAGATTCCCTAATAGGGATAATTGAGTCTTCACTTTGTGAAGGACCAATTTACTTCATTTGCTTTCCCAATTTTCCATTATCATTAAATGATCCAAATATTTTGGATGCCCTTACAATAAAAATAAAAACAGAAGGATTCAATATGAAAGAAGGAACATAAAATCTTGTTCTAATTTATAGAGTTTGTTATAAAGTTATGAATACTACAATCTCTAGATTTAATTTTAGATCTAAAGAGATTTGTACAAATAGAGGAGAAACTACTCTCTTTTTAACAGATGTTACTAAAAGTAATATTGCAATTCCTAAAACAATAAAATGGAATCAAGTTACACTTCCAGAAACCTGAAAATTAGAAAGTGTAGCTCCACCAATAAAAGAAGAGAATAGACAACTCGAAAGTATAATACTGATATGTTGATGGAGATCTTGAGATAAAATTCTCATCAAAAAGGAAAATTCGTTTTAAAATAGACGAAGAAGCAAGAAGTTCAACTTCTTCTATTCCTTTGACTGATTATGAAAAAATCGGAATTTCTGGAATTTATAAAACTCCGGAATAAGTATCTCAACCAGAATATAAAGTGAAAATTCCTGAAAGTAGAAGTTCTAAAAGAAATCCCGGATCACCCATATTTTCGGATATAGGATATTCCGGACACAATGTTTTTGTTATTAGTAATAACTCTTTTTCTGAAAAAATTCAAAAAAGTCTTAACAAAATAAAAAATTATGAAAAACGAAAATGATTTCTTTATTCTCTTTCTTCTAAACAAAAATCTTTACATTCTAAAAGATATGAGGAATGGCGTCTAAAAAATAATTCTAAACTTGATTTTTTTATCTGGTTACAAAACCTTTATTTTCGTTCAAGAAATAAAGAATTTTCAGATTTCTCAGATGAAAACTTTTTAAATGTTATAGAAAAAAATTATAAAATATTAATACAAGAAACAGGAGAAGAATCTACAGAGATTCATCCCCCTTTTACTACTATACAAATTAAAAAGGGCGAAAAAGAAATTTTCTTTGTTCTATAAAATCGAAAGCGGAAAAGGGATTTTGATCAAATCATACTGACAAAATAATTTTACAAATCTCGCTCTTCATACTATTGAAAATCAAACCAATAGGATAGAAGAAATACTTATTCCAAAGGTTTTTAAATCAAAAGAAAATTGTTCTAAAACTCTTATGATAAAACCACCACCTAATCTTAAAAAAGAAATTTTTTCATTAAATTCTAAAAAGGATAATGAATTTTTAGAAGGGTTAATAAATAGATTACAAAAAATTAGTATTAAAGGAAAAGAAAAAGAAGAAGAATTTTCTTATGAAAATGTTTCTGTTATAACAAAAGAAACAGATGATACTTCTTCTTCTGATGATGATTTGCAAATTAATAAACTTGCTGATATTTCTATAGTAAAACCTTATTATAAAAAATCTACTCCTATAGATCTTCAAATTGAAGAAAAATGAGACTATGCTCAATTCAGTGGTGAATCTATCACAGAATGGAATATAGATGGAGACTATGCTCAATTCAGTGGTGAATCTATCACAGAATGGAATATAGATGGAAAATCTGAATATCAGATAAAAACTATTGTAAAACAAATACTTATTTATGCTTGACAAAAATAAAGGTAATAATGATGGCAAATTGCTCAAGCCATTATTCTTTGGATTTACCTACCAACTTCAAGGTTGGTGGGATTTTTATATCTCAAGAGAAGCTAAAAGCAAAATTTTAAATGCAAATGCATTTGACCCTATCACTCAAAAGGATGAGTCTGATGCGGTTAATACTCTTATTTACACTATGTGATATGAAATAAATACTAACTATGCTAGCTCATCGAAAGGAATATATATGGATTGACCACATAGACCACATTTGACGCAAAGATTCCAAGTCAGCTAGGTAACTCAGAACTATGGGCCCATGAAGCTGGACCCAAGGGCCCAGAGCCGTAGATCCAAGACCGTTGTTCTAGATAATGAAACGACATCGTATGTATCAGTAAACTACAATACTCAAGACTCCTGTATTCGGATAGGAGCTGATTCATTATGGATAGATCTGGCGCGAGTAATATGACCTAGGTCTCGGATGATCTGTACATATCCTACTCCAACGAGGAATCAGGTCACCTGACTCACCTTATTCAATGACACACTCACACCTATAAATACCCTTGTTATGCAATGGTTATGTATGCAATCTTGAATTATCAATAAGCCTTAAGCACAATACATTACTTACTTAAGCATCGGAGTGTCTACTCGGAGGCCCCATCCTGCTCTGTTTTGTAGTTGGCTGGATTCTCATACATTACGTTGGTTTAACGAGGCGTTCTAGCTACATGTTCACAACCATTGTTCAGTCACTATTACGAGGTATATCTATTTTATAAGTATTTATTAGATTTGCAAGTTTAATCTATTAGTATAATATATTGCTCTCTGTATATTCCACTTGTTGTATAGTTCTTCACACGGAAATTCCTTATTAAAATGTATTAGATTTTCTATTTATGTATATTCAATAATATTATGTTTAATCAAGTTTTCTTGAGGATGATTCGGTATTAGTGTGGATAATCTAAAGATGAAAGTGTAATTTATCTCATTGTGTGGTTGGCAAGAATTTACATAAAACAGAGGTTTATCCAATCTATATTGAAAATATAATAATTGTGGCTCCATGATATAAAAGATTTGTCATTTATTTGCCCTAATAAAATGGAAGATGTGATATGGTTGGTAATTAATAGAAAAAGCAAATAGCTTTTCTTCGTGTAGAAAGAAAACTCAAATCACATGCAAAGAAGTGGATTGCGTCTTGTGTACTCCATGCATGACTGGTAGTACCAAATCGGAACATTATTCTAACTCAAAAATTCATATCCTAGACTCCTAGTTTTAATAATCAAAATAAATTATGAAACAATAGGGTGAAACTTTGACATCATATGTCCGCCTTACCTCAAGTCAGCTCTCTAAACTACTTGATCAAAGCGTTCCATTTTTGACTAGTTTGGTGGTCTTTTAATTTCTTGATCTCCTTTTCAGTTCTAATTAAATATTAATTTTCGGTTTTTGTTTTCAGATGCAAGAATAACATAATCAAATCATATAAAAATCACGATATTTTGATCACATACGATGTGATTAATTTTGCTTTTTTATGTCATTATCTATATAGGGGGGGTTAACGTGAGAATCATTTTTATCATGAGAACGTGAGAACCAAAAAATGATGAATTCATAGTGAAAATTGATGAATCCGGTGAAAAAATTATCGAATCCAAAAATAGATTTTTCGCCTCATGGGATTCGAACCCGGGTGAAAAATTCTAAATTTTTAACTCATTAACTTTCTCAACGGATTCATCAATTTTCACAACTAATTCATTTGGTTCTTGGTTTTAGGATAAGAATGGTTTTATTTAAACAAAATATATATATATATATATATATATATATATATATATATATCTGATGGACCCAGACTTTTTATTTAGGGGTCCAAATAATCATTCATTTAAATCCACCAAATTGTTTACAAATTTTAGTGGACAAATTTTAATAAATAGTATTGAATATAAAGTTAGTGAAAAGGGGCCATAACATATGAGGGGTTATGTTGGATAATGTACGTAAGAGAAGTAAACTTTTCGTTGATGGCCAAATAGGAAATAAGTAAATGAATTTTGTGGATGAGGGGAGTATATAATTTATAAATCTATAAGAAGAATTTTAAAATTAAACTTTGAAATAAATACTAATTTTAATACCACTACAACTCTATTCAAATTATATCACTACATCAAAAAAGGTTAAGTATGACCATCTCACAATATTTCTCTTTTATTTTTTTACTTTGGATGGATAGCTCAATTAACTGCTGAAAATGAAACATATATGCTTTCATCTACCTAAATAATAATAATATTTGAAATGAACTATAATTTACAATCTTCTAGATTATGAAGAAAGAACCGCAAACAAAGCTTTATTGAATTTAAACTTCAGTTCTTGTCTTCTTGATAGTATAGTATAAAAGCAAAATATATTTCTAAATATTGATACATATGTCATTATAAACAAGCATCAAATGATAGGATAATATAATAGTAGAAAATGTTTAATGGTATAGGATATCAAGTTTTTAATTAAAGAATAAAATATACTATAATTGTATACAAGTAAAACTCGTATTGTTCATAACTTGCACATCATCAAAATTAGATGTAAATATATTTTCACTAAGATACTAAAAACTTAACACCAATAATGACAAAAGGAAAATCAACTCAATATCTCTATCACACAAAATACACAACTCTACCACAACATAAAATATTAATATACTTTAACAATTATATGAAAAATACATATATATACCTAATAATTTTGTAAGGCCCAGGGGCCCCGATTACTAACGCCCTCTGGTTCCGCCAATGTATATATATATATAATTTGGATCAGGTGAGAATGCAAATTTTGGTGAGAAATAGGAATAAATCCTAGCCATTCATCATAATAAATTGATGGTCCAGATTAGATATTTATGTGCTGTATTAATAACTGGATATGCTACGTTTTTAATATACTAAAAAAATTAAGAGGTTAGATTAGTAATATTATTTTTATGGGATTTGATTTTTCCTTTTTTTGTGGGATTTCATATCTTGGATAGATATTATTCTTTCAAATGTTTATCTTTTTATCGCATTTATTTCGTTGCACTGGTAATATAATTTCGTTGTTTTTTGCCAATTGATTTCGTTGCACTGGTAATGTAATGTTAATTCATCGTTTAATTTTTTTAGTATCTGCAATAATAAAGTTATGCAAAGTAAATATTAAGTTTGTGCTACATAACGTGTTTATGTGTGCTAAAAATATTTCATAAAATAAATACTAAAGTTTTTTGCAACACACTGATGCAATGTTAGTTACTATATGTGCTACATATTACACAATTTGTGCAACAAAAATATGCGTCATATTACAGTAGGTGAAAGATTTGGAGAGAGAATATTTTTTTGTATCAGATTAACCCTCACCCGATTTTAGGCTAATAAAAGGGTGATGATATTATTAATCTTGTTTAAAATGAAACATGAAATCTAGATCGTTGATTACATATTAATTAATGATTATGATTTATTCTCATTTCTTATACGTAATATCATTCTCACCATAACCAACCTCTCTATATATATATAGATAGGTTTAATACCTTTTAATATGCATGAGTATTTGATCATCGCATCATTAACTGAATCTAGCCAAACCATGAATACGAGTCAAATTTTTATAATACCAGATAACCAAAGTAGTAATTAAGACCCTACCAATGGTTATTGACTATGTATATTAATTAAAAACCTAATTAAATTTTTATTCAAAGTCTCATATAAGAAAGAGATACCGCCATACCGGAACCTAAATTTCAAACTTTATTTACAAAAAGTTTCGATAAACACACCATATAATCTTTATAAGCATCTGTTTAATAGTAGGCAATTACAAGGAAAATTAACAGTGATTATGATTTGGTAACTACAGGGTTTGGCATAAATCTTTTTCATCACATATCAACATTAAGTTGATTTCTGACTTGATCAGGAATTCATACAATAGTAAACAATGAATTAATGATTTCTGACCGCACCCACTATCCTTACTTGATGGGTTTCTTTCATGAAGCCTATCTTCACATTCAAAATGAATAAAATAATATTCATAATATTAATTTTCTATTTTCACACCTTTTTACCTATTTTAACTGTATTTCAGTTATTTTCACCTAACTCAATTTTTTTCATCTTGAAAAACAAATGTCCAAATCGCTACAAAAATAGCAACTCCGGCGGCTATGCACACCATGTCCAAGCTCCTCTCTCTCCTCTGCTTTCTCTCTCTAGACTGTATCTTCATCCTCAAAAACATTTCGAACGCCTCTCTTTGCATATTGATTTCGCTCTTCAGTCTCTTTCCATCCATGGCGGCATCCAAAATCCCCAAACTATCCAATCCGGTGAGGATTTTGCCCTCCATGTCCTCCACCTGCATGCTTATCTCCCTCACCTGCAGCTCGCCGCCTTCTTTTCCGCCGCAGGTCAGCACCGCCGCGCACTGGACCAGCTCCCCGTCGCCGCCGTCCACCACAGTGGCGTAGCGGAGCTGTATATCCTCCGTCAGCCAGTGCCGCCGCGCCTCCACCGCGGCCGCGCTCGCGATGTTCACCGCGCGTTTTTTGTGCGGATCGATGAGGATCCAGCTCACCCTCAGACGCTCCTTGGCGAGTTCCATGCACGCGCCTTCCTCGCCGTCAAATTTGAGCGGCGCCGCCACGACCTCCTTTGGCTCGACTAGGTCGATTCTGAAAGGGGAGCTCTGGAACCAGCCGGAGAGAGTCTCTATTTCCTTCACTCTCGAATAGATCAATTTGTCGTCGAAGTAAACATCCACGGCGGAGATCAGCCCCCGTGTTTGCTGCGCACGCGCCGCTTTCGGCCGCCGGTGGCGGCTTTGGCAGGTGACGGAGGGGAAGGAGTCGGAGTAGAAGGAGCGGTGGGCGGATGGGAAGGCTGAGATGGCGTCGCGGACGGTGGGGTGGGCGGTGGAGGGCCACGTAGAGTTGCAGATTTGGCGCCACAGGAGATCTTCGGCGCAGAGGGAGAGGAACTGGGCGGAGGCGCAGCTGGTGGAGGCGAGGGTGGGGCCGTCGAGCCGGTTTAGGATATGGGACTGGATGATATCCGGGTGGATGACGGCGATGGAGGTGGCGCCGTCGTGATCGATGGTGGTGGTGGAACTCATGTTTGGCGTAACGGAAAAATGGATGGAGTGAGAAATGTTTGTTTGAATTGAGTGGTGACAAAAGAAATAGTGGGAGTATTTATAGGGATGGTGATGGTCATGGATAGAGTCAACCGTGGCGCGTTTAGCTAAAAAAACGTCTCCTTAGAATATATCCACGTTTGAATATTCATTTTTTCTTGACTTGCGATGCTTAACTAATCCGGAGTTTTTAATGATGCGATACGACGCCTTACCACTTAATAAATTAATAAACGTAGCTTCATCGTATTTTCATTGATTTTGGATTTTGGATTTTATGGAGGGGTCTTCTACCGAGCACGTCAGATCAATTACAGATCTAATCCTATCATATTAAAATATGATACAATATAAAATTGACGAAAACTTATGTGAGCGCACGTTCACCATACGCGCTCACAATTAATATAGCTTTTAATAGTGATTAAATATTAATTAGAGAATTAAGGATAATTAAGTTTTATTAATTAGGATGTATTAATTATCAATTATAATCATTATTTTTAATTAAAATTTATTACTTTCAATTAGATTTTATTAATTCAAAATTAGTATTTATTAATTCACAATTAAAGTTTACTAATTTTAATTAGGATTTATTAATTTCAATTAGGGTTTATTAATCAAAATGAGGGTTTACTAATTTTAGTTAAGGTTTATTAATTTCAGTTAGGGATTATTAATTCAAAATCAGGGTTCTTATTTTATAATTAGGACTTATTAATTTAAAATTAGAACTTATTAATTTAATATTAAGGTTTATTAATTCAAAATTAACAATTCAAAGTTAGGGTTTATTAATACTAAATTAGGGTTCATATATTTATTTAAAATTAATTAAATTTTAATTAGAATCAATTCAATATTAAATAAAAGTTAATTAAATACTAATAATTAATTAGCATACTAATTAATTTATTAATTACGGGTGGTTCTCACTGTGCGCTCTAGGTGACCACCCCTATAAAATTTGATCCGACGAAGCTTGACTTGTCATTAGAAATATAAGATGTGGTAGACTGCATAATGACTTATTAATTTGTAATTAATATATTTCTGAATTTTGATGAGCATAATTGTCTAATTTTGATCAAAATGTATGTTTTGTTTGGTGGATTGTATATGTGAGCTCAATATGTAAAGGTGATTAGTTCTTATAAGAGGAGAGAACTTTGAAGGAGTTAAATAAGGATCTTTCTTATTATAACTAGCTAAAGGAATAATATTCCTTTAGGTTGATTATATAGAAGGATACCGACATTTGAATTGAATATGTATATTTATTGTTGGCAAATAAAATTACGAAATTACATATATCAGATGCAACTGCACATAATTACTGTTTGTGGAAATAAGAAAAAAGAAGCATTTTCAAGGCGGTAATTAGTGGCAAAAACAATGTGATTTTGTTCACCTCGTAATTAAGAATGGAATATTGTTGCCGCTTTAAGCTTTGCCAACAATGTTTAGTTTATTCTATTAATTATTAATTAACTATAATTGTTTCGTCTTGGAAAAAATCGTATATCTATATTCTCGTTAATCATTGCCTACAAAAGTAAAATCCAAATTTCGTTTTTCTTTAAGAAGACAAAATCTGGAGATTGGTTAAAACAAAAATCTAAGGGCTAGTCGTTGCCAATTAGCACAGACAGACATTGTAAATTTACAGTCATATTAATTTTATGAGCTAGGAATCGGCCTGCTTCATGTTCTGAAAGCTATGAGCTGTCTTTTATAAGACAACAGAAGAAGAAAAACAAAGAACATGAACTTCCAAGTCTTGTAGTCCATTAATACAAGTTCTCTGCAATTTGGACTTTGTAATTCAATTTTGTATTGTATATGGAATATATAAAAGTATATTGTGCACGATGAATAAATAATGATGATTTTCATATGTTTATATACTATATTATCCTTTTCTTTTTCATTTTTTAGTAAGGGGCAGAGAGAGAAGGTGTGAATTAAATCATTAAACCTTACTCTTTACACAAAAGACTCTCACCATTTGAATGTGCATAAAATCTCGAAAAGGCAATATGTGAGTAAATTTTACTACTCCCTCCGTCCCAACTAACTTGAGTCGTATACCATTTTAAGTCGTCCCAACTAACTTGAGTCATTTCTATAAATTGAAATAATTAACAAAAAATAAGGGATTTTAATTGCAATTAACAGTTAATTAATTAGGTTGATTATTGGCTAATTAAATTAAATTAATTTATTTTAATATGCTAATTTTAACTAAAAAATTAATTAAATAATTTATTTAAAAATTAATTTATTTAATTAATTTAAAAAGTAAATTAAATTAAAAAATTAATTTATTTTAATATGCTAATTTTAACTAAAAATTAATTTATTTATTTAAAAATTAATTTATTTATTTAATTTAAAAAAATTAAATTAAAAAATTAATTTATTTTAATATGCTAATTTTAACTAAAATAAATTAATTTATTAATTTATTTAAAAATTAATTTAATTATTTAATTTAAAAATAAATTAAATTAAAAAAATAATTTATTTTAATATGCTAATTTTAACTAAAAATTAATTTATTTATTAAAAAATTAATTTATTTATTTAATTTAAAAATTAAATTAAATTAAAAATTAATTTATTTTAATATGCTAATTTTAACTAAAATAAATTAATTTATTAATTTATTTAAAAATTAATTAATTTATTTATTTTTGAAAAAAATTAAATTAAAAAATTAATTTATTTAAAAAATTAACTTAATTTATTTTAATATGCTAATTTAAAATAATTAAATTAAATTAAATTAACTAAAAAATTAAATTAATTTTAATATGCTAATTAAATTAAGGATAATTTAAAATAAATTTATTAAGTAAATAAAAAAATTAAATATAAAATAAAATAAAATAAAATACAAAATATATATACTTAACACATAAATCACTTTATTACAGATACACTTAAATACTAAACATTCTCTCCTTAATTCCCGTGCCCAAAAGAAACGCCCCAAGCCAGCCGGGACGGAGGGAGTACTTATTATTGAATAATCTAAATGTACATTTTGATTTTATTTTATTTTACTTCAAGTAGTATTTTAGTTAGTCATCGGAGAACAGATATATATTATTGACTTAGCGATTATCTTTTTCTTTTCATTTTTGTCCTCTGCGAGAAATTACAATAGTTAAGGTGGGTTCGTGTGGTAGAGGTCACGAGGTTCAACCCCATCAAACGCCTCTATGGGTTTGAGCACACACCTGGTTTTCAAGTGTGGTTTGCAGACTATTACACGAAACGTGGGGTTCTGGGTCTTGGCTAAAGTGGCATTACGGGTTCACATGATCAAAAAAAAAGATATATATATTCATGTACTTTGGGAAAGAAGTTAACAAATGAACTTGATATTGAAAGTAAACAATATTCCCTTCTCTCTCCGAAAAAGTGTTCTCTACCGTAAAATATATATGAAAAAAGTGAGCAATTTTATAGTATCTAATTTCTCAAATCAATGGCTCTAACGACATGAATGTAAAAGTTTGAATCGTCAAAAACTTGGGTGAAGTTTTTACTGTAAGAAATTAAAGATCGAAAATGTATTTGTACAATTTAAAAGTTGAAAAATATTCTAATTCAAATATCGTAAGTTAAATGAGAAGTATCCTGAATTGAAAATAACACTTAATACCATATCACCAAAATAAATATTGAGACAATTTTTCAATGGAAAGGAAGGTGACAAAAGTTGCTCTTTATTTCATTTTCTATCTTCTGGTTCATGAATCGTGACCACCTTTTGAAGGCTCGAAATTGAACCAACAAGGAGCCCTTCTTATTTTTTTGAAAAAAGAAAAGGAGTCCTCTTTCACTTACCTACCACTACTAAACTAACACTCCCTATATTTTATAGGGGTGGTCTCCTGTGCACGCCCAGAGACCACCCTAATTAATTAATTAGTTAATTAATCTTAATTAATTAGTTAATTAATTAATTTTAATTAATCTTAATTAATTTAATAAACTTTAATTTTAAATGAATAAATATATTTTTGAATTAATATATCTTAATTTTTAATTAATAAACTCTAATTGTGAATTAACAAAATCCTAATTTTGAATAATAAATCCTATTTATGAATTAATAAACCATAATTTTGAATTAATAAACTCTATTTGGAATTAATAAACCCTAATTTTGAATACTAAATCCTAATTTTGAATTAATAAATCCTAATTGAAAATATAATAAACCCTAATTTTGAATAATAAACCCTAATTATGGATTAATAAACTCTAACTTTGAATTAATAAACCCTAATTGTGAATTAATAAACCCTAATTATGAATTAATAAACCACAATTATGAATTAATAAATCATAATTATGAATTAATAAATTCTAATTTTGAATTAAAAATATAATTAAAAATTAATAAATTTAATTATAAATTAACAAAATCTAATTATCCTTACCTACCATAATTAATATATAATTATTTCAACAAAAATAAGGATGAACTCACGGTGAGGCGAAGCTCACCTAAATTTTTGTCTATTTTATATTGGTACAAGTTGAGTATCTTCGAGGAAGTATCGTAGGAGACTATTTTACACGTTAAAATTAATAAGACAGTTGATATTAGAATCTAAATACAATCAAACACCAATAAAATTATAAATATACCATTAAATATGAGTTACAATTAGGATCTTACTCGTCTATGAATTTTGACTTGAAATAATCTCATACAAGTTTTTGTGTAATCGTCGAAACTAAAAAGACAGGATTATTTTTGTATTGTGTACTCAATTTTCCTTGACTTAGAACTTACTGATAATTTGACAATTCAAGGTCCTTATATCGTTAGCCTTATACTTTTACAAGTTCCATGCTCGTTAGGCATTATGATTCTAGATTATCAAAGGAATAAAGAAGCAAGAAAAGATTTTGTTCTCTTTAAAGAAAAATAAAGGTAAAAGGTGAAGTCAAAATTGGGTGTCCATATCAAAGTTTTTGAAATTCAATGCTGATGTCAACACACTTAATTATATTTCAATTTCAAACATCATTTTATTTCCTTCTATCTTCTAACTTCGGTGGGCCCCATCTTTTTATTGGGTAAGCTTCACTTTATGTTTTCATCACTGAATTAAATCAATTTAAAAAATACTGCATGATTAATGGTTAAGCAAAGAATCCTTTTATTTTGTCAACAAAAGTATAACTAATCTTTCACTAAATTAAATCAATTTAAAAAATACTGCATGATTAATGGTTAAACAAAGCAGGGGTGTGCATGGACCGAACCGAAAAAATCGATCGAAGCGATCGGTTTCGATCGGTTCGGTTCGGTTTTTGAGGAAGTCGGTTTTCGGTTCGGTTCAAAATTTTAATTAAAATCGGTTTTCGGTTCGATTTTCGATTTTACGTTTTAGATTCGGTCAAAATTATTATTTTTATATATTTATATATTTTATATAATAATTAATTAATATTTTAATTAAATAATTAGGATAAAAATATGTTTATTTAGAAAATATATATATAATTTATAGTTCAATCGGTTTTCGGTCCGACCAAAATCGATCGGTTTTTTCGATTTGGTTTTCGATCGGTCCGAAATTATAAATCGGTTCGATTCGGTTCAAAAAAATTATTTCGATTCGATTTTCGGTTTTAAAAATTTCGGTCAGTCGGTCGAACCGACCGACCGATGCTAATCCTTTTATTTTGTCAACAAATTAAAGTATAAATATTCTTACTTTCGTGTAGAAAAATTATATGAACCCTCGACAGGTAATATATCTAACCCTTATATAAGTTAACATGTTCTTAGTTGCAATATTTAGTGGATATCCGATTAGACATGAACTTATATGAATTTTGATTTGATTGAATTATTATACTATATGTGGGCATGGCCTCGTCTCTCGGACGGGATAATTAACATTCTTTAAGAACTAGTAAAATATTAAGGGATTAACCAAAACTTCACTTACTCACAACAAACTAAAATGATGAAGCGTTGACAACTCACAATTCTCTCGGGAGAAAAAGTATACATGATTACAAACATAAACAAACACAATATTTAAATAATTCTGACGTTTTTCGTATGTCTCAACATACAAATTAGTTAAAGTCGGCCCAAATAGAAATAAATTATACGAAAAACAAGGAATATATTGTTAGCTGATCACAACTAATAGTCAAAGTCCAATGTTGGATTTAAATTAAAGTAAATTCATGTGACCAAAAGATCATAGATTCGAACTCGACTAATATCTCTAATCTCTATGGTTTGAGCCTGTCACACTTGATTTTTCAAGTGTGGTTTACCCGTTGTTTGGTATGATTTTGTGATAATTTTTGGTAGTGTTTTACATGACAATTTTAGTGGTTTGTCCTATTTACGCCGTTGGTTTGAGTCATATTTATCGATTCGGACTCACTTCATGTGTTTCGATGTTTTGCAGAAAAATGGCATAAAATAGGATGAATTGGATCTATCAAGGATCAGATATTATTGAAGAGCATCGCGATAGGAATTCATAGGCGAAAGCGGATCGTAATTCGGAGTTTGGACGAGGGAGAACGGATCATTTCTTTAAAGTCGTGTATGTGCACTCCGCGTGTCCGCTCGCGCACCGGCGCTGAACACTTTCAATGATTATCATGAATAATGGAGAAGGAATCAAGGATTTTGTCCTTCATAAGAAGTAAAGTACGTCTCGACAGGAGTCCATAGGCGCAAACAGATCGTAATTCGGAGTTCGAACGAGTGAGAAACGAGCAAAACACCGAAGTCGCGCATGCGCAAGCGCGTCCGGCGCTGCGAGCGCCCAAACGCGTGTTCCCTCTCCTTTTCAAGCCCAACCGGCGCTGTGCACTACCCAGCGTCCCCCCAGCGCCACAGCAGCGCCCGCTTCCCACCATGCCTCGCCCCGTCGCCCGCTGGCCCTCCAACCGACGCCGCGCGCGTTCTCCAGCGCCCGCTGGAGCCCAACCGGCGTTGCGCGCGTTTTCAGAAACGCTCCTCCGTCCGGCGCTTGGCTCCGTCCGGCGCTGGGCTGCTGCGACTCTTCACTCCAGTAGCTCCTCGCGTCCGGCGCTGGGCGTGAATTTCTGCTGCTATAAATACAGAAACGCACGCCAAAAACCGGAGCCTCCCTTTTATTTTTCTTCAGTTTTTCTTCTTCCTTGGGAGCGCCTCTCCCATGGTTTTTCTTTCTTCAAGCAATTCTTCCATTCCTTTTGTCATTTAAGATCTTAGAACTTAGATTGAAGAAGTTTAATTCCATCCATTTCAATTGTAAGTTAATTTCTTGTTGGATTTCTACTCTTGAGCATTTTTAGTTTTAATTCCATTGTTGATTTATATGCTTTTATTTATTGCTTTGGAGTAGATTAATGTTGGTATTGATTTTATTATGCTTGTTGGATATTTAATCTTTGCATCAATTTATCATTCATGCTTGTTGTTGGATTTAGGATATCAACTAGGGATTGACAACCCCTAGTCTAGATTTATCGCTTTCATAGTTCAACTAGGGATTGACAACCCCTGGTTTCGATTTAACGCTTTATTAGTTTAGCTTGGGATTGACGACCCCAAGCTTAGGATTGCCGTTTATTTTCCGCATTTTAATTTCCGTATGTTCCAAAAACCCTCGTTGGTATTAGAGTGTTTAGGATTTACTGCTTTTTGTGTGCGACACAAACAATTGCCTTGTTAAGTTTTCCTTGAGAGACGACTGGGGTTACCTTACCCTACTATAACACCTCGTACGATTGCGAGTCAATTGAGAGTATACTTGTTGGAAGTTAATGGGTTGTGAGTGGGAATTGCTAGTAATGAGGTTCATGGCCTTTGGCCTTTCATTTCCAACTCTTGATGTTAAGAGTTAATGGAATATTGATGTTTGTCATCAATTGTGACCTTAGAACATCCCTCTTGGAGTACTATATATAGTGCATCATTCTAGAGTTAGAAGCATAAGCAAAACATTCTATTCTCTCTAGCAAAAGCAAAGCATTCTACTTGCATTCTTAGCTCATAGTTCTTAGTCTTGAGTTAAGTTCTCGTTTCCGTCCGGTTCACGGGCTCGACTTGTTTGTGGTGCTACTACAATCGAGACGAAAGTCGTTACCTTTGGGACGAGCCGCCAATCGTGAGCACTACCGAGGCGTTTCTCGTCTTGCGGGCGAAGTTCAACTTGGGCGACTTATTGATAAGTTCTTGTTATCTTGACATCTCATTTGTAATAGTTATTATTAATCATTTCATTGTAATTTTGCACGATATTGTAACCAATATTCAACTACAATCGCAAGACGAGAAATTCGCCCAACTCTGCTCAAGTTACCGATCGTGCAAATTGAAGATGTCGACCAATCGATGAGCGCCCCGCCACCACTCAATCCGTTGGAGCCGTAGTAGTTCCACCATGGCTCCGGTCAACCCCGCATTCCGTGGCTCAACAACCGCCAATTTTCACGGCGTCGACTTCAAACTGGGCGCATAAGATGATGTTTTACATCACCACAATGGGGCTTGCTAGCTTCCTGCGTGAAGACGGGCCGCCTATTCCTTCCAGGAAGAAGCGGACGTAGAAGTGCGTATGAAATACGACACTTGGTATCATTCCGATTATACGTGTCCGAATATGGTGTTAAATGGGCTTGGTAATAGCCTATTTAATGTATTTGCGGTCGAGGATACCGCCAAAGAGTTATGGGAGGCACTTAACCAAAAGTATCCGGTTGAGGAGGCTAGCACGAAGAAGTTCGTGGTTACCGTGCTCACCGAGTTCAAGATTGTGGATTCAAACCGATCATGCCTCAAGTACACGAGTTTCAAGCTCATTGCACGATGTTCACGCCAAGGTATGCCTCTGCTGAACAATATTCCATTGCAATTTTAATTGACAAATTGCGAGAAGGATGGAAAGGGTTGAGATCTTACCTTAAGCACAAGCGAAGGAGATGACCATGAAAGCATGGTTGCTCGACTCAAGTTGAAGCTCAAGTTAAGGGCGAGTTGAAGGCTAAAAGTCCGATGGAGGCTAAGGCAAATCGACCGAGGAGGACCTTGAGAGCGCCCTCGTCCAGATGAACAAAGGCGAGGGAAAGAAGTAGCTGCAAAACCAGATTTTTCGAACGTCTACAACCGTGATAAGCTTGGGCACATGGCTAAAGAGCCGAAAGCCTAAGAGAAAAGACAAAGGCAAAGGCCGCGTCAACAATGTTGAGAAGGACTTGACACTTGGGACAAAGATGACTTTGTTGCCATGATAACGAGGTAAACCAAGTCACAAATCCTACCCTACTTTGGTTTCTTGACACGGTGCTCTGTTCACATTTGTGTCAATCGAGACTTGTTCTACACCTACAAAGAGGTTGAAGAGGGTGTGACCGAGGCAAGTGATCATACTTCCAAGGTGCTTGGAGTTGGTACCGTTGTACTTCAACTTACATCCGGTGTGGAAATAACTCGAAGGATGTCTTTGATGCTTCTTCGATCCGCAAGAATCTCATCTCCGGCGTCAAGTTGACTAGAGCCAAATTTGATATAGATTTTCGTGGAGAATATGTAATAGTTAGAAAGTTTGGAAAGACTCTCGGCAAGGGTTATGTCTCCGAAGATCTTTTCAAACTCAGTGTTAGAGCTTGTAAGCCTTCTAAAGCAGTTGCAAAAATTAATGAGAATGCTTCTACTTCTGCTTACTTGCTTGAGTGTTCTGATTTATGGCATTGTAGACTTGGTCATGTTAATGTTAATGCTATAAAGAAACTCGCTAACATGAACTTGTTAAAATAGAAGTATCTAAAACACAAGATAAATGTGAAATCGTGTTGAAGCAAAAATGACCAAGTTGCCTTTCAAATCCGTTGAAAGAAGCTCAAAACCTCTAGAATTAATTCACACTGATGTTTGTGATTTAAAGTTTGTACAAACTAGAGGTGGTAAAAAGTATTTTATTACTTTTATTGACGATTGCACAAGATATTGTTATCTTTATTTATTAAGTAAAGATGAAGCAATTGATGCATTTGAAACTTCAAGAATGAAGTGAAAATCAACTTAATTGCAAAATTAAGGTTGTAAGTGATCGAGGTGGAGAATATGTTGCTCGTTTCTTTGAATTATGCAACGAAAGTGGTATAATCCATCAAACGATCGCTCCTTATTCGCCTCAATCAAATGGTGTAGTGAGCAAAAATCGAACTCTTAAGGAGATGATGAATGCGTTATTAATAAGTTCTGGATTACCCCAGAATATGTGGGGGGAAGCTGTTCTTACAGCCAACTATATCTTGAATAAGATTCCTATCAAAGGGAAGGATGTAACTCCTTATGAACTTTGGAAAGGAAGGAAACCTTCATATAAATACTTCAAAGTGTGGGGGTGTTTAGCTAAGGTTGAAGTACCGTTGCCAAAACAAGTTACAATTGGACCTAAAACGGTAGATTGTATCTTTATTGGTTATGCACTTAATAGTAGTGCTTATAGATTTGTTGTGCACAAATCGATATACCGATGTTCGTGTGGGAACAACAATTGAATCGAGGAACGCTATATTCTTTGAGAATATCTATCCTAATAAGGATAAGAATAGTTCGATTCAAGTAAAAGAATTGAGGAAGATTCTACCAATTCTCATCTTGTTGAAGAAAGTGAACCCTCAAGTTCTAAGCAAGTTTTTATGGCCTGCTAATAGAAAGCGACATAGGTCTACACCAAGATGTGCAACCTAGGCGTGGTAATCGTGTAAGAAAAGCTAAAATTTATGGACCGGATTATGTCGTTTTATTGTTAAATGATGAACCGTTACCGTAAAGAAGCTTTATCGGGCCCGGATGCAGATCGTGGAGAGAAGCAATAGACATTGAGATAGAGTCTATTATGTTGAATCATACTTGGGTGTTAGTAGATCTTCCACTGGTTGTAAAGCTTTAGGATGCAAGTGGATCCTAAAGAAGAAATCAAGTCGATGGCACTATTGATAAATATAAGGCCGACTTGTAGTTCAAGGGTTTAGACAAAAGGTGGGTATGACTTCTTCGATACCTACTACCGTGACTAAACATACTTCTATTAAAACTGCTCGCTATTCCGCTTTGCAAAATCTTGAGATTCATCAAATGGATGTAAAACAGCGTTTACGTATGGAGAGTTAGAAGATGAGATCTATATGAAACAGTAGGAAGGTTTTGTAGTACCGGCAAGAGCACAAGGTATGCAAACTTCAAAAGTCTTTGTATGGACTTAAGCAAGCGCCATTTGCAATGGCATATGAAATTTGACAAAGTTATGTTGTCAAATGGTTTCAAAATCAACGAGAGTGACAAGTGTGTCTATGTAAAGAATTGAATAACGATTTTGTTATTGTTTGTCTTTATGTAGATGACATGTTGATAATGGGAAGTAACTCTCGTGTGATTGGAGAAACAAAAGAATGCTAAGTAAGAACTTGACATGAAAGATATGGGTTTAGCGGATGTAATTCTTGGAATTAAAATTCTTAGAACATGAATGGAATTGCTTGACACAATCCCACTATCTTTGAGAAAGTGTTGAAGAAATTCAATGCAATGGATAAGCTTATTTCCAAGACTCCTTGGGACTCGAGTGTTCATTTGACTCCAAATAGGGTGAACCTATAAGTCAAGATGAATATGCTAAGATTATTGGGAGTTTGATGTATCTCACAAACTGCACCCGACCGATTTAGCTTGCTCGTGAACAAATTGAGTAGTTTCACAGCTAATCCAAGTAGAGAACATTGGAAAGCACTTGAACGCGTATTGGGTTACTTAAAGTTTACCCCAATTATGCGATTCATTATTCTAGTGAGCCATTGTACTTGAAGGGTATAGTGATGCTAATTGGATATCTGCCTCAATCGACTCGTTTTCCACAAGTGGATACGTGTTCACTATTGGAGGTGGGTCAGATCTTGGAAGTCCAAGCAGTCTTGTATAGCAAGCGTCTACCATGGAATCAATTCATAGCTTTAGATAAGGTGGTGAAGAAGCGAATGGCTTAGAAATTTCCTCGAGGATATTCCATGTTGGCGAGTCCCGTGCTTACGTGTTGATTCACCGTGATAGTCAATCTGCAATAGGAAGGGCACAAATATATATTACAACAGTAAGTCTCGACATATTCGTCGACGACACAATACCGTGAGACATTTGATCACGAGTGGGGTTATCACTATTGATTATGTAAAATCAATAGATAATCTAGCGGATCCACGACAAAAAGCATTAATCGAGATCAAATGTTTAAACTGTTAGAGGAATGGGTGTTAAATCCACATCTTAAGGATGATTATAGCGGAAACCCAACCATGATGATTGGATTGTCCGAGAACATGGTTCAAAAGGACAACGAAGTTATAAAAATCCGTGTGATAAACACTCGGACATGCCTATTCTCCGAGAACGGTGAGTGTTTGTAAGTCGCAAGTGGTGAGGTTAAGTTTTAACTTTTAATGACTCTTGGATACCTCGAGGGGTCAGTATAGCGAGAATACTTGGTTGTAATAGTCACCTATGCAAGTGTGAAGTGGGGCGCTTCAAGTGGTACACTTGTGAATCCAAAGGTGTTCCAAGGCCATAATGGACACAAACGTAAAACGGATGGAAATTGAGATGATATTGTGTCAATATTATTGTCTCAAGATACACCATGGAGGACTAGTTCAAGGTGAAATAACCACTATGCCGCCGGTATGCTCGATAATTTCGACTATGGAAGGTTCAAGGCCACAAGCTACCTTTCCAAATGCAATATCGTCTCTTGAGGACTGAACTTTGCGTTTTGCATTTATATGGCATTTCCACTCATGTGGGGGATTGTTGGAAGTTAATGGGTTGTGAGTGGAATTCTAGTAATGAGGTTCATGGCCTTTGGCCTTTCATTTCCAACTCTTGATGTTAAGAGTTAATGGAATATTGATGTTTGTCATCAATTGTGACCTTAGAACATCCCTCTTGGAGTGCTATATATAGTGCATCATTCTAGAGTTAGAAGCATAAGCAAAAACATTCTATTCTCTCTAGCAAAAGCAAAGCATTCTACTTGCATTCTTAGCTCATAGTTCTTAGTCTTGAGTTCGGTTCTCGTTTCCGTCCGATTCACGGGGCTCGACTTGTTTGTGGTGCTACTACAATCGAGACGAAAGTCGTTACCTTTGGGGACGAGCCGCCAATCGTGAGCACTACCGAGGCGTTTCTCGTCTTGCATGCGTAAGTTCAACTTGGGCGACTTATTGATAAGTTCTTGTTATCTTCGACATCTCATTTGTAATAGTTATTATTAATCATTTCATTGTAATTTTGCACGATATTGTAACCAATATTCAACTACAATACTTTTGGTTGAAACACCCGTCTTGTGTAATTTGCAGACTATTGCATATGAATGTTGGGTTAGTGGCGCACCGAAGATAGTTGTTGCGGATTTCTTATGAATTCAAAAAAGAAAGAAAAAATAAAGAAAGATGGGATTAATTCCATAATATTGTTAACTTAATTTGGCTTTTCCGTCCTGTACAATATGACAATTCATTTGCATTGAAAATTAAGAATACGTTAAACATTAACTTTTACCAAGTCTACGTTTAGCCATGTGAAACTGATTGTTCATATACAAGATTAGCGACTAGGCATCGACGTGGCCATGGTATGAGAATTTAAAACTAATTAATTTGCTGATGCACATAGTACTGTTATTTAATTTTAATTAATTGGATTAATGTCATAACTTTTCCCTAGTCGACTGATCATGATCTCATTAAAAGGTTCAGGCACAAAACTTCGATTAGTTAGCTAATTATGGATTTACCTTAATCTAACATGTTTAGAATTTAACTATGACATATTAATATTAATATGATCGTTTATATTATTAACTGATCATATTTTTAAGAAAAACATTTACATAATATGTATATACATATTGTCCTTAAAGTTTGAATTGAATTGGTTCAATTTTTAGAACCATATTAATAGATATAGCCAATATAAATTGAAAAACTAGAATTTATCCTTTTGTTTAGATTTTCAATTGGTGATATTTCATAGAAAATCAAAATGGAGGATTTAAGATAAATAAAAATAGTGAATGTAGAAATGCCACATATGGTCATGAAGTGTGATGGTTATGTAATGTTATGTAGAAATGATTTATATGAGCCTGATAAGTGATAGCCTCCCAACTTGTATTCTTTGCACTAAAAATATTTATTTATTGTTCGAGTCCTTCTTCAAGATTTTCTTTTTTTGAAAAGGAAGAGAAAATTATTTTAATATGTAAATATTCCACATTCCAAAAGGGTGGCGAATTCTTTGGATAACTGAGAAGTAGGTGAATCACCAAGTAAGGTGTTTTCTAGTCTTTATTATGAATCCTACTCTCTTCCTATACTTACATAACAAACTTACGACTATATTAAGTAATAATAATAATAATAATAATAATAATAATAATAATAATAATAATAATAATAATATCAAATTCTTTAAGAAGCGTTTACTTTGATTGATAGAATGTATTATTAAAAATAATCCAAGCTAATCCACCTCTTATTTTGATGTATTGATCTATTCAGAACTTGTTTGACCATCATATTATTCAAATACTCAATTCTATATTCTATCTATCTATCATATCACAAAAGTAAATATGCCTTGTTACTATAATTTGAGATTTTATTATTTATTTAATAGATAATGAAAGAATATAATAAAAACTATGGATTAAAAATAGGCATCAAAGTTAACTATACAATAAAGCAGTATCTTATTTTTAAACTCTGACTGCATGATTGATTAAATTGTAAGCCTTTTCCTTTCTTTCTTTTTTATGTTCGCCTGTATCTGAAATTAAGCTAAAAAACTTAAACGGGTTGTCAAATTTGCAATTTTAACATAATTTTTTAAACTTTGCAATAACTATCTTTCAATTTATTTTAAAAACTACACCCTAATATTTTTGTCATTGATGTGACATACTTAGCCAGAGTCGGCGTCGTCAAATTACATTGCATGGACTTTGGTATTTTGATTCGGCAGTATTATGCGATATATCAATTTTAGGTGACAAAAAAAAATCAAGGGATGTGAGTTTTATAAAAAATTAAAAAATAGTGATATGATTACAAGTTTCTAAAAATCATGTTAAAATTCATACATTAATTCTCAATTAACCTTTATATATAAAATGAAATAATTTTATTTCTGTTCCAAACGTGGACAGTACTTTTTCAGCTTTATATTAAGACTGAAACTATGTGTTTGTCGTGTGTTGAGATGGTCGAGTTGGTCTAAGGCGCTAGATTAAATGGGCGTGGGTTCAAATCCCATTCTTACCATCAAATTTAAATACCTTATTTTAAGGTTTTTTTTTAAAATAAAAGTTATTCCAATAATAAAGAGGTACTCTAGTACACCGAATACATGATGCATCCGTCTTAATAATTCAGTCTAAGTAATAAACTGCAATTCAATTATTCCATTATATTATATTATAAATTATATAAATTAACGATAAAGGATGACTTCATTTTCATTAACGCTAATGGACTTGTCTCAAATGTATCTGGAAATCTTATCCGAAGTGGAATCATTCTACAATTATATTTCATGATTAAAAAAAAAATTATAATGATTCCACAATAATAACGTGTCCTTTCTGGATAAATCAGTATATCTTCTCACAAGTGCAAAAACGCCGAACACGTCACGTGACATTATTCTGAATTAACGTTAATAAGTCGCACAAAACGTGACACCATTATTTTACGCATATCATGCAGAGATAATTTTTGGAATTCGTATTGGAGATTAAGTAATCAATTCAAATTTAAAATGATGAATTATTATCTAAATAAATGATTGAAGTATACAAATAATTATTCATCACGAACTCAATCATTCAAACTAAACATGTGATAAAATATGATTATTTTATCAATCAAGTTTTATCGCACCCTCTTTGAGTAGAAGTAGGATATTATTAAATGTAGAATTTCTTCCCATTTTATTTGGTCTTATTATTCTTATATATCAAATAAAGAATAGGGATTGTGAGAAAATATATTTCGCGTGTCAATATTAAGCATTAAATGAACTTTCCTTTTCTTTCCTTTGTGTCGTTTCCCAAAATGAAATGTGGAAAATATTGTTTGCGTGATGAAGAAAAAACCAAACGGAAATGTTTCTTAAGAGAAAACAGAAATCAAGAAAAGAAAATGAATGTGGTCCAAACATTTGATTTTCTTAATTAATTGGTGGAGTTACAGTTGAATACATAGCAATCTGAAAATTAAACATCAATGAGTTTGGTTGAAATATTAAGGTGACTGACAGATTGTATCATATTTGGGCATGGTTTTATTGGACCCGGTTTTTCACTAACGAAAGAAATATTATATAGGTAAATTCAAATTTAGTTTTGTTAAAATTTTAAAATAAAAATGCTCTTCTTAAATCATGTCTAGATGAATGAAAAATGAAGTTTAAAATAGCTGGCTCACTTAAAAAGGAAAAAGATTTATATAAAACAACGTGATAGCCAAAAATAAAACAAAGTCATCTAGATTTAGTCAATTCTTTTAAAATTGTCAATTTAATCATACTTCTATCAATTGAATGAAATTATATCTAATAACCTTTGAATTATGTGACATAGTGAACACGTGATCCATCTCATCTATCTGTCAACAAAAATATAAAATGGTTGAATGGGATTTTCAACACTCCATCTCTACCTAATCGCACGAAATTTAGTTTATTTTGTTACCTTCTTTCGATGATTGCAATTAGCATTACTCTTAAAAATTCCATTATTTTATTTTTAAGCAGCAATTCAGACAACAAATTCTTTCATTTCTGATTGTCACACTAACGGCAACCTCAGTTGCATACCACAATTTTGCTTCATGTAGCAACGAGAAAATCTAATATAATATTAAAGCATATAAAATTGCTCAAGAATTCAGTCTCCAATCTTCTATAGTTTATAGCAACATTTTAGAGTTTAAACATAACATAATACAAAGAAGAAACAATTGGATCCTGATAGTTCAGTACGTCATCAGCATCACTAACACACCTTACAAGCTTACATGAACAAAGGAGATTATAAGATCATCACTCGACAAATTAGCCGTGCCTTACCGGGTTTCAAGAGCTGTAATCACCAGGCTAGTACGTACGAGAACCTAATACGCTACTACAACCAAGAAGTGGAGCCATAAATGAAGGCGATCAACATGGAGTTTAGTTTGACAAACGCAATCACTCCATGAACAATTACACGTCCCAAGCAGAAGGCCCTCCTAACCCAATTTCATCAACCTGTGACGACTCAAGCATAGCAGGAACAACATCATGTTTCTTCTTGTTCTTCTTCTTGGTTGGATAAGTAACCACAACGCTCATATCATCGATACCTTGATCCATTTTGCGATCCAACTTACTGTCAGCAGCCTCCACGGGGTCAGGAGCACCAGTCGACAAAAGATCCATAAAAGGGTTTTCTGCACTGTCATTGTTATTTAGGGTATCTACTTTGGATGTTTTTCTTGATTTCTTTTTCTTGTGCTTTACGTCGTTTGCTTCCTCATGGCTGCCATTGAGAGCCTCTGTATTTTTGGTGATTCTGATTTCGTCCTGTTGCAACTTCGAATTTTTCTTCTCTCTCTTGTCTGAAATATTGGTATTCTCAGCATTATCTATACCTTTTTCATCTTGTAGTTCTTTCCTCTTATTCCTCGAGCCCAAAGCATCCATACCTTCACTCAGAGGATGAGCTTTGCTTGAGTTCTTGTTTCTCATCGGCTGATCTATTTTAGACTCACTTTGGCGATTTAGCTTATTACCTGCCTCGACAGAAAAATCAGCACCCTTTTCATGCACTACTTTTGCAGCTATTTTGTCAATTGGTCTAGCATTGAAGACGTGCAAATTTGGTAATAGCTTTTTGACCTGATAAAATATTGGTTGTACTGCCATTACGAAATAGTTTTGACTGTAATCTTAAAAGATAAACAAACAAATGAAAAAACAAAAGAACTTATTATAGGAAAAAGTGCTTACTTTCTTTAGCAAATTTTCCTTTTCAGCAAGAGGGTTTCCTTGTAGATTCAAATTTCTCAAACTAACTAACGAGGAAAGCACCTGTAGTCAAAATAATGAACTAAGACCAGTGGAGAGCATATCATCCAAAAGAAGAGAATAATACGATTATAAACATTGTTTTACCTTAAGATTTGACCATCTTGCAATCAAGTTGTTCCCCAAGTCTAGATTCTGAAGTTTCACCAAATGCCCAAGCTCGTCAGGAATAGTCTGAAAGATTGGGAAAAGAATAGGCGTCAACACTTCATACAGGACCAAGAGGCTCAAAAAATCATTATGAATATGAGCATTTCACAAGTGGCTATAAATCATACCATGATTTCATTGTGAGCTAAACGAAGCTCCTTCAACTCCAGGCAGGATCTCAGGGATGAATCAATTTTTTGCAGTTGGCAATTAGAAAGAGAAAGCTGTAACAGAAAATGGCTGTAAGATCCCTTATATCCTCAATCTACTGACTGATTTAAAAGACACCGAATTAATCAAGAGCATACTTTGGTGATTGATTTCAGCTTAAACAAAGATTCACCAAGCCAACTGATTGGGTTCCTGGACAGAACTGCATACGAATATTAGTCAGAATATATGTATTTAAACTTAAAGCATCAAGAGCCGACATTGGCTAAAACATTAAATAGAGGACCAGAATTTCATCTTCTATCACAGAGATTAAAGAATGTACCTAGCGTGTTCAATTCTTTCATCTGATCAAGCTTGCAAACTGAACTGATTTCATTGTCTGCCAGATGAGGAGCAAAAAACTGTCGTCAGCCTAGGTACTATGATGATATTCATATAGCAGTGTTACTTACCCGAGGCACATCACTTCCTACTGAAGACTTACCATTTAAAATTAGTGCACGCAAGCTTGAGAGAGATTTTACGTCATCCATTGATTTAAGCTTGTTTTTTCCAGCATTTAGTACCTATACCACAAAAGACAGAGAGCTCCAAAATATATCATCAAGTCATATTACAACGTCCTCTCCACCAAAGTTATCAAGCTAAATCAAAAGAAAGAAATCAAGTCACTTTTGGACAAAGCATACAGATAATTACAGTCATAATCTGAATTCTGACATACTAATTGAAAATTGTAATTTCAACCATACTACAGAAAGCAAAAGTCAAATCAATTAATTAACCATTCTCCAAATTTAACCATGACAGAGGAACTTTGTGTTTTCAAATATGACCGGTAACATGTGCCCTGATCATTCAAGAAAACATTGATGAAGCAAAAAGGTCACATCTTTCAATTGGCACCAAGTAAATATTCAGTTCCAATATCCTACAGGAAAATTAATATGAACATAATTAAGCTCCAAAAATACATGTATACAGTAATACAAATTGAGTTACAATAACCACGGCTAAAAATAATATGATTGTAAAACAGGAGGTCATGGCATCAACAGGCACCTTCAGATTTTCAAAAATGTAAGTATGTGAAATAACACATTGAACATAAACCCTACAGTGAGTCTATTGAGGCCATCAATGCCCTTCAAGCTCTCTAGCTTATTCTGTACAACTGATAACCACTTCAAATTCGTACATGACTTCAAACCCTGAAATTCCAAAAAGAAAACTCAGAAATATATCCGCATTCTTATTTCTGGGGTGCAATAGAGTTTAGTGTGTTTTACTACCTCAAGCGAAGTCAAATTATTGAAGCCGAGATCCAATCTTTCCAGATTTTTGAATTCAACCAAACATGAAACCTAGCAATCACCACAGCCAAGCAATAAATAAATGTACCAGAAATTAAACTGATTTCAATAAAGAAAACATAGATAAGAATTACATCAGTAAGGGCTTTATGAGTGAGAGTAAGAGAGGTAATTGAGTTGGGGTCATTTGTGTTCTTTTCGTGCAAAATTTTCTTGGAACTCAGCGCGGTCATTGTTTGTGTCACGCTAACCACTCGTGACTCCAGTCTTCTTCCTCCTATACCAGTATCCACTGCATCAAAGGCCACCACGATCACTCGAATACCTGCAGAAGAGCGCCTCTCTATGTAGGGTGCACGTGTGATTGAGCAACTTTGTGTAGAAGACAATGATACAGAAATGAATTGAATCTATTATCACAGAATGTGCATGCTCATGAATGAATTATACAACACGCTTTTCCTGCTATTTATATCTGCTTCACTTCCTCATCCCTATCTAGCTAACCAATTCTGTTACATTCTAACTAACCATTCTACTAACAACTAACTCGTAACAACTTGCCTCCTCTTTCATGCATGTTACGTACCCATGCACGCCTCGTCAGCTTCTACATGCCACGTCATTAATTGGTTTCCTTATTCATAACATTGCCCCCTCCTTAGAAAATGGCTTGCCCTCAAGCCAGTAGCGTAGGAAATCGATACTGTATGTCACTGACATCCTCCCATGTAGCCTCCTCCGCTGGAAGATGTGCCCTTGGACTAATACCGAGCACTTGGTCTGTTGTTCTGCTTGATGATACGGCGCGCAAGCACTGCGACGGGTTGAAGCAAAACGCGACCTTCTGTATCGAACTCTGGTAGTGTAGTAGTGACTCTGGCTTGTGGCTTTACTCCTTTCTTCAAAAAACTCACATGGAACACTGGGTGCAACCTCGATGTTGGCGGTAAATCCAGTTCATAAGCTACCAATCCAATCTTTCGTTTAATCGCAAAGGGTCCTGCATATCGAGGACTGAGTTTCCAAAATTTGTGCAAACGAAGTGAGAGTTGTCGGTACGGCTTGAGCTTTAAGTACACCCAATCGCCCACTTGAAACTGACGGTCACAACGGGAACGGTTTGCTGAAGTCTTCATATGATCTTGGGCCATCTGGAGATTACGCCGTAGCTGACCTTGAATTTCTTTCTTCTCATGTAATGTAGCTTCAACTCCCACAACAGTAGGTGCCATATATGTGTATAAAGCAAGAGGTGTGGGTTTATACCCGTATAATGCCTCGAATGGTGTCAGTTGCAAAGCCGTGTGAAATGAAGTATTGTACCAGAATTCGGCTAACGCTATCCAACGGAACCATTTATTAGGAGCTTGGCTACACATACAACGCAGTAAGTTTCAAGACATTGATTTACTCGTGCTCATCCATCGGTTTGCGGGTGGTATGCACGTACTTAAGTGATGCGAAACTCCTAGCAACATGGTTAGATCTTTCCAAAATAAACTGGTAAAATTTTTATCTCTATCTGATATGATGCTCACGGGTAATCCATGTAATTTGTAAATGTTATCTAAAAATAAATGTGCGATATGTGAGGCTGTATAAGGATGATGTAAAGGAATGAAATGCGCATATTTAGTGAGACGATCGACTATGACCCATATGGAGTTGTGTTTGTGAGAGAGAGGCAAACCTTCGACAAAATCCATGGTGATGTGTTGCCAAGCTTGCGTCGGAACTGGTAAAGGTTGAAGGAGTCCCGGAGTCCGAGTGGTTTCGTGCTTGCTAAGTTGACATGTTTGATGACTTGCGACCACTTGCTCGTATCTCTTCTCTCATTCCGGCCATCCAAACGTCGTCCACAATCTCGATACGTCGCATTAACCCCGAGTGTCCTCCATAATTTGATGAGTGGTAGTACTCTATGATTTTATGTACGATCGCCCTCGTCCCTACGCATAAGCGCCCTTAAATCTCGATAGACCATCCGCATATGAGAATAGAGAGGTGTTGTAAGGTATTGTTACACATCGGCAATGGCATCTTGTGCTATGTCTGTCTTCTCATAGCTAACTTGTATCTCCCCATCCACGCCGGTGCGGATACAGATATAGTATGGCATGCCATGTCCCTTTGAACACGCCCATTATCTCTTCTTTTCTCTCTCGACGACGGCATCGCCCACTTTATTGTCCACCCTTTCTTGTACTCGATTCTATAATCGAACCCCAAAAGTTTAGTTAAGTATTTGTGCTGCACGGGAGTGGATATCTTTTGCTCCAGTAAGTGTTTAAGACTTTGATGATCGGTCTTGATCACAAACTGCCCATGAAGAAGGTAAGATCTCCACTTCTCTGTGGCGTGAATTATAGCTAGGAATTCCTTCTCATATATCGATAGCCCCAGATTTTTTGGTGCCAATCCCTTGCTAATGAATGCCAAAGGATGTTTATCCTGCATTAACACAGCTCCTAGCCCCTCATAGCATCGTCGGTTTCCAAAATGAATGGTAGATTAAAATTGGGAAGACATAGGGCGGGTGTGACCACGGCTTTTTAATTGTTGAAACGCCTTCTCGACCATCTCCGACCATTGAAACCGACCTTCTTCGTCATTTCATGTAGAGGTTTTGCAATTATACCATAATGCCGAATAAACTTAGGTAGTACCGGTTAGCCCCGTAAATCCAACGCTTTAATCGTTTTGGCTTGGGCCATTCTAGCATTACTTGAATTTTGCTAGAATCTCGCCACTCCCTTCTCACCGATTACATGCCCCAAATAATCCACATGCTGTCCCAAAAGAGCACTTGACGCTTTCGCAAATAGTTGATTCGTTGATAATATTGTGAACACAACTTTAGATGTTCAAGGTGTGATTCCATGGATGATCAGATCAATATATCGTCGAAAAGACGAGCACAAACTTCCCAAGCACGTCCGAAACACCGCATTCATCAATGGTGGAACGTAGCGGTGCATTGGTGAGGCCAAAAGGCATCACTTTAAATTCATATGATCCACTCGTTGTGACGAAGGCTGTTTTATGGATATCTTCTGGCTTCATACGTATTTGGTGATATCCGGATCGCAGATCTATCTTCGAGAATACCGTTGCTCCTCTCAACTCATCCAGCAAATCATCAATCAATGGTATAGGAAAATTATCTTTAAGCATCAATGAATTTAACTTTCGTAGTCAATACAAAACGCCATGATCCATCCTTCTTTTTACGAGGAGAGCGGTGAAGAGAACGAACTACTATCGGTCCGGATTATCCCGAATCAAGCATCTCTTGAACCGACTTCTCAATCTCTATTCTCTGCAAATATGGATATCGGTATGGGTTTTGTTTGAAGGGTTGCGATCTGTTTGAGGACTATGGGATGGTCGTGGGATCGGTGGGTGGAAGCGACTTGGTTTCTCGAATATGTGAAGATATTTGGTAATGAGAGGAATAAGGGTGGGGTGGGTTTTACTCTCCTTCACTCGGTTTCCATCGAAATCATGCATATACACCCAAAGATAGCATTCTTACCTTTCTTGTAGACTCTTTTAAACCGGTCTCCGTGATCATCTTTAGCGTTACTTCATGCCGCATCCCTTGCAATGTGATGGTCTTATCCCCTTTCTTAAATTGTATGTTTTGTTCATCAAAGTTAAACGTCACGGTCCCAATTGCCTTAGTAAATCAACCCTATCACCATGTCACAACCCCTAACTTCAATAGCTTGAGTCTGACCGAACTTGCACTTACCCATTTCCCACTCCAATCTTGGACATCGAGTATTACACTCTAATTTTCCACCATCACCATCTGTGACCAACATAGAGTTGGTGAATTCCAACTCACAACCCAACCTCTTGGTGTCATGGCATCCAAAAAGTGTGAGTACTTCCGTGTCAATTAATATGGTAATAGAATGTTTCCGCTTGGCCCGCCAATTTGATTATGTCAGAGCAATTTGCCGACTAAAGCATGAACCGATATATGAAGTTCTTCCTCTCGAGTCAACTTCCTCGAGTATAAGCTCGTCAGATCTGCACCGCGTACTCACATCGATTGTAAACAACTTCTTACACTTGTGCTCGGTGATATGCCGTCACATTTGAAGCATAGATTCCTTTTCTTCTCGGATCTATCTCCTCCGGTGTTAATCTCCTAAACGGTGGGTTCTTACGTGGCTCGTAAGTTGTCGGCTTTTCTCCTCCTTGTTCTCTTCTCCACATTTCTGATGGGTTATAATTTCCTCTCGTGAAGCTTTTAGGTCCCTTCCAATGAAGTGATCAATAATTCTTGTTTCTTTGCTAAGCGTATAGCTGCATTGAGTGTATGCGGTGAGAACATTTCCACCATTCTTGCTACTTCTTCTTTCACCCACTGATATAACTTTGAACAAAATATTCTTGGACAGATTTCATTATTTCCACCATGAAAGCTTTCAATTCCTCAAATTGTAAAGTATAGTTTAGTGTGTTACCTTCTTGCCTTAGTTTGTTGAATCGAGCGACCAGATTCTTTCCTTCAACGTTAGCAAATCTCTCCATCACCAATTCTACAAATTCATTCCATTCGATCTCTTTCTTCTCCTCAACATATTCCGGACACCATAAATATGCCACGCTTCCATATACATATTCTTGTTATCACCTTCTCTTGTTCACTCATTGGATTGAACATGAAGTATTTTGACACTTCCTTACCCAACGCCTTGGGTTCTCTCCATTAAACTTAGGAAATTCAAGCTTGGTATTTTGCATCGAGAAGAATTCGTGTTACCTTGAGTAGATTCATTCTTCGATTTCGCCGATGATTCTCCTTCTTCATGTCGCTTCCCTTCGACTCTAAACTCTTTCTGAGCTCTTCAAATTGTTGTCGAAACTCATCTATCATCATCGCTTGAATTGATTCGGTTGCACTTCCGATTATCTATCCTTTGCTCCATTTCGTTGTTCCTCGCGTATTATTCCTCGGCATACGCAGATTCGGATCGCCGCTTTGATACCAAATGTCACGCTAACCACTCGTGACTCCAATCTTCTTCCTCCTATACCAGTATCCACTGCATCAAAGGCCACCACGATCACTCGAATACTGCGAAAGCGCCTCTCTATGTAGGGTGCACGTGTGATTGAGCAACTTTGTGTAGAAGACAATGATACAGAAATGAATTGAATCTATTATCACAGAATGTGCATGCTCATGAATGAATTATACAACACGCTTTTCCTGCTATTTATATCTGCTTCACTTCCTCATCCCTATCTAGCTAACCAATTCTGTTACATTCTAACTAACCATTCTACTAACAACTAACTCGTAACAACTTGCCTCCTCTTTCATGCATGTTACGTACCCATGCACGCCTCGTCAGCTTCTACATGCCACGTCATTAATTGGTTTCCTTATTCATAACAGTTTGATGGTGTTTCGATTAGGGCTTTCCGACGCTCTGCAAAAACCCTAAATAGGTAGCCGTTATAAAAATTTAGGTTACAAGATTTGACAGTTGTCTGCTGAGGCACGAGGAGAATATACAATAAATATGAACGATGCTTGATGGCGCAGAAGATTTTTGCCGTGCACAATAATCGATTCACACCGTAACGAATTTTTTAGGATCGAATTAAAGTATTTTTAGATTAAACTTCAATGTTTATAATTATATATATACTTTAAAAACAATTGTGAATTTTCTTTTAGTTCTCTTAATTTTTAAAGCATTAATAATAAGAACCAACTATAATCTCATCTCACTTATATAAATTTATGCATTCTCTCACTTCTCTCTACTTTAGTATTAAATTTTTTTCAAAAATATCAATTATAATTATTAATAGTTTTTGTTGTTGTTGTTGTTGATACTATTGTTGATTGTTGATATGCATTTGTTAAAAACCAAATATTAGAATATTTCGAATACATCTTTAGCAATTGTATAGAACGATTTATCTTATATTATTCAATATTTCTATTTACCATAATATTTTATAACTCTACCTCGAAATTATAGTTCAAAATGATTAAATTATTGGATTCTCTTTTTTAAGGAATCTGGATTACTGTGAATTTGGATTATGCTAAGAAAAGTGAGTATTCAACATTTCTTTTAAAACAGGTCACTAGATCAGATTTTCAGCATTAGATTTATGAGCTGACAAGCCATAGTCCCGTATGCAAATCAGTTTCTAAAATTGGAAACACATTTATTTACATACAAGATTATGGCGTGCAAAACAGAAATTTGATGGTGTAATCTGTAACCGGTGATATTATTGAAGAAAGTGTTGAAATGTCCATATTTTTATTCCGCATATCTTGATTGATGGTCATAACATTTTGGAAAACGAGACAATAACAATTTGTTTAGTTACACGATAATACGTCATTGTAATATTGATGATCAGATCCCGCAAAGTAAAAGCAGCTCGAACATATTCTCCCCTACCTTGCAGGTTATTTTCTCCACGGAGTTTTGTGCAGCTCAAAAGCGGCATACAGATTTGCATCCGTGCATGGATATCCTATTTACACGATGCACTTCCTCATTTCTTATATTCGGCTTAGCTGCTAGCCTGCTATTTATTTTCCCCTACATGCTAAAAGCATAGAAGAATGTATTTCTAATAATATCCTAACTCTTAATGGTTGGTCGAAAATGAAGTGTGACTTGAGTACAAAATCTTAGCCTACATTCTATATAGCATATAATTTGGTATGAGTATGCACAATTTGAATTATAGCAAGTGATACGGTGTTTGAATGTTTAGCCAGCTGCGATGTACATAAACTTGCCCCAACTCAGCCTGCCTAGCACAGAACTATTATACTAAAATTCGCCAAGTTAGCCGCCTAAAGTCGTCCAAAAATGTCGTAGCTCCACAAAACCATCATTTTACAGCGAATATCAACTGCACACTAGTAAACTCCCGGACCCTTTTGAGATAGAAACTCCATCAGTCTTCAGGTGCATTCACCACTGCTCTGTAAACAATCTCGATGAATTGATTGTCCTACATGCATAAAATCAAAATACCCAAATATAATGCTTCTATTATTTATAAGGTGGTGGATAACTCATCAGCAATAAGGAGAATTTGTTCAATCACAATTGCGATACTGCATTACCTAAAATGTGTGAGCTGAAATTATTGATAATACTGGATTATGGTCTTAACTCCATATAGGCTCATTCTACTAGACACAGAAACATAGCTTTAATCGAAGACTGAGATATGCATATTATATACAAGTGGGTTTTGTCTAAAACTCAAGCAAATGGAAACATAGTCGGTATTTCCTGCCATGAATGATTACTTTCCTGAAGGGCAACTACTGCTTACATGGCAAGATAAGGCTGTCGTAAGGATTTTATGGTGGTTCTTTTCCCAGTCTAAAACACTCACAGAAATTCACGAACAGACACACTAAGCCTAAATAGTAAGTCTGACAAACATGAAAGAGTGGGAGAGAGGGAGGATCAAATTTTAAAATGGGTATGGCATAATAAAACACCAAGCTCTGAAATGGCTGTTACTGCTAGCACAATTTGTTGCAACGAAATAACTAAAACAAGACTTTAACCACACAAGAAATGACATAGCAGAAGATACCACGTGAAAAGAAATGACAGAGTTAGACATCCATGGAGCCTAAAAAAACATACGCAGTGGAACAAAGTGAGAAAAGGATCAGGCCTCATACCTGAATAAGCAATTGAAGTGCTTTCCTGACTTTTTCTCTGCTAATATATGTAGGTGTAGGAACATATGTTGGAGTGAGTGATTGTGGGGATGTTGGTGGTGGGAATAGTGGAAGTAAAAGTGCTCCATAAGGTCGTTTCAAATTTCCAGGAGAAATGAGAGGAGATGCTGGTGGAGGGGGAGCAAATGAAGTTATGGGCGGCATAACATGTGGAGAAGAAGGACATGGGCTTAAAAATGACGATGGCTTCACCAGATCAGTCGAGCATGTATTAGCAGCCTTAGGTGAAGAGTTTGAAGGAACGGACAATTTTAGGGTAGAAGGAAATGTCACAGGAGCTGGAGCTGATAGTGAGAGTGAAGTAGCAGGATCAGAAATAAGAGCTGTTGATGACTGGTTCAGCTGCGCAGAAATTGCTACATGAGGAGAGGTTCCAACATTCAAGGCAGCATGCATATTCTATTTACTAATTTCATCATTAATAACATTACTATAGTTTATCCATTGTGCTCAGAAATTCGAAGTCACATTGATTAAAGGAATATCTCTAATGTAGTTAAGAACCTCACTTCTTTCTTGACATGTCAACTATTACTGTCAAACTTCCACCTGCTATAATATAATAAGTTGGCCAAAGTCAGATTATAAGAGTTAAGAGTGGAAAATGCATACACTGGAGGTTTTCACCAAAAATCGATCATTAACCGCATATGCAGCATTGGATATAGCAGTAGATGATGGCTCTAGGGCAGTATCCTTTTCTTCACTGAAAAAAGTTATAGAAAGGGAGCTACTTATACTCTGTCTCTAACACAAATCTAAATCAACAGAGAATCAAACGTCTCTGTAACTACAGAAAATCTGGATAGAAAGAAAGAAAATCTGGATAGAAAGAAAGCAGAGCACGCGGAGAATATAGAAAAGAAGACCGATTCATATGTCTAGACCAATATTTTCAAGAAAGAACCAATCCTTTGAAGTAGACATATATCATCCAAGAACAGAAGTGGGATTAAACATCAACGAATATGTTGTGATAGGAAAATAGTGCCAAAGTATCCAACATCCTACTTCTAGAACCATGAAAATCAGAGATAGGCATGGTGGAGCTTATCAATATATCCAGAAGAAATATCCTAACATAAAAAAGAAAAAGAAAACCCTTCTAATAAGCAGCATGCATGAGAGATTCATACTTACATCTTGCTAAAGTTTCAGAACCATGAAAAAGTAAAATCGTTAACCGTTTTTCGTGAACAACATACATAGTTGGACTAAGAGTTAAAAGCTAAATTAATGATGTACCAGGTCCATATACATAGAACACTCATCATAATTACCGCTTTGTCTATATAGTACTGGCAGTTGAGTACAACAAACTAATTCATCTTAGTCATTTTGGTAATATTTTGATTAAAAACTGAAGGAACTAACAACAATTACCTTTCTTTTGAAGTCACTTTCAGCTTTGTGGGCACCTCGGAATATTCATTAAGAATCCTACAACAAAATGTAACCACTTTACTAAAGGAATAAACACCTGCTCAAATAGGGGATCTTAAACTATAACACAGAAGGGAAAGAAAACAAGTTAAAATGTGTCAAAGAAAGAGTATCACACATGATCAAGTAACCAACCTGCTAAACAGCTTTGCAACCTCCTCACACTCGTTCCTATCATAGAACCATATTCCATTTATCTCTTCAGAGTGGTTTCTGTATAACAGATATGGACCATGCACTTCATGCTCAAAATCTCCCCAGAGACTCTCCATCAGATTTTCTGCTTACAGCAACAATCAGGCCATTCAGTATGTATTGATAGTGAGAGTAAGATCTTTTTACCTTCTCTTCAGGGCAATACAAATCACATGTATACATATTATCTGCTTATCTGAACTATATCTGATATGGATGAAAGATCTATCTCTATGAGGTCAGGAAATCTCAACCCTTAAGAAGATAAACCGACATAACAACAGCAACATTCCATTTCAGAAGCACATCTAGAACCATGGATTTAAAACTTAGTTATTCAACTTTTACAGTAAACAGGGGTCGATTGCTCTCTACAGTGGTCTCTCACATTGCAAGTAACTAGTCAAAATTTGACTTGCTTAAGAACTACAAGGGCAACTAGGTTTTCTTTTTTTTACTGAAAATATGAATTGCTATGTGTGTATACTTTTATAAGCCCATGCAGTTCTAAGAGCATACAACATCTCTAGATACTCAAATCCCCAAACTAATTGATAACAATGCAAAAAAAATTGAGATGCCTAACCTGTGCTTTGACGATTCATTACTATAAATTGGAAGTGCGGTTGAGTATTCCTGAAACAGCAAGAGCATACGCTATATAAAGAAATAATGATGTGCATTTGCTCCATCAAAACTCCAAATTAAAACCGTCTGAGTCCCCAAAAAGCGATCTCACTACAGTAAAATATAAGGGCAGAACTTCCGCGAGACCGAAGCAACTACTCACCTTTTCACAACGAAAAGAGAGCCTTGTACATTCTTCCGACTCTGTCAAATAAAATTCATACAATTATTATTTCAAACCAAACATACTTATCTACACTATGGAAAAGAAAAAATCGAACCAATCAATAATTTATTTTTCCTGTAGATGCAGGCGCGTGCACAATCGCGGAGAAACGCCTACATGCATATGCTCACTCACAGAGAAACGAAGATGCGCATTTGCACTCACAGAGAATTGAAGATGTACGCACACGCAAACTCTCACGGAGAAACACATACTTGCGGATATATACGCACGAAGAATCACGCGCACTTACGGAGAACACACACATACACGCACGACCAGTGGCACACACTGGTGGAGAAACAAGCGCGCGCGCGCACACACACACACACACACACACAAAACACACACATACACAAGCATACCCACTGCACAGTGTCGGTATTCAATTGGTAGATGGCGACGTGAGCAGCGCCGGTGAGGATCTCCTGAATGCAAGGATCAGTCCTCTGCAGCACCGTCAGATTGAGCAGCTTGGTTATCTTCTCATCCAGAATCGGTTTCAATTTCTCCTTCTTCTTCGACATTTCTCACTCCAAAATGCTCTGTCTACACGCTCCTCTTCTCAAGAGAGTATTAAATCATTGCAGGAAAATGCCGCTGTTTTCCCTCTATTAATCAACTTCCAATTCATTTAGTTTGCGAGTTACTCCGTTTAGTCTTGCGGAAGCCACATCGGGTCGCGAGCACTTTCGAAGACGCCGAGGTCGGGATACTCCGCCCACCGTGCAAGATTCGACCGAGCTCGTCGAAGTGCCCAGTGCGGATCCACCCACGGTCAAAGCGCCGATCGACTTGAGCGGCCAGAGTCCGTGGCCTTTCATGCGGTGGGGATCGACATCGTTGGCCCGTTCGACCGAGCACCGTGTCGACCGATATTTAGTCGTAGCCATAGACTACTTCACAAAATGGGTCGAGGCCGAGCCACCGAGCCCTCACGGCGGAAGGATTCAAACCTTTGTGGAAAATATATCCGCCGACCGGCATACCGCACATCCTCGGTCTCGGACAACGGCACCCAATTCGTCGACAAAACTTCAAGGGAGGTGTGAAGAGTTTGGATCGATCACGCTTCACCTCGATCGCACACCCCAAGCAAATGGTCGGACCGAGTGACGAACCGCACGATCATCAAGGATTGAAGAAGAGGTGGATCTAGCTAAAGCGATCGGGCTGAAAATCTCCCTCAAGTCCTCTCGGTCCCACGGACCACACTTGACGACACGGAAACCCCTTTAGCCCGGTCACGGCAGTCGAGGCCGTCATACCGGTCGAGATCGGCGCCACGAGCCCTCGCACTCTCCACTTCGACCAAGCGGGAACGAGGGAAGACTGCGGGCCAACCTTGACGCCCTCGAGGAGAAGCGAGCTCGCTCCATTAAAAGGAAGTCAGATTACCCATTAAGTTTCGACGCTCACACGCAGCGTCAGATTACCCATTAAGTTGGGCGATACACGCAAAGCATCAGATTACCCATTAAGTTGGATCGCCATACGCAAGCGACATCCGAGACCGATCTCGCCATCTCATACCCCTTTATTTGGGAAGATATGCACCGATGAAGTCTAAATGCATTAACGACTACAAACAAAGTACCAAGCCATATACAAGACAACCCAAGGCTGTGAGCTCGTTTATACCCCTTTATTTGGGAAAATACGCGACTTGGTATACAATATAAATACATTTACGACCAAAGCGAAGTCTAAGCTATGTTTGTACCTCTCAAGGGGAAAATATACACTTGAAACGAGTCTAAATACATTTATATCTACGGCAAAAGAAAAGTTATTTTATATTAGTTTTATTTAATATTGCGAGTTACTCCGTTTAGTTCGCCGCGCCCACATCTTTCAGACCAAAGGAAGCGGCAAAAGAAAAGTTATTTTATATTAGTTTTATTTAATATTATAACCTTTTATATTTTTGTTCTAAAAAAAGAAGTTAATAGCATTAGCAACAGAGAAAAGAATTACTGTGCATTCGGATGCATGATTTTATGGTTTTAAAAATGAATTAGAAGTAAAAATGCACCAATAAACTATAGGAGAATATACAGATGAAAATTGAAGTGAAATAACTCTTATTTTAATACTTAGCACAGTAAAAGATCGAAACCATACTTCTGGAATAAAACCAGACATCAGTCTATAGACTTCTCATATTTCAGCTCTGCTATGATTTCAGTTAAAATAAATAAAATTCAAATTTCAGCTATAGGTTCAATTTAAGAAATAAGCCAATGGAGCTATACGTGATTTTTTTAATTGTACCTTAATTATAAATGATTTTTTTGAATTGTACCTTAATTATACAGAATTTTTTTAATTGTATCTTAGTTATACATGATTTTTGATTGTACCTTAATCACACATGATACAGATACTGATGAATGATGAGAATACTACTTAACTTACCCACATCATGTCAAATTTTGGAGGGAAAATTCAATTTGATCCAAGTCAACTGCAGTCCATAATTCTTTCCCATCCTATGAATTCAATTCGTCCAAGTCACACACACACAAAAAAAAACATTATGCATTTGCATGTGTTATAATTTTTTAATAAAGGCTTAGACTTCTAAATTTTATTTTACAAATTCAAGTGTACGTTCATTGTGAGTTGCTGAAAGTAATAATATAATACTCCCTCCGTCCCAACCCAATTTGGCACACTTACCAAATTGGGTTGTCCCAACCCAATTGGCACATGCCAAAAATGGTAAAAATTAAATCCCTTAATCTACTCTTTCTCTCTCCAATCTTGCATCTCCAGATTCTACCCTCTCTTTCTCTCTCAAAATTCTATTTCTCTCTCCTACTTTATTAACATTAAATCTTGTGAGACCAACATCATTAAACCCCTTAACTCATTTTTTCTTAATATTTGTGCAAAAAGTGTTGTGCCAATTAGACTGGGACGGAGGGAGTAGAACACAAAATAAATTTCTTATAATATAAACTAAATGTTTTCACGACCACATCAAGAATTTAAAACTAAATTACAGCACTTTCTTCCATTAAGGTTCAACTCATAGTGAACCACAATCTAACGAAAGCATACATTAATATTGAAACAGCAGTAATATCAACACACCAACACATGTACAAATTAAAGCAAACAGCAACAACATATGTCAGTGCCTGCGAAGAGCGACGGCAGATAGCACGACCAAGCAAATGAAGATCACAGCAGCTATGAAAGAAGCCACGACGGCGCCGCTCACGCGCTGGCAGAAGTCGTTGAACTGCTGGCAGATGGCGAACCAGTTGGTGTTGGAGTTCCCATTGTGGGCCAAGTACACAATGGCAGCTGCCGCCGCTGCCGCCGCTATCGTGAAAGCCATCACCACCTGCATGTGCACCAGTTGAAGTCATCTCTATATATATTAACACAGCACACACACACACACATATATATATATATATATGATCTTACGGTATCAAGGATGAGAAGGAGAAGCTTGACTCCAGCTGCGTGGGGGCGAACAATGGCGACGATGGAGAAAGGCATGGATAGGACCAAGTAGCCACTTGCTATGGCATTCGCTACCACGAAGAATCTGGAATGTTCCGAAACATGAAATAAGCATATAATTGTTATTAATATAAGAGGTGATTAAGGGACATATATACGTGAAAGTGGGGAGGTCGTCGTAGCTGGCTTGGAACTGGAAGAACTGAGTGAAGAAAGGAAGAGTTTGATCGGTGGTGCCCATGGTGGCGGTGGCGGCCAGGGCGGCGACGAGCGCACAGACCCTCAGAATGAAGTCGAAGATGGAAACTCCTCTCTTCCATCCCGCTTGCGGGAGTGGGACTGCCTTTGTGGTGGCGGCAAAGGCTGCAGTCTTGTGCTTGGTGGAGTTGGATTCAGGGATGTTGATGGCGGTTTCGCCGCTGCTCTTGCTGTGATCCATGGCCTTTGAACTTTGATTTGATTATTTATATGGGATTTGGAGTGAGATGGGATGTTGTGGTGTGGTGAGAAGATAGGTTTGGTTATGGCTGAATTTATACATGCATGGGTAGAGAGGGGCAGTTGATTTGTTGATTATGGGAGAGTAGGTTTTCCTTGTAAGAATATTGGAGTCGTTGTCAACTTGCTCCACCTTAATGCAATCAGTCCCTACTTTTTGTGTAATACTATGTCTCCTCAATTTGAATTTAATATTTGAGCAGCAAGTTCTTTTCTTTTTTATTTTTATTTTTTTGGTTTGATGGAATCTAGTTTTTGAGCCTCTTTACTATATTTGTTAAGAACCGATACAAACATACTGCATACAAGATAATAGCAATCTATGTGGCAAGACCATGTTGTCATGGAATCAGATGAATATGTTAAATGTTATTCATGAAATGATATTATTTATATGTTTGTATTTATAAGCATGCCGTTCATTTAGACATTTAAAACAGGCAAAACTAACTTATTACCATTTTGTTTTTCTTGTGGGTGGAATTGGAGTGAATTAATCTCTCTCTCTCTCTCGACCAGGAAAAATACAAGTGTAAATACTCACATGAGTCGTCTATACAGGCCGAAAGTATGCATCTCTAACAAAATCATCAGCACCTCGTGTCGTGTCTTACTTGTACATCACCTTTACGTGCCATGAATATCGAGTAACATCATAAATATGAGCAAACAATCAAAACCAGAAGACAACAGTGTTACCAGTAGATAAAGTGAACTGGGAAATTTTTGATTTTCTTGAACTCTATATGCATAAAATGCTATATAGCACAAAGGCCTTCACAAAGATAATCCACTTGACTCTGCGATTTGTTCAGTTTTACAGCCTACTCAAGGCATCAAAATTTACAGGCCGGATCAATGAAGGTAATGTTTATTATTTTACAAGTATTAAAACCTGATAAATGGTATAAAAATAGCGACTGCTACTCAACAAGTATGAAACATATATCTATCGCTGTGCCTCTTTCTCTATTTAATAGAGAAGCCATAATATGGGGGGAAGAAAAGGAAAGGCATGCTACTTGAGAGAATTTTCGAAGAGATGATTTATGTTGCAACAACAGTGTATATAAGCGATTTTATGGTCGTATTCTCCATCCTCGCTCAGCAAGTGCTTTATGTACCCGATTTGCTACCTCAGTAGTATCATCCAAAGGAGGGTAACTCCAGCTTTCTGACATCTGAAATAAATAAATAAAAGCCGAAGAAATCGTCAACTTCCACAAATATGCACGGTAAACGAAAACATACAGATAATATTATATAAAAATGTATTTTGAAATTTCATAGTAAAAAGATTACATGAAATATAGAGATGTTGAGGCAGTAAAACTGAGATCCAATACTTAAAAACAGTCGTGAGCATAAAAAAACAGTTTAGGATTCAAGACAGCAGCTCATACGAGGTCCAGTATTCCCTTCAGATATCTCAACTTGCCTTCACGAGATAGTGCCCCATCAAGCAACAATGTGGTCCAACCGACATGATCGTCTTTGAACCATGTATTAGCTTTTTCGATCAATGAAATCGCCTGAGATAATGTTATCTCGCCTTCTTTTTCAAAATCAGAAATTAGATTTAGCACTGGTGTAACACTTCTAGATTGTCCGGCATTTTCAACACTTGCTCCAGCAGCTTCATATCGAGCTCCACTTGCTCCAGCAGCTTCATATCGAGCTCCAGATGCAGATTCCGTTCCAGATGTAGATCCCGATCCGATCTAGATCCAACTTCATATCGATTTCCAAATCTCGAAGGTGCTGAAGGGCATAACCTAGCTGCAGCAAAAGAGATTTTGGAAAGACTGGGACTTTCCGCTGGCAAGGTTCGCAGATTGAAAAAATATTTTTTCTAGATGGGACAACACATTGTAAGTCCGACCTTGCAAAACATTTTTTCAATCTGCGAAACTTGCCAGCGGAAAGTCCCAGTCTTTCCAAAATCTCTTTTGCTGCAGCTAGGTTATGCCCCGTCGGCACCTTCGAGATCTGGAAATCGATATGAAGTTGGATCTAGATCTGGATCAGGATCTGCATCTGGAACGAGATCTGCATCTGGAGCTCGATATCAAGCTGCTGGAGCAAGTGTTGAAAATGCCGGACAGTCTAGAAGTGTTACACCAGTGCTAAATCTAATTTCTGATTTTGAACAAGAAGGCGAGATAACATTAGCTCAGACGATTTCATTGATCGAAAAAGTTAATACATGGTTCAAAGACGATCATGTCGGTTGGACCACATTGTTGCTTGATGGGGCACTATCTCGTGAAGGCAAGTTGAGATATCTGAAGGGAATATTGGACCTCGTATGAGCTGCTGTCTTGAATTCTAAACTATTTTTTTATACTTGCGACTGTTTTTACGTATTGGATCTCAGTTTTACTGCCTCAACATCTCTAAATTTCATGTAATCTTTTTAGTTTTTTTTTTTACTATGAAATTTCAAAATACATTTTTATATAATATTATCTGTATGTTTTCGTTTACCGTGCACATTTGTGGAAGTTGACGATTTCTTCGGTTTTTATTTATTTATTTCAGATGTCAGAAAGCTGGAGAATCCTGGCCTCATCAATCATTTCTTAAATTATTCGACTACCATGGGCTAAATGAAATATCCAACATCTACATTGACACCGAGAATATACTGAATCATTCAAATATTTTCAAGGTCAAGAGAGGCTTCTGCCCATGCTTGCGAGAAAGCCAAAACCAAATTTCTTCCACACTTTGCCAGTAGACAAACAAGTTGCGCAAGTGAAAACAATTTGTGCAAGGAAATACAGTTATAATTAGGTAAAGTTTGCTACACCCTCCCCGTGCAGAATCCGTTCGACCCTCAATTATTTCCTAATGTCCACGCTTTTGACCAACATCTCTCTCATGTATCTATTGACCAACTGTTGCCTTATTTAATTTAGGTTCCTGAAACATAAAACTATTTTTCCTTTCTGTAACTATTCTGGTTTCTCTTTGGTCCTTGATGGAAGGTTGAGATGGGAACCGAACAAACCAAATTATGTAGTATGTGGAAATAAGAAATGGTGAGTTGAGCAGCAAGAAGAGTATTGGTTACTTACATCCTCAAAACCTGTAAATGGTCTGACCAGGCCTCTTTCCCTTAGCTTCTTATGGAATTCCACAAGTTTCCATGTGCATCGTTCAGCTCCAACAACATAAACAGGCTTCCTGAAATCACCAAGACAATATAATGAGTCAAATAATTGGCATTTGTGCCTCTAACGTCATTAACAAATTCTATTAAGCATTTTACCCGGTGCTGCAAGCCTCACTCAACATGCTAACTGAATCAGCAGTGATAATAAAAGAATCAGCCCAAGCCAGATGTCCCAAATGTGGATTAGGTTCTGGTGTGTAACAATTTACTCATTAGTCAAATCAACAGTTTAAGTCTTAAATTATAAACCACCCATAATGGTCAGTGAATGAAAAGTACCTTCACCATCCCATATGTAGATTTTGGGATGAGTTCCAAGTTCTTTAATTATTAATTTAGAAACCTGCTAACAGAAAGCCCATTTCGCAAAGCTAAGTATCAGGAGAGAGAAGGATGATGAATGGACTATGATGCATTGAACAGAGGTAAAAACTTGTCTTACCTTCTCAGGTGTCCGCCTTGAGAAAGATATCCGGACAGTTCCACAGCTCGTGAGAACATTGTGAAGGGACACTATTAGCTGTTTGGCGAGGTCTGTGCTATATCTGCAGTACCCTATCAAAAAGATAGAACCCCAAAATTATGAACAACCATCTAAAGATAATATCTGACTCGCTAAATGAAAAAACTTACAGATTAATAATTTCTGTGAAATAGCCAGACAAAGAAGGAACCAAGTCTTTTAATAGTGAAAAAAGTGTTTGAGAATTTCAAATATTATATAATACTCATGAAAGCATGTTAATTTTACTAATAATAACAATAATAAATAAATAACAGATAATGAAACTCTCTAACAAGAGAAGAGGTGTACTGCATGTCTACCCAACAGTTGTGTGAAAAGGAAACAAGAGAAATAGGCATTGATTTTGGTCTAGCATTCAAATTCAATGAGTGATATACAAAAGACGCATGATAACGTTTTCAAAATCTCAAGAAAGGGGCAAAATGAAAACATTGCACCACTTCATACTTAAAGACCCAATTTCACTCTTGGCCAAGAAATTATTCCATAAGATGTCCCATTAATATTTCCCAATAACTATCATACTCTTGGCAAATTAAAAAACTCATCACAGCACACTATAATGAATAGTAAAAAAAAAACTAAAATCCAATTTTCCACCCAAATCTAAACAACAGACTTGCTGATTTAGCATGTTTCTAACCAATTTCAATTGCAACTTTGTTAATAATTTAATATAACAAGGCCACATCATCAGGATGGAGTGATTACTTGTGGGTCCCCCGATGTTGACTACAAGCAATGGCTTAGGCAGAGGTGCAAACTCATGGTGCCAGGCATTAGCTTCACTACGCAGTACAGCAGAATCTATTTGATGAAGGGCTCCTACTGTGAGGACCTGGGAAATTAGAACATCCCCGCTAGGTCAGCTCCAACTAAAATCATTTGAAATGGAGACTGGAGCTGTATGTTTGCAGTGAGGATACATACAACATGATCATCAGGAGGCTCACGCGGTGTTATCCATTTTCGAAGAATGCGAGGAACCTGCTCCTGTGCCTGAGGGGTCAATGAGTAGTAATCATGCTGTGGGGTTATCACCATATCAAATCTGTCCAAATCAGATAGTGGATGCTGAATCTGAAGAGGCAAGGCATGACGGAGTCAGAGATCTTATTTCCGTAAGACAAAGGATAACAGATGGCATAATAATACTATTTGACAACACATAAATGCAAACATTTCTTCCAAAAACAAAAAAAGCAGCATGCGGCAGTCTGCAATGAATTTAAGACTCTTTCTCTCTCCAAATGTATTTATACTAGTACATACATTTGTATCTACTTACGGATACTTCATACAAATAGAAAATTTATACATTCAGCTGTGAAGTTGAGGCATATGCACTTCAAAAGTTTATCATCAACAAAATAAGGTTTTGAGCTCCAGGTGTTAATTTCCCATCAAACATAAGAAAATACCCCAGATCTATTTGTTTTCACTCACAAAAGTTCTCATACAGACTCAGAAACATCCATGGAAATATTAAATGCTGTAAAAAGCAGCATACTGTGGAATGAAGAAAATATACTATCCAGAATTTCTTAAAATCAATTGTTTTTTTTGAGCAAAGACATAAGTTGCAGAACTTAAAATGGCAATTTATTAAAAAGAAGTCAGAGATAGTTCCTGATAATAAATTTGAAAAAGTAAGATATAGTTCCTGATAATAAATTTGACTATGGCATATAACATCAAACAAAGGCCAATAAACCTCAGAGCTACCTATGTCTTTAAAAACAGCAGGCAGATTTAAAAACTACACGGTGACTCCGAAATGTTACACTTCTATAAGACTTGTTCAGTCACACGAACACACTTGTGCTTGATGAGGTAAATAGTACATAAACCAAACAATTTCGTGAATTCTGCTTTAGGACTGAAATAGGGACGATCATTAACATTTAAAAAATAATTCACAGAGAAATATAACATGTTTAGGTATAAGGGTCACAAACCTGGACAAGGAAAACATTTTCAGAAGCTAATCTTTTTATAGAGCTTGCAATTGAAATTGTATCTCTGCCTGATGCAACCACAAGTAGTGGGCCATCCCTAGAAGATGACAAACTCTTACTTCTCATGTATCAAACAATTCAGACACAGATATATGAGATAATATCCTTAGAAGATATCAGGCTATAATAAATTGAACATACTCATCCACCAGCAAATACGATATCAATTGTATTATTATAGAACTTTAAGAGTATCAATCTTTAAGGCTAAACTATTGTCTCAAATCTCAATCAATTTTTATATCCAAAATGGTCTGATGGGATGCTATAAACCAAAAGAACTAGAAATCATCTCTAGGAAATGAACAAAATTCTGTTTATGAGCACATGTACATTCCATTAACCAATATCTGAGAGAGAGAAATTGAAAACAAGACCAATATCCAAAATTAAGGTAATTGAAAGTATAGTAGTTTGTTTCATCACATAAAACAAAATGTCATTTCATCTTCAGCAAATACCAATTTACTCCCACAGTCCTACTCCATCTTGTGCCAGATTGTTCATTTTATTCCCCCAGTACAAGCTTCGCTAACAGTCCATCACAAGTCACAACCTCCACCCCAAAGGCAACTACATATGTTGCAACTTCCCTCACTAATATATGAATAGATGCACATGTTCGATCAAGCAACCAATCACCATTGTTCTTCAAGACAGTTGAGTCAGAAACCTATATCTAAAATACTGATAGGACTATTCTAGTTTGTGAGAGAAAAAGGATGCAAGACCCGGGATAAAAATAGACGAGGTATATCATATCAATCAAGATATAATAGTCTAGTTGGGATCATTTTGTGTTCAGGGGAAAGAGAAAGAGAATGGAGCTTACTTCTCGAAAGTGTCCTTAGCCATTTTGACAATATTCTTTACATCAGCTTCCAACACTAATGACAAGCCCATGCCAGCACCATTCCCAGCAGGCAAATGTGCTAGTTTCCTCCCTCTTCTGGAAATCAAAATGGTGGAATACCCATATATCTGGCTAATGAAAAAGTACAATTTCTTATGGATAGAAACTGGGAGCCAGTGAAGCCACTCATTGATTCCTCCTGTTGGTCTCATGACCCGCTGAATATCATACCCATCAAACAGATATTACACAATAAGTCATTAAATTCTCATATGTGAAGTTCTTCTAACATAAATTTAAGAATGGATGCTTAAAGTAGCAATCTGGTTCACTTATGGAGAAACTTTCATACAAGTATCTGATTTTAGCTCAGAGATAATAGATTTCATATCACAAACGGAAGACAGGCTTGAAGCCAGCAGCAATATAAGAAAAGAGTACTATCACAAGAAAATGACAGTAGCATACCTTTTAGCAAGTGAAAAGTCTATTCCAAAACATTTAAGGCCGACTTAGGAAGCCTTCTAAACCATTTACAAAAGTGATGTCAACAAAAGAGATACTAACAGTCTGAGGATGCTAAAATGAGAACACCCTTTTTCGTGGCAGCATGATAATTTTGCTTGACTTGTTTTATGTTACCACAAACAATACAATAACAGAAAGATGAACTCCTGCACAGAGCACTTCAAAAATCAAATCTTACACAAGAAACATTACTTCCGCTCAAAAATTAAATCTTAGACAAGAAACATTACTTTCGCTCAACTATCCCCAGAAACATCTTTCAATAAAAAATTGATCTATTCAAGGTCTTTCCAATAGAAAATCTTATCATAAAGAGTCATTCTCCAGAGCAAAGCAACCCCCCCCACCACAAAAATATTCAACAAAACCACCAAAAAAATATTGCAGTGGAGAATGTCAATGTCATTAAACTCATTCATTCCAGATGCCTATAAAAACCTCCAGATCACTATGACCAAGAGAAAGAAAAACGTCTAATTATGAAACAAACTTTGTACTGCTGCAGATCACTATGACCAGGAATAGCTAAATCCATACAGAAATGAAGAAATTGAATCCATCCAGATCAATAGGTCCTGTCAAACAAATGGTTGAATCCATTCCTCTTTTTAATTCCAAATTCGGAAATCAGGATTCAACAATCCTCTTAGCTTTAACCACTAAATTGCATCACGCAGAATTGCAACCCCAAATAATCCACAATTAAGCCGGTCAGAGCATGCACGCTTCAGAGCAAAAATCAAGTGTTGTGACTACAAGACCAGACCTCCCAGCTTCTCAGTAATCAGTACTAACTAACTAACAAAGATATTCCATAGTAAGTCAAAAAATATCCATAGAGATAAGTTGAAAACTAACATAGAGCGTCTGCTTGTCACTTAACCCCAGTGAGCGAACCAATCCCAAGCTCTGGTTCTCCGACGCCGGAAAACCATTCCCGATTATGACGGCACGGCGGACGACGCCGTAAACGCCGCCCTCGAATATATCTGGTACTCCGCCCATCGGTTTCGGGATTCCTGGCGGCTCGGGAAGCCTAATTGGCTTCATCTATGGACAGTTAGTTGATCAAAAACCCTAGCCCCTAGGTGAGATTTAAGATTGGGAGATATATCGCAGCGATCAGTTGGGATTTGGAATGAAATAGTTGAGAAACTGAAGAAGGGTCTGCGATGATGTGCAGACAATCCAGGCAAAGCGGTTCCCAGTGGAAATTTTGTTCTTCGATTCAACTCTACCACTCTTTCATTATTATTAATTTTCTTCAAAAATAAATAAATTAAAAACAGAAAATTAACGTAAATGTAGAAATTTGATTTCTTTTTTTAGGGATACTGTATTAAATCAAGCAATGTCTTCGTTTACACAGCCAAAAAGGGAAATCAGCAGTCCATTAACCTGGCTGCGATTTTTGCAAAGTACAAAGTAATACTCTCTCCGTCCCGTCCAAGACGGTTCATTTCTTTTTAACACGATTATTTAGGAGAAGAGATAAAATGATTAAAATGATAAAAAGTAGGTAGGACCCAAAACTTTTGAAGAGATAATTATTTCCTAAAAAGAAAACAGGTCATCTTGGATGGGACAGTCCAAAATGGAATACGGGGCCGTCTTGGGTGGGACGGAGGGAGTAGAATATTATATTATAAATTCAAGGATATGCCTCCAACCATATATCTATAAATTTCAACTTTTTTATTACCACATTAGCTTTTAAACCTCATAAATTTCTTTTTATATTTGTTTCTCCAATCATATACCTACAAACTCAATTTTTATATGAGTCACACTATAATATATAATAATTATATATATATATATAAAGAAAATATATATATATATATAGAAACAAAAGTAATTAAAAAATAAGAGAAAATAAAGAAGCCAACTTCTTTGTTAAAAAGTTGGTTTCTTGTTTCTAAGTTCTATCAATCTTCTCTCATGGTATAAAATCTCATGGTATAAAAGTTAGATTTCAACTTTTTCAAACCCATAAAATTGAAAAAAGTTACCATTGAAGGTAACCTAATATGTAATACTCCTTCCATCCTGTTTAAAACGACTTAGAAATATTCGGGTGTTTGGCATATATATAATATATATATATAAAAATAAAAAATATAATCATAAAAGTTCGGTTTAAAAAATTTAAACCGAACGAACGAATTTTGTTTGGACCGAACCGAACTTATAAGTTCAGCCAAACACCCTCTTATTGTTTTTGAATACATGAATTAAGGAATATTATATTTTGTAAGTAAAGTAATATTATTTACAAAATTAAAAATATTTTTTTGTGTAAAAGATTTTATTTTTGGTATAAACCATTTAGAGGAGACGCTTAAAACAAGACGGTGGCAGTACAAATTTATGAATAATAATATGTAAACATATGAACATCATTCGGACTTTTGGTTTTGTATTTCTATATTTTTTTCTGATGACTGACAGAAGGTGAAACGAAATATCTTTATTTAATTATATAAAAAATGGCAATGGCTCTTCCTCTAAACCCTCTCCAAAACCTTGAGTATGTCTTTTCACCTTTTCACCATAATTTTACTCGTTCTAAAGTCTATCATCACGTTCCCAACTCCTATAAATATTTTCACAAAAATTGTAAAAATTAGCTCGTCAAGTTTCCATAACAACGGTGAACTAATGGGCCACAAGTGTACTCAAAGAGTAACAGTCAAATTATATTTGTTTATTTTAAAGGTCATGCTATATTAAGAATATCTTGTGTATAAATAATTATTCTTGAAATAATGGGATTTTTGAAATAGAGTTTATATTGTAATTGATTCCAACTAACATAGTATTGGTTCAGCTACAAAGAAATGCCACTCAATTGCTACCAGTTATAGTATAATTTCTTTTCAGCTAAATCACACTCATCTCTAAAATTTGATATCATACGATTTACAAGAGAAAAAGAGATCAAATTTTAGCTCTTTTTCACAAAAACTATTATGCATTTGTGTGTAGATATAAAGCTAATTATTAAAAGTTCTAAGAATATACAAAGAATTTAATATAAACTAACGATTACAATCCTTTGAATATATCCTTACTTTACAGAAGGGAAGAAACGACGGACTTCTTTTAATATTAGGACTAGGAAAATTTGACAAATTTAAATTGGAAGAGCCATGTTAACAAATCGATTTTAGTGATATATAGATAAATTTAAACTAATTTATTTTAGTGAACAAATTTAAACTAATTAATTTTAGTAATCTATCAAGTATAGATATGTCTTTTACAAATTCAAACATTAAAGTTCCAGACAAACTTGAAATAAAATATAGGAATAGACACAATTAAACAGATACAAGAATCTAATCTTGTAATAAATTGCAATACCCTTCTCCTTCTCCTCACAGACAGGCGGTGCGGTTGCAGCCACCAGTTAAAATGTCAACCACCACTACGCCCACCGAGAAGGTATAAAAACTAATTTAATCAATCAAAACAAACACAATATTTTAAATTTAGATAACGTATAAAAATTAATAAAACAAATTTATATTCATAAAAACTCATGTACATCTATCCACACCATGCGGACGGGTAAAAGTATCATTTGTTGTTAATAAAAGTATCATTTACATGAACGAAAAAATATCATTTGTTTTTTACCCTATAATTTAAAAAATATCATTTATATTGAAGAGTACATGAGATCACCTCATTTATATTAGTTTCAGTTGGTTCGGTCTTAGTTCGGTAAGAAATTCAAACCTACCAAAAATTTAATCAATTTTCATACTTTTTAAACAAGCAAACCAAAATCCGCTCCCTTGATAGAAACTAAACCGACCAAAACCTATCGATTAATCACAGTGCTACTATTATTCAGGACTAGTGTTTGATAGAGCTCATGAGTTTGCTCTTAAAATGCATATGCCTCGTAAAAATTTATGTGTATCCAAATGTACAGTTTTTATATTCGATCAGAGTTTTTCATTCTCCAAATATTTATTAATTAGCATAACATGTAATTGGAACATACACCGTGCATTCAGATGCACCAACGTGTACCTCTATCCTGCCTAGTATCTTATTAACTTTTCTTGATTCATATTCAACTGTCCGTCTCTCTTACCAAATTCTTTAACCTAAATCCAATCTAACTTGAGCTCTAGTAATTTTGGCATTCAGATGCACTAAAGTACACCTCTATCCCCCTAGTATCTTGTAACTTGTCCTGATTCACATTCAATTGTATCGAATAAAACCGTCTCTCTTGCCAAATTCTTTAATCCAATCTAGCGTAAGCTCTAGTAAGTTTGGCATTCAAATGCACTAAAGTACACGTCTATCCCCCCCAGTATCTTGTAACTTGTCCTGATTCACATTCAACTGTATTGAATAAAACTCTCTTACCAAATTCTTTAATCTAAACACAATCTAGCTCTATAATATCTTATAACTTGTCCTGGTCACATTCAACTATATCGAATAGAATCGTCTCTCTGACCAAATTCTTTAATCTAAATACAATCTTAGCTTAAGCTCGAGTAATTTTGGCATTCAGACGCGCCAAAGTCTACATATATCCTCCCTGGAATCTTATAACTTGTCCTAATTCACATTCAACTATATCAAGTAAAACAGTCTCTCTTACCAAATTCTTTAATCTAAACACAATCCAGCTTAAGCTCGAGTAATTTTGGCATTCAGATGCGCCAAAATGTACCTCTATCCCCTGGTATCTTATAACTTCTTATTATTTACATTCAACTGTATCCAATAAAACCATCTCTCTTAACAAATTCTTCAATCTAGCTTAAGCTCGAGTAATTTCCTACAAAGTCTAATATAATTTTTCAATGAAACGCAAAAGTATTTGGAGCAGGTATTATAGCTTACTGACAATAAATCACGGTCTAGATTGCTTCACCCATCACTGAGCGACAATTTTCACAAGCTAAATAAGTGATTGCAGAGTTTGATCTTCAAAATGATTTCGTATGTTACTCGCTATCAGATAAGCAAACCACATCTGGTTCTGCAGCAGATGTCTGGTTGCCAACTACATTACCTAACATTTCCAAGTCCGATTGTTCCAACGGATGAAAAGTGGAAGGAATATCAGGTACATGGGAATTACGATTCTCAGGTAAATGAGGTTGACGATCTGCAACTAACCCTCGTGTAAACCCGGGTGGATGAGACGGACCTGGAACCTCAGCACTGTTTTGAGCCACCAAATCAGGTGAAGGCGGCCGTGGATCTTGTGGTAGTGGCCCCTGTTGTGAAGGTAGCTGCACAGGCTTGGGTGATATTTGGGTGAGTCGCTGTTGAGGGGCTGATGAAGAAGTATCGGGCAAAATGGGTGCGCCTACAGTGGGTCGTCTGCATGGTTGAAGATGAGGAGCTGCAGAACGAACCTCACCAGCAGCACGGAGGTTTGCAGGAGTGATGGCACTGATGACTGGTGGCGGCCTGGGTGAATGGCCCGTGACAAGGGCAGCTGCATGTTGTACAGGATGAGCTGTAACACCTCGAATGGCCACAGGGGAAGATCTCATAGGATGTGACCGTGATAGCTGTTGGACAGCTGGAGTTGCAGTCAGCTGAGAATGGGCAGGTTGGGAAGCCGAAGGTCCCAGAGAAGGTCTGACAGAAGGTGGCAGCATGAAGCTGGGTATACCTGCAACAAGAGCAAAGCTTATAACATTACCAGCATTCACAAGCGCATGCCACTACATAATATATAAGCCATATCCAGAATTAATTCAAAGGAAAATAGAAAGTATCAGAAGGCGACATAGTGTACACATTATTATCAACTAACACAAGAAAGTATGATAGTACTCTTGACATTATTTTTGGTCGTCTTCCCCAAAATAGTTCAGTTTATTTCCAAAGAAAAAACACATTTGACGTATTGCATTTCATTATCTTCCTAATAATCACCTCCCAGGCATTTCCGAGGCACTGATTCTCTAATCTTTTTCCAGATCTCCCCTAAACACCAAGAAACCATTTAGACAGTCCCTAAGCATCTTACCTCCTATTAGATTCGGACCATCTAAAACAATCTCTCTTAAAAAACATTGGCGATTGAGCAACCTGGATGCAAAATTAACAAAAAAAAAAAGCAACTGGACTTCTGGTATTTTACCTTGCTGCATATTTGGCAGCCGAGAAGGCCTGATTCCACACTTAGATCTGAAAGCAGCAGCCAACATTTTACTCAGATGAACTTTCTTCTCGTTCTTGTCATTTTCATTCTTTTTCAATCTAAATTCAGCTTCTTTCTCCTGATATTTCACCTCATATTTGTTACGTATTTGAGAAATCATCTCCTCTATCTCCTTCTCACATTCATATTTCAGCTGTGCCATCTGTGTAAAGGGAGAAAACCCAAGTACAAAAATAAGAAAATATGAAAAACATAGCACAAGATCAACAAGAATTTCGAGACTGACCGTGTCCGCATAGTTTTTCTCCAATTGTTCAGCTTCTTTATGCATCCTTTCTATCTCATTTTGGAGCGGGTCAGGTATCAAAGATAGAGGTGAATTACAAGAAGGGGGATAACGAGTTGGATTCAGAAGGAAGCCAGGTCCATGAAGGTTGCCTGCATCTATGTCCACCTGTGGAATAGCCTGATTTGGCCGTCCTGATGTGCTTGCCACTTCTTGGGGAATAGCCACATCATTCTCCCTTACAGCCTGATTTGGCTGTTGTGATGTACTTGCCAAGTCATGGGGTATAGCCACATCATTCTGCAGATCAGTGTGATTCAGCCTTCCTTGTAATTCTGCATTTTGTTCATTAGCAACTACACTAGAAGGACCTACATTCAGGCGATCAGGATGCAATTCAAAATTTTCTTCAGTCCGAGAAATAAATTCACATAAAGCAACTTGAGTTCCCTCTGGCTCTGCAGTTTGAGGGGACCTTCTTCCTTGATCATGGTGTTCAGTAGCAGGCAACTGATCACAGCTAAGAGAGATATCAACTGATAAAGAATGCAGCTGCCCAAAAACCTCATCTACTGGAGCTTTGTTGGATGGCTTGGGGGTTACCACATTATCAGTTATAGGTGATTCCAAGTTGGGTGGAAAAGGGGCTACAGAGCCAGTGGGTTCTGATATTGCTATTTCAATCGGCATAGCACTTCGAATTTCTTCACCTAGTGCATCTGAGTCCTGCAGTTCAGCAGACACCAAGTGTTTGTCATATTTATTTTGCCCCACTAATACCAACTTGCTTTCATAGTATTAAACATCCTTAAAAACATTCAGTGTTACATTGTATGTAGAAAATAAGGGAAATTAGAACTGGAGTAATAAACCGATTACACACGAACTTGGTAGCAAGAGAATAAGGTGTATGAGTGCAGGACATTCTAGAATCTTTCACCATGTCATGGAACAAGAAATTAGGAGGAATGAAATGCCTCTTATTTTCTAACAGATCTCACACTTGAGGAACCTTTTATCTGATTTCCCAAGGCCAATTTATAAAACTACAGGCAATTAAGTTTCTCTAACTGAATAAATTTGATCACTTTTTAACTTTCACCTAACTGAAAAAAAATAGACAAACAAGGGCTGATATGAATAGCTAGCTAGATAGGTAGAGAAACAATACATACATTCTGTGGCAACATGTCACGACAATATAGCGAAACTGTGGCTTGCTCTGCACGCAATGATGACTGTCCTGGGCTGTGCAGACACCCGCTGGCTGCCACCTCTGGTTCACTTCTCTGGCTCATCAAATCATCAGACAAAGAAGTTTTCCTTACTTCATTGTACTCTTCCTCTGATGGATAAGTTAGTTCTCCAGGCTGGTCGTGCCCCACAGTTTCATTCGGAACAGTCTCAGGCACTACTGGATGCTCTTCAGTCGGATCAACAGACTGAATTTCCTCAGAAACCTGCTCAACAGGAGCAGGTAGCTTTGTGGGATCAGCCTGCCTATTATCTATCGAATTCTTTGATTGATTAAGAAGCTCAGCTACTGCAGATGATTCCACTCGTACTTCAGTTTCTGTATTAATGGTTACCAATTCTTTCATGGGAGTTTCACAGCATATTGCTTCAACTGGTGTACTTATGGAAGGAACAACATCATTGCATCGTCTAGAAACACTCTTATTTGGGTTGCTGTTGTCCAGATGCTGCCCAGACATACAGAATTTATCCCCATCACCACCAACGATGATACATGCATCATCTGATTGAGAACTAAGTGACTGATGACCATTAATAACCCTTAGTTCACTAAAGCAAGATTTTGCATTGGCTAGTGAATCAGCTGCCTTTTGTCTCTCCTCATTGATAACAGCTAAATGCTTTGACTCAAGATTTTTAAGCTGTGCATCTTTTAGGATATTAATATCTTTGATTTTATCTTTAAACTTATCATTCAAAAGCTTGAGTTTGTCCATTCCAGCAAAGGCTTGACCGTGTATAGACCGAATAAATGCGGACTCCAATTTGTGATCTATCTCCAACTTTGCCCTTTTATCCTCCCAGATTCGTAACACCTCTTGAATTTGTTCTTGATGTTCCTGTATAAGTTTCTTCATCCGCTTATCACATTTTCTCTGTATTTTCTTTATCTCATCATCATTTATTTCGCTAGCACCAGCTTTATCTTTCAATTCCATTTGCTGCTGTGTGAGAATCCGGCCTTCAGCATGCTCTTTATTAGCAGATTTTTCTCCAATCTCTACTTCCACACCTTCCTCCGAATACGAAGAACGTTGTAACTCCCCTTCATTAACATTTGATGCCCCCCTGCTTATGCCTTCTTCAGCTAATAGGCAATCTCTGTTCAAGCGTGTAATGTTGTCTGAGCACTGCAAATACAACCTCTTGAGAGACCGCATCTTTGAATAAACTGAGCTGGCTTCTTCTTCAGTGCATTGATAGTTCAGAAGCTGTTTCGCCAACATGAATGTTTCCTTCTTATCAACCTTATATTTTGTGATAGATGCTGCAACCCAACACTGACAGAGCAATATATAAACAAATCTACTGAGTGTGCAAGATTTAGCAGAATTACTCCATTAATTGAATCTGGATGAATGCATATTGAAATTCCCAAACTATGTGCATCAAGAGTATGATAAGGAAAAGAAGAAATTCATTCTGCATATATATATATATATATATGTATCCTTACTTCAACCCATTAGAGATGTAGGAATGTCAATTTAGCCGAAACAGCCAGGTCGGCCCGAATAGACCGAGAGAAAAAAGAGGATTAGGGCCACAAATTTCTAGCCCGACAGGCCCAAAACAAAAATAGCCCAAAGCTGATAGGGCTGACCCGAAAACCGAGTGGGTTGGCCAAATTAACCAAAATTTTCCTTATTACTTGGTTGTCAATCTTCATTTCTTTGTTTTTTAATTTGATAATAAGGTTATGTGTGTCAAATCATTACCTCTCACGAAGTAACTTATTAGCTATTATGTAAGTTCGTGATGAAATGACACTTATTTTTGTATCTAATGCGAGCTTAAATGTTTTGATTCATGATCTAATTTTTGTTACAAAAGAATAGTTATCAAGAAAAGTAATACATGTTAAAAAAATTGTAAACATTCTGGCCAGGTAGGCGAGCCCAAAACTGAATTGGTAAGGGTTAGGGCCGAATATTTTAACCCAAAATAAAAGAAGCTCAATTGTCATGAACCAAAAATAACCCAAAAACGGATAGGCTGGCCCAAAACCGAATAGGTTGACCTAACTGACATCCCTAGATATGACAACCAAATCAAGGGTGGCCCACAAGGCTACCACAAAGAAAGAGGAGAGTAGAATGAAAGACAAAAGCTGACAGACATAAGAAGCCCAATATCTTATTCAGGGGCTACTAATAGTAGATAAAGGCACATTGCCCCACTTCCCAACAATTAGATGATGAAAGAAGCATGTTTCTTTGTTATAGATTCTATTCCACTGTTACAAGAAATGGCAGGGTGTGGCAGAAATGAAAACCATCATAAACCTACCCCAATTACTGACTTCAATTTTAGCTAGTCCCTCTCAATGGTCAAGTTGAGTACTTTCCAGCTCCACATAGAGCATAAAGGTTAAGCAATTAAAATAAGAGATATTTGAAAAGTACTGGACAAGGATAGTTACAAAAGGCATGGGAATTGTTACAGATTAATTACTGAGGGAAATTATATCACCTATTTATTTTACTCTGTACTTGTATTTTCCTTAACTAATATAGTTATTTTAGGGTTAAGTATTTAGGTTAGAACAAAGGGGATAGATCTGGCATTTTTTCCCAGAGCTCCTAGTCCGTCAATTTTATTATTCAAGGGTAATTGTAATAGTTGGGTATAAGAAACAAAATGCCGAGAAAATTGGCTTCCAACCATCACCAAAATGATGACTAGAGATGTGGCTATATACCCAAGCCAAACTCTTTGGCTTTGGGGCATGTGAAAGAGAGGAGGCAGTGGCAGCCATGCGGTCCGCTTAATTGGCGCCATTACACAACTTCTGCAGTCAGAGCCAACTTTAGGTTTGTATACTTGGGTTAGGACAGTGTTGGATGGCCTTGCATCATGTGTACAAAGTCTAGTGATAGAAATGTTTTTGAAGTGCACTTTGTTGACATGCAGGAAAAGGAAGCTTGGTAAAGCTTGCAGCATGTGCAAGCTGCTCTTTTTAATGGGAGAGTGACGGGGATAAGAAACAAAATCAATTAATTAACCGAAAGAAAGGAGATACTTGCACTAGACCAGACATCCACCTAAGAAACAAGTCTATCATTATAATGGAGTTATTGTCCAATCTCAACAAGTTTGAAAGGAAAAAGTTTGTAAGTTCTTTGTGCTTTTCAGCCCATGAGGGCACCCTAAGCTCAATTATATCCCTATGGCTATACTAATACAGGTTACTCCCAATTTTAACAATTCTTTCTTCCTCTTCAACAAAATAGACCAACATACAATGGTCACAATGGATCTCCAAAGCACCATTCCCTATTCCTAAAGAACCACCCTACATTACTCGGACATAGGATGAAAAGATTTGGAGTACGACTGGTCACCTCCGGGGCATAAAAACCCCAATCACTCCAACTAGGTATTAACCGTATTATAGGATGAAACTAATAGAGTCTAATCTTCTTTTCGTTTTTCTATTGCAAACAGCTATTTTCTCTATACATGAGGTATGAAAATTCAGGTACTCTCAATCCCTCAAGTTTCCATCACTGGCAAAAGCCAGATATATTTTCAAATGCATAATATAACAGTTTAGATAGTATAAGATTGTTTTACACAATAGTTAATAATATATGAAGGAAAGGAACTAACCAGAGATATTTGAAACGCCTGCACGATTGATGTTGGGCTGCTACTGACATGATGATTGTTGATCACATATTGCAAAAATAATTCAGCCACCTGAGTTACATTGTCCTGCATTTCCGGCAATGTGCACAAAGAACAGGGAGTAAGAAAACTAAAGGCGATATAGATGAAATATAAGGACTATTTGATCTAGCTTGAACAATTATTACTTCAAACTCATGAGACTTGATAAAGAAAGAACGAATTTATGTTTCCAATTACAAACTTCACTCTCTCACAATAAAAGCAAAACATTGTTTGATACATCACACGTGAAACCTCACTTTTCTAGTTCTGGCCAAGTATTTTCTAAATTCTTAACATTGTTTCATTTCATCATTAAGAACATAGGCATCCGTTCAGACCAATGCATTGGGCCCCTCAGAATTAGTGATCGCATGCATTGCTGGACTAGTGACTTCAATATCAACAGACAAGAGCAAAAACCCTTGTTGTTGAGGTAAATTCTTTAACATAGCCATCACCAGAAAACGTACAGAGGTAGGTAGCAAGAAGCGATTCACTTCTCAAGGTGTTAAGGGAGCATGAAAAGCGAAGAGCTCATTCTACATTACCATTTAGATCATCAAGTAATAAATTACAATAAAGCAAAGAACAAATTTCCAGTTGCTTCATGAAGATCCCAGTACTACCCTAGAAATTGCAGAGCTAACAGTCAAACATTAGCATCACAAGTTATCACTACACCAACTGCCCTCCCACTTTCAAGAGACAAGATATGTTATGCCAGTTGACTGTACTGCAACAAGACAAAGCAGATATATCTCCACATAGATGTGGGATCACAATTTAGCTCTTTGGTCAGGGAGTACAAATATAAGGTTTGACTCCACCATTGGGAACGATGTATACGAGTCTCTAGTTGATTGCTTCTGTATCCTTTGCACTCGTAAGAAGGTGATTTGGTGTTTTCATTCAAGTATATGGCAATAAAAAATTTGCTTTTCCTTGCTTTGCCTAGCAAAAAGTTGATTTCAGCATTCACCCAAGTATATGGCGATACAGATCACCCAATTCAATTTTATATGCATTGAGGGAAAAGAGGGTCATTGGGTGCAGAAAAGTGGATGAGTATTGGGTATTGGGTTGAGTATGAGCTGTGAAGTTAATAGGTTGTTTAGTTATTCAATGATTCTAGTTGCCTAGATGGAATCAGACTTCATAAGGGTCCGTGCTTACGAGTATTTAGGAGGCTTTCTTTTGTTAACTAGGAATAGGAGGTAGGAAAGTTGTTATTGGCCCAAGATTGGGCAGGAGATATTCCTGAGGAAATCGATTGGCTTTTACTCTTGCTTCATCAAGCAGAATTTTTAAGCTTATAATCTTCTTTCTCGCAGTTGTTTCTCTCCTGGCAAGTAGGGCGTAATAAGCCCTTGGCTCAATTATATGCAAATTGAAATGAATATAGTATCCACTTTCCGAGCAGTAGCTGTGCAGATAACTATAGTTTAAAAGTGCACGTCAAAGACTGAAGATTAAAGTTAAGAGTTGTACCGGAAGTTTAAGATTTTGGCACAGTGTCATCATTTCTCTCAGCAGAACATCGTGGATGTTTTGCTGCTCATCAGATGATACAATTCCTTCCTTTGATGCAGCACTTACAGAAACTTCAGCACCCAGTGAGCTCTGGCCATTTCTATGGAAGTTTTCAGATTGATTACAGGATCTAGTTACAGAGGCCCCTGGATTATCACAAGAAATTTTAGCAACAGCACAGGGGTGTATCTGAACTACAAAATGCTTCTCCAAGGGACTACAAACTTCTTAATGCCACAAATATCAATCACTAGCGAAGTGAAAGTATCCTGGCTAAACCATTACCTTCATTAAAAATAGTGACTTGAGCTGCACCTAATTCAACTTGATATGAGGCTGGACCCAAACTTTCATTCACCATCTTTCTACGTTTGTTTGCCATGTCATCTTTCTCAGCTTCTGAATTTCTAGGAGATCCTTCCCTGTACTGAACTCTCTTCCGATTCCGAGGACTAGGGCTCTTCAAATGTTTCCACAATGGACTTTTCCCTTCAAACAATTTTCTCCAAAAGACATGAGGCACTTCTCCATCTTCCAACTGAACTTTTGACTCGCCAAACATCAGATTATTTGTAAAATATTTTCCACCATCTAATTTAGCAATTGAGATGGCTGAATTTGAATCGGCATTTTCAAAATTTTCAGAAAGTATGGACTGAAACTCCTTGGTAACTTCATCCAAAAGTGATTGCTCAGACGAAAAGTTCAATGCCAAACTAGAATTGCTATTGGCATGATATTCATCTAATTTTCTGAACAGATTTGTGGCACCCCAGGATAGCAGAGCATTATTTGTGCTTCGGCTGAAATTTTGTGAATTGTGATCAAGATATATGTTCTGCTTTGCAAGCACTAGGGCTCTTTCTTCAGCAGTGAAAGAAGAATATAACCTAAAAATTTTGACCTGTTCAACTTTTGAATCAATTGATATCTTTTTCAGTGCCTTCAAATCATTTGCCGGATTCCAGTCACTATCATATATGATAACAGCATCCAATGATGAAAGTTTAATGATTGAAGAGCAAGCACGATTTTCTAATAGAAAAACAAACAGTTCGGGTTCCTTCTTGTTAAACCGGTTCACAGCAGCTTGCTTCTCAGAATGGGACAATGCAGCATTAACTCGCTCACATGTATCTAAACCGAATCTTTGGTTTACAAAATCATCCAATATACTTCCAGAAGTTAGTTGTTCTGAGCCGATCAGCTGCAGTAACAGTAAATGAAATTATTACCATAGAAACCGACGGGAAGTGTCATATTGCTAGCAGTACAGTAATAGAACACAGAGTACAAATAGCTGAAGCAGCTGACACTAAAAAGTGACCCTGCATGTTACCTGAAAAAGTATTAGTACTCGTAAACCTCGCCTCTTAATCTCAGTGAGCATCACATCAAGAAGTTGTAATTTGCCACTTGCTTTTATCCCAATATCCAAAATCTCATCATGAGGATGCTTGTCAGCAATCAAACGTGCTTGTACAGAAGTGTCCACAAGATAAGGGTGATGGCAGCACTACAAGCAATTGAAACATATAAAAAATAAATAAATTTTGTAGTGCAAGACCTAAATAGGTTGGCTATTGTAGCCATTTAGACAAGTACAGTATGAACTATTAGCATTCCCAATGAGAGGACTTTGTCAACAGTTCAATAATGAAAAGCAACTGATTTCCTTGATAAAAAACAAATAATGTTCTCAAAAACTTGTGTAAGGAGAAGCATATAGATATAATACATGTCTGAACAGTTTCTCCATCATGTGTAAAGACTCTCCTAAAAGGAAAAGGTGCACTTATTTAATAATGAAACTAGATAGATATGACTGAGCAAACCTTTCGAACCGTTAGAAGAATTTCTGGGAAGACGCCAAAAGGATCCTTTTTTACACAAGAGCAAAGAACATTAGAGTGGGAAAGAAGTGTATCACAGTAATGTTCAAGCTGAAGATTTGATATCTGAACCGGGACCCAGTACTCAACAAACTTAGATACTTGAGAAGGCCATCCATACGCATTAAACCGGGACAATCTGTCTTTCAATTTAATAAGGTTATCATTTGTGTCAGACTTCAGGCTCCTCAGTCTGTCAAAATCACCGTGAGGTTCAACGAAGGATAGGATATTATGGTACTCAGATGTTGCATCCTGAAGCGTAGAAGAAGGACATTAAACACAATACTGATGTGCAAAAAAACAAAATACCAAGACCACAGATGGGAAAATACCTTTATCTGACCTCGGACCAGAAGTAATCTCATATCCGTTGATAGCATCTTAATTCGTTCAAGCTCATTTGCAATCCCAGAGTACTGGCACTCATCAATTACAATGGCTTTCCATTTTATGCTTTTCAATATCTCCAAATCCTGCATGATTAATAGAGGGCAAAACATGTAATGTTTAAAATTACAACATGTTTAATTAATACATTTACAGTACATTGAAAACCAGATAAAAATAATATTGAAACCAAATAAAGACACTTGGATTTGTACTGATTATGGTAAGTTATTAAGGATTCAAAACATATATAACCCCCTGACAATGATTCAAAACATATATACAGAAGTAACATTGTCTAATTTTCAGGACACCTGTTTACCAACCAGGTGGCAAGCCACGGAATTAGATGCGAATTGTAGTGAAATGATATCTATACCTCTAAAACATCTTCTACAGATGACAGGAGTACTTGGACTATCATGTGACCTCCATCATAAAATTCTGATGCTCTAACCCTGTTCCTCGTGTCTCTGCTTCCACTGTAAACAACTACATCAACTGATGGTACCAGTTGTTCAAAATTAGCTTCCCATTGAAACCTTGAATTATTGGTCGTGACAATGAGGAATGGCCGAAAAGTTTCGATCATTGAATGAACTAAAAGAATAGCAGCTGTTATTTGTTCCTGCATCCAATAAATTTAATAAGAAGACTTGTGCACCTGATTGCCAAAACATCACTTCCCAACAGCAAGAGAATAATCATATCTCTGCCCCGGACAGCAAGCACCGAGAGTGGTAAATATTAAAATATGCACGATACATTTCACACAAAACCATAGTTAGAAAGGAAGGCAACCATCCATCAAACATAAACACGTGGCATATAGGTATGTTATATGTAGATAATAAAATGATTATGAAATGCAAATACATAACAGTAACCTAATCGGTGTGTTACCTAACCCGGACAAAAGCTTTAAATTATAGAGACAATTTTTCACTTGGCAAATTCATCAGTTAAAAGATGAGCACTGTGGCTTTATCTAGAAGATGAAACAAATTGACAAGCAACACTGGTAGAACTAGACAAATTGTTATGGAAGTTTCTGATTGCTACTGAAAATTTTTCACCTGACTGGGTGTGAGCATGAAGAGGCATTTTTGTGGTTTAACTTTCTATTAGGACACCTCACAAAAAAAATTACAAATAGAACAAAGTTAAAATCAACTGTAGATTAAGAACAATGGAAATTTGCGCTTACTACTTTATGCTTTAAGTACCCTAATTCATTAGGAAGAGATGCATGTAAACCCACAGCTGATAACCATATAAGTATTGCACATATTTTAGTATCAAATTTAGTTGACAGAAAATAAATTATTTTGTCAGAATCATAAAACAGGTAAAGGCATAAAGCTTCCTTCATAAAAGACCAACAAGATAGTACTCTCACATGTAATACAATGAGTTCAACCAAACATGCATAAACTAGTCGATGGGAAAGGCCTAAAATTGTAATGAGTTTATTGTCAACACAGAAAAAGCTTACCTGAATCTGATCATCAAAAATAACAGTATTTGGACATTTTAACAAGGATTCACGCAGTTTATTCACGTTTTTCAAGACTTGGGTGTCGTGTGATTGACCTGGAACCTCCGAATATCCAACAACTGATTCCGTGTAAGTCTGCAGTATAAGCAAGAAAACAAGATTAGGCATTTATCACTTAGCATGCACTATAAGAGGACTGAAAACTACATAAATAGCTGTATTTTATGAAAATCACCAATTTCTGTGCATCCAGCCATAATGAAACTCACTTTCATATGTTTGAAGTCAGGTCAGAGAAATAAAAAGGATCACTACAAAAGACTAATATGAGAAGATTCCCCTAGCTATGAAGCACTGTAATTGGGTCAGGAATTAGCTGTTATTATCAATAGAGAAACAATCCAACATATTCCTTCTGCCTACCAGGTCAACCCCCCTCCCTTTCCCCATCTTTGTCTCGACTGGATTTACTGTTCTTATATCTTCTGGGTATGCAACAATCAATCGACAGATCCTTACAGCCAAACACCCATTGTTTTAGAAGTTTCACTTTGCTACAAAGTAGGGCCATCAAACTCTATGTATTAACAAGCAGGAATAGTTGAGGTATTTGCGATTATAGGTATGAATCTGATCCATGTAATTGCAAAACTGCCAAAACAAAAGTAGCAAAAAACAACAAATATAAGCATATGAAAGAATTTTTTTTAATTCCTATGATGAAATTGAAGAATATTGGCAGAAATAAGTCAGTTTAAATAGCCCTCTGTGGCTTCAGTCAGCCAGATCAACGCCTTATTAGTAAGGGAAACTCCAATCAAAATTCACCAATTAATATTTAGGCTATTATTATAAGATTTATGGGCATTGAAATCATCAACTGCCTTGCAATTAGAGGCTGACAAAGATATGGTGTGTATATATAATGCTATAAATAGGAGGATGCATGTCTATCATTCCACAAACAACTCTTAACATAATTGGAAAGAATTAATCGACAGTCAATATGATGGACCAAATGATAAACCAAGAAATATATCTAAGTACCAAAAAAAGAATTCAGTATCTTCTTCAAAATTATTCGGAGATAGTTCTGGCACCTTATTAGCTTGTTGCTTAGCCTTTCCTCGACGAGCCTCATAGTTCCTCACAAGGTTCTGACCTAGGGATGTGATCAGGAAGTCGGCATTATCCAGCTCCCATGTAGCATGGTCATAATCAAGGCCACGCCATTTCACAAGCCACTCATATTCGCACACCCAGATATCAGAAGTAGATGCTACGTAAATATTATCTTGTATAGGTCTTTTAGCCAATAAACGATGCGGCACCATCCATTCTGCATTCCATTTGACAACCTGCAGGTAAGATAAAAAGGATGTATTAAGATGTTCTCATTCTACTTAGACTTCTAAGTAGAAAGTGACTTGACCTGATCCTTTTCAAGAAAGTTGGATACAAGACAGGGGTTTTCAAGAAGCAGTTGTTTCTCGGGAACCCAATGGTTGTGAACATGAGCAAGCCCACGGTATTTAACGAGAAATTGTTTCTGCTGGATTCCTAAAAGCCAGCATCAAGCATTACAAGTCAAAACCATAAAGCAGCTAAGAGTGATAATAGATGACTTGACAACATGAAATATCATATACTACTAATACATTGAACTATCCATGTGGCTGAGAGCCCTCACAGCCCAGGCTTGTTATTGGATTATTATAGTATTTCTGATCTCAATATTGTATATTAATGAACATGTCTGACCTGTAGCATTTGGAACCTCCACTACTCTGACATCCCAAATCGACTCAACTCCATCCGACACAGAGTGCACACCGAATAAAAGCTTTTTCTTTACACACTGGGGACAGTGCCATACACCAGGCAGAAAATCAGTAAGAGGAGGATCTAGGCAATAAAGATGGTAGCAATTCATGCAACTTTTCCCCTCACAACACCTGCAAATGCATGTTTATCAATCCCCATTAGCAGATGGAGGTTACAAAAATAAAAAAAAAAAAAAAAAAAAACACAAAAAAAGAGCACAAAATAAAACAAAGAAGTCCACAAGTTTTTATTGTAAGTGCATGTCCACATGAATATGAGGAATCCTGTTGTCAGAAAACTAATATAAATTGGAAACCAATTATTCCCTTGGAAACAACTGAAGACTTCAGTGCATAAGGAAGCAGTTTTATTATTAGAAGCATATTGTTATAAGAGCTGACGGCAATGTTTTACCCACAGGAGATCTCCATCTTTGCTGCACAAGCCACACAGTTTTTCGGCGCCAATCGTATGAGAATATGCATGCCTCTTGATCAGTGGATGTCCACAATCAAATTCCCCGGTAGATTCTGAGGTTATAGCAGCTCCAAGATCACTTCTAGCCTAATGTCCAAAGCATTTCAAGAAAACACCATATCAAAATCACCAACAGCAGCAATTATAACTAAGATAACTCGATCCTTTTTTCTCAAGTATTCAGGCAACCAAACTCATATAGAAGATTATAGTCATTATTAGGGATGCACTGAAGAAGAAGAAGAATAATTAATTGCTGACACACCCAACCGGAAATACAAAAAAAAATGTCATGATGAATTGGAGAAAGTCAAGCCTGATTTCTTTACCATATTTTTTCATTGTTAACAAATTCATAAAATACTGTTGCTACTTGCTAGTTATAGTAGAATGAACATAGACTTGCTTTTAATGTATTAGACAATTCAACATGACGACAGATACATTATCAACTAAAAGAGGCTGTTTATCTACTTCATCTATGTCTCCTTTATTTTTTATGGGGTGCAAAAGCTCATAGTCACAGAATTCCATCCTCAATTCCTCATGCAAACAATCGAATGATCAATAGAGAACAGCATGAAGAAACAAGTCCAATCCTACACCCACAACAAAAAACTAATAATGCAGAACCAGTTGCTATGGTTCAACTAACATTTCACCAACCAATTCCACCACCTACATCTCAGAGGAATAATGTAGATAGAATAAGCAAGCATCAAGTATGGTGAATTTGGGTCCAGATATAGTTTAGGGTCAAAACTTACTATCTATAACTAAATTCGATACGCTATCTTATCTCGCAGAAGCCAATTATTCTCAGACAGTGCATGCAATATATTACTAGGAGCATAGCAATGCTCTAACAGTACAATTTTTGAAAGATTATCATGCCTATAGGAGTTGTTGATATCATGAGGTTGAATTTATAATCAAATGATCTTACAAACTCTATCCAATTGACGTGAAAATATCAAATAGTCGACAAATAAAGAACCGTACTCATAAATCCTGTGAAGTATGTTGAAATGCTTGATTGCAGTTTCAATTTAATTCATATTAATGAAGAAGAAATACCTAGTATACTTTTTTTTATCCTTATTCTTTCTAAGCAATTTTTTTCAAATTTCTTTGCAGAAATCAAGTGGAAATACCCACTGCGTTATTTGTTTATTCTTATTCTTCCTGTTTCTAATAATTGTTCACTCCATATTCTTCTTTCCCAGTAAAAGTTGGATGTGGGGGTCTTTATGTATCATATAACTCCTACCATAAAAAGTGTGCCAAAAAGTTTTGAGACTCCTCAGAAGGCATTAAACATCGAGATTACATAAGTTATAAAGACTCCGTAGTCCTTAATCTACATGTAGTATTTAATTTATCAACCAAAAATTTGACAACTACAAGAACATTATTGACCTTTTACATGAATATGAGAAAAAGCTTTTTCTACAACCCAAATCTAAATTCATCCGGAAACTCCAAAAGCTATTATACGATATTTCAATTACACCCAAGTGAGTTCAGCGCAATCACCCACTTCAGTGGCATTACTAAATTGTATACAATTGGATATTTCGATATACTTGCACCAAATGGTAATGATCTAAGAAAGGGAGCACTAGTTTAGCAATAGCATAATATGTTCCCAATGATTGAAAGAAAGTTCCAACATATATGCAGACTCCTACTCTGGCTTACGCATTTAAAATAGTACAGGACATGTAAAAGAAACCTCAAGATAGACAATAACAACTGAACACAAACAGATCTTTAGATTTTTGGATGGGTAGTATCCACATTTTATACTAAAGACTAACCTTGCAAGTAGCAATGCCAACCAGATCATCGACCACAGGACTGCAAGTGCAGAGCTCCTGTTCTGGAGAATCATAGCGCACCCTACACAAGAAGTCATAGATATTTTATCTCAGTAGTGTTATGTCAGCTTCGTTTTTTTACTCATTTTCTTTTTGGAGGAAAGGAGGATTGCAAAAAAAGAAAATACCACCTCCTATCCTTCTGATACATAAGTTGTGCAGCCAGCTAATTCATTTTTACGTTTCTATTGACTTTTTGTCTTTCCTACAATCCTACTACCATACAATTTAAACCAATGAACCTCTTTGATCAATATAGGACCAACATCATTAACAATGGAAATGGTAGACTTCCCAGGTCAAACATTACTTGACTGGTGAGGCTTAAAGAATATGATGAAAACCAATTACTAGTGGCCCTTGAGTTTCCAATCCAATAAATGGGCACATCTGGACTAGTAAAATACCTTTACCCCACACATATAGGTCCACATGAAAATGGAAATGCGGCGTAGAAAATCAAATACGAATAATCAAACAGAACCTTACTTTCTTAAGGAATAATATGTTCACTTTTTCTTAACATTCAGAAAGAATTAGTTTTATGATTATTTTGTAGCATTTTTGTTCCAAATGCTTTCCTATATGAGGGAAAAAATAGTAAGGCCGACTAGGTTACTACACTCCATAGAGAGATCCCATAAGGAAACTGCATGCTATGTTTTAACTTAGACTGTCTACAAAATATTTAGGTGGAAAATATCTAGGTGGAAAATCAGATTTCTGGGTAAACCAAAGAAGGATAGGGATACAGTAATTGTGCAACGAGATCGGATTCTCATAACTCATGGAGACTAGACGACTCTACCATATTAATCCAAGCAAAATACTTCTTTACCAGATGTGACTATGAGTAAAAAGCCTCTTTCACATAGGCACACATCCCTCATCAGCACATAATCATGTGTAACACATCAGAAGTCCTAGTTTACAATCATGAGATTATTTTACAACATTTTTTCACACTTCACGCCTATCCATCTATGATGAACCTATGAAAGTCAAATGAGCAATTGTAAATTGTAATAATGAATGATTGGAAAGACAACCACTTATAATTCGTGACACCACCTTAATGCAGCGAAGACAGGCTAATAGTGCAATGGTTTTCCTGGGCAGCATGTTCTACATACTCTAAAAAATGTTACTAGAATTTTTTTCACTGCAGTCATTATGTGCCACCACGAACTGGGAGCTCTTGGAGAAGAAAATTAGGTTTTCAGGCAAAATGTGAGTAAGAGGTTGAGTTGCACCTTTTGCTTTTAGAGCATAGAAGACAAGTCCCCTCTAGATTGTAATTTTCACCCACTAGAGATGCTGATGCAGCATCCACATTGATGTCATTTTCAACATCTGCTAGGTAGTCTCTTAAAGCTGAATCTGGAAGAGCTCCTTCAGAAACATCATTAATACTTTCATCATCTCCAATATCCTCGGTGTCTTCCATCGGCTGAGAGCTAATACATCTGCTGCTATTATCACTGCAAACGTCAACTAAATTTTCTGATATTTCCAGCTCATCGCCATCATCTACAAAAGATAAAGATGAAAATGATCCAGTAGGGGCATGATTCAAAATATTGAGAATGTCATTTGTGTCATCAAAACTAAATACTTTTTAGCCATTTCTAAAAGTTAAAAAAAAAAAAAACCAGTACCACAAGCACGTTATCAAGTATCAACCCAATAAAACAAAAACAGGGACAGAAGAAAAGGCGAAAAGAAAAAAGCTTCTTTCAACTTTTACTAGTTACGATTATTAGTAAGCACAGGAATATGCAGGTATATAGAGATTGGAATTGTGTTTAGAGTAAGGATGTTATCCTTTTTTTCTGGATTGTCATCCCTTTGTATAAGAATCCTTTCTAATAAAATCTTTTTGTTTTGTATACAAAAATCGAAGAAAAAGGAGAGCATGAAGAAGAGTTAAGAACAAATATTTTGGATCACAACAATAATGTCAATAATGATGTTCTATGACTTCTATCGACTATTGAAACTATTGCAGGTGCATGGAGGAAGTGACGTGATGTGGAGACTGGTTATTTCACCTGGCACAATTTCTTGAATATGTTGTCTTTTGAAAAGAGACTTGAATCTCCGAGCATTCATTTTCTTTCTCTTCTTGCCAACCACTTTCAGATCAAGTTCAGCCTTTTTAGATTCCATTGTCACCTGAATCACAGGCTTCTCTTTCTTTTTCTTTTTCTTCAACTTTGATAGAGGTTCTCCAGCAGATTCCTTGGAAACAGAACAGGATGACGATTCTTTCTTACCCCTGTCAGACCTCCTCAGAGAATTCGATGTATTACATTTCTCCCGTCTTTCTGATGTCCTCTTCACAGGAGGAGTCAATGGCGGCATATCCTTCTCCAGACGCTTGGATTTTCGAACACTCATAGGGCATTCTGTCGTCTGCTGAGCAGTTGATGCTCTACCAGGATTTTCTGGGCTTCGCACTAGCGGATCTTTTATCAAATTCACTTTTGGCTTCTGACCATATCCATCCAACTCCTCCTTACTTTTGCTAGCAGATCGAGTATTACTCACCATACTCCTCAGCTACACCTATTGCTGCAGTTCCTACCACTTAAATATTCAAACAACACACAACAAAAAATGAGAACGCTAAAGAGAATAATTAACTAAAACCTACTACAAAAATGATTATGGGCTGGATTTAGCATAATGCTCTGAAGTCTGAGCAATCCATGTCATCAAATAAGTATAACCTTTCCTAAAAAACAAAGTAACTTTATTGCAATAATCCTCCCAAGAAATAAATCTAAATCAAACATTATCAGCCATAGACAGTAGACACTCAACTTCTCAAATTTTCCAATGAAACAGCGAAAGAAACCCAATGAACAGGAATGGATGAAATGTTATAACACCGCCAAGCTGCATTTAGCACAAATACATTTTCCCTACTTTGATTAAGTCATAACAAATCTTAAGAGATGGTACATAAACATCATTACATGATCAACAACAAATCTTTAATTATGATTTAACTTGTAAGTAAAACATCTAATCTTTAATAATATGCTTTACAACAAATTAAAATCAAGAGTGTTGAATGTAAAGACGTGTACCAATCCAAGGCAAGTATATCTCCTCAAATAAAAGACTGGTAACAACAGTTGAGAAAGGAACAATTTTACCTCTAACCCATAAGAACGAAATCTAAATATATTTCAACTTAAAAGGTTATTAGTGCAATAGGGCAGTAAGAAGATGATGATAATCGTTTGCTATAAGTTAATATTGAGCCACTCAAAAAGCAAAATCTGAAAGCTCTATAGTCCATTATGACACTCAAACAATGAACACAATGGTCACGCCAACCTCTTCATGCACCACAGAACAAGCAGTGTTTCAGCCTTTCAGATTGATCCCAACCTAACAGTGTTTTACGCATAACTGAAATCTTCCTTTGTTAATGTTTATTTTCTGGAGGATGGAGTCTCTCATAACCTTGAGAGTCCAAGAAAACGCACAGACGAAGCTGCGCGTATGTAACTTGTGACTGTTTCCATAGGTACTAAAATAACATTACTGGAACCTAAATCATTACAACTTTCAAAGAAACAACAAAAAAAAGGTCAATTTGATGCTATTTTCCCAAAATAGAGTACACTACAAGCACATGCAACAACATAACAAACCACAATCCATCTTTGTACCAAACTACAATTTCCGAAACATATAATCTGTAGCAATGCGTCAAAAGTTAAGCAGATAAACTGGAGAGGAAAGTTTGTTAAACAGATACGACGTACCTTTCACTGCAAACCTAAATTTCGGCAACGAAATACAGGAAACAACACTGAAATTCTCGAGCAAAAATTCACCTCTCGAAAAATCCCTAATTTTGCTAACCTAGTCGACCCATCAGCTTCTCGTGAATAAATTCTTGTTGCAAGCAAATTGCTACCTTAAATTACTGCAAAATAATTAAACAAAAAGATAAAAAAATAGAAAATAGAAAAAGAAAGTGGCGGTGAAAAGTGAAAAGACGTTTATCGGTTTTATCCGATTCTTTTATATTCTCGCAGTCTTTTTCCTTTTTTCCTTTTTCTTTTTTCTTTTTTCTTTTTTCTGCCAAAAAAAAAAAGGTTGTGTTCCTCTCGCATTTAATAAATATTTAAATAGGGTTATTGGTGCCTAAATACATGAACTTTTGGCATATTTTGGTTTTTCCCATGAACTTTAAAAATTGTCAATAAATACACGAACTTAACATCATTGTGATTTTTCCCACAAATTGAAAAACGGTCAAAATTGAAACTGACGTGGCAATCGACGTGACGCCACTTTATCAAAACGACATCGTTTTATTTATATCAATATATATTAATTGACGGTTAAATACATGAACTTTGGGTCTATTTTGGTTTTTCCCACGAACTTTAAAAATTTGTAAATAAATACACACTTAACATTATTGTAATTTTTTTCATAAATTGAATGACGGTCAAAATTAAAGCTGATATAACAATCGACGTGATATCACATTATTAAAACGATGTTGTTTTATTTATACAATATGTATTTAAAAAGATCTTAAATACACCTCATAACCCTCTCCAACCTAAACCTTATCGTAAGTTGAGGTTGGAGAAAGAGAGATGGGGTGGGGTGAGGTGGGATGCGAGTTAAGGTGGATTTAAGATTTTTTTTAATACATATTGTACAAGAAAACGATAAACCCAAACTTTATCGTAAGTTAAGGTTAGAGAAAGAGAGATGGGGTGAGGTGGGATGCGGTGTGAGTGTAAGTTAATGTGGATTTAAGATCTTTTTTAAATACATATTGTACAAGTAAAACGACGTCGTTTTAATAAAGTGATATTACGTCGATTGTTATATCAGCTTTAATTTTGACCGTCATTCAATTTATGAAAAAAATTACAATAATGTTAAGTGTGTATTATTTGACAAATTTTTAAAGTTCGTGGGAAAAACCAAAATAGACCCAAAGTTCATGTATTTAACCGTCAATTAATATATATTGTATAAATAAAACGACGTCGTTTTGATGAAGTAGCGCCACGTCGACTGCCACGTCAGTTTCAATTTTGACCGTTTTTCAATTTGTGGGAAAAATCACAATGATGTTAAGTTCGTGTATTTATTGACAATTTTTAAAGTTCGTGGGAAAAACCAAAATATGCCCAAAGTTCATGTATTTAGACGCCAATAACCCATTTAAATACGGGAGAATATTGTCATAGTTTAGATTTGAATATGTTTATTATTGTATGAATCCTGATTCATCATACGGTATCACATAAATTTTTAAATTAACATATTCATTGCAAATAAATAAGTTTGGAAGGGACTCCCTTCATCTTTGATATATAATCTTAGTTTTTGTCGTTGTAAATTTTAATAAATGTAATAAATGTAAAATGATGGAATAATCACATAATAAAATATGTGATTTGAGTAGAAAAAAGTGGATTATGAGTGGTTTTTTATAAATAAACTAATTCAATATGGATAAAAGTATTGACTTTTAAATGTATCGTGATTATAAATGAAATTGAACGAATTTTGTAAACATACCGAAACGGAATTAAGTGAACAAATATCAATGACAGAGATAGTATAATTTAATTATGCAAATATCAAATATATAATATTTATGTAGATACTATTAAAATTTATATATATATATATATATATAATAACTTAGAATAACATGAAAACAAAACAAAAATGTATACGACATCTGTTTTCAATTTAATATTTTGAAACCACTAATACATAACACATAGGACCAAAATTTGGGGAGTGTGACTCGGACCAAAAGTCCGATTATAAAGTATAATTAATAATAAAGATAATATCTACATAATTTTAACTTAGTATCTATGCTAAATTCCGACGATGCAGCATATCTTTTCAAGACCGAAAATATTATCTTAATTTATATTTGCAGTTCTTTTGTATGATCGTATTTTTTTCAAATTATTACCACCTGGTTGATTTAAAAGAATTTATTTTAAGATGTTAATATTTTTTTGAAGGTTAGTAGATTTCTAAATGAAATAAAATAAAAAGGTCCACATGTGCAGACGCGCACTACATTTTTAAATCAACGGAAAAAATTATAATTTTTCTTTCCTACAGACGATCAATTTCTTTTCAATACGATTGATCAATTTCTTTTCAATACGATTATTTAAGAGAATGGCATAAAGTAATTAAAGTGGTAAAAAATAGATAGGTCCCACAACTTTTAAACTTTGAAGAGATAATTATTTCTTAAAAAAGAAACATGTCATATTGGGTGGAACAGCCAAAAAATGAATACATGTCATTCACTCAAGATGACTCATTTCATTTCGGTATGGTTATTTAAGAGAATGGTATAACGTGATTAAAGTGGTAAAAAATTGATAGGTCCCACAACTTTTGAAGATATAATTATTTCCTAAAAATGAAACATGTCATCTTGGGTGGAACAAAAAAAAAAATGAATACATGTCATCTTGGATGGGACGGGAGGAGTAATAAAGATTATGATGAGTAACTTTTTTTTTGTCGGTTCCCATATTCGTATGTTGTTCGTACGAGATTTTGCAAAACAAATAGGGTTATTGGTGCATAAATACACCAATTTTGGGTCCATTTTGATTTTTCCCACGAACTTTAAAAATTATCACAAAATACACAACTTAATCACTTTAATGATTTTACCATGATTTTAAATTTAAACCAAATTAAATCTGACTTGACATCTCAAAAATTTACCATAAACAAAACGGTCAGTGATTTATAGGGGTGACTAACCTGGTTTCGGATATCGGGTATTACTAGAGCCATGCAAAATGAGCCCTACTGAAAAGCCTTGGGGTACCGGGGTTTGGGCGGTTTGGGCTTCAAAATTAAAGGCCGAAAAAATCGGACCTAAAAAGCCACCGAAAAAACCCCAGCCTCTGGGCTTTGGACCAAAAAGCCGGGGTTTGGACTAAAAAGCACTGATTTTTATTAAATATATATATTTATAATATTATTTAATATACATATCTATATTTTTAATAATATTAATTATATTCTATATAATAATTTTTTTTATAGTAACAATTTTCTTACTAATTCACATCTTGGTTAGAAAAATAAATTACGAGAAAAATAATAACCTCATAAATCATTCAAAATAATTACTAAGAGAAATGATCTCCAAAATATATACATTGATGATTAATGATCTTATAGTATGTAAAATCTATTTTGAATCATTGATCTTAAATATATACAGATATAATTAATTTATTTTATTCTATTATTTTATGAGTATAAGTCGGATTGACGTTTAATAATATCATTTATCTTTTATTTGTAATTACTAATTTTTCTCCTTAAATTAAAGAATCAAAATCATCTTCGCATTCTGATATTATCGCATGAATACATAAATATGTCAAGATATCTGAAGCATTATCATAAGAATAAGTAAGCTCAAAATATTCTCATCATCGATTCTTTATTTAAGTTAAGGAGTTATGAGATCTTAATTAAATAATTATTTTTTTAATTTAAAATATTAATTTATATATTTAAAAAATTAAAAAATTATCTAAAAAAGTCCGCCCGTCCGAAAGCCCGCCCGAGGTTGGTTTGGGCTTCATTTTTTTAGGCCCGAAAAATTTCGATCCCGACCCGACCTGACCCGGAAAATTTAAAAGCCCGACGAACCGGGTCGGTTTACCGCCATTACTTTGCCATCTCTAGGTATTACCCAACCCGATCGGATAATTGGATTCGATAACCGCTTTTGTCGGTTATCGGGTTGGTATCGGATAGTTCGTGTTTAAAAAATCTGGTATCGAGTATACCCAATTATCCGATAGACGGTATACCTGAATACCCACATTTAGTAAATCATATGCATTGTTTTATGTGGAAGGTTTGTACATAAGCTGTCGATTTTTCATGTGGATAGCTACTGCTGCTTCGCAATATCACCCACCCCACCCCCTTTTTCCCATATAATGTGACAATTAGTGAGTTGTCATAGATTCGCAATAGATTCAAATTTATTTCCCATTTCTTTATCACTTCGTTTCTCTCTTCTTTTTTAGTCTTAAATTCATTTAATTCTTTCAACCATCTCCTTCTTCATTTTCTCTCGGCGTCTCTGATCACTTCTCTCACTCTAATCAAGTATTCATAAATTTATTTATTTCTTTCAGTCATCTCATTTTCATATTCTCCATGTTCGCCTCTTTTCTCCTTTTTTTTTTCTATTTTTAGTCAAGTAATTTCGACCCACAACATGTCCTACTTCTCTGTATGTTCTCTCTTCCCACTCCAATCGACGAAAATGATTAACTTTTTTCCTATGGATAGCGGTCGTTGAAGAATCCTCAAAAAATGGGGATGATTTGTAGGGGTGAGTATTCGGTCGGGTATGATCAAAAAAATATCTGAATTAAATAACCTAATTTTTAGAAATGATATCCGAACCAAACCGAAATTATTTCGGTTACCAAACTAAAATAACCGAAAATTATTACAGTTATTTCGGATAAAATCGAATTTTTGCTCTGATTCTAAATTCTAAACAAAAACATAAAAAAACATACTAATACTCAACAAATAACTAGTTTTCAATATTAATAAATAATATTATCAAATACTAAACAATTCATTACCAACAATCTTCATAAGTTCAAAGTTCAAAAAACATTATCAAATACGAACAATTTATAAAAATGCTACAATCTTCTCAAAACACCAAATTTAAAATTTAAAGTTCATAAGTTCCAAGTTCGTATTCTCCAAATCCAAAGCTTCTTTAATCCATCGAACCTTCTAATGCCACACCATGTGATGTTGTGTAACTTAGTTTTTCATTGTAATTGCAATCTAATGTTGATTACTCAATGTTTGGTGATTTAAGCTTCTTTATTTTGAAATGATCTAATACATATGCTATGTTTGCCTGTACGATTCGTTATGGCTTCCTTATCGGCTCAATTAATTATCTCTCTTGTATTGATGTTTAGTCTTTGAAGTTGTTGGGTTTGTTTCCTAAGATACCTTTTGATTCTGTATGCGTCATGTTTATTGTAATTGGTTTTTAGTATTTATATTAAAAAATTAATATTAATATAAATTTTGGGTATCGGATATTTGGGTAAAAAAAACTCATACCTGATCGAAAATCATACTACCAAAATATATTTCGGTTATAAACGAATTGTCCAAAATAACCGATTTATCCGAACCAAATTAGATATTTCGGTTCGATTCGATTCGATTATTCGGGTATTGGATATTTTGCTCACCCCTAATTATTTGGATTTCTTGCATGATTTTTGTATCTTGCTGCCGAATTTGCTGCAAACGGAATTGGAACAAAAATAAATAAATAATAATAAGCGGCGCTGGGGATTCTGAAATTCTGGGTGTTTTTGGGTATCCTAGTACTTGATCCGGTTATCCGAGACGGGTATTAGGGTACCCCGACTAAGCAAAGAGGGTCAGGATCGAGTATTGGTTTTTGGTAAAAATTGGGATCGGATATCCGATAATTTTCGGGTAGGGTATCCGACCCGTACCGATTAGCGAGTCCTAGTGATATAAACGACATCATAGAGAGATGATATCGATTGTTTTGATCCCAACTGGAACCAGATTATGAAACAAAATAGAAGACTTGGTTTTTTTAATGAGGATTGACGCGATGAATCATATAAATAAAAAAATGATTTGTTTTGATGGAACGACGATGTTTTATGTCATCTCTCTACGATGTCGTTTATATCACTAACCGTTTTGTTTATAGTAAATTTCTTAGATGCCAAATCAGATATAATTTGGTTTGAATTTGAAATCGTGGTAAAATCACTAAAGTGATTAAATTGATTTATTTTGTGACAAATTTTAAAGTTCGTGGAAAAACTAAAATATACTCAAAATTGATACATTTATGCGCCAATAACTCAAACAAATAGGACAAAAGTTGCTAAATTAATGAATGAGTTATTGAACCAATCTCACCACCTCTAGATATAGTTACAAATAACAACTTTTCATTTTCCCCAAGCAGATTCATTCATACCTATTTGGGTATCTACATAATTGCAAACCTCTTCTACCTTGGAGCAAATATGGTACTTATATTGGTTGAACTCAATAAGCATGTTTGTAAGTTTTCATGGTAAGTTGTCATGGTAGCATTTCTTCCATAATTTGTTTTATTTATATTTTCGAGCTAGGATTAAACATACTCCCATCCCTAAAATATGTTATCGGAAATTTTTGGTACGGGTTTAATAAAAGTTGTTAAATATTTTGTTAGTAGAGTAAAGATCTCACATTAGTGTAATATTAAATTAATTAGTAGTTGATGGTGGTAAAATACGTAAATAAATGATGTTGTTAAAAATAATAAGTATGGATAATTGTGGACCATAAATGATAAAAGATATAAATAAAATGTATTATTTGGAACAATTAGTATAAAGTATTTTATGAGATAGTTTCCATTAATGAAAATTGAACAAATTTAGGCAATGTGTCAAAAAATAAAAATAAAAAACAATATCGGGGACTGATAATATGGACGGACCAACAATGGGAGTTTCATGCGTTTGTAGACAATAAAATTGAGATCATTGGTAATTAACTCCTATGTTTCGACCATATTGCAAGTTATACCAAACTTTTGAAACACTCCCGTGTCGCTTCATTTTTGCACGAGTTTGAAGTTGAAATTTAAAATTTCATTTGATCTTGCAACTTAAATTTCCTTTTATTTGTTATTCTTCTTTTTTTAGGATGAAAGTTTTGAAGTTTATTGTCTGGATAGTTCTTCCGCGTTAGGTTTGACCATCGAAAAATTGATTCAAGAGTTGGTACAACGAGGTTAGGGTTTTCCCGCAATTCGAATTGTAATTTTGAACTTCCAACAATAAAGTTGATAATATAAGATACAATCCAAATAATGAGCTTCAAAAGCCCTCATTCAGTTTCAAGTTTCAATGTCGATGAACGTCTAAATCTCAATATTAATTAAATTTGCACAAAAAAATGAAATCTGAATATCCTGCAAATTTAAAGGTTTTAGGCCCCATACATTTGGTTCTAAATTTGAAACCTCGACTACGAACAAACAAGAGCAGGCATTGTACTGTAACCATCATTCTCCGTTCGAAGAGCAACCAACTATTGATAGTTTCACAAAGTATATATCAGGAATCTTACTTAAAGCTGGTGATCACGAACAGAAAAGACCTATCAATGTATGTAATTCACTAATTGTAATGTTATGACAACTAATATAAATATGAAAAGCATCGATCGCAGAACAAAGTATGATTTCCAAGGTAACCATATTAATTAATGGCGCTCAACTAAGCATTTCACTATATTTTCAACAGGACGAGCTCAGAAACATACGATTCCTTTCTTTTCTATTTTGTTTTCATTTCTCACAGATGGCTCATGAAAGCTTCTCAGCAAAGCTTGTAGCAATGACATTTTTTAAACACAATTATGATCTCATAATGATAGTTTAACATGCCATCTAACCAATTAACCACTAGATATGAGAACTTCATGGGATATTCATTCAGATGAGTAGATTGCAAATTTCTATCTGAGCTGGAATAACAGCTGGAGACTTAAAAAAACTGTGAAGTTCTGGTGTTTTTCAAGTTGAATTTAAACAAAGTAATCTGTTTTCACTGTAACTTATCAAAATTAATATGCTGTAATTGAAGTAAGTTTCAAGATTTATCTGTGATTGTATATGGTGACTAAGATTAATGTAAATCATGATTTGGCTTATCTGAACTCAGTGTATGATCAATGTTAAGTGGCCTGCTTTCTTGTTGATGGTAGGATTAGCATCAACTTGCAATGATCACATGCTTACCAGAACAAAGGAAACATGTTCTATAACTTGAGTGCAGTTGCATCTTGCATCATCTTCACGCTGTTAAGGCAGTTAACCATGTTGGACTAACCTTGTTTTCTGTCATTGCTTTGTTTTCTTTAATGTTCAATAGAGAAATGTCCTTTGGCACAGCTGCCAAAGCTCTTGTGGTTTTTGTTTCTTTCGTAGTTTGCATCTCAATTAGCCCCTTTACCTCCTAACTTTGGACCTGAAAAAGTGACGGGAGCCTCTCTTTGTGATTTAGGCACTAGATCGTGCCAAACCAGATGCAGAGAAAGCCAAGAAGATTGAACAGAATAGATCCTTCAAACGACTGGTATGATGTGGAGCACATATATAATCCACCCTGATTTTCTGCTACTGAATTTCAACTCGCATTGCATTATTATTTATGCAGAGTATCAAGGATGGCCGAAGCAACTTGAATTCAAGGTGAGAGATCCATTCAACCTGAGATGAGGTGTATGCTACCGAATGTGGGTTATTCTAAAGGAATTCATGGAGCAAGGCGACTCTGCTCGTGATATTTCACCCAAGTCATGAAGCACCTGTTTTGTTGTATGTCATAGAAGTCAAATATTCTTCAACCTTCCTTCCCTGCAACAATGCGTTTCTTGCGACGATGCCTGTCCATGGTGGTCAGCTAGGACCATGAGGTTCTGAAACCGAAAGTGAATGTGTTTCCTCCTTGGGGTGTCTGACCACATCACTGCTCTCTCAAGTTGTTTTCAAGCTCTGTCTGTGAAAGAGTGCGTTTTTCTTTTTCTTTTCTCTTTTTATTTGCTGTTGTATGAAAGAGTGTCCGACTACTATTTGGTCTTTAGACAGAATCAAATTAAGAAAGGAAAAAGTTTAAATTACAGTAAGATCATCTCTATCTTTTCTTTGTCAAGTGATCAGTAGAATTCATAATTTTTTTTTTTTTTTTTTTTGTAATATATAAGACTATTTCACTTGCTTTTCAATGGCCTCTCTCCTACATGACTAAATCACAGGGTATGAATCATTATGTTGTCGAATTAATGGTCGTTTTTAGACTAATCACTGCTCTAAAACGAATATCACAAATTCTTCTACCATTTGCTTAAAAAAATAAATTAAAAATTCATCGAAATCTCTCTTTCTCTCTCTCACGCACACACACATGCATCTAGTGATATCGGTCTAGCCCTTCAACCCAGCCTTGAGCTTCTGAATGGTGGGAACATCGGTCTTGAAAGACAGAGCGAGAACCATGTCATCGACGGTGGAGTTAAACAAAGCGTTGGGCATTGAAACAGTGCCGGCGGCGGCGCTCCCAAAAGTCGAGATGGCGAAGGCCGGAACATTAGCATCCGCATTATACTGGAAGTGCACCAAACCCTTGGGAAACACAAACAGATCACCCGCTTGTAGCGTCTGCGTGTAGAGCTTGTTGGTGGTGTCGACGAACCCCACCTCCAGCTTCCCCTGCGTCAGGAAGAGGAGCTCCGCGGCGCGCGGGTGCGTGTGGACAGGGTTTACCGACGCCGGAGGGTACATCAGGACGGCGTAGGAGACGCTCTGCCCGTTTAGGGCTGGGAACTGCTCCATTGTGGCTTTGAGGACTTGGAATTTGGGAGGGACGGGAGCTGTTACAAGGGAGCGGAAGCTGGTGAATGTGAAGAAGGTGGCGTTGGGTGGCGGCGAGTTTGGTGGGGCGATGAAGTCGGTGAGGATGTCGGGATCGCCACCTAGTGATTTTTGAGATATGGCAAGTGTGGTCATGATGAGTAAGGTTAGGATGTGGAAAGCCATTTTTACTGTGTTTTTGCTGCTTTGTGATAAAGAGAGATATTGTTTGTGTTGAAGTTGCTGTTGTTGAGAGAGATTAATGGGTGATATATAGATGAATAATGCATGCAGACAAGGTGAGTTTGAGACTACGAAGTTTTTGTTTCTTGTTTTTTGAGCTGGTTGTGAACAACGCAGGTTGTTTCTTTCCGACTTTTTTTTATAATATATATTGGTTCGACGGAGAAAAAGAAATCTTTCCTTGTTGGCCTGCTGAAAAAGTAATAGCCATTTAGATCATTAATTTGAGTGATGAAAATGCTAGCTACGCGTTTCTTGGCCTAATTTTCAGCCGATTTTCTTGTTTATGATCTGTGACAAATGGATTATCGTTCTGTTTTTTGTTTGCCCTTTCTGTCCTTGATCTGTCCACAACAAGTGCAGGATCACCTTTTGCAAATAGTGATATATTTTGTATTTCAAATATAGAGATAATTAAAGTTTAAATCCTGAACTTTAAACCTCGTTGTAAGTTAGATTCAATATTTAAAAAGTTTCAATAAAGTTCCAACTTTCAATTTGTAGTAAAGTTGTTCCTTTTATTTTTTGGCACGATTTGATGTGAGATTTAGATATTCATTCAATGTTGAAATTCATAATTGATTTTGAAGCTTATTGTCTGAGTCGTCCTCCGTGTTGTCAATTTCAACGTCGGATGTTTAGAATTGCAACTCAAATAATCGAAAAGCTTGAATCATGTCGCGCCAACTTCCGACTCAATTACTCAGCCACTGGACATCTGACGACGAATTACTAACAAGAACAAGCCACATAATGAGTTTCAAAAGACCTCAATCAATTTTGAATTTTGATATTAGATAAATGTCTATATCTAACTTCAAACTCGTACAAAAGAAAAGAGACGAAGTTACTACAAATTAAAAGTTGAGACAACCCAATGGTTAAGGTGGGTTCGCATGGTTAGAGATCACGGTTGAACCTCACCAAACGCTCTATGGGTTTGAGTCATCACACTGCTTTTTCAAGTGTGGTTTACATGTCGCATGTGATTTGCGGTATTATCGCGAGGCGTGGGGTTTACCACTCACGCACCTAAGGTACCCATGATACTAAAAAAAGAAAAAAAAAAAAAGGGTTGAGACTAATATCAAACACTTTGAAAATTAGACCTAATTTGCAAAAGCTCTAAAGTTGGGTTTTTTAATGCAATTATCTCTTGAACGTAAACTCGTGAATCTATGTGTATGGACTAACACAAGTACTTATGTTTTATACGTTGAGGATTCGTTTGCTAAATGGTATGAGATAAGGTGTGATGTATTTGATTGTGATGTATTTCTCATTTTGTAGTGATGTATATATTGTAGTAGATCTATGACTCTCAAAGGGTTAATAATATAGAAAAAAATAATCACTCTTATTAATTTACTAGCACTTTATAATTGTCAATAGAGTCATAATTAAAGTGGCACATTGGGTGGTATTGTTAATTTATAGGCCTTATAGCTGACGTGTGAAATCACATAGAAGCCAAACAGCCAATTTTAAAATCCAAATTAGATCTACATCATGAACTAAATGAAAAATAAAAATAAAAATTGTGGATACATCCGCAAAAGAGTGCATTATGGGGACACTATATAAATTCAATTCAATTTTTTACAAGTGAATTCAACCAAATTACAAAATTCTAGTAAATTTACGTCTCAATACATTTTTTTTTTTGGTATCACAGGAATCACAACCGCTACCTCGTGCGAACCCAGAACTTCACGCTTGGCGTTCTTAATAATAGCGCAAACCATCTGGGATAGTGAAACCACACTGAAAAATCGGTGTGATGAGTTCAAACCATGTAGAGGCGTTTGATGGGATTCGAACACGACCTCCTACCAGCGAACCCAACTTAACTATTGGAATGTTCGTCTCAATACTTGTTTTATGCATAGTTACAGTGTGAATAGGAAAGTGGTAGCCTGCATCAAATCCGGCACTGCCGCTACAGATTAAACACATGTTTTAATGATACAGATTAGACTCCTACATTGAATATTCCGAGTCTCCGACCATTTTCACACGATTATATATTACACACGCACATAATTCAGCCAAAATCTCGTACCATCTCCTACCCTCTTGAAACCCCCAAAAAATACAAACCACAGAAACCACCAAACTCAACAACTACCAGGGGCACACCCGTCATTTTACCTCAACCACTCCACTTTACTCCCTTATCCACACAACAACCGCCAAAAAACCCTACCGCCGAATCCCATGGGCAAAGACAAGAAGTTCAGCTGGGGCTCCGCCCTGGTCGGCGCGGCAGCCGCCTCCGCCGCCGCCCTGGTCCTTTCATCGAAACCGCGGGACCCAACGTTCCACCTCATTTCCATCGACATCACCTCCTTCAAGCTGAACTTCCCGGTGCTCGACGCCGAGACGATCCTGACCGTCCACGTCACCAACCCCAACGTGGCCCCCATCCGCTACTCCGACACCGTGATGTCCATCTACTACGCGGGGGCCCTCCTCGGCTCCGCCCCCGTGGAGGCCGGCTCGCAGCCACCGCGGTCGTGCCAGCTGCTCCGGCTCCCGGCGCGGCTGAGCGGGATCCAGCTGGCGCAGCACGCGAAGAGGTTCGTGGCTGACGTGGGGCGGCGGGAGATGGTGCTCGACTCCACCGTCGACATCAGCGGCACCGCCAAGGTGCTGTGGTGGAACCATGGGTTTAAGGTGCACATCGACAGCCACGTCGTCGTCGATCCGGTTTATCTCGATGTAATTGATCAGGAGAATAAATCCAAGTTGGAATTGTTTGTGAATTCGTGAATTTTGGTGGTGGAATTTGAATTCTGGATTTCTGATCGTCTCGTTTTTTGGTTGGGGTTTGAATATGAACCGATATGGCAATTTAAAATTTGCTTGTACTTGTGATGTGATTATTCCTGATTTAGTTGCAATCTGTCGTCGCAACTGCGTTATTTTATTTTGTGTCAAAAGAATTAACATAAAAATTAAGAACTAAAATAATGTCGTCTTATGTACCAAAAAAATGTCGTCTTCGATTGAACAATATCGCTTTAGGAATACTGTGTTGTCCGAGATTTACCGCACAAAAATATGATATTTCACTTTTTTTTAAGTTGCATATTTTAATGCCAGCGTTTAAATTATGATATTGCTTCAGGAATATTTAATGTTTGGCGAGACCAAAAATATAATCTAGATGTTGGCATGAATTAAACAAGGGCCAAGGGAATATATATAATTTTGGCTTATTAAATTTACTTTGTGATAATTTTAATTTAATAAATTAATATTAATGAATTGATTTTATGATAATTTTAGTTTATAAGTGATTTTTGATAACAAAAAATATAATTTGCACCGAAAAATGATATATAGATATTATGTTTTTCGACGCAGAAAAATCATTTATTGACTAAAATTTCGTAAATTAATTTATTAGATATGGTTGAGGTATTATTGATTTATTAGATTAAAATTATCATAAAATTAATCTATTAAATTAAAATTATATGTTTTTCTATTAAACACTGTGTCAGTGTACAACTAATGAGGGTTGGAATTGGTTCAATTTTGATTAATCAAAATTGGAAAACAAGTTAACTAAATCGAATTAGAGGTTGGATATAAATCGATTATTGAATGACGGTTAACCGATAATTTTTCAAAAAAAAAAAAACCTTAGTATTTTTCAAGTGGTTGGAGGCGAGTGGCTGCTGCTGCTGCAAGTTGGGTGGTACCGTGGTGGGAGGCGCAAAGGTGGAGGCGAGTGGTAGCGACGAAGGTGAGATGAGAGGGGAGTGGCACTGGCCGTGGGAGGAGCAGTTGTTAGCGGTGAGCCGCACAGAGCTGGAGAGCGGGCCTAGTGACGATTGTGCTGGTGTTGGACGGCGGTGGGAAGCTACGCAACAGAGGAAGGGCTGGGCAAGAATAGAAGGGGACGAGCTGAAGGTGAAGGGGAGTGATTTACGTGGTATATGAAATCAATTTAGGCCCCTAAATTGAAAAATAATTTATTAATTTTAATAAACAATTTATATTTTACATTGTAAAATTTAACACACACACACACACACGCACACACACACACACACATATATATATATATATATATATAGGAGATGATTTAGGAGGAAATGAGAATGAATCCTGACCTGATTCTTGGGATTAATGGTTGAGATTTAATTTTTGTTGTCTTCTGATTTTGTATTTTGTGTGCTTATCATGGATTCATGCACTATAACCTTCTTGTCTTCTCACTATGATGAAAGATGTCTTAAACTAATATATTTAACATATATGCTACAAATTGATGAAATATGTGCTAAACTAACTATATGCGTAATATAATAATTCGATTATGCTACACAAATATGAAAGATGTCTTTGAGCTACATATCTATTCATATTCCTACACTAATAAACTTTCTCACGGTAACCCAACCTTATATAGATATATATATATATATATATATATATATATATATATATATATAAGAGATAGATTAGGTAGGAAATGATAATTTGGTAGAAATGAGAATGAATCATGCCTTTGATTCATTGGATCAATGATTGAGATTTAATTTCGGTTGTCTACAATTTTATGTTTTGTGTGCTAGCGGATTCTTGCAACACTAGAACCCTTATTGTGTTATCTTTGCGTTGAAAGATCTTAAACTAATATATTTAACATATGCTCTGAAGAGATGAAATATGTCTTTAACTAACATATGCAACATAGTAATTTTGATTGTCTACACAAATATGAATGATATACTAGACTTACATATCTATTCCTATTTCCTACACTTATTTTCATTCTCACAGAAACCATTATATATATATATGTATATATATAGGGGTTGGTTATAGAAGAAACCAACCCTAAGATAGGAACTAAGAACTAATCAACACCATCTATTCCATCTAATCCAATGGCTGACATTTAATTGCCGATATTAACAATTCATATTGAATATATAATCTATATTGCCGATTACAACATTTTTTATGTAACTTAGGGGTAAAATGGACAAATTGTAAATCAAATGAACTACCCGCATTTACTCCATCCCATAATTACTACAACCTTCAACCTTCACAAACCCTACAATTTACCGCCCCCCACGTCTAAGTGCATTTCATTCCAGAAGGTAGCAAAATTCTGTAGTTCACCACGATTCAGAAAAATAGATTTATCGGACATCAATAATTCATTTTCTGGTTGAAGAGTTATGCATCTGTTCGGCTTCTTGTGTTAGGATCACGTCTAAATCCAAAAAAACAAGTAAGTTTTCTATCTTTGTTCTACGCATAAAATGGCATTCGAAGTATGTTTATATGGATTTCATTTTATTGAATAATAAAAAGTTTGTATAATATAATACAAGAGTTATTCGTGGTTTGTGAAGAAATGTCATTGTCAGATATTAATATGTACAAACACTTTATAACTGTGCTTCATCATATCTATAATAAGCATATTTAAACGATTTTTTGTTTTTTAAGGAAGCTTTACAGTGGTCCCCAAGTAGATGTTTTTAGTGTTGTTTATTGTTTTGAGATTGTCAATTTTTTTACTGCTTCCATTACCTATTCTAAACTTGTGCTTTTAAACATATGCATAAAGTGTAGTACTACTTTTTTGGAATATTTTACACACGCACTTTGAGTATTAAACAAATCAAGATCAGTTTTTTACTGCTTCCATTTCCATTTCTATACTAGTCTTATAATTTATGTTGTGCATATAATATTAATATTTGTGCATAATCATTTCATTTTTATGAATATCGCTTATGAATATTATAGAAAATAGAGTCATTATAATATGTCATGTTTAAAACATGTTTGTTTAATCATATTATATCTTATTTAATTATATTCTTTTGAATGACCTTATTATTTATCTCATTCAATTTATGGAGCCTGAAATAGCTGGATGCAAGCAAAGCGTACTTTTACGTAAGTTTACAAATCTAAATTTCATGTTTATATATTAATGCACAAATTAATTAAATTGCAACAATTTTGATATGTTATTTATATTTATACAAATTAAAATCATATTTTTTACATCATATGCATATTGATTGAATATAGTTGCAGGTAATCAACAAACACCTACGCAGAAACAGAAAATTAACATTACCTACACTCGAGGAAACACTGAACTGCGAACAAAAAATAATAATTTGTTCAACTATACTATCGTTAGTTAATTTATGATTATTTTTTATTAATTTATTCTTGCATTTGCAGCAAAAAATGATGCATCGCTTAAGATATCTGATGTTGAGCTAACCAAAGGTGATAGTGCAACTGGTCAAAGAAGTGATAAAGGTAAAAAAATAATTTTAAATGTTAAGTTATTCCATACAATAACTAATAATCGTTTTGTTATTGGTTAATTATACCACTAGAAGTGTCTCAATTGGCTGATAGTAGGGGCGATTTCATTGGCAATTCTATCTCGTGACATTCCTGCAAAAAGAACAAGATCCACACAACCTCCAAATATCACTAGTGTGAAAGAAATAGGTAAAATGCATAACTTTTTCTTATTGTATGTAAAACTTTATGTACTAAATCATATTGTCATGTGAATACGTATGTTATGCACAAAATTTCATTTTTTATGCACAAATAAATATACTAATACTGATGTGGATTGTCTACATCAGCAACAAGGCAGCTTATGCATATGAGTGTGAATTATTGTGCATAAATCATATTGTCATGTGAATACGTATGTTATGCACAAAATTTTATTTTTTATGCACAAATAAATATACTAATACTGATGTGGATTGTCTACATCAACAACAAGGCAGCTTATGCGTATGAGGGTGAAGTATTGTGCTTCAATTATCAACAATCGGATTAATCTGATTAAGGAAGACATTCTTTGGGAGCATCGCTACTATCAAGAGTTATGCATGAATGAAGACTTCAAAGTCGATGATTACTTTTAGGTTGAAATGACATCCCATTATGAAAATGCAACATTTGTGATGGAATTTTACAGATTTACGTTTTAAAAACTGTCATTAATACATTATACTCATGATATGTTATGCGCTGGATTTTGAAATTATACATTCTGTTCAATTATTTATCGAATAAATATTTAGAGTAATTTGAAGTTTGATAATAATTGTTGAAATAAATATCCACAGGTTGTAGCTTAATAATTTTAATGTTAATCATTTTCATAAACCATAAATAGTTATAAATATCGTTTGTGCATATTATTAATTAAAGTAATTGGTATATTGCATTGAAAGGATGTTGTGGACAATGCATAATGATGTTTATACCTGTAAGAAGATACACAACATTCGAGAAAATGTATGAGAAGGATTCATGTGTGGTGGGTTTTAGTGATATCATTTCTTTATGAAAACATGATAGATATGCATAGACGTAAAAAATTTGTGAATAAAGTCTAATAATTTATGCATATCGAAAACAATATGAAAAATGATTCACGACCATTACTTCAAAATCAAAATACATAATGTGCATAAGTATTCAATGCTATATGCATAATTCATAACATATTATATATATATATATATATATAGGGAGTGGATCAATGAACCACATCTTTTGCGACTTCTGCGAACCATGCATAAGACATTGAAGATGATGCAAAAGGTATAAAGTTGTGCATAACGAAAATTTTCTAAAATTATTTTGTTGTGCAACAATTTTAGAAAGTTTTTTATGCACAACTTTATCTTTGCTACGTGCATTATCTTCAACGTCTTATGCATGGTTCTCAAGTTCTCAAAAGATGAGTTCTCCTGGATCTAACCCTATATATATATTCATATATTCATGTTTTGTGAATAGAATATTTTATATATGCATATTCATGAAAGATTAAATTAATAATTAAATCAAGAAATATAACGCAATTAAAATAACATAAAAAAAACAGTAATATTTATTCAAAAACAGTATTGTGTCATTCAACATACAAAAACGAAATGAACATGTTACCTTGTGAATAATAATCAAGTCTGTAAATAATAATGTGCATAAAATTTGTTATGCATATATTGTTGTTATGCATGAAGGTTTTACAATAGAGATGAAGATTGAAAAAATCGATCACATATGTCTATGAAGAAGATTGAAAAAAATCGATCGGATATAATACTGAAGATTTGTGTTAATCTTTGGAATAAATAAACATTCATAACAAATCCCATTAAAAAAGGATGAAGAAACGTTAGATTTGAATGAATATAATGCCCTAAGTGATGTTAAATAAGATTAAACAACGTGAGTTATGTGAATAAATGAGGACCTCACGATGGACTGAAATCAAGGGTAGGAATTAGTTCTCATTTCTCATATTATTTATGGTTCTCATTTGATCCAACCCCTATATATAGATATATTGTTCATTATAGGTATATCCATTTGATTATCGAATACACAGAACACCGATAACTAAAAATATCTCAACTGAAATAAGTAGAATCAGTTATCGATTAACCGATTAACCGATCACCACCTGTTCGGTTTGGTTATGGAAATAATTGATTATTCAATACTGAATTCTCATCCCTACAATTAAACAAAAATTAGATTCAAATATTGTACACTTTAAATTTTGTACTCAGTTACACACTAAACAACATCATTTAATCCACACTAGTGTCTATGCCATCTTTCGATCTACGACGTCATCCATATCGTCTTTTATATCGTCGGAAAAACAGGGAGAGCGCAATTGCAAAACCGATAATATTTGATACTTTATTCGCAAACATTTGAAAGCAATGTCGTAATTACAAAATAGATACAAAATCGTGATTTGTTTTGCAATTATTCCTTCAATAAACACAAATAGTTGTACAAATCCAATATTTTTGAGTTAAGCTGTGTATGTACAGGTTACAATTTACGATTCTTCTCTTCAAACATGACTTTTCAACAATATTCGAAGTCTTTAGAGTGAATTTGTCTTTTCGATGTTCTTAGACTTAGACTTATGAATTTTGTAATATGAACTTAAAGGGTTTTCACCTTATCTCTAAAGTAAATAGTAGATTTAGTGATTTATGATGAAACCTGCCACTTAAATTACTATATTTTGGGTGGAGCTGATGTTGGATCTTCTTTCCAACAAGTATGAGATTTGATAACGTTAAATATGAATAATCTAAAATGAAACGCTAACTTTCAAAACATTTTCGGTGAAGAACAAACCACCTCCATGAAGAAAAACTTTAATTTTATAAAAAAAACTCCGTAATGACTCATCCAACCATTGAACTTGTTAATTTTTCCTTCCGTCCCGTTAATGTTAGCTCGTATATCTCTTTGGGCTATTCCATTATTATTGGTTCATATCAAAAATGAAAAGAATTTTACATTAAAAACTGCATTGAAGTATTTTACACTATTTTATACTCCCTCCATCCCCCATATTCCTTCATACTTTTCATTTTTGGGACGTCCCCCAATTTCCTTCCTATCTATTTATGGAAACTATTTTTCCAACTTTACCCTCAATAATATTCTTTATTTACACCTTTTACCACCTATGGCCCACCACTATTTCTCTTTTCTACCATCAACAACCTATTTACTTACACTTTTTATCACCTATGGCCCACCACTAACTAATTTAATATTACATTAATGTGGGACCCATATTCCACTCACAATACACTCAACCATTTTTATTAAAACCCGCACCCCATATTCCCAGGAAGAAATATGGGGGACGGAGGAAATATATAAAACATAATTTTTTTTAATCCACGTATCCAAAAATAATGAACCAATATGAATTAATGTGTTTTTAAACACAGAAGGAGACCTTATTTTTGCATTGAGAGAGAATATAAGGGACTTAGGGCTGATACGACACGTAAGTTCATTGACTCTAAAAAGTTGATACATCTCATTTGTTTCCAAAACGACTGTCTTGATTTTTATCGACTGAATATTTTATACTTAATCCGTTGTAATATTATTTGTTCATTTCTTTTTATACGTAGATTAAGAAGAATTATATTTTGTGTGTAAAACAATGTATGATAAGAAATTCGAAATACTTTTAATGTAAAATTATTTCATTTTTTGAAACGGACCAATAATAGCGAGAACCCAAAAAGGAAAACGAACCAATAATAATGGGACGGATGGAGTATAATTTTAGATTTTGAGATAGTCTTCCATACATTCGCTTTCACGTGCGAACTTTGATATTCTTCTTTAGTATAAACGGTATTTTTTTCAATGTAAATGATATTTTTAATTACAGGATAAAAGACAAAGGTTAATAGTGGATAACTCCACGAACTTTCGTGTAATCCTGGTTTATAACATGAACTTTGAAATTTGAATGACAATACACAAACTTTTGATTTTTCAAATTTTTTCCACGCGTTCCAATTGAAGCTGAATTGGCTTGGTTGCCGCCGACGTGTTAAAATTCAAAGTCGAGTTGGATATTATGTGGCTTATATTGCTGACGTGTAAATCCATAAATTTAACAAAATAAAAATAAAAATACATCTCACCCAATTTTATTCCTTTCTCTCTTCTCTCTCTCACATCTTTCGATCCTCTATCTCCGGGAACCCTAAAAAACTCTACCCCTCCCACCTTGCTCTACCTCTGCCGTCACTTCCGCTATCACCAACCACAACAGCGCATCAGCCTCCCCATCTCACCCTTTTATATTCCATTCTCTCTCTCTCTCACTTTCTCATCTCTCGGTCCTCTCTATAGGATCCCTAAATTGAAAACTCTTCCTCTACTTCCCACCTTATCGCTGCCGCCATCATCGGCGGTAACAGCTGTCTCGAGCCTCTCATCCATTTCCCCAGCTTCCCGAACAGGAAGTCACTGCCGTCATACCCTCTCCTGAACAGCAAGTCGAGCCTTTCATCCATTCTCTATACCCTCTAGGCCGCTGACCCGCTACAAGTCTCCGCTGTCGACAACCATGTTCCATCCCCTCGCTTCCCTCGGCCAAATACCGGCAGTCGCGGCTCATCTGCCCGACTGCCGTCGCTTGCCTGTTTCTTTAATTCCGCCACGCGCCTTCCTCGTGCCTCTTTCTTTAATTATTGCTCGATAATTTGAAGTTGTTGGTTTGTTTGTTTGAATTGTTGTTGGTTTGTTTGTTCGAAAAATAGATAGAGATGAGATAGATAGACGAGAAGCTGAAGGATGGAGAGAGGATGAGAGAAAAGAGTGAAATGGTTTTTTAAATTTAAAAATTCAAAACGACGTCGTTTTGATAGTTATTCTTGTATATGTCATGTTCAATGTCCAGCTCAGCTTCGATTTCTCTAGAATGGAAAAAATCTGAAAATCAAAAGTTTCGTATTATCATTCAAATTTCAAAGCTCTAGTACATTTATTGCTTTTAATGGAAAAATATAAAATTTTATATGTGATACCATAAAAGACTCATTATTTGAGAATAATGTCTTATTAGGGTTTGCCATTTTCACACTGCTCCTCTCTATTCCTGCATGCTTGTTATGTCCGATTCTTCACATGTATCCTTAAATATTAAGAAGTCACACGCATTTTTTGAATGCGATTCAAAAACTTAAAAATATCGAATAAAGAAAATTGCAAAATTAACTGAACAAGATTGTTGTGATCCGCATTTTTTTTTTTATCATGGGAAACTCTGAATCGCTATTCAGAAGCCTTGAAGAAACCCCACGCGTTAAGTATGCGATCGCGAACACACAAGCACAAGTAAACCATACTTGAAAAATCGGTGTGATGGCTCAAACCCATAGCCCGTCACCGATTTTCCAAATGGTTTACTTGTCCGTGGTTGCGCGTTATTGTGAGGCGAACGCGGCCACTCCAACAAGACGCCTAAGGTAGGGCTACGGTTCCCTTGATACAAAAAAAATGCAGATCACAACAATATTGTTCAGTTAATTTTGCAATTTTCATTTGCGTTGTTTATGACTGCAAATTTCTAAACTTGGACAATAATTTATATAATTGCTGTATAGCTTGAGTTATGTTTGAAAAATATTAATCCATGGATTTTCAAAGACATGATTTTACGGTAACAAGTCTTTTTCGAGTATTTAATTTCTAATTACTAGAACATTACTCTTGGAGTTTCATTGATCACAAATTTCGCTTTAAGTGATGACATATATGCAAATTTTGTATAATGACGAGATTAATGTACATATTAGAGATCCAAATTAATTATATATGCATTAATTACATATATCCTTATCTCTTGTTTATCACTAAATTTGGAATATTCACGCAAATGCACACCTATCTCATATATATATATATATATATATATATATATATATATATATATATATATATAATTCAAATTTGTTCAACAAAAGTGCCGAAAGGACAAACAAAAGGTCATCTATTAGGTGGAAAATTCCTCTATTAGGTGGAAAATTCCAAAAACTTCAACCATCACTTAAATATTTTCAGGAAGGAAAAATAATGACATAGGGCTTTACCTTCTTTTTTTTGTTCAATTTAATACGAAATTTAAAGGTCGCGTCACAGTGGACTCGAACCCGAGACCTTTGGCATCGGGCATTAACCACTCTACCACTAGACCAACACACGCAAACGACATAGGGCTTTATCGATACTCATAAATCTTGCTTAGTCCCTAGAGATGTTTACAATGATTAAGGTGAGTTCCTGTGGCCAAGAGGTCACAGGTTCGAACCCCACCAAACGCCTATATGAGTTTGAGCCTGTCACGCCTAGTTTTCCAAATGTGGTTTACATGTCCTGTGTGGTTTGTAGGCTATTGCACAGGAACGTTGGGTTTAGCCAGTGCGCACCTAAGGTAGCAGCTGCGGGTTCCCCATGATACAAAAAAAGAAGATTTTATTATAAGATTTAATTGAAGTTGAAGGAGTAAAATGATGGGTCCAAATTCATATGACAAACATGCTTATTAATTCTTATATGTATTAACTAGATTCTTTTCATGTGGCAAAGACTTCATCATAAAAGTGTTTACGAAAAATATCTTAAACGTTGAGAGAATATATATTTCAAATATATATAATATACTCTATCACAATATTGTCCATGAATTAAACATATGATAGGAATACAATAGGCAGACTACTAACGAAGGATATACCTTAACTTTTGATAAATTATATATTATATTTATTATAAATATAGTGTATTGCACCATTGCTCTTAAACTAAATATAAAATATAGATATGAATTGGGTTTTAGTCCATGTTATACAAAACGACACGATTCGACACAACACACGAATACAACACGAAATTATCGTGTTACAAGAACACAACACGGATTTGACATGAAATTATCGTGCCCTTCTCGTATCGACACGATTAGAACACAAACACGAACATAATAAAACTGAACACTAACTCGTTAATTTCGTATACGTTCGTTCGTGTGTGTCAGAATTTGATTGCCCTAATTTCATGATTTAAAACTAAATATATATAGGAATGATAAAACATGTTGACTCGTTGCTACTATTTTTTTTTGACAAAAACTTGGGTGAGCTCCACCTCACCCTGAGCTCACCCTTGTTTTTTGTTAAAATTATTATATATTAATTATGGTGAGTAAGGATTGTTAGATTTTGTTAATTTATAATTAAATTTATTAATTTTTAATTATAATTTTTAATTCAATATTATAATTTATTAATTCATAATTATGGTTTATTAATTCATAATTAGAGTTTATTAATTCATAATTAGGGTTTATTAATTCAAAATTATGGTTTATTAATTCACAATTAGGGTTTATTATTCAAAGTTAGGATTTATTATTTCCAATTAGGGTTTATTAATTCAAAACTAGGGTTTATTATTCAAAATTAGGGTTTATGAATTCTAAATAGGGTTTCTTAATTCAAAATTAGGGTTTATTAATTCAAAATTAGGATTTATTATTTAAAATTAGGGTTTATTAATTATGTATTTATTAATTTACAGTTAAAGTTTATTAAATTAATTAATTTTAAATAGAATTAATTTAATTAATTAATTAATCCTGATTAATTAATTAGCTAAAATTAATTAATTAAATTAGGAAGGATTAATTAATTAGGGGGTCTCACTGTGCGCCGCCCCTTTTTTTTTCACATAAGTTTTAGAAAATAATATCTTATCCCATTTATTAGCTTTTACAATTTGCGTAAATGGTCTGGACTTAATCTAATTGGTATAGTTACGTAGTCGGGAGAAATTGTCCAAAAATGATGAGAATTTGGTGTAAAGTAATAATCTTCTTAAAATTCGCATAAATAGTTTTTTTCCACACTAAATAATTTTATATCTCGGGAAATAATTATTGGATATGTAGGCGCCTCTGCTAAATAAATACTTTTCTTTAATCTAAGTAATATTTTCTAAATTATAAGATAAAAATAAATAATATTTTTTTAATGTAAATGATATTCTTTTAAACAACAAATTATACTTTTTCTATCCATATAAATAACATTTTCTAACTTATAGAAAAATAATAATATTTTTAATATAAATAATATTTTTAACAACAAATAATATTTTTATCTGTCTATATAATATGGATATATACCGAAATTTTTGGGTTAACAAAAATAGGAATTTAGTGAACAGATAAATTCTGGACATCCAACTTAGTCACATTTTGTGCGTACCTTCTTTTCTTTTTTGTGCGCACCTTCTCCATGACCATGAAGTTCTAAGTTTATTTTTTACTGTAATTTTTTTTATAAACAAAACCAGAAATCTTAGTTGCGAGGGTTTAATTATCGGCTCTCTCCTCTGCTCAAAGCTGAGCTATAAACGAATATGGCAAAATGCAGAGTAGTTACCGTCTCCGCTCTGCAATTCGCTTGCACCGATGACGTTCTCACCAACGTCGAAATCGCCGAAAGGTGAATCCGTTTTTATTGGATTCAGTTTTCTTGTAATTGTTTTTGCACCTCTGTATTCGGTGCTCCAAGATTTGTTTGTTTGTCTTTTCGTTTGCTGGGTAGGGAACATGAATAAATTTCATTTATCCGTGTAACATGAAGTAGTGAAATTTTGGAATGTTTATTACTTGGATGTTATAGTTTCGGGGTTCCAGATGCTTTTCTGAAGTTTTTTGTACGTTAAGAATGAATAATAGCTGCAAGTGATGCACTTCAATGGTGGCCTAGAAAGAGAATAATTAGACACACTATAATTGTGATTTCCTGAGTTTGAATACCAAAAAAGCTTGATTACATTTCTAGTCAGTGAGCAGTTGATGGTTAAGGGTTGATTAGTTTGTAGTTTTCTAATGATGATATGATGATTAATCTCTAACAATTGATTTTTACTCGAGATGACTTCATATCTCTAGCTGTTTCACTTGAAAATAATTGCTGGGAGCCATCATAGATAATTTTTTAGCCCTTTTTGTTCCTGCCAACTCCATCAAAAGTTTTCTTTGAAATTAATCTTGAAGGCTAAACTCCTCCCCGGTGTCATAATATCATCGTGTTTGCTGTGCTACTCTTTTTGTTGTCATAAACGATCATGCTGTTATGCTTTTACCCTAGAAGAGAAATAAGTTTAAAAGCTAAAAGGTTCTATATGGTTACATTATTTCTGTTCGCTGCTTTGTGATATGCATCCCTAATGGAATAAAACCTAATAATTTTCTCACTTGTGGTTGTCAAGAAATTTTGGCATTTTAATGTGGCATGAACCAGAATGCTTTTGGATGCAGGTTGGTTAGAGCAGCTCATAAGAAGGGCGCTAATATTATTCTTATACAGGTTTGTACTATTTGAAGAATAGACTTAATTTCTTTTTCTTGAAAACATTATAATCTCCATATGCCTTTCTAGTTGGTTTTGCTATAGTTTGTTTTGTGTTTTCTTGAATATATTGGTTTTCAAAATTATTTTCATACCTTTATTTTTGAATTTATGCTATCTTATGGGAATGAAATATATTGGAAGATTCTTATGTAATCATTGATCATAACTTTCATAAATTCTTATGCCGCATGCAATAACTTCTTTCTTGTTGATCTTCTTATAGTGTCTGCACAATTTAGCTATAGAAGACAACGAAAAGTTAGTCAGGATTATCAGTGGCTTTGGTGGCTTGGAAATGTTTTTTTGTAATTAACTTTTTCTTTACCTAGTTCCTTGTCTTCAATAGTCGTCTTTCTTGTTGAATCGGGAGAAAATGTTACCCTAAATTTGTATTCCTCTCGGATCAGCCCTGTGTTTTTCTTATTCAAACACATATTTAAGTGATCCAGTCATTATTGAGTCATACAGACTCATACTTAGTTAGCAATTAGAAGCTATCCGTTCCTATGATTAGATTCTAAATGGCACACCTTCCGTCTGAATGGCTCCTAGATTTCCATTAAGAGATACCCCATTGTATTGGAAATTTTATTGATCTTAGAACTAAATTTTCATGTGATGCTCCTATCATGATTAAGGAAGGCAGCATGCAGTTTTAGGACAGCATTTAAGCTCTAACCTCGAAGCAGTTCCAAGTTCACTTTGTCCATACATATGTAATATTCTTGAAAAATGAGGAATAATATAATATGAGCTCGGTGGCTACTCAAATGAAGTGGAGTTAATTGCAATTCTTTCCATCTTTGTCTCTTTTTACAAAAAAGATTCAAGATAGGATAAAGAACCACCTGTCTACTTCAACAACCCTATGTCTCTTTTTGTGCATATCTACTCCTATTATTTTTGGATTTGTGCTTATGACTTTGCACCTTCAGGAATTATTTGAGGGTTATTACTTTTGTCAAGCACAAAAGGAAGAGTTCTTTCATCGAGCTAAACCTCGTAAAGAGCACCCCACTATACTGAGGTACAAAATTTCTACTTAAGAATATGGAAAGATATTTTTACTAAATGAACCTAGATAGTTCTGGATATTAACTTAAAATCATAGCAGTTTCTCTAAGTCTCTTGCAATTCAGGATGCAGAAACTGGCAAAAGAATTGGGAGTAGTCATACCAGTTAGCTTTTTCGAGGAGGCAAACAATGCACATTATAATTCAGTAGTTGTGATTGATGCTGATGGGACAGATCTTGGACTATACAGGAAATCCCACATCCCAGACGGGCCAGGTTTGTTGAGTTTGATTGTGGCATCTGAGATTGTATTTCCAGCAGAAGGGTTTATTTATGGGTGGTTATGTTTTCCCCAGGTTACCAGGAGAAGTTTTATTTCAATCCAGGTGACACTGGTTTTAAGGTTAGGACCATTTAATGGAATGACCAGTCTGATTCTCTTCTTTGTCCTTAACTACTTATACTTGTAATGCTGTTGTTGATTGTTTCAAACCTTGGTGATGTAAATGTCAACAGGCCTTCCAAACTAAATTCGCCAAGATTGGAGTTGGTAAGATGTCTTTATATCTAGCATACTATCCTTCATGTTTGATTTGGTTTCAATACTAGAATTAATATTTAAAATTACCACAAGAACAACATAGAGGGTCCCTCAACTTCTAATTTTCTATAATCTAGCTTATGCATACTTGTAAATACTAGTGATAGAAGGGCAAAATGGCTTGTAATCTTCCAGCGGGAGCTGATGATTATTCCTCTTGTTACTTGTAAGGTATTTGCTGGGATCAGTGGTTTCCGGAGGCAGCTCGAGCCATGGTACTTCAAGGTGCAGAAATATTGTTCTATCCCACTGCCATTGGTTCTGAACCTCAAGATGATGGCCTAGATTCTCGAGATCACTGGAAACGGGTGATGCAAGGGCATGCTGGAGCTAATTTGGTGAGTTTCTTAGAACGACATTATTTATAGATCAAAAGCTTTTGAGCATCTTTCTTTTGTGCTGGCATAAGATATGTTGTATGATAAAATACCACATTGCAAGCACGGTAGCTCTGTTAACCGTGCATCACGTTCTATTGCTTAGTTTGTGATTCCACTGCTTTCTCTAAGCATTATAATTACTTATTGGTTGGCTATGTTGGACACAAGTTATCTCTGTTTCCTTGGGCTTTGGGTATAGGTTCACCTCCTTTGGCTGGTACGTGTTCATAAGGAGGTTGTTTTCTTGTTTAACGCTCATTAGTGAAGCAAGTATGAAGCAAAGGTTGTATCATAATGTGTTTAGTTGGTTGGTGCATTAAATTTATGGCTTTTTTTTTTTTTGGTAATTTAATACAGAAATTTTAAAGGCTACGTCACGGTGGACTCGAACCCGAGACCTTTGGCCTCGGGCATTAACCACTCTACCACTAGGCCAACACACACACAAATTTATGGCTTTTTTTAAGTAAAGATTGTCAATGCATTTCCATTTCCATTTCCAGTACGCTAGTACCCATATGTTTACTCTAAAATTTTACTCTTGTCTGGGGAAATCAACCTTCCTCTCGTTTCTCTGCAAAGCTAGTGTGTAGGTATTGAAGGACAAAGGAGGAAACTAGACTCGTTTCAGCAGTCTTATGTCATTTCAAGAGCATTCCTTCCATTTGAATATGTATATATGTCCAATCACGATGTCATAGCTTTTGCTTTGACAGATAACCTCGTATGCCTTTTATTCATATAGGTACCTTTAGTAGCATCAAACCGCATCGGTAAGGAAATCATAGAGACTGAACATGGCAAGAGTGAGATCACATTCTATGGGAATTCGTTTATAGCAGGTAAACTCTTTTACCAAGTTGATCAGAATTTTTCAGTTTACACCTTTTACTAATTACCCAGAGGATTTCGAACATGTAAATAGGTCCGACTGGAGAATTGATTGCCAATGCTGATGATAAAGATGAAGCAGTTCTTGTTGCAGAATTTGATCTGGACAATATCAAATCCAAGAGACATAGTTGGGGGATATTTCGTGATCGACGCCCAGATTTATACAAGGTTCTTCTGACCTTAGATGGCAGTAATATCTCCGTTTGATTAATTCAATGAGAAACTTAGGCCTTGCTTAATATAAAGATTTATGATTTCTTTGTTTGAGCCCTTCCTTATTTTGCTGGGGACGATATCTGGCCAACCGTGAAACGACGTTGTTATAACAGTGTGACATTTTCTATTCAATCTGCAGACATTGTTTGACGAACATGTGCTTTTTTTTTTTTTTTTTTTTTTGAATTGTGATTAGCGGATTATTGCATGTTTTGGAGTTTCTTAAAGGGAAAATAAACATGATTAGCGGATTGTTTGAGCCCCTCCCTTAATTTGCTGGGGACGATATCTGGCCAACCGTGAAACGACGTTGTTATAACAGTGACATTTTCTATTCAATCTGCAGACTTTGGCTGTGTTTGGTACGCAAGATAAACCCAAGATAGCTATTGTATCTTGGCTTATCACGCTGTTTGGTATCCTATTTTGTAATCTTGGGAGCCCGTCATAATTGTAAAGCCCGTTCCTTATTCACTGTTCCTCTTTGGTGAAACCAACTGATGCCCAACCCAAGTTCTGTAAACAAACTTGAACAGTAACCTATAGATACCACTGGAAAGACAATATTAGCCTCACACAAAAACAAAGATGTCCATCGTCATTTGGCCGCCTCCTTCTTCTCACGTTTTCTCTCTCTGTCTTAGGCTTCCCTCTCTCTAGTGTTGTAAAAAAAAAGATACCAAAAAGGTACCGTTCAAACTTCATTACCCATTTTCATATGAAGCAGCACACTCTCCTCCGCTATGTCACGACACACAGTCAAGAAAGCGCACGATGTGCTTCTCCCATTCTCTCGTGTTCTCGAATCTTGAAAGCCATGTTTTGTTTGTAAAATCCAGTCTTGTTGAGATTGCCATGGGAAAAATGAGAACTTTTTTAATGCTGAAAATAAAACAATTGGGAAGAAAAATTCATGGGTTTGAGTTTTCTTGAAAACGAGGTTTAATAGTGAAGAAAATAAATCTTTGCTCTTTTTCAGATCTATCCTCGCTTTCTACCCCGGATAAACCCCGCCCGAGTTTATGTTTTTTATTCATTCATGAATTTGTGTTTAGCTTCTAATTCACACTTGGTTTAGGGATTTTTGTGCAGAAAGGGGCAAAAAAAACGAGGGCAAGCGAAAGGTTATGATATGAAAGGGTAAATCTGTCAGGCAAAAGTTAATCTTGCCATTTATCTTGGATATCAAACAAGTGGGCTATTTTATCCAGATTTTATATGTTGGTTACCAAACATTGAGATAGCTTACTCATCTCAAATATTATCTCAACAATAATCTATCTTAGCTAATCCTATCCCTCCTACCAAACGAGGCCTTTGTTTGACGAACATGTGCTTTTTTTTTCTTTTTGTGAATTGTGATTAGCGGATTATTGCATGTTTTGGAGTTTCTTAAAGGATAAATAAACATGTTTAGCCTCATAAATTGACCGACTTAATGATAGTTTAGCCCAAACTTAAATCAATACATCATAAAGGTCATAAATTGATTTAGTGACAATTTTAGTATATTAGTGATTTCTGATGCCGGAAAGTCCAGTTGACAGTTGAATTTTACATGTGATATTTTCACTCGTGTAAATTTAATGATGTGAAAAATTGAGATATTTCATGTCATCAAAGCGATAATGTTTTATGTGTATTTACAAAAATACATCGATAAAAAAGAAAAACAACAATATTTTGATGATGTGGAATTATTAAACTTATACTGATGGAAATAGAATTTGGTTGCTAACTGAACTTTTCTATATCGGAAATCACAGACGGGTTAAAACTGTCATTAAATTATTACAACGGTTTGAATAATGAATTAATTGAACTTCTAGTTGAAACCGTCATTAAGTCAATTTATTTATGAGGCTAAACGAGTATATTTTCCGATTATACCGGGATAGAAAAAAAAAAAGAGAACCAGCTAGAGAGATTACTCTATGATATGCAGATACGCAGTCCAATTGTACAGAATTCGATCAAAGGAAAAAATTATAAACCCAGTTCACAGAAGCAAAAAAAGGCAGGTTAATCTCCACGAACAATTTATGAATTTCTACAGAGCCTTATTTGCATAATGAAAAATAAACAGGTGCAAAAGCGCTGAAAATTTCTGCCATGCAAACATGACTTAAGCTGCCTACCTAAATTTGTTATTTGCAGCTGCTGCTTTTCTTTCTTTCCATTTTTTTACATTTTGTCATCTTTTTTTTTTGTCTCCTTTTCCCCTTCTCCGTTGATCCCATCTTCACGCCTTCCCACGGCTGTTGGCCTCGTCCTCGTCCTTGTCTGCATACTGGAGAATGCTAAGCTTGAGACGTCCATTCTCACGGCACGCATGCAGCTTGACGTTGCCATCCTCCTCATCCTCTTCGTCCGAGTGAACGACATGCACCTTGAGGCGCCCGTTCTCACGGGATGCATGCAGGAACTCCTGCGTCGAGATCCTCATCTCCGTCAGAATAAACCTCCCATTCTGCCTTATCGGTTGCAGGCAGCTCTTCCCCATGCAAGAAATCGGGGGCGGAAACCCCCCGTAATTATTTCTTCTTGACCTCCTCCACTGGTTTCTCGAGTGGCTCTCCTCGTCGTCGGAGCTCTCGGTCGGATGGACGTCGTGGGAGAGCTCCGACGAGAGGGAAGACGAAGGGGAGAGGGTGAAGAGGGAGGAGGCGGACGATAACTCCGGCAAGGGATCTCGATCAAGATGCTCCTTGAGATCGAGTTGGGCACGTATCTCTGTAAAAGAATGGTGATGATCATTGTCTCCAGCTGCTTTCATGGATTCAATGTGTTCCCATGAATCATGAAATGTTGGATTTTCAGGCAATGGCATCTCAAACAAGTGTTGTAAGCCAGTTGCCATTGTTGTTGTTGCTGACTGATTTTCTTACCTCCGATTCTTGTTTCTGGTTTTTGACTATTCAATCTTGATTTATCATATATTTTTTCTTTCCTCTAAATTTCCCCCCACCCCATTAAAGATAATGAGAAATGGGAAAAGGGTAAATATGAAGAGAATACTAATTTCTGGTGAGCATTATGTGGTTTGTGTCTGTGTGGGAGGATTCGAGGAGAGAGAGACGGGAAAAGCTTAAATTTTTGGTTGATGAAGTCAAATATTGTGGATTGCCACTATTTATGAGGGATGCTGCAAATCCGGGCTGCCTCTCAATCTGTAGATTAATGAGCTTTTATATTTTGGCTGTTGCAAATTCTACCATTCAACGCGTCATTATCTTTATCCAACATCAGATTAGGATGATTTTCTAACGTACTAAGACTCTAATTAATGGTTATAATTATATTTTTAGCTTATATTTATCCAATTAATACATACCATAATACGGCATGCACTACCATTTTACCGGTAATTCGTGTTGATAATAATAATAATAATAATAACCTTGATAATTAATAATAATAATTTCAAGAATATAATACTCCAAACAGATAACGCACAGTTTCATTATATTTAGCAAAGAGATTCTATATATACTTCAACGTTTAGATTGTTGTCATGTTTAAATTAATATTTGATGTAGTGTATTTACATATAGATTACATAGGGTTGAGGTTATACCAAATTGATTCTGTATGAGTAACAGTTCAAAATATTGGGCCTTGTTCAATTCCACGGTGCAATATGAGATGGTATGAAGCAATCCAAGATGTGGACTTCGCAAAACCACACTTACGAATACTAAAATTGCAATTGGATTCAAGAATTTAATCTTAGATAACTTCAAGAGTTATTAAATGAACGTATTAGCTAGTATTCGATCAGAGTTATTGGCTTTCGGCAAATTTCTAATCGCCAGCATGACTTTACAGTACAATAAAAATAGATTCGTGTGTGTGTGTTAAAATATCTCATTTTCATTTTGAGTTGTTATTACAAATGTATCATTCCATTTTATGAAATAATTATCCTTTAAAAAGTGTTGACCCACCCACTTTTAAAACTTTTACTTTATATTCATAAATCGACCAAAAAATAAAAATAGATGGGACGAAGGAGTATTAAATTTGAAAGAAAAAGTAAAATACTAAATTGTCATTATCAAAGTATGAAATATTTCTGACTGAAAATTGATATTTACCCTAAATTTGGTATCTATTAGTATTATCCATCCAAACAGTGCTCACATATATATTAGCGATCATTGATTCGAAACCCATTTCCAAATCTTTCAAATGAAAGCCACATGGGTTGAATAATGAGTAGTTCGTTCAGTGGAATGACTTTGTGGTCCCATTAATTCTACACTTTTATGCATGTTTGCGACGCAAATTATCGAATCATACAAGTTGTACTCATTAGATTTAACCATCTTAGTCAAATCATTATACACCAATAGATGACGAACTCTGCACCAAGGATCCTATATAAATAAGAAACGATTATAAATATAGTAGATAAAATGATTATCCTAAATTGTGATTTTAAATACATAGAAGCATCGTGGTAGAGCATTTCTAATTAATTATGGGTGAACCACTAAAATATGGAGTAATCATAAATTCATTTCAATAATTAATTCTATAATATAATATTTATTTTATAATTCTATTATTGAGTAAAAATTTAGAAGGATGAATAATATCATTTACAGGTACAATGATTTACTATTCATTTTTAAATATAGAGTGTATTTGGAGATAAATATACTCTATAATAGAGTGAGACTCTATTATGAATGATTATTGGAGAAGTCCCGACGGATTAGTCACTGGTTCGGGACATGATTTTATAGTGATTTACCGATTTTAAATATATCTAATTTTAATTTCGGACTTTTCTTTATAGAGTGATATTTTGTATTGTTAGGATAAGATATTTTAAAGATACTTTCGGACATTTTCGGAAATTTCAATAGAGTGAGACTCTAAATTATAGAATGATTATTAGAGATGCTCTTAGTGTCAATCTCTTGGTGTCAAGTTAGCCAACAACCTTTCCTTTCCTAGAAAAATTAAAATTTAACACTCACTATTTATCTTTCAATAGAATTATTTCCAACTATACATAATTCTTATTAAATATTTTAAATTATTGATCTTTTAATAAAAATATTTCGAACTATACATAATTACAGTTTAGTACCCAAACTATCATAAAACTGAAAAAAATATCACAAAATTCAATTCCCAAAGATAGAAAGATTACACTGTTCGTCAACTGTTTTATTTATGTTTTTTTTGTTTTGTTTTGTAATTTTAGACAGTAAAAGACATTGCTTTAATATTAGCTCATTTGCAATATATTTATCTTAAAATCGAAACTAACTTCTAATGAGCCACATAGTCATTCTGTGACCAAAATTTTAATTCTACAACATTTTAATTAGTTTTATGATAGTTCGAGTTATAAATTATAATTATGTATAATTCAAGATATTTTTTGCTACAAGGTCAATGGTGGTTCGAATAATCAGAACATTTCCGTTAAAAGGTCAATAATTCGATCATTAAACTGCGTTATTACACCTAAGACGAGCACATAATAATTAACAAGCACTAAATAGTAACAACTAGTTAAACGCGCACACAATTTAAACTTAGGATGAGTCACTAACGCCAACCTTCAAACCATTCAGTCATTGAGTTAATCCGGCTCAAGTTGCTGTTTCCTTTGCTCTTGCTAGCCGAACCTGCAGCTTGCTGGCCATCAATCTTCGACTGAGACTCGCTCGACTCATCCGCTTGGCTCCTCGTGCTCTCTCCAACCTGACTCTGAACATGCTTCCTTGCTCCAGCTTCCCCGACAGTGGCAGCTCCACAACAGACACTTTCTTCGGATTCTTCACTGCCCGTTGAGTAGCTGTGATAATCCTCATCACTGATGTTCTCCACTTGGCTCGTCTCCCAATCAGTGTCAGAAGCAGGATCCTCTGCCACAAAAACGTGTGTTGTCTCTTCATTCGATTCAGCCCAACTATTTTGATACAGCATTGAAGAGCTTTGGTTCCCGTTGTCTTCAGAAGACTCCGTGTGGGGAATAGAAGTTGGCTCTATGACGGAATCTTCTCTCTCTTGTAGCGTCTTCTCTATAAGAGTCTTTAGGAATTTGATAACTTGTACAGCATACATCAACGCCGTCAGTGGATCAGCCATCTGTGACCAAACCCCAACCATATTAGAAAGCGAAACAGAAGATATTATTCGACAGATATAAGCAGGCTCTCTCATCGATAAAATCGATTTCATTTTTTCTTCTTTCCAAATTTCGAATAGATTCGATCAACAATCCATTCAAGGGAACCATTTATCAAGATTAGCCCAAATGCTATAGTCAGATGGGTCTACAAAAAGGCAAAAACTTGTGTACATCCAGAAGAACGGTGCATCCACTCCAATTAGGGTTCATCAATTTCAAATTAGGTTATTAATCTCTAGTTAGGGTTTATTAATCACAATTAGGATTTAATTAGGGCGGATGGCACTGTGCACCGAATGCACCAGTAGACGACTACCAGAGGGCTAAACCTACATGTGTCTCAATTTTGACCTATTCATATTGACGAAACTCTAAAGATAGGTATCAATATCATACGCAAAAACATTAGTGAGGAAAGTTAACCACTGAACTGAAAATTTCAGGGTAGGAGGCATCAGAGAGGTAGAAAAATGTTGGTATCAGAAACCAAATGCAGAGTTACCTGTGTCATGTTAGGAGCGAATACCATAGCGATGTTATGAGCATTCATCTTATTTAAAAGTTCCTGCTGGACTACATCTGCCATTAGGTTGATTGCCCAATCCAACAGAGCAGCTTCTGTTGGTGGTAGAAGCCTTATGAGCGCATCACAGTCGTCTTCTGACTGGCATTGCATCACCTGCTCGGGTGAAAGAGAATCCAGTACCCCACTTGGAAGTTCTCTGAACCAAGCCTACACATGAGATGTTCGTTAATGCAAAGTTACTAATTCTGGAACAGAAGCGATGCAATCAAATCATTCCAGTAGATAAGACACAAACATGAGGCTAATTTATCAAAGAGCATTTCAAGCTCAAATTAGAAACATTAACTAATGCATTTCAAAATTGAAAATAAATCAGATTCATTATCTAGTGCACTTGAAGATGAAGACTAAAAAAATTAGCACTTAATAAACAAACCACTGAAGAAGGAAAAGAGATTATCTTATAGCTAACTTGGTCAAATAGTCCATAGAAACCAATGTCTTCAAGTGAATTGTCTTGATAATTTCAAATGCAAGACATAAAGTGATAGATTATTGTAGATATGTTGCTTTTAGTATAAAATCTCACACTCCAAACAGCTCCGTAGAAGGCAACATCAATTCCTACAATAAGCTATAGCATTTTTGACAGCAGCAGTGGCCTTATATAGTATCAGTATGAAACTAGATTCTATTATATCCTGCATTTCTTCAGTGGAGAGGAAGGAGGAAAATAGATAGCAGCTAAAAGCAATTAATCCAGTCAGTAATCAAAGCAACCAAAAGCAATCAAAATGAACAGTAATCATCATAGGATATCCTGAAACTATTCCATGAACTCAGTGTGTATCATAGCATTATGGTTTCATTTGTTGTTATCAATAGCTATATACTGCTCATTAAATCCTAATGCATCGTAGATAACTATCATGATTGCAGCTATGAAAAGACAATGATTCTATGTGACCAACATGTAATGCTCAGTTTATACTCTTCGGGAGGAGGGGGAGGATTTATACAAGATAATTCCTCACATATTTAATTAGTGTAATCTGAACCAGCTTCTACTGGCTCACGTTTCTGGGATTTTAGCACTAAACTATCACCTCTAACTGAGATAAAAATCATCAAAAGTTACATAAGTAGTGAGTATCTAGCCTTCATCACAAAATGAACAAGAATGCATTCACCTCACAGGCAAGGTTAGTTGGAAATTCAAAATATGTGGACACTTATAATGAACTGTGACACTGGATATAACTGAAGTTTTGATTGATCAATTACGCATAAGAACATCACGTCTTACACAGCTATGCCAGCACAAGTATCTGTATAAATTATGAACAGGGGAGAGAGGTTCAGCAGTATAAAAAGGTTTTTTGCAAATATGTAATTCTGATGTCTGCTAATGATGTCAGAAATAAATGTTATGCAAAAGAAACTTGCTATAACTTGCAAGTTACCTTGATTAGGCCTGCCAAACAGTGGACATCAGTCCCCTCCGGGACCACACCTCTGTTTAGTTGGTCCCGAACAAACTCCTCCTGGCTGTTTCCTGCAGTTATTCTGAAAATACCTTCAGCCTGCAAACGAAATTGTGACAACTGTGAGAGTCCAGTAATTAATAATACAAATAAAGCAACCACTAGAATTTTCAGCCTGCAGTTAAAATATTTTTGGATATCAAAGTAAAAAAGTCGATGATGCACCTGAAGGCCACCTTGGGAATACAAATGCCTTTGCATAAGCAATAGGATAGTAGGAATACTATTGCCTCGGTGATCATAAGAAAGCTGCATTGATTCTGTAGAAACTCCAAAAACAGTCGCACTGCACACCGATACCCATAGCAGAAGTCCAGTGAGGAAGGATAGCAACAAAATAAAAATAAGAGGACACAATAGCATTTTATAGAAAGTCTTTTAAGTAATAGCTAGGATCTAGAGTACCAAGGAAAAGACTGCAGATGATTATTAATCATGCTAACTAACGTTAATGATAGCTGGGATCTATAATTCCATTCAACCAGATGATACATATTAAAGAAATGTAATAAAACACCAAAAATAATAGTAGCTGATATATCCATGTTTAATGGTGCAGCGGAACAGAAAACATGTTTAATGGTGCAGCGGAACAGAAAAGTATAACAACGTATTCCAACATTAGAAATATCAAAGACACCGTGAGATCACTCCATGTTCTACATATAAAACACAGAATCCAGTCAGATAACAGCGCTTAATTACATACCGAATTCAGAGGAAGTCTCATTTATTGACATGGGATCACTCACCAACCTCTACACTTATGAAAATGCTTCTTAAGAAGCTGGGGGCACTTATTAAGACAGCTACAATAACACAAATAGGTTGCTAAATCATTATACAAAGGAACCACTTCCAACTTTTTTAATTGGATTAGTAGCATAAGTAGTAAGTGCCAATACAGCCTAGTCGACGTACTTAAACAGATCATTTAAAACGACCAAAAGAAATTACACCGAATGGTTAGTTAAATCAATCAAATTCAGCAAAATTAGAAGACAAGAAATAATAGAACAGTTCATTTCCCACTACTATTACACAATGACGAGTCTAAAACAATATCCATTATATAGTGTAATAATCAACAAGCATTGTAGCAATTCAATAAGCGCAGTATCATCAACATATACCTAGCACTTGGAGCCCTCCGGGGAACCTCAGGCTCGAACTCAACAGGCAACCCCAAGAAACCATCAAACCTATCAAAAGTCACATGATTAACATGCTGTACATCGGTCGGCCACCCGATCTCCATACCACCACCACCGCCGCCGACTCCGGCGGTGGAGAAACCTTCCCTATCCGTCTTGCAAGTCACCCAGAAACTCTTCCTAAACAGAGCAACCAGCAATGCCAAAACGGATAGCTGATCTCTCCTCTCATTATCCCTCTTTTCCCTCACTTCTTCCTCCTCTCTGCTGCCCCCTCTCATCCTAGCACCCTCATCACCCCCATACGGCTGAAACAGCGCGTGGTTGTGCGTGGGCGTGGAAATCGAAGGCGAGGATGAAGAAGAAGGTGAGTGCAGCACCTCTGTCATAGTAAATAAAAAAATGAGAAGAATCAATAGTTTTTATCTGTCAAGATTCGGTTTTTTGATCAAGAAACGAAGCGGGTTCTTTGTTTTGAGCAAGAAAAAGGGAAAGGTGAAATTAGATTCGGTGTGGTGGTGAAGAAAGATGCAGCCATGCAAGAAAATGGGGGGATTTGAAGAGGGGTGAATATTATTAGGGGAGTTGAAGGAGTCGGATTGAAGGAATGGTAAAGTCGGAGACGTGGGAATCATAAAACGGACCAGGATGAAAAATTAGCATTGAATTTTGTGGTTGTGTTGGAGTTGAAGAGATTGTTGAAGAATTGAGAAGAGACAAATGGGGAGGTGTGTGAAGTTGGAAGTAAATTAGTGGAGCCTTGCTATTGGTTAATGCTGTTACGAATGGGCACTTCGCGAGTCTTCATTATCACCGATTCACCATCTGCTCTCTCTTTCAAAAGGCCCAACTTGCCCAAATCACCAAATTGGTGCAAATTTTGTACATATTTACTAAAAATGGTGCATCAAAAGCAAATGAAGTATTGATATCCAAGAAAGCAAAAGAACCTAACAAACGAAGATCACATGCCGATCATTTAAGGCCAAACCACATTAAAATCTTCATGACGAATATTCCATGGAAAATAATTATTTGTTTAATAAAAAGTCCTTACGATAATCATGAGATATATATATATATATATATATACAATGATCATGAGATTTCTTCAATACAAATGATACATTTTTTACATGATATAAACGATGATCTTTCGAATTCAGGTGTAAAAATAAATGATATTTTTCTTCAATATAACTAATGATACTTTTGTCCGTCCGTACGGTGGAGACGGATGTACATGAGTTTTTGTATAGAATCATTAGCAAAACTCTACCACCCGTCCACAATAGTCGGGTTTGCCATATCATCGGTGGCTGGATTTCCTTCCCTATAAATGGTGCATCAAATCTTGCACCAAATTGATATGAATGAGTTCAAAATATTATAAATTTAACTAATTTTGTTGGTAGTGTAGCTTGATTATAATTAATGTATGATTGAAATTGTTTTTTAAATTTAATTCTGGAATAACTAATAAAATATTTATTATCTTATTGAGTTGGGGTGGATGGTTTAAGAGTCGTCATTGATCACTCACTCTTACAAATGAGAAAAATGCAACAAAGCTACAATGTTGAGAGGAATATATCATCAAGAATATATTAAATACATTTATATGTTGTAATTATAAGAGTAATGTTATCCGGTCATCTCATCATATATTAATTTCGATAACGATTATACAGTGTGAATATAGATAATTAAAATAGAATACTTTAGATAATATTAATTTTGTGTGATATAAATCACTGGAGTTGGAAACGTTTTGTGCTGAAAATAAAAATTGCTCAAAGCCTCCCCCATTTAAAATTTCTTGTAGGAAATAGAGAGAAATATAAATAATCATAAGGATGCATTCAAAGTGATATAGTACAATTATGCAATTTTTTTAATTGTGCAAGTACTGACAATTAATTTTGTACACGATAAAAATCCATGCTTAAAGATCTTTTGGCCTATGGTGAGACCAGATAATATGCGCAATCCAGAGCTAACCAATTACGGTTTGCCACATCACTTGTGCAACCATCGTCCCAGAAATGAGTCGCTGCCCACGGCTAAAAGCTAAACGGTATTTTGGTAAAAATTTAAAAACTTTATGTATGAAACATAAATTCTGAAACGATAAAAAGCATTTGGTTGAAAAGATCAAAATAAAGCAATCTCATTTAGCTAAAACTTAAGTGTTCCAAGCAGCCGAGCCGAATTCTCATATTCCGGAGTTACTTATGAAACAAAATGCAAGGGATTTAGTTTGCTATATTTGGTCCACATACTGCTCTCACTCTGAGATATCTTCCTCAGTCCTGCACTTCTTCGGGTTTCTTCTTTGAACCCATATACCATCCAACGGCAGCAGCCATGGAAGCAATACCAGCAATAACACCATAGTTTCTGTGCTTGTCAGTCGAAACATTAGGAGTTTCAGAGGCGCTGCCACCACTTGCTTTAGCATCAGCTACAGAACCTGAGCTTCCTGATGCTGGAGTTTCGCCTGGGTTAGGGCCCTGAGTGATCACGACACACGAAGAGTTGAGATATTGATAATTCACAAGAAAATGACCTAATAAGTGTGTGTGTGCGAGCGTGTGTTTTTACAGGTCAAAAAGAACTCACTTAATCATGGTGAAGGAGCATCTAATAGAATTAAAAAAATGATGTCAAACGCAGTTAACTTTGTGCAATCTAGATATATGCCTACCTTTCGAGCAAGCTTCTCCAGCTTCTCTTGTTCCATTTTCTGCATTTAAATTTTGGAGTAAGAAAGAGCATTAAAAAATTTATTGAATCATAATAATAAGCATGTAATGCACAACCCTTTCTGAAAAATTCACCTTAATGTAGATATTTTCAGCAGCCTTCTCCTCCTCACTGAGGATTTTGCCGCCACTTGATAGCCTGCGTGAGATATATCTAGCAGCAATTCTAGTCGCCATGGAAACACAATATTTTCCTGTCAACAACATAATGAATTTTGGTCAAATCAACATAATTTGACAGATTTGTTCATTAACATTTCAACTATAGTATCTTAGATCTTTTTAATCAGCAAGGTGCATAAATTCCTATATAAATAATTACTTCACCTGACAAAAATCACATGCTCAACAGAATATGTCTAACTGTTAATCAACAAACATCAAAAGGTTTCAGTTCAACCCGTTCTCTGTCATATACAAGGCCTGTGTCAGCAACAGACGAGGTTCAAACTGTCCTAACTAAATAATCCAGCATGATATATGCAAGGTTTAAATATATGTTTTAAGCACCGAGGCGTTTTTCAATAGCCTCACGAGGCGTAAGCCTCGAGACGGTCCGAGGCATAAATCACAAAAATACATAAAAATTATAATAATATAATAAAAACAAAATAAATATATGGAAAAACATAAAAAACAAAAACTTCATATTTACATATTTATAAGTCTTTAAAATTTTAAAATAAAGTCTAAAATCAATATATATATATATATAAGCACCTAACAAAACAAACATTGGAAGGAACAATATTTAAAAACTATATATATTATATAATATATAATAAATTAAAAAAATTTCACATGCATATACATTATATAATAAATTTTAGCTAGAAGAAATTACAAGACAATCCAATAGAAGAACGTTGGGAGCTTGGGACTGCTGCTGCTGCTACTGGCGGTGGCGCCGGTTGCCGGAGAGGAGAGGGAGAGCGAGGGAGATGGAGAGACGGAACATGGAGATGGAGAGAGAATAGGGACAAGACGAGAGAGAGTGATGAGCGGCGAGGAGATGGAGTGCGGCAGATTAGGGAGAGAAATATTAGGTTATTTCTTAAAATTGATTCAATTTCTACTGTTTTTTTAAAAGCCCATATCCAATTCAACAAGAATTAAATAAGGCCATTATGAAAATACAAAAAAAAAAGAAATAAAAAAACGCCGATTTGCATCAGATTGGGAGGCGTGCGCCTCAGAGCGCCTCGACCGGATAAGGCATACATTACAGTGTCTGCTGGTGAGGCGGCGCCTCGAAGGCGCTTTTCCGGCGCCTCGCACCGAGGCACGCCTCACAACCGCCTTTTTGAACCATGGACATGCATATTAACTAAACAATTATAGCATTAGCATATTCTTTTATGAGTTTTTAGAACTATGAACATTTAGTTTTAGCCCAAACTGCTGTAGCTTGGAGACTGTTGCATAGTATTTGCATTTGAAAGTCTCATCTTTATGCACCATTCAGTTGAGAGAACAGTCGCAGAAAAATTAGACAATTTAATACTAGTTAGTTAATTAGTTTAGAAATAAGTATATAAAAACAAGGCAGCTGTTTGTCTCATTTAAAAGAAATTCTCCAGTGACAATATAGATATTGTGGGTGTGTAGCAGTTTATTGAATCTGGGAAGGTACAGGATCCACCTATGTTCTACAAGGTGCACAATTACATGAAACATGGGTTCTAAGCATATAAACTACAAACAAGCTAATGAACCAGCAAACATGTGTCAAAGAAAAAAAAGAAAAAATAGTATATAGTGGGAGAGCCAAGACAGCACTTGAAGAATCATACTATGACTAATTCCTCTTCTTAGTATGCTTGAATACAACATAGGATTTATAGATCGATAAGACATGTATATCCAGACCACGGAAAGATCATATCCTAATTTCCATTGAATCCATCAGTAGGAACAAAAGGTTCAACACTCACAATAGTCAACGATGAAATCGAGATAAACTCATAGTTTCTAGTTCCTTAGAATAATCCAAAAACAATATGCCTCAACAAACCATTAGGGCATTTATGCTCTTCAGAAGCAACTCAATAATCCAAAAACAAAATGCCTCAACAAACAATTTGAACATTAACCACCACCAGAGTCCATTCCATAAAAAGGAGATAGATCAACCACCACCACGACACATGTAAATGTCGCCACTGAAGCATTGCAATCCCAAAACTCCAGAAAATTAAAAAGAAAATCAAGGATAAATAAGAAAAAACTGCACAAAGAATACTCAAGAGTTCCAAAGAAAGTATAGTCTAACAGTATGTTGATGCACGCAAAATTTTATTGGTAGGAAATCAGATGCCGCCTTGTATTCAGAATATACACATCATATCAAGTAATAATAATGCTACAAATGAAATGGAAACAGAGTGCATGTTACTACAAAAAGCCATAGAATGACATCTCATACTTAGCGTCAATAAAACTGGGAAAATTCCATGATACCTAAAATCAGAGCTAACCAACCAAATTATTTCAAATTAAGGAAAAATACGAAACAGAAAAAAAAAATGACAATCAACAGACGATGAATATCATAAAATCGGAGTCGCGAAACATAACGCAAGCACCGCCTAGAATTCGAAAAATTATACACGCAAAAAATGTAGTAATTAGAATAAGAGAGAGCTTCGCAGTTGGCATAAATCCATATAGCGCATAGACACGGAAATATGCAAGATAATTGTGTGTGTGCATACCTGATAAGCAGAAAGATTGCAGAGGGAGGGTGAAGAGCGAGAGAGATGTGATTTTTCTCTGGGGTGTGTGGAATTTGGTGTGTGGAAAGAGTAGAATGCTAAATTAAAAGTAGACAAAGTCGAAGAAGGAAAAGAGCTAGCTTTCTTAATTCTTTGAAGATGGGCCCAGACCTGTTATTACTTTAGGCCCATTAATAGATCACATATTTATTTAAAAAAAAAGAAAAAAGAATAATAAAACTATATATCAAACCACATTGTACATCACACGGTCGATGTATCGAGATTTAGAATAATATAAAATAAATAATAAGTATAAAAAATAGTAAAATAATGAAGCGAAAATTTGTAATTTCTCGTGATATTGTATTTACTGGCTTACAATGTAATTTCAAGAACAAATATAAAAACACAATATAAAGTATAATTAATCATTAAGGTGATCTACTGTACATCCGTCTGTATACACAAACTTTGATATTTTTATTCAATATAAATGATATTTTCTAAATTATAGGGTAAAAAAAATGATACTTTTCTTTAATGTAATGATACTTTTCTTAACAACAAATGATATTTTTGTTCGTCCGTATGGTGCAGACAAATATACATGAGTTTTTGTGTAAATCCTTTATGAATTATTAGTGTTAGTGTAAGTGTGACTTTGCATTTTATTATAGTTTTAGAACAAAAAAAAAATCATCAAGAGTTAAATATAACTTTAAAGTTATCATAAATTTGAAATATAAGATATTTCTTAAGGACCTTACATATAGCAAATGGTTTTTCTATAAACTCCAAATAAAAGGAAGTTGAGCGTTATCCAAATAAAAGGAAGTTGAGCGTTATCCATGAGGGTCTCACACAGCTTGAAGAGGTAAATCGTGGCATTTTTGTTTTTTTAGAGTATCATGGTTTTTATGTTAATATTTGTAGAAAAGATGTTTATACCCTATAAGATTAGGGTAATTGTACTAAGCAAAATACTTTAATTTTTTAAATTATCCAATAAATAATTATTTATAAAATATACCTGATAAATTTACAAGTATTAAAATATAACCCTAATTAGTGGATTTTCTTTGAGTTGTAGAGTTGGCAGCGTAATACCTCGTGACTTTGTCCTCAATTTCATAATAAAAGGGTAAGCTTTAATTATTTATCCCCAATTAAAATTTATCTATCACAAATTCACAATTAGGATTTAAATAGAGTGAATACAGCATGCATCTGAATACAAGTGTAAAGGAAAAAAAAATCATGTACATGTGCACTATCTAATTTTGAAAAACAACATTGGTTAGTATGGTCTCTTGTGTGGGAGGCCATCTCAAGAAGAAAAAAAAATGATAAAATTGGAACTTATAATCCTAAACTAATCAGATCTAATTTTACAAAATACAGAACCTGAAAGTAAACAAAGCATGAATAATAACACAATTAATTCCAACAACGACGACGATTTGCGTCTCTCTTGGAAAACTAACCTACAAGAAACCCTCTGTATCCGCAATTAGTCAACTTTGTATTCCAACTCCTCATGTATACGCAAAGCAAATTCTGTCTTAAACGCTATTTACCATTTGGTTTGTTGATGTATTCTAGCACACCTTGGTTGATCTCATCAAGGAAAGAGAGAAACCCATAACACTTGTGAACCCACTTCCCTCCACATCCTGTTCCTCGATAAGGTAGTTCTCAAATGCCGTTGCATCATCCTGCCCTCCTCTGATAAACATCAGTTTAGAGTAATGATTCGCTCTTGCTTCAGTTTGTTGATGCTACTTCGCAAAAGGCCTGGTTAGGAATCGTTTATTAGCAATCGTGAAGGCAACCAGTATTCTAAAAGGAGATAGAGAAGCAAATGGACGTTCACTTACAATCCTGGGGCGGAGGAAAAGGAAGGGCAGCATCGGCTGTGGAGGTATAGAACACAATGAGTGTCGTGAAAGCATCAAGGAAAAATATCGGGCTGCCACTTGTTAGTAGTGCAGCACGGCTCAAGGAATGGCGAGGAAATGCTTGTTTATCTGGAGTTTCATATGATGCCAACAATGGATATACAGCACGGCTAAGTGAAGAAGGCTCTAGGGCACTGAATCAGAAGAGAAAACATCATTGTCTGTTCCAAAAAGCTATTAAATAACCACTGAGGGTTGTTACGAATGATTATATCTTGCGTACCTGAACAAACACTGAAGATATATCCGGTAGTCCGGATGAACACCTTCTTCATGAAACCAAAGAAGAGGATTCCTTAGCAAAGCAAAAACTAAGCGGGGCAAAGATTGCAGCTGAGGGCATTGGCTAAAGGCAACATCGACATGGGAAGTGGTTAGACTTCCTCTTCCGTATTCAGCAAGCTTGAAAGCATCATTATACTGAGCCACAAGATTTACAAGCCACTCGTGCAGTAAAATCCTACCCTCTCGAACTCCTTGCTCCAGTGAGGATAAAATCACCTGAGAAGATTTTAAAACAAAAAATGGGAATAGTTTGAATCAGTAGTAATGCATCAGCAATCAACTGCTCCTCAGCATATACATCAACCAAGTTGGGAAGATTGAATTCAAATATTTGGTTATAACTCAGCCAGGCAGAACTCAAGAGTACATAATACAAACTGACACGATCTTCAACTAAAGCATGCACATGACAAAATATAAGTGAATCTTATGACACTTGCTTAAGTCTGCAGTGCAGATGACCGCAATTCCCCACCTCTCCTGTCACTCTCCGAGCCTACAAAATGCTTAGGTAGAGATAAAATCACAACCTTCCAGCAATTAGTGTCTACCTCGTGAATAAGTATGGAGAGGACAACTTCAGGATCAACACTATCATAAATCTCATTGATATTGCGAGCAGCTGCAAATTGTATAGTTCTAATCCTCAGTCTCCTTTGCAGGGAATATGTATCTCTGCATAAATGTAGAATCATAGATCATACATACAGAACATACATCACAGGAACCACATGTCATAAAAGTCAAAGCATTGGTGAAGGCTCTTTAACAATAGCAAAAGGAAGTAGAACATAAGTAATGACTCGGTCCTCAACATGTCAAATTTATAGGGCAAAGGAGCTCTTAGCACGAGAAAACTTATTTTTGCGGGATCTAGCCAAACAGAAAAGTAACATGGGAATGGCATCTAAAGTTCATTGATGACAGAGAGGCAACAAGATTTTAGTAACAGTTTTCATTAAACTTTAAGATGCTAGAAATATGAATTTCCACAGATCAACAAGATTTTAAAACAAAAAAAATCCAAATCATGGACAGTCTTCAAGAAACTGACACAATAAATTAAGAGTTGCAAAAGCTATGGGAAGACCGGGTCTTGTTAGATATAATTTGAATACGGTAGTTGACACCTTGATTAAAATTTAAATATATACATTCATCGGCTTTAAATTAAGATCCAAAATGACAAAATATAGAAGTCATAGATAATTATAAAAGTTAATCATTTTATCTCATATCCATTGATCAAGAAAAACATAAATCTCAGCTGCTAAATGAAGCTTCTCAAGTCAAGATCAAGAAATCTTATGGGTTCTATTATCAAAACAAGGATATGTAAGTCCACTCCAGCACTATCTGAACTGTGCGGGGTCAGCATCAACCTCACTTGGCATAATCCAGCAGAAAATATACATCAGAACTCACATTTCAACATTTCATTGATTCACAGCCAGTGTGCACTAGAATTTAGCCAGGACAACCGGGACAAGTACATTATTTAAATAACTATGTTCTTTAAATAGTTAACCGTTTTATCAGAATTTTATTATTTCACACCATTTCATTTCTTGATATCAACTTCGTGGATCTTTTCATGTGAATAGCATACCATTAAGTGACTAATGGATTTGGTTCTTGCTATAGATATGGAGAACTGAATGAAACCTAGAATTCTTGATTTTCTATTTTATGTACATTCATTCTCTTATCTCATAGGAACAGTTAAAGATTGACAGAATGAACCACCATGCAAATTAATTGGAGCTCTCAGAGTTAGCAGATTCTTTGCAAGCACGATTATTGTAATTGACTCAATCTAAAAATCAACTCAACTATTTCCCTGAAACTGTGTTTAAACTGCTCAGAAAATGACTGACAAGAAAACCACAGGATTCACGACTACTGAAACGGTTCTCAATCTTTCCTTTACATTATGAAGTCAGTGAATATGTTATTCTCTCCTGAATCATGGCGTACACATAGCTCTTATCTGAAAACTTAGTTTCTAAGGTTTGTAATCAAGACCACTAATCTTATGATCAGAAAGTTTCAAGGTGACAACCACACAAGAGGAAGCATACCTCTTTGAGGTTCTTGAACATGCCACTGACACTTCATTGGGAGGCACAACCACTGAGTACTGAAATGCAATCTGTAATGTCGGAAGTTCTTTGCTGTGCCTGCAGAAAATTGTCAATTGTCCAATTTTATACTGAATAAAACACAAATACAACATTGAAAAGTTAGAGAATGGTAGGCAGAATGAAATTAAGAAATCACTAGAAAATTTACAACCATCAAGTTTGGCACAATTTATGAACAAATGGCTTTATCAATTTATTGAGTCCCCAAATCATGAGAATGATAGAACGCAAATAGAGGACTACAAGATATGTGACAGGGGGGATGTTGCAAACGCAAACTTGACTTCAGCTTATACAACAGCAAGCTGATCTTTAGAATTCAAACCCTTGAAGAAAGGTAAAAGAGGATTTCTTATGAACCAGCATCCTGGGGGGTGGAAATAAGAGAAAATAATGGGGTCTCCAACTACACCAGTCAGATGTTATGTCAGTCATTATCTAGAGCTGAGTAGGATATCTATGAATGAAAAAGACTTGAGTAGGATATCTAGAGCTGAATCACTGTTGAAAAGAAAAAAAGGAAAAAGAGGTATGAATCTAAACCAAAAGAAAAGAGAAAGACAAATATCACATAATTATTATATGCATACCAAATTTCACAGGCACACCGACTTCAAAGTAAGTCTGAATCATGTTGACATCACATGAAAGCAAAAAAAAAAACTTGAACACTACTTAAACATACAGAGATGCTAGCATTTTGTATGACATATGCAAGCTAAGAAAAACATCAAGTACTTAATTCATTGAGAATAATCAAATCCTATTTATCACTGTCAAGACTTCCAATTATGGGAAACTTAAGACTCACTGCATGTAATATCAAGCACTAAAAGGAGGTATCACGTTACGAGAAAATCCAACATCATTCGCAAAATCAAAGTCATAGGCATATGTGGCGAAAGAGTCACAGCAGATGACGTGCTGAACATTTTCATACTCCGGTCTGGGAAGAAGTGCCCATACTGTAGCATCAGAAAATGGGACTCATTATTGTAACAGCTAAAAATGGCAAAATATTTCAAAACTGAAATAGCCAATTCTTACTGAATGGTCAATCTTAAATTCAGATGATGCCCTGACACGTAGAACACAGTTGAAAGCATATGGCCTACTTAACATACGGTACCTGCAATCATATCATATATATCATCAAACTGGAAAAGGAATAATATAAAAACTAGTAGCTCTAACGCATCTGGTTTCACTATAAATTGATTTACTTTATTCCCAACTATTAAAAGATAAACTAAAATTAATATCATTTACAAGAATCATCTTCAGGTATAACTTTGAAACTCACATATCTTGAGGAAGAGTGGAATCATCGGTACTTGAATATAGAAACAAAGAGCCTCCACTCTCAATGCTAAGAAACTTCAAAGATGCTAGATCAGTATACTCATTTGTAACAGCAAATAGGTCCACACATACACCAGCTTGAACAGCAACAGCAGCCTGTGAAGCATAAATTTTCAGCTTATCATTTTATTCTTTTACCGGCTTCTTAAATAAAAACTTTGCCAAGCCTAAGCAAACTACCAAATCTTTATAAAATGGAGTCTGTTCAGGGAGTAAAGCACGATCAGCATCCTCTCCTTTACTAGCATATTGTTCACCATATCGTCTGGTGTCTAGCTGGCCCAGACCATAATCTGGAGGACCCGATAAAAAGGCAAAAACTCTTGCTGCACTCCATCAGGGGGTGAAGCAAAAGGAAAAAGAATTAGAAGTTCATGACTAGGTCAGAGCACACAGAATAAATTGAAACATATTACTGAGAGGCTTTTGCTAAAGTTCCTCCCTAAAAAAGCAGGAAAAGGGAAGCAAACAAATTACTAAATTACATAATAAGATTTACAGGAACCGTAGATGGATTTATTGTACCCAGCGCGTACGTATTCCCATACTCCGATCCAAGATACTTGAGCAGAGCTTCCATTGCCACCCCAAATCCTCTCCCACCAAGTAAAACACCATCGACTCCTTGACCAGCAGCTGTAGTCCGTTCCCACGAAGTTGTTGGTTTTAGAGTTTCAAGGGCAGATGCAATACGGTCTTTGCACGTATCCACCTACAATATTGATAATTAAACATGTGAGTACTGAGTTAGTCAAGATCAAAAGCTTCAACTATAAAACTTTGATAAAAGATTTTGAAACTAGTAAATATCAATAGAACGAAATAAGAAAAAGCATGAAAACACAAACACCACCAATTTACGTACTGGAGCAAGAAACGAAAACAGTGGCATAACATCTTCAAGCTCCACTGTTAGGTTTTCAAGAGAATCTGGGTGAATAAAGACATTTTTGACTATTGGAATGGGCCCTTGAACATCGTACAAGCCTATTTTGTGGCTGAATGTAGCAAGACCAAAAAGTGATCCAGGCCCCAATGCTGCAAAATTAAAAGATTAAGACCAGAATTTAACTTTAGTAACAATAATTGAATAGGAGATGTAAACATAAAAAACCTTCCAATGCTGCTAAAAGAGCACTTTTAGTAAGTTCCAAAAACTCTTCTGATGCTGCACAAGAAGACAATTTACAGAAACCAAATGTCAGTCATACTAAAATTGCATAAATATACATGATTGGAACTGGTGTATGGAGAATGATACTAGTCTCTAATTCACACATTAATGAAAAGTTCTGGATATACTGTTCAAGTTGCAGAATCTTCTTCTTCACTGAGTACTTATGCCTTCATTTAGCATAGGCAATCTATTTCCTTCCTACCTTCTATAGCTTATAACAGAGTTTGAACTCCTGAATCCCAATGCATGATGTATCATGCCCACTATTATGATCCCTGTATAATTTATACTCTAACAATAAACACCCATCAATCCCAAACTCAAAAGGGAAAGATCAATTTATCTTATATATTAATCTAGATGAGGATTATATATTAATCTAGATGAAATAGTCAACAGTTTCCATAGGGCTATACAAAATCTTACAAGAGAGGTCAACAACAGCAACATACACTGGCCTTGCCTGCATTTCTTCAGATCCTTCCACTGCCACAACAAATAGAATCATGAAAAACACAAAACAACTCAACCGTAGTTTCCACCAAATCACAGTTATAATGAAAGGAATGTGCAAGCTAATGAACTACAACTTTGCACACAATAACAAGCTGTGTGAAATGATCTTTGTGCATCTTAGTTCAACAACTTTGAAGTGGTAAGACTATTCCGATTGTATTCGTCGAGTAATACGTCTTGTAAATGCAAAGAAGACAGACTGAGAATATCACATCTATTACATGTATGAATGATGTGGCCAAGGTAATCCTATATCGCGAGATTATATGTACTCCTACATCACAAACTGAGATAGGCAATTCAACTTCCTGCTAGTGCAGTGAAAAGCTAGAGCAACCTATAATCAAATAACAATTAACAAGCATTGTCAGAATATTACCTATTGGATTTCAAAACATTAGAGCTAGTTGAAATCATAAACGAGGATATCAATTCAATTTTCAGCTAGAATAATTAAGTATCTAGTGTTTTATCATCACTTCAAACTGAAATTTTCAGCATTATGATTGTTAAATGGATTGATAAAAGGAAAAGAAAACACTTGAAGGTAACGAAACGTGCCAGCGAGAAGATAAACGGAATTCAGGTCACGCGAGAACACCAAACAACACGGCAAGCTCGTAACGAATCACCAACCAAAACACAATCAACATTCACCAATTCCACAGCCTCAGAATCACAACAAAGAGCTGACGAAAGTAACAGAGTAATTACGAGGCAATTCGAGGTCGATGAAGGAGGAGATATTCTCCGGGCAGGATTGGGGCAACGAGTATCGGGCGATGGATTGCGTGGAGAGGCCGTTGGTGGTGCCGCAGAGGGCGCAGTCCCACGACCACTGGTCCTGTTCACAGTAGGTGTTGTAGTAGGCCCAGCAATTCTCGCATCGCGGCAGAAGCTCACCGCCGGATCCGTACACCGGCGCTATGCCATTCTCGTCCTTGGCAGCGAATGGCGCCACCGTCATGCCCCACGGAACGCCGCACGCCTCCTGCTCCGCCGGATTACCGGGAACCGGGTCATCGTCGGGCGGACGGACATTATGGATCCGGATCCTCTGCTTCTAGATTCGAGTTCAAGGTAATTTGGGAGAGGTTTATTCGAGGTTTTTTTATGAGTGAGGTTTCAATTTTCTGTCGAAGTGAACGGAAATGGTTAAACGACCGGACAGCGGGCGACTGCGTAGGAGCCGCAAATCAGAAATTGACACGTCTACTTTTAGTTAATTAGTTTTACCGTTGTTGATTTTTTATTTTATTTTTTTTGATTCGAACCCTTGTTGAATTTATACGTGACCGTGGCTATTGGGATTTGGGAATTCTTCAAAATTTATATGGCCACTTTAAATTTTATTTAAAGATTTAAAGATAAATACTAAGAAATGTTATTTTCTAAAATTTCGAGATAACATCGGTTTTTTAGTTGAGTAATAATAACTATAATTAACAACTGTACTAGGCTGCACATGATTTTATGGTATTGAAACAAAGGAAATTAATTATTACAAACATTAACATATAAAGCAAATTTCCACGATAAACAGAGATACCATGTATCAAACTCCTTAGCGATTTGCGTGTTTGATATTCCTGAGATTGAGCAATGGCGCCAATTTCTGCTGTGTTTTGTTACAATAGAAAAGAGATGAATTTATTCATACTACAAGACGGCATATCTAGTGTGTTATTAATTAGCGCTTTACTATTCCTGTTAATAAGTTTATGCTTCATGAGTTAGGAACTTGAATGTATTTGATTGCAAACATCCTTATTGTATTTTCTATTTCCCTTGATTTGTGTAGTTTGTTGTTAATGGAGAAATGATCGATTAATTATAAAGACTGGGCATTCACCGTTATAATTTCTTGAAACATCTTATAGTTTCAGCCAAACACCCCTAAGTTGTTAAAGTGTTTGGATAATTGATCTTATGCTAGAGAAAGAATCGTGGTTTGAGAGAGAAAATCATAGTTAAAGCGATAAAATTGACGAGATGTGAAGTTGATAGTATATGTGTAGGAAATAACAAACTATAATAAGGTTATTTTGGTAAATTCATTGTTGCTTATAAGTTTATGGGAAAAAAAAAGTTAGGATTGACCAACTTATTTTTAGGGGAATTTATAAGCTGTTTAGTAGCTTATTTTGCCAAACACTTTGCAATAGCTTATAAACTCTTAAACAGCTTATAAACTGTTTTAAAGAGCTTATAAGCTCAGCCAAACACCCTCAATGTCTATTTGGGAAATCATGCATGCAAGTCAGTTCTATGCCAACCCGACTGGAAACAGCACTATCTTGACTCGACTGTTTTATATAATTTTTTCTTTTGTCAAAGGTGAAAATAGTTTGACGCTTTACTGGAAGTCTGGAACTTCCATGTGTTCCTCTACATTGGCAAGCATTAGTTGTCAGAATGCTAGTTGCATCTTTCTATTCGATCCTCTCCTCTTTTCCAGTTTACAGGGTATGGTTCATTAAAATCTTACTAGGATATTGTTTATTCATGACTTCGAGGATCTCTTTGATTTCGTTTTGTTAGTCGTTGATTCATACATGTATTTCCGCCTTGCCTAGCAGTCATATAAATATTCTATGTTTGTCTTGCTAAAATATCCTTAAACTTAGGTACTTCAATCATCTCCAGAATTGTCAGTCAACATAGATTCAGTGGATATTGTTTGCCTTTAGCTTGATAACGAGTATCATGTTTTGTCTTAAACATATGGAGAAGATTATTGCCATGATTATATCATTTGTTTGAAATGCCACTTTTTTCAGTTGAGTTGAAGGCAAACTGCCATCATGATAACTTCTACTGTTTTTTGGGGGAATAGAAAAACTTCTATTGTTAATGCCAAAGCTCTAGTAAGTAGTAAATGTCTTGTCATGTTTTCTCTAAGGCCAAATTTTTGGTGCAATTACATAATCTTCTTTGTATGCCCACCTTTTGTCCCACTGCATATAAACAGAAAATATCAGTCCCATAGAATTTGTTTAGAGTCCCTCATTCAAACGTCGGCTTCATCTCATTTTTCTTTCTATAAGTAATCATAATTATTTATTTATTTCTCTCTTCAAAACGACAGAACTAAATGAATCCAATGAAAACCCCATAGAGAAGGAGCCGGATGAGTCTGTTTAGTGATGTGTTTCAAGTAGGAATGTTAATGGGTGGGTTTTATCCGGATCAGAATCAGTAAATAAGTAATGGTTCTGGTTCTGGAACCGACCCATTACACACTGGTTCCGGACCGAAACCGGACCATCAACTATGGGTCTTAAGTAGGGATGTCAATTGGGCCAGCCCGCTCGGGTTCGGGCTAACCCACTCGGGCTATTCGGGTTGACATTTTTCGGGTTACAAATATTCAACCCTAATCCTAAACTCTCGGGTTTCGGGCTAATCCATCAAGTCAATCGCCGTAAAGCTTAAGAAAAATAAAATAATATATATATATATATATATATATATATATATATATATCAAATATTTTATATTAAGCGTTGGAGTAAAAACAAATAATTAAAAATAAATATAATACATTCCACAAGTTCTTTTTTTAATCTTATTATACTAACTTTGAAGAGTAAACAATAAAATTAAAAATAATGCTCATAATTAAATTCTTTTTTTCTAATATGCTTTAATATCCGCATTCCATGTACCTAAATGATCTCTAATAATATAATACAATTATAGCGGAATTAAAACTTATATCTAGAAAATTTTAATAAGTTAATTCAATATAATACTATTTAAAATATATTACAATATCAAAAATAGAAAATAATGTTCACAACTAAATTATTTTTAATATATCTGAATATTCATATTTCATAATAGTTAATTCACTATTTAATATATATTTTATAAGTTAATTCTAGTACCAATTAAAATTTCTAACTTGAACAAAATTAATAAATTAATTCACTATAAATAACTAAATAAACAATCTATAATAGCTACAAAAGTTAAGATAATTAAACATGAAAAGTAAATTTTTGAAATCAAGAATTTTGAATTTCTAATTATTAGATAAAGGGAAAAAAAGAGTTGAGTTTTTTTTTTTTTTTCGGCCATTGGCCTACCAGCGATCCGACCGGCCAAATTTATTAACCCGTCAACCCGAATGGAATGGCCGAATAGCACGATTTTATATTCGAGGTATGATTTTATAGCCCAACCCATTAATTTTATCGGGTTATTCGGGCCGGTCCGTGAGTTTCGACCCATATTGACATCCCTAGTCTTAAGCGGTCCGGATCTGAAACCAGAACCGGATCAGAACCAGACAAGAACCAGAACTGAAATCGAAATCGTTACTTTATAATTTAATAGATTATGAGTGATTTCGAATCGATATGGATAAAACTAGCTCATTGACAAGCCTATTTAAACTTAGGTATGTCAATAGACGGGTTTTACTCGAATCAGAACCAATAAATAAATATTGGTTCTGGTTTTGAAACCAGAACCAGATCCAAACCGGATCGGACCATCAAACTATGAATCTAAATAGTTCGGGTCTAAAGCAGGTCTGGAACCAGAATCGAAACCAGAACCCCTACTTTAAAATTTAATTGGTTTTGAACGGTTCTGGATCAATCCAGATAAAACTCACCCATTTTCAAGATCCTCTTGTTCATTTTGAAAATAATTGAAACTTCAAGGCTAGTTGCAGTTGACCCTATTTCTAAACTACATTGTCATATCATATTTAACACGATTAAAGTAAGATAGATCTTGTCTCTCGTATTTTGTACTTATGTGATGAGATTTGCGTGTGCTTTTTTACATACAAAGATATTGATGTCTGGTGCCTAACATCGATCGTGCATGTTTCATTCATATATATATATATTTTTGGTAATTTAATACAGAAATTTTAAAGATGCGTCACGGTGGACTCGAGCAAGGCACCTTCGATCAAGATTAACCACTCTACCACTAGACCAACACACACACAATGTTTCATTCATATATTATAATTACGTATGGTAGTTTAGCAACTCATTTATATATGTGTGTGTATGTATATCTCTTCATCCAAGAAAGCATACAGACACCTAATTAATATGTTTCTACTCATGAACTAAACAAGAAAAGGAAATGGACAGGTAGAAGGAATCTGATATAATTAAGTAGAAATTGGCATTGTCACGAACTCGAATACATTAAACTAGTACAACTCTATTGTATCAAAAAAACATCTATCAAAATGAAAATTATAATCTTTATTCTGTGTTTCCGTGGATGTTCAATCTAAAACTATGTGTATCCCTGTCTAATAAGTCCTACTTTCCATTATAGCAAGGCTGTATGCGCAATCACTTCCATCACATAGCACCTTTGCAGCATCACCTGCACAAAAATATCTCGAATTTAGGGTGGGCGTATCATAACAATCGCAAATAAGAGCCTTGTGGTTTATATGAGTCCAGACCTCAATTCCCATAACCCGAACTCAAAAGAAAAAAGAAAAGCCACAAACCACGATTTTGGGTAACTTAGTTCTGTTTCAACGATTTAAGTAGACAGCCTACCAAACGCAGCACCTAGTCAACAAAGGCTATCGGCAAAGATCAAGGCAGCTATAATGGCGGCGACGCATTCAGACGGACGCCGTTTTTTGTAGTATTGTCAATAAAAGTCAAACACAAGTTCCGGCTGAATGTGATGTCTTATCATATCCTATGTAATCCCTGACGTAATACAAATTACGACTGAAAGCGACTAATTCACGGGCTCCATAAAGTTGAAAGCCGCCAAGACAAATATTTGCTTGGAAGCAAACAACTTCAACAGAAGTCGGTCGGCATACCATGTTTGAAAATTGAAGAAGATATTGGAAAGGTGACGGTGCAAAACTTTCCATCAAACTCAAACGATGTGTAAAACCGTTTTAGCACGTAGGCGCCTAGGAAGAGACAAAGGGGAAATAGAAAACTAAATAATAGATTCATCAAATTAATCCTACTTTTCTACAACTTGGACTGTGATGGAAGCCAAACTGGATAACTCTAGAAATGGGATGATTCATGTCGATTTATTGCAAGTGGCAGAGGTTGGAATCCAAAACAATGCAAACAAACTTAGTTTTTTCAAATGAGATTTCTGTGAACTTTTGAGCTATATGGAAATGAACAATATGAATGAACACTCATTACCTTGAACGTTTTCCCTCTAAAAGAAGTGGTTTAATCTTGAGAAAAACAATGTTGTCTGTAAACTCCCTTTGCCTCTTCCTTTATAACCAACTTATAAATAACAACACAGGAAGGAGACGGCTGATCAACAACACAACCTGAAAAAAGGCAAAAATAAATAAATATCAGATTAGCCAAAAGAGTCGAGCAGGGGCGAAAATGGCGTAAAAAATTAGTCTCCTCCATACATTTCTCCCAGAAGCGGAGTATTTCATGCGCGGAAGAATACCCTGCAGCCCAATGTTGTAAACAGGAGATCCATCAGGATAATACAACCCGTAGTTCCTCTCAGAAACAGGGCCCGGCTTCATGTTCTCATTAAAAAGCGCAAAAAAGAAGATATCAATCGGCACCAGAGGCTTCGCCGGAGTCCCCTGCCTCTGCTCTATCCTACTCAGCAGATTACCATTATACAACCTAGCATTCTCTGGCGTCGCCCCAACCTCATTCGGATCGCCCTTCGAAGGCCATCCCGTCTCCGAAACCTTCACCTGAATATCGGTGTGCCCTAACGCTTTCATAGCCGCGTAAATAGCATCAATCTGCGCGTAAAGCATGTTATCATAGTGCAAGTTGGTGGTCGAGTCGATCATGCCGGAATTTGGCTGGAAGAGGACGTAGTCGAGCGGCAACTGGCCGTTGCTGTCCTTGTAGGCGAAGAAGGGGTAGACATTGATGAGGAAAGGGAATTGGTCTGATTGTGGAAGTTGAGAATCCCTGCATATACTCGGTGAGATCGGGACGGAAGGCGCCGGCGGAGGGGGTAGGAGTTGCTGAGGATGTTGAAGGAGTGGGCGGTGGTGACGTAGATGTCCTTGGTGAGGCCGAGGTTACGGATGGCGGCGGCAACGGCCTGCATTGCGGGAGGAGGTAGGATTTGAGCTGCGTGTCGTTGCCCATTAAGACCTCATTGCCGACGGTGATGCACGTGATTTTGGTCTGGGAGATGTAGGGTTGCACGTGCTGCTGGATCCAGGATTGGGCTTGGGTTGGGTCGGTCACCTTTGGATATCCTCGTTGCCTAATCCGATGACGAATTCGACGCCGGAGTTGGCGAAGGCGGAGAGGACGATCGGATCAGCGTCGTAGAGCTTCACGCGCGTGATGTTGAGGATCCGAGGAGGTGTGCCACGCGCGACGCCGACGGCAGGTTGTCGGCAATCTGGCCGTAGTTGATCCCTACTCCTAAGCTCTCGCTCCTCATCCATGAATCTGCAAATTATATATAGATATTATCTATCGGAAAAGCGAAAGTTGACATAGCAGAGTAACTAACTACATAGAAATTGGATGGAACTGATTCTTTCGAGAATATGTGGACTCACACTTATTTGAAAGATTTGGAAATGGAAGAGACAGAATTGAAAAGGAGTTGAGGAAGAAGAAGAGGAACCTGAAAAGATGAGGCAGACGAGAAGCCAGAGAGAGCTCGCCATTGCAAGTTGCCAACTATGATAAATCTCAGCCACGGCACTGCTTTATCGCTTTCTATGTATATATATACATATGTAAGCGCACACGTTTTTGTGCGTTTACATTAGAAAATGAGTTGGCTCCTGCCTGCAAATCTCTCTCTCTGTAGGCATAGCTGCATTTGCAATGGTATTTTATTGGAACGTAATTTCTATTTTCCAGTTGTGTGTTTCCACGTAGACGTGCAATCTGATTTCTTTTGCCTTTTTCTCACCTCCTTTTATTTAAAATGGAACTACATTTATTTTAAATTTACTAACACTTAATTAATTGAACTAATCCTGACTCTTAATCCAAATTACACTAAAAACAGCCATCACCTCTTCATAAGTTGGGAAGGGTAATTGACCGACATACTGCTGGATTTCCAAAAATATCTTCAGATTCAGCTTTCTGACGAGATCTTTCGAAAGTATTTTCAAAAAAATTGGGAGAAAAAAAGTTCCAACAAAATGATGTCCTCTTTTTCTTTTTCTTTTTTTTTGGAATTCCTGTTTATCTCTAGTCCCTGGATAATTCTTTTGCTTTTCTCGAACAGTTGCAGAAGGCTAGATTTCTTTATCTTCGAAGCCCAAAACAGATCTTCTATTTCCATCCTCAGCAAATCGCAACCGCTACTACTTCTATTGCCGCCGACCTCAGCTCCTCCACCGCCGCCTACGCCGAAGACTACGTGGCCGGCGAGGTGTGACTAGTGCGCTCCGTGAGGCAGTGCATAGTTTGGCTAAGTTTGCTTGTTCCATTCAAAGTGCATGTAATTATTTGGAAGTGTGGATTATTCATCTTGACTTGTAGATAGTATACACTCCTTTGATCTAGTAATAAACTTCTCTTTTGTCAAATGAGATGGGATTTCTCCATAACCGTTGTTGTTATTTTCGCAGGCAAGACGACGGAGAATGGAGTTAGCAGGAGAAGCTTTGAAGAAGAAGAAGGGGTTAGCGACGAGTTGGATGGGGAATTTGGATTTCTTTTCTCGTATTTCATAAAAATATATGTTTTGAAAATGTTTTTAATATTTAGAAGTCAAGATTTAATCCAATTTTTCGCGTTATTCAGTTGATTTCTAGTAGATGTACCATTTGTGAAATCCGATTACCAATTATTTTACTAGCACTGAAAATGAGTTCGAGAAATACTGATGTCGAATTCATAAGCGTATGAAATTGTCATTGTCTATTTGTAAGAATGGAATTGATATTAGACCCAATATTTGAGATGAAACAATGCGTCACATCTACTTTAGAAGAAGTATAACCATCATCGCCTCACTCTTTCGAATAAATTTATATCTTATTGGTACAATTCACACGAAACAAAAAACACACTTTAAAAATGTATATATTTCATATATAACAAAAATATATCTAAAAAGTATTTAAGTGTGTAATTATGGAGGTAGGTAGTACTAGTAACAAGTAGGACAAAAGCAATAGATTAATGGTAATAAAAGAAGATCAATAATGTAAGAAATAAATGATGGATGCTTCTGACCTAAGAAACTTGGACATAATGCATGGCACATTACAACAAAAGTCATTATTTCATTTTAATTTTCTCTTTCATCACTCCATTATAGCCACTTGCTTAAAAAATGGATTCGTTTAGTTGCTCTATAAATGCTACATTTTTTGGATTAAATCTCCTGCACCGTGCTTATAATATATTCATGTCTTAATATGTATTGAGAGAGAGAGAGCTCAATTTTTTTGTTTATATTTTTAATAATTGTAATTTTGTTTATATACATTATTTTCAATGCGCAGCGATAAACTCCCGCTACTAGATCATTGACAAGGGGATGATTAGAGAATGGAGTAAAACTTTCCCCTCTTCTTCTCGAAATAGTTTAAATCACCAATAATTTATGTTAGAATTAACTCAATTAGTTAAAAGCTAGTTAATTTAGAACACATTTAAAACAATAATTTTACTGTTACTATGTTTCTATGGTTAGAGGTTACCACAAATAATTTTTGCTAGCAAATTATATACAGTGCATGTCATAAAGACGATATAAGAAGTAATAATAGCGATAAAGGACTCTGATATTGATTACACATTAATATGTATTGCAAACCTCGAGGCTTTCCCGTCAAGTACATTCCTCAATACGTCGATTTTTATGTAACTTCTCTAAAATTGAACAAAAATTAGATCTTTTCTATAACTCATAGTGAAAATAGTCTCTAAAAAATATTTCAGTTCAATATTCATCCTCTATCTATAAAATCCACGATCATATTATGTATAATACATGGAATTTTTTTGGTACATAAAATACATGAATTTTAGATTCTTTTAAGTTAAATGGCGCCACCAAAGTACCACAATTTTTGAATTTTTGCAATTATAATAAGATTCACATTGTCAGTCAACGAAAAATGAAGACAGGGATGTTTTGGATCTATGTATCGTTTTGCGATGTCTATATATATTCAGTCCTGCACCACATCAATTTCAATTAATCAAAAATGTAAATTTTGTATTATTGGAAGAAGATAAAAACCTCAACCCATTAACTACACAGTTTATATCCCTACGCCCTTATCATTAAAATTTGTATTTCAGATGGATTATTTGAGTTTAGTACAAATAACAAATTTCTATTATATAAAGTTGGGAGCAATTGCGATTAGACCATCATCAGCCAAATTAAATTAGCCCCGAGTTTAATCCACTATTCATATGACTACTTATATAGCAACAAAAGAATAATCCAGATATTTTGCTTAAAAAGAAAATCTAGATAAAGATAAAAGTACAAACTAAAAGCAATAAAAATATAGACGTAATAAATAGGTGTACACGTGTAATTGAGAACGGAACCTGATCTTAATTGGGAATCGCGCTAACTGGCGAAGGTCGGCGGACGCGTCGCACTTGTATAACACGTTATCTTCACCTGTAGAAAGACATCTCTAACCCTACCTTTCTGTTGTGGGCCCAACCACTATTAATCTTGTTTGTCATATAACGTCAGCAGCGTCCGATTAAATTATACACAATTTGGCTTTTGAATTAAAGTTTAAAGCTAGTTATTAGCAAAAGGCCAATCTATTCATTATTGAGTTTACCAACTGAAATTTTCTTTTTTCAAACCATCATTCTATAGCAAAAGGACCAAAAAAAATAGCGTATTGATTACAAAAAAGAAGAGAACAGCTAAAATGTAGTACCTTCTATGTGTATCAATACATAGTGTCTTGTATGATTGAGCCACTCCCTTCTGAAACCCGAGCTTCTCATATCACTCACCTCCATAACCTCCTCTTTCAGCAGCTTGCTCTGAATTTTCGAATAAGCACCATATACTGATCGCGTAAACACCGAAATCAGAGCTTCATATTAGAGCAAAAACTGGTGCAGTAAAATCCAGAAAGATCCTAGACCTCGTCCAAGAGAATGATAAGATCTACACAGTTGCACATGCATTACAGAGATTGTAGCTTTTTAAACTAAAAACGCCCATGAAGACAAAAACTGCAGAAGTTGCTCAAAATGGTAAATCAAATTAAAGTGATGCCACAGATTCAGTTCCAAGTGTGAAAAGTTAAAGCACTACCTCTGGTGATATTTCAAGGTATAGAACTAGGTCTGGAGCTAGCAATCCTACATGCCTCTGGAGCCTGCAAAAATATATGAAATTCTAGTTTGATGAGTTCCAAAAATACATGCAGTCTCGTGATGATTTTGGCAGCCAAACTCACCACTTGCACCACTTTAAATCAAGTGGCATCGTCTTTGCCCCCTTCTCCAGGTCCCCAGAAAAAGAATAGCAACCAACGATAAGTGTGGTTCCACTCCTCAGCTTAGACTCCATCCCTGATCTAATAGCACATAATCATAGATTAAGTTCTGCATTTTAACATAGCAAATTCCTATGCATATTGTTTCCCAAAAACAGAACATAGATCAAAGAAAGATCTCAAAATCTGTGAAAGCCAAAAGATCTACCTACAAAAGCAAGAGGAAGCTAACCTCTTCTCCCAACAGTTTACACTGAAGAGTAGATAGATTGAATGATCTTCCAAATGAGAATCATTGGCTAGATAAGATGATATCATTTGTCCAACACCAGTTTTCTATCAGGAAATCTTCATTATTCAACTGCATGCCTGACTTTTCTAGGTGAGAAAGCAATCTGCTGCACTGTGAGCTCTTTCCACAACGATCCAAACCTTCGAGAATAATCAATGCGTCCCTTGAATCACTTTTCTTACTACCTTCCATGTGGATTTGTCTTAACGAGCACTCAGGGCGAGGATGCAATAATGTCACAAGAACTCAGCAATTGTCGCACCAATGCTCTTGCAAAATTCCTGGAAAATATAACGTACAATGACAAATATGTTTATCCTTGAAATATACATCGAAGAGATCCAAACAAAAAACATGGGATCTCTGATATTCCAAAAAGTAGCTTATTCACTCCTTAAAGATTTTATCATAGAATCAAACTTGAAAAGTGCAATACCAGAAGGGTTAATGGGTTAATTTAGGATCCATGTAGTTTGAACGAATTGAAATAATTCATCTTAAATATCATCATTTATATATCCTTGAACTGGAAAATGGCATATTATTTACCCTACGCAAAAAATTCATGCAGAAACAAATAACAAAAATCCCATTATACATGCATCGTCCATTGAGGCATTTCAACAGACAACTTGTTCGCAACGCACATACTATCTCAGACGTCATATGTTCTTCTCCATTAAATAGTCAAATGAAGTACCAAGCAAACTATTTAGCAGGAAATGTAGCAAGTTTACAAGTAAGCGAACTTACAGAGCCTTAAAACGGTGAAGTTGCAAGCATTGTCATGTCCTATCATGCAAAAGCCCTACGCATAATACCCCATTTCAAAAATTAACAACTTCCACTAGCAGAAATTACTTGTGAATCAAGAATATGTAATATCAAATAACTTAACTATTTTAGAGACACTGAAACTGTAAGAACAGATTATCCTTTTCGCAAGCTAATAAGTATAACAATAATTGCTTGAGTACGCCAGTTTATGCTTATTTCAGTTTGAAGCTAATAAACACTTCGAAAGTTCAAAAGTATTCTGTTGTAATAGAAGTATTCAATTACAAAAACTGACCTCCATTTTTGAATTTTGCATGTGTTTATTTTTGCCCAGTTCTGTTTCTGTTCAATTCTTAGTATCATACGCGATCTCCATCTGCATTAAAATTTTCGTACGCTTTTATTTGAGCTATGAAGTGTTCGAAGTTTTACTTGGCTACTTCCCGAAGACATGAACCATTAAATACTATATAGTGGAGTCCTAATGAAGTGGTAATCGGTATTGCCTCGTCAAGTTTTAATAAGTTATGTGTAACTTAATTAAATGATGTCCCAGTGTGCATTTTTTTTTTGGTATCGTGGGACCCGGTACCGCTATGAATCTTTCGGGATAAACCCCACGTTCCTGTGCAATAGCCTGCAAATCACACAGGACAAGTAAACCACACTTGGAAAATCAGGTGTGACAGACTCAAACTTATATAGGCGTTTGTTGGGATCGAACCTATGACCTCTCGACCACAGAAACTCACCTTAACTATTGGGCCGTCCCTAGGGGATCCGGTGTGCATTTATTTGGTTACAAATGGGTTTCCTTTGTTTTAATGCTTTCGACTTATTATCTTTTATAAGTTTCAGTAATTTTTTTTTTTGTCCCCTAGGGACAACCCAATGGTTAAGGTGGGTTCCTGTGACCGAGAGGTCACAGGTTCGAACCCTACCAAACGCCTCTATGGGTTTGAATCATCACACACTGGTTTACCCGTCCCGTGTGGTTTGCGCGCTATTGCGCGAGGCGTGGGGTTTACCCCAGTACATAAGGTATGGTTCTTGGTTCCCCGTGATAAAAAAAAAAAGTAAATAACACGAATTTTCATATTTGTTGCAATTTTCTCAAGAATAAAATTATGTCAACCGGGAATTCATGTATTTTTTTGTAATTAATTATTTTTTCTTCCACGTCATATGCGGGTGACCCATGTAGATTTTCAACTTCCTTATAGCTTTAATTTCACTGGATTTATTTATTTATATTTTTTTTTGGGGGATTGTTAATGCTAAAATTTATAATTCGTGGGAAAAAAATCAAACTAAGATAAAAAGTTCGTGATTCTATAAACAATTAATCCTATTAAAATTACACGCGATATTATTGTTTTTTTCTTAATGACAACCTGATGAATCTAGCTATGTGAATGTGCGAGATTTATAGAAAGCAATAAAGAACACCTGCGCTTTTACGTGGTTCGATCGTTAATGAGATCTACGTCCACGGAGGAATGATTCCTCAATACTTTTACTAGAGCTTTTACGCAGAGTATTGGTTACAAGCCTTTGTATTGAAGAAATTGCTAACCCTTCTAACATCGGTTTTCCTTCTATTTATCTGACCGACTTTGCCACGGCGCGCCCGACCTCTCCATTGGTCGTGGTGTGACTCTTCCTGGCGTGCTCTCCATTGGCCGGGCCGGGACCGTTCGTCTTCGTGCGCCACGTGGAGGTGGCGCCGACCTGGTTCGGGCGTCCTCCATTGGTCAAGGCGGCGGTTGGAGGCTGAGGCTTCGTGCAATGATTAAGGCGACTTGGGCTCGACCGCGTGGGCTCGCTATCAATGTTAGGCCCGGCTCGCTGGGCACATAGTGGGCCCATTCGGTTGGGCTATATCCCATCATAGCCCCCGAATAGCCGAGACGAGGCGGTAGCCGGAGAGTGAAGACAGGTGCCGCCGAAGGTGAGTGTGGCTTGGTGAAGTTGTTTCTTGGATGTGAGGGTCTTGGTGCCGATCCGAGTTGGGTTGTTTATTGTCCGCCGCTCGGAGAAAGATGTGGCACCGATGGAAGTCGAAGTCCGACACGGATGACGCTCTGCGTTGGTTATGCCGAGTGCGATGCAGTAGTGGTATTACTCTGTGGTGGCTCCGGTGTTCGACTGAGCGACCCTTTTCGGGATGCCGTGGTGTGTCTCGGGCGCGAGACTCTGCGGCTGGTTGGCCGAGGTCCGATCTGTTTGGCCGAGGTCCGATCTGGTTGGCCGAGGTCCGATCCGGTTGGCGAGGTCCGATCTGGTTGGGCGAGGTCCGATCCGGTGTCCGACAGGCGCGGAGGTCCGATGTGGATTTCTTGACATTTGTGGGGAGGACGGGTGCGACGGGCGCCGCCATCTAGAGGACGGGGTCCGTATGATGATTGCTAGGTCGATCGGCGGCTCGTCTATCTCGGCGTCGACGCCGACGCGCCAGCGGTAGTTGGCGCTCGAGCAGCGTGCGCGTGTAACGACATCCAATCACGTGTGGCGCGTGTTGAATTTAAACGGCGATTTGCGGCGCCTAGTCTTATAAATAGGCGCAAAAAAGAAATATTCACTTTCTTCTTCTTGACGCTAACAATTCGAGAGAGAATTTGTGAGAGATTTTCGAGCCGATTTTATTTGAAGTAGCCGTATACTACTTTGAAAAGTAAGTATGTTTTCTTCCTATTCTTCTCGCTCCGAAAGTTCCCTTTCGCGTCGGGTTACGGGCGTGAGTTGTCGGTGTAAGAGACTATATGTGTTACAACGGTTTGGGTAGGTCTGTAGGGTCGAGTTCTAGTATCCCTTGGTATCCTCTGTATGGGATGGTGCGAAGGTGGGCGGCGAGGTCGGTTGGCGTTGGAGGAACTTTTGAGGTTGTGAGGAGTCACCGGATTCCGGGAGGCGTGGTGGTGTCGCCGCACCCGGCCGACAGGCGATGGCCCTCCGGAGGGTTTTTGTTATCGTCTGATGCGCAGGTTTGAGGCAGTCTTAGGTACCCTCCGTCCCCATTTATCTTAGCCTTCAAGAGTATTTCGGATCCCATCATCGATTGACTCGAACTCTATTAGGTCGTTGGTGGGGTGGGGCTCTCTTGTTATGGCGTGTCGGCGAGTTGACCTTGAGGTATTGATGCGTTTTTAGCGTGAAGACCATAGGAGGGTGTACTATCTGTCACCCCGGCTGAAATTTAAGGTAGCCGTCCCTCCAAGGTGTCCCGTTGGCGAATAGGTATTTCTTTCTCGGGTGAGAGGGCGCCGAGGTATGAGTGGGGTATCGGCCTGTTGGTGGACCGAAAATCAAGCCCTTGGGCCGTATGGAGGAATCGTTGAGCAACGTTGGTGAGGTCTTATCCATAAGTTACACCGGGACGATCCGAAGCCGGTGAGTGTTTTGGTCGGGCGTCGGGACCAAGAATGCCGGACGGGGTAAGGGCATCCCTTTTCTTAGTCCTTATTCGTTTTATTTTCTTTGGTCGACGTGTCTTTCTCTTTTAACGTTGAAGTTGAGGATGAGGTGGGCTCACCATCGCCAGGCGAGGCCGTGAAAAAGCAGAGGTGGACTAGTAGGGGCAGAAGAGGTGGATGACATGGGCCGGTGATGAGTGGGCTGAGCCGGGTCCGGCCGGCCGAGTCATGACCTCGTGGCGCCTTGAGCACGGGCACCGCCCCCAAGCTTGGTCGCATCCTCCCCAGGAGCACGTAGCTTTTTTTTTTTTTTTTTTTTTTAGATTTGTTTGCCGCAATCGGTGGTGACTTGTGCATCTCCTTTTCGTGGTGGGAGCTCTATGATGGGGGCCTGCGGTAGCTGCTGGGGGCTGCAGTCGCCTTGAGACTTGCTTGAGCTCACTCGGAGGCAGGCTGAACAGGATCTTGCCGCCGCGAGGCTGGCTGAGACCGCAGTGGCAGCTGGCGAGAAGCCGAGGCCGCCAGCTGCCGAGGCCGGAGGTGGTCTTGAAGCCGCTCTGAAGAAGAGCCTTTGGGCCGGAGGCCGCCGGGGAGGTCGAGGAGCTGAAGGAGGGCTGGCCGGGCGAAGAAGGAACTCGCCGGAGAGGAGGTCTGGTGGCCGACCGGGGACCGTTGTTGAGGGCCCTTGCCAGTGGCTCATCGAGTCGGAGAGCTTCTCGTGTTTTGTGCCGATCTCGCCGCCGTCTTTGGCCGAAGGTGGTGTCGGATCACTGGAGAAGGCTGGCGGCGCCATGCACGATTTTGACAAGGTCAAGCATGGGTGGACCGAGGTCGACCCAGAGAGATGGACAAAGCTTACGCCGGGTGATCTACTGGGTGACTCTTCCAGTCTTGGAGGCTCGGCATCCCGCCCTACCCTCTGATCACGAGGTCGTCGCCCGGTGTAGGGTGGACGAGGATCGCGAGCTTCGGAGCTCTTGCCGAGGTCGGTGAAGGCGAGGAGGGAGGAGGAGGCCGAGCTCGTCGGCTCAGTCGACCCCGGCGCAAGAGGCAGGAGGAGGAGGAGCGGCAGGAGGGGGGCGGCGAGTCCGGAGAGGCCGAGGTTAGTGGGCGATTGTAATAGGTTGAATCGCCGGGTCGATGGGACCACGAGCCCTGTAATAAATTCTTTCGTATGCTGATAAAGAATGTTTATCACTACGAGACTTGTGTTGTCTTTTATTTATAGCGATTCTCGCATCTCAATACTGGGACTCGACCATGAATTCTCGGCTGTGAAAGGGTCCGAGGTGCCACGGCCGAGAAGGACGAGGAGGTATTTTGGAGGAGTCGGTCCGCCGAGGTGACTCAAGTTTTGGCCGCCATGGATCGACTCGGTGTCTTCTTCCGAATCGAAGAAGAAGTTGACCGAGGCTGATCGGAGGTGGCCCGCCTCTGCCGAGAAACAGGCGCTGAAGTTGAAGGTCGCGCAGACGGAGTCGAGGCGGACATATCTGCCGACGCTATCCACGGACGTTTGATGCGGTCGGCGAACTTGATCGATTGCGAGGGCTCGCTTGGTTGTCGGAGGAGCATCACAGTCTGAGAGGCAGTCATTGCCGCTGGTGGGACTACCATATCCGGCCGACGACCGAGTCCGAGCTTCTTGGCGGAGGCATGGTCTTGAGGATGAGGAAGGGCCCAACAAAGAAGAAGTTCAAAGCTCGCGTCAACTCCGTGGTGAAGTTTATGGAGATGTCGACATCGTCCGAAAGCGTCGCATGCCCCGGCGGTGGCGAGGCAGCTGGCTCTGCCGACCGATCATAGAAGAACCGGCGGAGGGCGGCTACTCGATCATGCCGTAGTCTTGAGGATGATGGGTCGGCGGGGCGGATTATCGAGGATCCTCGGGAGGCGGGCGGCGACCGAGGACCTCAGTCGGCGAGGGAGAGCTTGGGCGGGCGTCGCACACGGCCGGTGTCGGTCGGGGTCGGGTGTGACCTCGGGTGCGTCCCCCGCCCGGGATGCCGTGCTGCCTTCGCCACCGGAGTGTCCTCGAGGCGGGTGAAGGTGACCACAGGTCGAAGCTTCCGTCCGGCTGCCTCGAGCCCGCCGAGCGCCGGGAGCAGCCGTGGTGATTCGGCCTCATCGGTGGGTCAAGGCACGAGTTCGTTCTGCATACATCGTCGGCACGGGATTTTGTAGAGAATTGGTGGTGCGGCTCCGGCCGGTCTGGCGGGCCGGAAGCTCGAATGAGACTATGTATAGTATAGGACCTTGTATGTAGATATACATGTATTTAGACTCGTTTCAAGTGTATATTTTCCTCCTGAGAGGTACAAACATAACTTAGGACTTCGTTTTGGTCGTAAATATTTTTATCTTGTATACATAGGTGTGTATTTTCCCAAATAAAGGGTATAAACGAGCTCGAAGCCCGGTTGTCTTGTATATGTCTTGGTACTGTTTGTAGTCGTTAATGCATTTAGACTTTGTACCGAGTGCATATCTTCCCAAATAAAGGGGTATGAGTTGGCGAGATCGGTCGGATGTCGCGTGCATGTAGACGTCCAACTTAATGGGTAATCAGATGCTTTGCATGTAGCGCCCAACTTAATGGGTGTCTGTATGCTTTGCATGTAGGCGCCCAACTTAATGGGTAATCAGATGCTTTGCGTGTAGGCGCCCAACTTAATGGGTAATCAGACGCTTGCGTGCAGGCGATCAACTTAATGGGTAATCTGCACGCTTACCCTACTTGGTGGGATTTTCATCTTCGTAAGGCGTCCGCGTGAAGGTTTAGATGTGGTATATCCGAATGGATGTTCACATAGATGTAAGGCGTAGCAGTGAAATACTCATTAGAAAACAAACGTTTTATTAAACAAGTAAACAGCATCGCATATCAGTCAAAACAATAGGAGGGCTAACATGTCGCCGATCTAAAATCAAAGCTATGTAAAATACCTCCTTAGATGAGTTATGTGCCAGGTTCGGGGAATAAGTGCCCCGGACAAGTGGGCGAGCTTGTAGGCCCCTTTGCCGAGGTCCTCGTGAACGCGGTAGGGTCCTTCCCATGTCGGATCAAGCTTGTTAAGACGCTCGGCTCGGCTTGCTTCATTATTCCGTAGGACGAGGTCGCCTACTTGGAGTGCGGAGGCCTTTACTCTTTTGTTGTAGTAGCGTGCGACCTGGCTCTTGTGCTTGGCCCGTTTATGAGCGAGCTCGCTTCTCCTCGAGGCGTCAAGGTTGGCCAGGTCTTCCTCGTTCCGGCCTGGTCGAAGTGGAGAGTGCGAGGGCTTGGCGCGCCGATCTCAGCCGGTATGACGGCCTCGGTACCGTAGACCAGGCTGAAAGGGGTTTCCCCGTGCGACGTCCGTGGTGTGGTCCTGTAGGACCAGAGGACTTGAGGGAGATTTTCAGCCCAGTCGCCTTTAGCTAGATCCCTCTTCTTCAATCCTTGTATGATCGTGCGGTTCGTCACCTCGGTCGACCATTTGCTTGCGGGTGTGCGACCGAGGTGGGCGTTGATCGATCTGAAGCTCTTCACACCACTTGAAGTTTTTGTCGACTAACTGGGTGCCATTGTCCGAGACCGGGATGTGAGGGATGCGGCGGCGGACTATATTTTTCCACACAAAGGCTTGAATCATACGCTCGTGAGGCTCGAAAGTGGCTCGGCCTCGACCCATTTTTGTGAAGTAGTCTATGGCTACGACTAAATATCGGCCGACCGGTGCTCGGTCGAATGGGCCAACGATGTCGATCCCCACCGCATGAAGGCCACGGACTCGCGGTCGCCGGATCGCCCGAGGCGGCGACTTGGGATGGTGGATCCGCACTGGGCACTTCTTGACGAGCTCGGCCGAATCTTGCGGTGGGCGATGGTATCCCGACCTCGGCGTCTTCTTTGAAAGTGCTCGCGACCGATGTGGCTTCCACAAGACCCCGGTGGATTTCGTTGAGCACATAGTCGGCTTCTTCCGGCGAGGCATCTCGGGAGGGTTGAAGGTAAGACTTCGGAGAGTCGCCTCACGCATGAGATACTTACGGGATTTTGCCATCATCTTTTGGCCGAGCCGATCTGAAGGTAGTGCGCCGTGTTCGGGTAGGCCTCGTGGAGACATCCATTCGGCTCTATCTCGGTGATGATGCCGGCGTGGGACTCGCTATGCTTCGAGCGGACCTCCTCCCGGTGGACTTGTTAACGACGCCGCTAGCTTGTCGAGGACGTCGGCCATTGTATTTTCCTCGGGGATTCGGTGGATGCTGAAGTACCTGAACGAGGTCAACATCTCCTTTGCCTTCTCGAGATATTGTTTCATTCGGTCCTCCTTGGCCTCGTATTTGCCTAACACCTGGTTCACGACGACCTGGGAATCGTCGAAGATTTGGATCTCATCCACCCTTAGCTCCTTAGCGATCGCGAGTCAGGAGATTAGGGCCTCATATTCCACCTCGTTGTTGGTGGTCGGGAAGGTAAACCGAGTGCGTGGGTGACTTCCCTTATCTGGGCCGAGGAAGAATGCGCGCCCATTGCCCGTTTTGCACGAGGCTCCGCCCACGTACATCCGCCGGCAACCATCGGTGGGTGAGGTCGATTCCTCCGTGCGTGGGGTGGGATGACCAGGAGTGGGCGTCGGTCGACCGAGCTCGATAAACTTGGCTTCTACCAGAAATCGTGAGGCTTGCCTTTTATGGCCGTGCAGGGAAGTACGAGATATCGTGCTCGCCAAGCTCGAGGCCCACTTGGCTATTCGTCCGGATGACTCGGGTTTTGACAAGACTTGCCTCGGGGTGGGTCGGTCGATTCAAGACTGGATGGAGTGAGCTCGACAGTAGGGTCGAGCCGCCGCTTAGCATTCACCGGTGCTAACGTTACCTTTTCAGAGCCGGATACCATGTCTCCGGTCCTTTGAGTGCTCGGTGATGAAGTAGATAGGAAGCTGCCGTCCGGCCTCGTCCGCACCAAGATCAAGACTTGATTGCCTCGTCCGAGGCTGCCAAGTACAAGGAGAGAGTTCGCCTCTTTTTGGGGGCGGTCAAGGTGGGCGGTCGGTCAGTACTCTTCACGGTGTGTGAGGCGGTGGTGCTCTTCCGCCATGCAGTCAGGGGCCTCCTCAAGATTTTAAAGAAGGAGCTGCTTCTCATTGGCAGGAGAGGAACCTCTTGAGGCGGCCAGCACCCGTAAGTTTGTGGACCTCATGAATGGTTTTGGCACTTGCATGTCGAGCACCGTTTTACCTTGGTGGGGTTCGCCTTCAAGCTTCTTGGGAAACCCAACACCCCAAGAATTTCCCGTTTTACCATGAAAGTGCATTTTGGGGTTAAGTTTGAGGTTGGCCGACACGAGTCGGAGGATGGTCTTGAGGTCGTCGTGCACTCTCCGTTTCGACTTTTGACTACTATGTCGCCGACGTGAACCTCGGCGATCTCCCGATGTGGTCTTTGAATGTTGCATCCACCATCCTCGGTAAGTGGCCCGGCGTTCTTGAGGCCGAAGGCATCTTCGATCTGTGAAGGCGAAGTCGGTGATGAATCACGTCTTTGGTGCATCCTCCGGCTCATCGAGATTTGGTGGTACCCGCTTGTATAGATCCGAGTTGAACATTTCGTGGCCCACCAAGGCCTCCACCTTCTTGTCAATATCGGGGAGGGTAGCAATCTTTTAGGCGTGCTTGTTGAGGTCGGTATAATCGGCGACACGCGCCACCCTCCGCGAGACTTCGGACCACGATGGATTAGCCATCCGGTCGGATATTTGACCTCGAATAAGATCTTGGCCTTGAAGTTGAGTCACCTCGTCCCTAATGACCGGTTGCGCTCGCCGTGAATATCCTTTTCTTCGCCGGATGGCTTGGTGGCGGGTCGATGTTGAGGCGGTGAGTTATGAGCTCGGGTGACACCCGGTCATATCGGCGGGGACCAAGCAAACACGTCCTATATTCTTTCGAAGTCGTATGACGTGCCGCGGACGTCCGTCGGGCCCTGGTGCCGACTGGATGACCTCGAGGATCGTCATCGTATAGTTGGAGGTCCCCGGTCGGTCGTCCGGGGTGTCGGCCTCGGGGGCTCGGTAATTACTATGCGGGCGAGGCCGCATCTTGAGTTGAGCCGTAGGCATTCTTTTGCGGCCGTTTGGTCCCCTGGATCTTGAACACTCCACCGGGTGGGAATCTTGACGGAGGTGGTAGACCGAACAGACGGCCTTGGTGGCGTCTGACCGATCTCTCCGAGGATAATGTTGTACGGAGAGGGCCGGACTAGGAAGAACCGGATGGCCACAGTGACCGACACTGGAGCCCGCCCTACGGTGGCCGGAAGGGTAATGACCCCTGGCCGGATCTTCTTGAGTGAAGCTCCGTGGCTGGGAGGCGCGGGAAGCACACAATGCCTCCGACCTCAAGCTTATCGAGACGACTACGGAAGATGATCTTGACGAGGCCCCAATGTCGATATAGACCGGTGGGCGTTTTGTTGCCCACCGCGCACTGTATGGTGATGGCGTCACAGTGCGGCATGATCTTGGGCACGGGTCCTCCTGGAGAACGTTATGTTCTCACCATCCCGAGTCGCTTGTTCTTGGCTCTTGAGGGCCGGCCTCCGGGCATCGTTCTTGAGGACGACCTCGTCGTCCAGAGGCGATCCGTAACAACATAGACCTGCTCCATAGCGTTGGGACCTTCGTCCTCGCCGTCTCGGGTTGGGTCGCCACGGGTCGGCCCGCAGTTGTTGCCACCTCCGCTCCTTCGCTGTGACTTCTCATTCTTGGGCCGGCTCGTCCGAGGTATTTCTTGAGGCCCTCCTTTAACGAGCTCGTCGATCTGTGAGCCTGGTTTCGCAATCCTCGGTATCGTGACCATACCCTTGGTGATAGTCACAATACTCGTCGTGGACCTTCTTGGATCCCCTTTCATAGGGGCGGGTTTGGGAAGAACTCGGTGGAGCTCGAATATTTCCGCCTTGATTTGAGCGGGGGAGGCTGCGGCAGGGTTGGGCCGAGGTCCGAGCTGAACTCCGCCGCCCTCTCTTGATTCGGTCGAAGGCTTTCCGCGATCTGCGCCCGACTTGGTCGTCCGGCTTTTTCTTTCGGACTTCGCTCGTCCCAGTTTCGCTTCTTCGATCCGACTCGTCTCCTCGACAAAGTTGTCCACGGGTTCCAAAGCTTACTCGCCGTCTTTGGTTTCTCCCGGTGATTTCTTTGTTCGCGCACGGGTCGGATCCCGCTGAACGCGTTGATGATGTAGAGATCGTTCTTTGTCGTCGATTTTGAGCGACTCTTTGATGAACCTCGAGGCGAAGTTTGACATCGTCTCGTCCATACTGGCGGATTGTGAGTAGGTCGGAGGAAGGCTGGCGGGCGGCATCTTCTTCGATAAGCGCCACTGAGGCGATCCATGAGGTCCCAAACGATGTATCTTTGTTACGGCGGGCGAGGTGAACCAACGCCGCAGCGTTGGAGATCGGCGACCCGGGAAGATTTTACATGTAAATCTTCCATTCCTTGATCGCCATGTTGGTGGTGTGGCGAAAAGGAAGTCGGAGGGTCTCCGGGCCATCGTGAGCCGCTATATTGGGTGCCCGCATGCGGTGGGGGGGGGCGTGTCTAGGATCTCCACGGAGAAAGGGAGATGATTCTCCGCACGGTCGAACCCAGGAGATCGTTGCCGTCTCTTTACGGAGGGTGGGGATCGATAGCGACGCCATCGTCCCTCCGGGGAGTTCGACTCGCCTTTCTTCCTTCTGTTTCGCTCGACTCTGCGGTCGGCATGACGAGGTGGAGCGGGCTGCGCGAATGGCGGGGGCGATGGTGGTGGCGGCTCGCCTGCGGTGGCGGCTCCGCGAACGAGGTCGGCGGCTCGGCGCGCGGCGGCTCACAGCGTCGGGCGCGATCGCGTTCTCTGCTATCACGCCGAGGTAGTGCCGATTTCGGATGGGGGCGGCCTCGGGGCCGTGGTGTTCGATCGGGGGCCTAGAGGTCCCGCCTTGGTCCTCTGGTTGAGAAGCTTTGGAATCGCCAAGATTGGCGTGGAGGAACTCGCTCACAGCTCGGCCGAGGACCTCGTGGGACGAATGAGCTGTTGCTCGTCCTCGTTGAGGTCGACATCTTCCCTACGTTGGGACGCGGTCCCGGGGTATGGAAGAGTTTACCATGTTGCCCTCGTGAGTGTGGCGCCGTGGCGCTCTGCGATCTCCTTTCGCGACGCCGAGTGACCACTGGTTGTCCTCGGCCCGGTTGTTGCCGGCGTGGGCGGCGGTTGTGCGTGTTCTTGCCATTTAGTTGTAGAGGAAACGAAGCTTTCTTGTTCGACGTTCCCACGACGGCGCCAATGATGAATCTAGCTATGTGAATGTGCGAGATTTATAGAAGCAATAAAGAACACCGGGCTTTTACGTGGTTCGATCGTTAATGAGATCTACGTCCACGGAGAATGATTCATCAATACTTTTACTAGAGCTTTTAAATGCAGAGTATTGGTTCTGCCTTTGTATTCGATGAAATTGCTAACCCTTCTAACATCAGTTTCCTTCTATTTATACTGACCGACTTTGCCTGGCGCGCCGACCTCTCCATTGGGTGGTGTGACTCTTCCTGGCGTGTGTTTCCATTGGTAGGAGCCGGGACCGTTTCGTCTACGTGCACCACGTGGAGGTGGCGCCGACCTTGGTTCCAGGCGCCTCTCCATTGGCAAGGCGGCGGTTCTGGAGGCTAGGGCTGCGCAATGATTAAGGCCGACTTGGGGCCGACCGCGTGGCTGCTTATCAATGTTAGCGCATTTGCTTGGCAACATTAGTGGGCCTATTCGGTTGGGCTATATCCCATCACAACCTTTAATCATATTAGAGTTCTCAGTTCTATTATCAGGCTAAAAACAAAAAGGTCAAAGCTAAATTTGATGTTTTGTAATATTAAAACAACCCGTATATATGTTCTTTTAAAATACGAAGTTTGTTGATTCCTCCTTTAAACTTTTATAAGCAAACTTCCTTTCTCCTTTTAACATTTTCTTCCTTCTTTTATATATTTAATGCCAATTTTTAGGTTATAATTTTTTTTTGTGTTTCACACTTGCCATTTTATATGTATATAGAAAAACTGAAACATCTAGCAATAACGTGTTTTACCAGTGGGATGTAATTTCAGAAATGAGAGGAAATTAATATTTAGCCCAAACACATTAAAGTAAGTGTGGGTCCAAGACGACATAAACACATGAATATTTCTGCAAACAGTAAAGGCTTATAGTACTTTAGCCCAAACAAATTAAAGTAAGTGGGGGTCCAAGACTACATAAACACGTGAATATTTCTGCAAATAGTAAAGCTTGTAGTACTCTTACCTGTCCATTATTTTCATTAATTAATTTTAATGACACAAATTTTAATGAATTATAATGAATAAAATAATAAATTAATAGATAATAAGATTAAAAAGTGTATCATAGAGATAATAAATGAATATATTAATAGATAATGAGTGTAAAAAGACAAATCATGGGTGGTTTTTTTATAAATAAGTGAGTAAGTTTAAAGTAAAAATATAAAGGTGATTTTTCTAAAAAATGAAAGTGATTATTTTTTATGAACGGATCAAAATAGAATTAAATGAATATATTTGATGGACGGAAAGAGTATAATTTTTGAGAAGTGATGAGATGGATACAACATAGAAAAGATGTTAGTTGTCCCTTTGGACGACTTAGTAGTTGAGTGGATTCCTGTAAGTTTGTAACTAAAAGGGTAAATAGTGTTTTATGTCCCATCGTTTTAGCGTTTTTTCATAAATGTCCCACCGTAAAGGTATTTACAAAACAATACCCATCGTATTCGACAAATAACGCTATATGACCCCGAAAAATTATCCGGTATCTGAAAATTGACGTGTACTACCGGAGCACCACGTGCCATATCCACGTGGAAACATAAAGTGAAGTGGCAATGGTAAATAGTGTTTTATGTCCCATCGTTTTAGCGCTTTTTCATAAATGTCCCACCGTAAAGGTATTTACAAAACAATACCCATCGTATTCGAAAAATAACACTATATGACCCCGAAAAACTATTTGGTGCCTGAAAATTGGCGTGTACTATCGGAGCTCGACGTGCCATATCCACATGGAAACATAAAGTGATCAAGTGGCAACCAATTTTTTTTATCACATTCACCTCCACCTCGCATCGCTTCTCTCAACTTCACCTAGAATTATAGTTCCTCATTCTCAACATATTTCTCATCTCCCACCGGTCTTTGTTCATGTCCGCCAACCACCAAAATAAGAAGTTACAACGAAAATATACCGTCTTGAGCCATTTGCTTAACATACGATCCTACGTTTCTCATATCATCGTCTCTAAGATTCATTACCAACTCATTCTTCTACATTTCTTTCCGACATCGGCAAGGAGAGCGACAAGTAATCATCGCAATTTTGCCACTACTCTCGCCTTTCTCGATCAAAATAGTATTGTCATTCACATTCTACGAATCGGCAACAACAACAACCATTGCCCCCCAAATGCCACCACCGAAACCAAACAGTAAAAATAAAAACTCTTCACCCCACATAAATAAAAACACCAAATAAAAATAATCAAATAATCCATATATCAATAGGCTGCGCTAGCGGCTATTAAAGCTATCTTCACCCGTAAAACCATTTGCTTGACCGAACGACCACAGCAGAGAAAGAGTCACCGTTGTTGTGTTGTACAAGAAAGGAGATTGCTAGGAAGCCAGCAGGCGAGAACGATTGATGTTATGCGGTAGAGAGGAGGAAAAACGATCCTTTGTTAGTTGAAGTCGAACGACGGCGGTGGCTTCATTGTTGTTCGTCCAAATTAGAGATGGAGTAAGATTTAAGATGGAGGCCTCCGATCTGGGTATTAGAGAGGATCTAGATGAGGGTTTTAGATCTGGGTGAGAGAGAGAGAGAGAGAGAGAGAGAGAGAGAGAGAGAGAATGCAACAATGGCAGTGTAGCATTTGTATATGTTAAGAAACGACGTCGTTGAATTTGTTCTCGGTTATTTTTGTTTTTTTTTAATTATGGCATCCAAGTCGGTAGGCCACGTCGCAGCTCCGGCGATACACGTCACTCTCCAGGCATTGGAGATTTTTTTTGGTCACATAGTGATAGTTTTCGAATACGATGGATACTGTTTTGTAAATACCTTTACGGTGGGACATTTCTGAAAAAACGCTAAAACGATGGGACATTTCTGAAAAAACGCTAAAACGATGGGACATAAAACACTATTTACCCTTGCCACTTCACTTTATGTTTCCACGTAGATATGGCACGTAGAGCTCCGGTATTACACGTCAATTTTCAGGCACCGGATAATTTTTCGGGGTCATATAATGTTATTTTTCGAATACGATGGGTACTGTTTTGTAAATACCTTTACGGTGGGACATTTATGAAAAAACGCTAAAACGATGGGACATAAAACACTATTTACCATAACTAAAATGTTACATGTTCGAATCTACTGAAGCCTCTATAGGTTTGAGTCTGCCACATCCGATTTTTCAAGTCTTTGGTTTGCCTGCTTTAATTTGCGAGCTATTGTACAAGAACGTAAGATTTACTTAGTCTTGCACCAAATGTAGCGACTTTGGATTCATCGTGAATTAAAAAGAAAAGAAAATGGTACTCCTCCGCTCACCAAAAACTTGCATTGTTTTGGTGGCGTCGATTTAATAAATTATAATAAATATAAAATAAGTAGAGATAGTAAATGAATATATTAATGAATAGTGAAAGTAAAAGGTAGGCCATGCGTCTTTATTTTTTATAAATAAGTGTGTATATTGAGCCTAATTGATATTTTTAAAAATGAAAAATATAAACTTTTGATGAATGAAAAAAAAAATTAAATATAAATGTAGACGGAATATGTAGTTATTAAAAATGAACTAACTGGGCTCTACCCAACATTGGGAAAGAAAATTTAAGTCCTCACCACACACAAATATAAATTTCTGCCAAAATGAAGGCATAACAGGAACATGATAGTTCTCGTTAGGCTGCATTCACATTGATATATAAGTAAAATCGCTAAAAAATTGATTTTTTCTTTAAAAAATACAATCTTGTGACCAACTGTGGTTTATGAAAAATGTAAATAACAAATTCTGCCTAAAGACACTATAACAATATACAAACACTCCACCTGTAAGAATATTGAGTTCACTCAAAGTGTACAAAAATTAGGAGTGTCTAAGCGGTTTCGGTTAGAATCAGAATCGAACCGAAACCGACACATTCGGTTATCTGTTCGGTTTCGGTTCCAGAGTTGAAAAAAATCGGTTATTGGTTAACCGATAATCGAACAGTTCGAAATCGAAAACCGTTTTTTATTTTTAATTATCAATTAATTAATTAAAAATTCTGAAAATCAATTTTTAATTATTACTTAAATTATTTTAATTATTTTTTAAATATTTTATTTATTTTTAATAAGTTTCAGTTTTTTAATTAATATTTTATTTATTTTAATTATTAATTAATTTTAATTTAGTTTTTTGATTAGCCGAAAATCGAACTGTCTGAACGGATCGGTTTTCGGTTAATCGAAAACTTAAAACGGTTCGATTTTGATTCCACTTTTTTAGAGAAATTCGATCCGGTTAACCGAAAAAATCGATTCGATTAACCAAAACCGAACCGTTTAACTCTAGTGCAAAAATAGCAACATGGAGTTCCCTCGAGAAAAACCCCTCCAGCTACAAACAATTAAAGTTAAGCTGAAATATACTGAAGGAAGCTCAATTTGTAAGAATCAAATTTGAGATTTTTTATTTCAAGAATATCCATTTTAGCACTATGTCATTTCCAAGGGTAAATTACATTCTTACTTTTGAATTATTTTGAAGTTGTTAAGCTGGAATTCTATCAACAAACTTGTTATTTTAGAAGACCATTTTTTAATTGAATCCAAATGAAACCTGATTGAATTCGTTACAAAAACGTTTTAAATCTGTTTCCTGAGTGTTTCATGATATCATATTTACTGGAAAACATTGTGGAGCGGCAGATTACATCTTATTGTCATCAATGCTGTCTTTTCAAGGAGCCCCATAATTCTCTCTCTCTCTCATCATCAGTGCTCTGTCTTTTCAAGGAACCCCGTAACTCTCTCTCTCTCTTCCTGTTTTGCTGAAACCCAAGCCCAAATCTCTATAAAGGCTGCATAATGGCAGGAAAGGCTACCACGAAAATATCTGCTGCGTCAGCCAGGGCTCACACCAGGAAGTCCAACAATATTGGAAGAAGCAACTCCAAATTCACTTCAAGTTGTTATTCTTCACTTAATTTTCTGCTCTTTAGTTAGTCGAATCTGTTTTGATTTCACTGAATTCTGTTTATATAAGCTCATTTACATTGAATATCGTAAATTGTGCTTTTATTTCCCTGCTTCTTTTCATCTCGCGTTAACTTTTCGTCAAAATTTTGATGTTGGTTGTCTGAATTTCGAATCGATGTAGGGCGTCGGGCAGTCGTTTGCTGTGATAGTAATTGAACAAATCATTATGTATGATTTCCCTAAAATAGGATTTGATGTCAGATAAATATGAAAAAGAGTAGACTAAATTACTCATGTTGTAAGTTATCTAGTCATTAAGTGTTTGTGGTTACTGGGTCTGGTTTGACCAGAGATGTGGTTTAATATTCTGAGGGTGACGATGATCAATTTCTTCAAGACATAATTGAACTATCACTTCGCTGATAATTTTTCTGATAAGGTTATTGTTTCATAGCCATTAATTTGTTGGGTAATTAATAAATGATTTGATTGCTCAAAGATACATAACCCTAAGCAGCACTAGGTTATGATCTCCAAATGCCCGAGTCGAAAATGTCACAGTTATAGTACTGTTTTTTTGTCGGAGTTTGTTAGTCGTTGTGCGTCTATGAGTTTCATTATGAAGTGTAATCGAGTAAATTGTGCTTGAATAACACGGTCGTTCTGTGCACCTCCTACAATTTGACAGATATGATTGCCCAGATAGCAGTTGGAGTAATTGTGGGGTGTCTAGGATATGCTTATTTTGCAATACGCCCTCCGCCTCCTAAGATATGTGGCACCCCCGGTGGTCCTCCGGTGACTTCTCCAAGGGTGAAACTTGGCGATGGGAGGCATTTGTCATACAAGGAGAGGGGCGTTACCAAGGAAGAAGCCAAATACAGGATAATAATTTCCCACGGCTTTGATGATTCTAAAGACTTCAATATAAATATTTCTGATGTAAGCAAAATCTGTTGATTCTCAAGTTACTCTGCTTTTACTGGAACTGCTATGTTGAAATTTAGCTTCTCCTGTATCTGTCATAACATTATGAAACTTGAGCTTGGGATAAAATGACTGCAAAATTGCAATTTTAAGCATAAATAATTTGTCCATATTGTGAAATATTTTAGTTTTATTAGAGGCCTGATGGCAAATTACATATAGAGATTTGGTTACATGTCTTGGAGGCAAGTGAGAATATTCTTGAACTTTTGCTGTTTCTAGGATTAGCATTGACAGATGCCGTGTAATCTTATTTCACTTAGTTCCTATGCTCTAACCGGGGGAAATGATATATGATGTAAGATATGCTTAAGATCAATGGACTGGTTATTGATCCTTGGAAGTGGTAGTGTTTTAGTTCGTTAGGAACTGGGGGATAAAACACTCAAGGCTCAGGATAAATTACCACTTTGATCTGTTCAAATTAAGAACGTAACACAAGGAATTGTGAAGTGTCTTTATTTATGTATTACTGGATTCATTTTGCAAAACAATTTCTTAATCGGCAACTTCAATTTCTAGGAACTCTTAAAGGATTTACATGTATATCTCCTATCATTCGACCGTGCTGGTTATGGTGAAAGCACTCCATATCCGGCAAGGTCAGTGAAAAGTGAAGCATTTGATATCCAGGAGTTGGCCGACAAGTTGGGTCTAGGGCCCAAGTTTTACATTATTGGCGTGTCGATGGGAGCTTATCCAGTTTACAGCTGCCTAAAATACATCCCGCACAGGTAAACTAATACAGTAATATGATTAGCTTCAACCTTTCTAGCTCATTGCATAATTCAAATAGTGATTTCACAAATATAGAATGGATAATAGTGATGTTGATGTTTAACATCAGAAAATGCAGCTTAGCTTATATGTGTTTTCATTATTGAAGGTTAGCAGGAGCTGCACTTGTAGTTCCTTTGTTCACTACTGGTGGAAGGGCTTTCCTGCTAAACTGTTAAAGAAGCCCTGGGGACGCTGCCTGTCCCGGACCAGTGGACATTCGAGTAGCACGTTACGCCCCTTGGCTTTTCAACTGGTGGATGACCCAAAATGGTTCACAAATTTGAGCATCATGCAAGGAATTCTTGATGTTTTTAGCCGATCGGACCTAGAAATTATCAAGCAGCTCTCTGCAACTCCTAAAGAGGGTCAGGTAAATTTTCCATTCTGGAACTAGGCACCATTGTTGTTCTCGTACTTTGTTATTCTTTTGAGCTTCTTCTCACAATTATTGAGGAACTATATCCTTTTGTGAACAACACTTGAACATATGAAGAATACTGAATCTTTATATCCATCTACTGTGAGAAATTGATCAAATAATCAACTGCTCATTTTCAACTTGCTGTCTCATTTTATATATGTGTGCAATTCAATAATCAGAATCCCTATCATCTGCTATTTTCAGGAGAAGGTGCGGCAGCAAGGTATTCATGAATGTTTGCACCGGGACATAATGGTGGCTTTCGGAAACTGGGAATTCACTCCAACGGATATCAGTAATCCTTTCCCTAATCATGATGGTTCCGTTCATCTTTGGCAAGGATTTGAAGATAAGTATATTCCATACAAGCTCAACCGATATTTATCCCAACAACTTCCGTGGATTCAATATCATGAGGTTCCTGATGCTGGCCATCTTTTGCTATACAATGCAACTCTTTGTGAAGCCGTCTTTAGGGCTCTTTTGTCCTCATAATTGATAAGCATGCAAAGCGACTTGGACTACAAAAATGGCGCTATCTTTTTTGTTTTGTTTTTTGTAGTTTTCTATGTGATTTTGTGAGGGTAGTCACATATATATGGTGGCATATATGTTAAAGGTATAGATACTTTTTCGATGTACAAATATGAAAGATTACAGTTTACAAGAACTAGTGAACAATTTTTCTTGATTTCAGCCTCCTTGATACCGTTGTCTTACTATTTCTCCTTGATAGAGACTTACGCTCTCGGCAAATGGCAAGTTTGTTTTTTTCCTTTTTTTTTTGGGAATTATTGAACTGGAAATTGAAGCACATGTAGCTTTTGGAATTAATAATTTCAACACAATTTATTCAAAATCAGTTGAAGAACAGAGAGTACCTTGGTTGACTGGAAACATGATGAGGAAGAAAAAGGAATTCCTGGCATCATCTTTTCCATGCCACGTTGTGTTTCTGGCTTTCTATAAAATTTTGATGTATCAAATCATCATTCGAGCACCTCGTTCTTTGCAGTAACTCCATGTTTACGTGCGTGACAACGATTTATTTTGCTTTCTTCTTACTGACCTGTTGCCTAGTTTTAGTGTTTTTCTTCTGGTTTTTGTTGTTTGTTGTTGGGTTCTTTTCTTCCGGGCTTAATTGTACCTTTTTTTCAGTTTGTTGATAAAAAGATAATTATGAAAAATATAATTTTACAGATAAGAAGGCACAAATCGAACATTTTAGAAAAATAGGAATATAAAAGTGTTGAAAATTTTACATAGAGGATTAATGTGGAGCTCCGAATCTATAATGTTAGCATATAGTTATTATAGATTTAGCAAGTGCCCTAAACAATTAAAATTATTCTTTCATTTTTATTTTTATTTTGTTTTCTTTTTGTTTCAGTTAAGGCTAAGCTAAAACTACCATCTTCTCTTTAAAGAGATCTCAGCCCAAAAGTTGGTTCCCATAAGGACTATACATTTTCTATAGGCCCAACTAGGGATGTCAACTACGAGAACTTTCTGACCGTAATAATAAATTAGTATTGGTTACGGTTGAAACGACCAATAAACACCGGATCCGGACCGGATCCGGACCATCAAGTTATGGTTCCGGATCGGGTATTACCCATTGCTAACTGGTTACCCGTTGGGTTTGAACCCACGCCTTCTCACGAATACCAGAACTTGTGTCTGGCGCCTTAAGACCACTCGGCCATCCTGTCGTAAATCGTTAATATTCTGCTCATTCATTTAATAACTTAATAGAAAATATTAAACTGTTTTATTTATTATTAAGGATAGGCTTTTGTTACACACAACCGAAAATCATCGTTTACTTAACATAGATAGGGCTCCTCTATTCATTACATACGTATTTGTTTATAATAGCACTGATATTTTGCTAAATATGATAATAAAATTATGAGTTGCATCATTTATCGACACACACGTGCAGATAAATGTGTTTGTGCATATACAATAAACACAGAACATTTTATTTAGAAAATATAAATGGCACAAAGTAGAGAAATAAAGAAAAGGAAAATAAAAACAAAAAAAAAAGCACCCAAAAGGATTAGAATCGGGCCACTTGGGAGAAATCCAACATTGTTAGCCAACTCATTAAATACATTTATATACTTTAAATAGATATATGGTAGTAATCTTTTTGAAAAAAAATAAAAAAATAATGTTGTCATGTAAGTAAACATTTTTTGGTTAAATACCTTCATGATGTAATATGCAGTCACAAGATGTGTTTGTAAATTAATTAATATTTCGTAATTACACTCAAATGTAAAATGCTCTTACAAAAAAAGTGGATATGTAATGCTCAAATTTTTAAAAAAAAAAAAAAAACTGGTCGGACCGAACCGACTAAATGGGCGGGTCTAAAGCGGTCCGGGTCCAAGCGGTTCTAGAACCAGAACAGGAACCGAACCGTTCTTTAAAATTTAATGAAACTTTGAGCAGTTCCGGATCGGCCCGGTAAAGACCAGCCAGTTGACATCCCTGTGCCTAACTACCCTGAAGGCCTATGAGAACAGGAAGATCATTTTCGTTCAATTAATACATTTCTATTTAAACTTTCGTGTGCATATTTATAATACTTTTGTGTAGACATAGGAATCTACTTTTAGATAATTATATTTCTAACATGTACTATGTCTATGACAAACGTAAACGAAAATTGCATATGATTTTGGACACTATAATAATGGAATTTTGGCAAGAAAATCACATATTATAAAGATCACATTGAGTTTTTAAAAGCAGCGCCTTTTGTCCTCTATCAAAACCTATGTTACATTTTAGATTATATTTTAATACATATGTGATGTTCATGATAGTGAATCATAAAATGTAACATAAAATTATGTAACATAAAAATCAATTAAAGAATTTATTCCCTTAACACGTTTGACAAAAATGTACAATTTTATTTTAAAAAGTGAAAATTAGGGTTTTATTTTAGCCACGTTGACATAACAATAAGGGTTGTTTACGTTAGGCAATAGCGTTTATTCAAAAGCAAATATACACTCGAATTTTCTGGTGAACCAACCTCCGACTGGTTTAGAATAGAATAATAAGGGTTGTTTACGTTAGGCAATTCGAAGGTTGATAAAAATAACTGTTTCTAAAATCTCAATCTTTAATTGGCCCTTTGTTGTAAATTAAACTCAATTTTTAAAACGATTAAATTTCAATCTTTCATTTTGTAGCAAATTCAGTCCCTCAATTTAATTTGCTGACTGGAAATATGATGTGGCTCGTTTCATTATTATGTGAACTAGATCTTACAATTTTAAACAACGTCATTTGGAGGGTAAAACTCTCAAATTTACATATTTATCCATGCTTGTATTCAACGCAAACAAAACTATAAATCATAAAATGAAAGTTGGGATGAAATAAAAAACCCTTAAAAAGCCGAGTACGTGAATTTTTTATGATTGGAGCTAGTCATCATTTTCAAGCTTTGTACCATTTTCTTCACTGAATTCGTATTTTAGTCGATTTTTCATTGTGAATTTCATTATTTGAATTTGATTCGCTTAACTGGTACTTTTTTTCTCGTCCCCCAATTTGAAATGAGCAACGTCAAACTTCCGGTCACCAAATTAAATTAGTGGGGTTGAATTTTCTCAAAACAAAAAATGTTGGGACTTAATTGCAATATTTAAAAAGTTGAGTGTGATTTGCAAGGTCAAAGGTTGGGATGTTAGAAGCAATTAACCCTAAAAAAACAATACATAGTTTCAACCATTTTATTTGATGGATTGGTTAGTTTTGAACTTGTTTGGTATCATTTATTCCTTTAAATACTCCATCATGTGTGTATCAACACAACCTATCACAAAAATTAAATGCTCACGAAAGATGCAATATAATTAGATAAAATTTCGAGAAAGAAAAAACAAGTTTAGAACTATACGTTTAGTTTTGTATTTTGATAAAATCTTAAAATGTACTCCGTATATTCACTTTATATTGTATAGTCCATATTGTGAAATACATTATGATTATGAAATATACTTACGTATGTTACACATACATTTTAAACTTTTGATAACTATATATATAGTTTTTATTTTAATCAATTCTTAATATATATATCCTTTCACATATATTATAGGGTAAAACCGTAAAATAAACAAAACTTGCAACAAAATATTAAGTTGAAAACCCCAAATAATAATTACATCTAATTATATACCTAACCATATCCCTTATTATTATAACTACATTTAATAAGTTAGTTTTGAAATAAGAAAATTATTGTATATAACTATTGACAATAAAAGTATGAATTACATAATTATAGGAAACATGTAGAGAATTGACTGTATTTCTTCTGTCGTTTTCTTAAGTTGAAAACTGTTTCCACTTATAAGCGAAAATATTTGGGGGTTAAAAAGCAAAAGGCTATTGGCCCATCAACAGCCCAGGCCCAGCGTCTCGAACGACGTCGTTCGAGATTCTCGACCACAGCGCTTGTGCAACCCTCGCCTTCCCCCTTTCCTCTGCAGGTCTACTGCTTATTCATCGTCGAAGTTCTGAGTTTACTCGGTACAGGGAGTAGGTTGACGAAAAATGAGTGCATACAATGCATTTAAGGCAAATGTTCCAGTTGCATGGAGCCGTAATCTGTACATAACACTGGTGAGGGGAATTCCGGGCACAAGGAAGCTCCACCGCCGCACCTTAGAGGCCTTGCGCCTCACCAAGTGCAACCGCACCGTCATGCGCTGGAATACCCCCACTGTCCGTGGAATGATCCAACAGGTACTCTCTCTCTCTCTCTCAATTTGTTTGGCATCGATTGAATTATTTCTGCCTGTTTTTGTTGTGTTGATGCTTGGGTTGAAGCAATAGTTCGTAACTTTTTGATATGTATGTGTCTATAATTTTGAGTATAGGTGAAAAGGTTGGTTGTGGTTGAGACGGAAGAAATGTACAATGCTCGGAAGCAGAAAGACGCTAATCACCGAGCTCTCCGCCCACCTTTGGTGGTAAATCACCAGCCTGCCTCGAGGCCCTCGACTAATGATTCTTCTGCATGATTCTGAGATTATTTACTGGTTAGCTCCTTTTTTATGTGAATTTATTTAACCAAATGTTTTGGAAGATGGTGATAAACCACTTTGATTATGCATTTCTAAATCTTGCCGTATACTTTTGGGGTGAATTTTCAGTTCTGTTGTCCTCGCACTTTTAATTTCATGAACTTATCATTTTAGGATCAATAGTATGTTTATAGTAATTTCTATAGGATTTGGCTTGAGCTTCTTAGTTAGTCCATTTTTTCGCTTGAGTTTTCTGTTGCTGAAAATATCGTTAGATAGCTTAAAAGTTTAGAGAGTTAGTCCTTAAAGTTTATATAGTAATTACTAGAACCACCTGAAGTATAGGTTTGGTTCTACATTATTTATTCAATCACTTTGCAGCAATTCATTGCCCCAAAATATAATCATTCTTGTACCTTACACTTGTTTGGTTGAAATGTTTTGCTTTTTCTCTCAAGGCAAATAGAGAAAATTGTCCTCACTTTTCCTAGGTTTGAGTTGTTAAATGAAACTGGTCTCTACTGTTGCTAGCTTTGGTGGTGTTAAGTTCTTTCTCTCACCTCACCTAGAAAGATCATTGATTTGGTTGTAATGGAGGGGGAGAAAGTTGAATTATTGATTTTATTGTGTTAGGTTTAACAGGTGATGCTATCTATGTCCTTGTTCCATAGTTATTGCATCAAGTAATATTGAGCCTTGAACCGTTATTGTGCCTTGTATACTTATTTCATATTTCTTTTCGTATAGCCTCTAGGTCGTGTGCAGAATAAGTTATCTCTGTGAATGAGGACCAGTGGTGCCTCAAAGACAATGTTTAAGCACTGAACTGGGAGGATATCCAGAAATTTGTATTCTTTCTACTTCTGAAGCTTTTATTTTTGTGATTGGGGTGCTGACCAGCTACAGAGGTTCTTACCAAGGCGTGTCTGCTGGTTGTGAACTTTCTACTTCTGAAGTTTTATTGTTAAAGACTTCATATACTCTCATGATGATAGAGATGATTTATCCTTAGCTGAAGAAAATTAGATGTTTTGACAATTGCAGTTATGCACTTTTAAGTTTTAGCTCTTTGCCTTGCTTGTTTCCGTGCATTTCAGTTTCTTTCTCTTCTGCTGCTGTTTCTGCTTTGTATGGTGATGCAGTATTAGTATATTGTTGGTGTTGGCATAATTACTACTGTTGATGCTAGTGGCAATCTTCTGATTAACTTTGACTGGTAGAGGTTAGAATTGATTAGCTCTCTCTGTTACAAGGATCTGGATTTCTTTTTTATCTGCATGGTTTGATTCTTTTATCTTTCCACAAATAAGATGTGAAAAGCTAAATTCAAGTATTTAGTGAAGGCGAGTTTGGTATTCATAATTCCTGCACCTCATGAGCAGATGGGTGTTGAATGCTCGGCCTTCTTCTACCTATGATGTAGAGCACTATTATTTTGGATGTTCAGAGATTTGTGATATGCAATTATTTTGGTTAGTGAGAGCTTAAACTAGAAACTCTTGAAATGGAAGAATCAGTTGCTGCTGCTTTCCTGTTGAAATACTATAGAATATATACACTGCTTGAACTTGATAATAAAATCATAAAAGCCATCTAGTTTTCATAAACTTGAGGGTCAATGCTCTTGTGACTAATATTTTCAATCTCTTCATACTTGGAGGGTGATGGATGAGATTGAGATGGGTGCTTCCCACTGCCCTGCCAAAGCTTCTAGCTAGCTTGATTTTTGAAAATAAATTAATTACTAAGGGGGCAATTTCGAAAGCAGTAATACCCGCTTAAAGCTTAAAATTATTAATTGAACTGAATCATTGATAAACCAATTTAGTTTCCTACAAAACTATCATAGGTAGAAGTTGGTCAAATGTGTACAATCTAAAATAAGGCATTAATTATAGCTCCTCTTACACATTAAAACCATTGAAATAAAATACAAGTTATTACCAAAGTGTGCACTTCATGATCTGACAAAAGAGAGAATATGCACATATAGGATAATATCGTGAATATAAATATATTAAATTTATAGAATTGCAAATATATATAGGGAGTGATTATTGTAAAAATCTTCTTAACGTATAAACTACGAACCTCATCAAATCATTTGAATTCATCATGAAAGTGTTTGAATTCAAATTATTTTTTTGTCTCTTATGAGATTCAGACCAAAATGTTTGAATTCATTAAGTAATGTGATGAATTCATCGTAGATCTTCATAAATTAATGGTTCAAAATGGTTCATATCTTATATTTTAAGATTGGTTTGTATTTGATCTAATTATTATATATAAATTATGTGTATGTGTGCAATTTTACATTAATAATTAGTAAATATTTTAATTGTAATAATACATAATCAACCAAGTTTATCATAGATAAATTGAAAGAAAATAGTATGTATATTACCATGGCGGTCCCAACTGAACTCGGTGATGGCCCAAGTAGTTCGTTCCACCATTTAACTCCCCGTTTTGAATCGCATAGTTCAATTATCTCGTCATATTTCCCTCCGAATTTTTCACCAAACTCCGACAAATGCAAATATCTGTCATTGTAATGTCAAGATATACTCTGGATATACAAAGATAACTATATATTTGGAGAAGTTTCGTGTAAAATGGTGTGATGATGAATCAAGTCCATTAAACTGGTATGATTTGGATTCATCATTATAAAATACCGACATAATTAAAAATTTGTTATTGGATATACGCTTGAATGAATATTTTAACCATTTAGATAGGCTTTTGCAATTTTTTGTGTATATTTATGTTATTTAGGAGTAATGAGTTTGTTTACTAAATACAACGTAGGCTGCAGCCATGGGCCCATGGTTGCCGTTGTCTCTGCCGTTGGGGTTCTCCTGTGCACCTTGTACGTGCGTTAGGACATCACCATGTCCTCCGGCCGCCACCAGCGGACGTGATCGAATCTTTTGAATTAGTAAGTATTGCCCTCTCTTCTGCTGTAGACATCATATTGTTAGGAAATTGACAGATTGAAGACAAATTATTTATCCAATTTGTCACACTGTGACTACATCTCGGATTATCGCCGAGTTAGAATTTTCACTAATTATTTATGATGATCGACTTTTACAATAGTCTTTTACTTACGTGTTAACTAGCTGACAACTAGTTTCATATAAAAACAAGATGAGTAAGTCAGTCGCATGTGACTTTAATTTTCTTTTCATTTTTGCTATGTCGCATCACAGTTTTGGTTGTTGGGGTTCCTATAAATTATGTTAACTTCCTTTCAGATTGCAAATACCAGTCTCTAAGTTTAGCTCATGAACCATGTAACAGTTAGGAAAGTCTCTCTGTCTCATTTAAAATATCTCACTTTTCTTTTTGGGTTGTCCCATTCTGAATGTCTCATTTAATTTTAGGAAATAATTATCCCTTCAAAAATGTGGACCCTACCCACTTTTTACTTTAACTACTTTATACATTTATCCTAAATATTCGTCTTTCAAAAAAAAAAGACACTTTAAGCGGGACGGAGGGAGTATTACTTTTTACAATGTTTGTGTATTTCTTTGTTGAGTTTTTTATACGTAACTTATCATAGTAGAATTGTTAACTTGGTCTTGTCTCGTTCAAATTCGTGAGACGGATTCGTACTAATTTCTGTTCTACTACAAAATCATATCTCATTTCAAAACAACATAATTTTGAAAGGCCCGATAATATTTTCTCAAAGAAAAACATTTAATACTTATATATTTATATTATTTATTAATGTATGTATTTATATTATTTATTAATGTATCTTTTTAAATATCTGATTTCGACAATACCATCATTTAGGCCTTTTTTATTTTTTCCTACATAAACTCACACACACAGTGAGCTTATTGCATGCAGGCTGCCATAAATTAGTAAATTAGGCCCAACGGGCTAAAGACAAGATGCCCTTTAGGGTTTAGCTTCTGTTAGAGCTGAGTTATCTTTACCCCCACCGCGCTCTCTCACAAACCCTACCAGTTTTCTCATCAGGTTTCTCTCTCTACTTTCCCTTTCTCTTTCCTGTTACGCTCTTGCCAGCTAGTTTAGCATTTCATTTTGTTGATTTTGTGCTGACATTTCCCTGTGTTGTTTTGTGTTGATTTGCAAAGGTTAGCTTCGATCCACGAATTGCTGAAGGATGAGGTGAGAGTAAGCTTCAATTGTTATTTTATTTTAAATATTATTGCCGTCGATCTCTTTTGCCTCGAATTGATGTGGATTCTTTTTTCTCGAATTTGTTCTGTTATCAATCGCGTTATCAATGCCTGTTTCGTTCAGTCGCTGCAATATTTCCTGTGGCTAATTTTCAGTTATTTGAAATATAAAAGGAACTACAATATCGATTTAAATGGTCTTAGGCAAATTTTTAGTGTAGAATTGTGTGTTATGACTTATGAGCCTATGATCTAAATTGTGCTGAGTATGTTAATTTGCTAATGTTCTTCATTTTGAGGCTTCTGAGTTTTTTGTCTAATTGTTTTCGGGTGAAAGTTATAAGCTAGTTTTCGTGTTGTAGCTAATGGATAATGCATTTGCTGGTACAAATTGTTGAGAGAGTGCTTGTAGATAGTTTTGTTGTGCGGCGTGCTAAATAGGTTTTTACCATTACGATTATGCAGTAAGCTTCAGAGTGAAGCCTTGAGGGAAGCTATCACTCAGATAGTATCGGACTGTAAGGAGAAAAAGAGAAATTTCACCGAGACAGTTGAGCTACAGATTGGTCTGAAGAACTATGACCCACAAAAGGATAAACGTTTCAGTGGTTCTGTTAGGCTGCCCCATATTCCCCGGCCAAAGATGAAGATTTGCATGCTCGGTGATGCTCAGCATGTGGATCAGGTAAAATGCCCCTTTTTTATTTGTATTCAGTAGAAAAGATCAAATGGTTTTGTGTGTCTTGATAAAATATATGATACCTTTAGATAGTGTAATCCTTGTTTTTTCCTTTTCATCGTTCAATAATTTAGTAGGAAGGTTTGTCCAGTGTTCCCTATTGGTGGTGGAGACATCTTTTCAGAGTTGGGGAAAGACATAATTAAATAAATGTTATTTTTATAATTTCTGGTTGAAGTATTTATTTCGGCTTCTTTTCATGATGCACAGGAGACCCCTTGAATTGATAATTAGATTGAGGTTGCATTCTACTTGAGATTTACAACCTTTTTACTTCAATTCAGATATTATATATCTCAACTTCAACATATGCATGACATTCCAAATTATATTCATCAGGATATCCACTGTCTGTAGATCAATTATTTCTGCTATAAGAATTTACTTAACTCTCCTTTGAAGATTGCAATGTTGTTTCAAACTGTTTTGACTTACATGATGTGCAAATATATCTGCAGGCTGAAAAGATTGGTTTGGAGTCCATGGATGTGGAGGCTCTGAAAAAGTTGAACAAAAACAAGAAATTGGTGAAGAAGCTCGCCAAGAGGTATCATGCTTTCTTAGCCTCAGAGGCTGTTATCAAGCAGATTCCTCGTCTTCTGGGACCTGGTCTAAACAAAGCAGGTGACTGTTCATGTGTTGTGGATTGTTATCTACTGCAAGTTCAGGACAAAAAGTTTCTTATCGTTGAGCTAACTTGTTAATTGTTCTCTCCTTGAATGCAGGCAAGTTCCCTACTCTTGTGACCCACCAAGAGTCTCTAGAGTCCAAGGTGAATGAGACTAAGGCTACCATCAAGTTCCAATTGAAAAAGGTGCTCTGCATGGGAGTGGCTGTCGGGAACTTGGACATGGAAGAGAAGCAACTCTTTCAGAACATTCAAATGAGTGTTAATTTCCTGGTCTCTCTTCTGAAAAAGAACTGGCAAAACGTGAGTTCATCTGACTGTTGTTTGATAGATTATAACAAATCTCTATCATGTCTTTTGGATGTTGATCTCTATAAATCTTGTTCGTAAGGTTTTTCAGCCTTCGACAATGACAACTTTCATGCGTTTAAGAATGCTAAATTTGGGGCATGTTTTATTGCTAACAGGTCAGGTGTTTGTACTTGAAGAGCACCATGGGCAAGCCGCAACGCATCTTTTGAGAGAGTCATCTCTGTTTGAAGTTTTAGGAGTCTGCAGTTTGTATGTGTTTTTGAACATGTTCTTTACATGGGAATTTTGTCTTCGATGGAGGTGGTTTAATTTTGTTTATGTGGAGATGCTTTGGCCTATACTGGAAAAGCAACATTTCTCGTTTAAAAATCCGATTTGTGTCTGGATGATGATCTCCTAGTATGCTTGATAGGTAGCAATTGCATTTCCATCTTAATGGTTCTTGTAGTTTATTATGGAAAATGGAAAATTTTCTGTACTAAACAAAATATTTGACATCTCGAGATGTAATGTTGAAGTCATATTTAACATTTCGAGACGTAATATTGAAGTCATATTTTGAATATATCTAGTAATTTTGAATGCAATATTATACAGATATATTAATGTGTATTATTCTACATATCTCACCGAAAAGATAGTATACAAAATTACGTAAATTAATATAATACAGTCGACATTCGCGTTAGAAAGAGATTTGTAAGCAAAATGTATAATATTAGAGATATGTTATATGCTACCTTTATAAAGAGATTTGTTAGCAAAACATTAAAATATTATAGACATGTATATGCCATTTTCGCCTGTTCTAAGGGAATTGTCTCGTGTAGCCCTGAGGATATTTATTACTCAAATCGGCTTTTGAGAAATGCAAATGTCATCTAAAAAACGAACAACAAGGGAAATGCAAATATTGTTCTTAATTATTTCTTAAAGTCACTATCTCAATCGGCTTTTGAGAAATGCAAATGTCATCTAAAAAACGAACAACAAGGGAAATGCAAATATTGTTCTTAATTATTTCTTAAAGTCACATAGCTGTCATAATACTATATTAAATATAAAGTGGGTCTCAATTGACTGCATATTAGAGGTGAAAGACGCGCAAAAGGCTCTTCCTAGTCATAGTGTCCTAACTCCTACCCATTCCCAATTCCCAAAAGGCGCCTCTCTCTTCGTCTTTGAATTCACTCGATACACGCAACATAGTATACTAGTATGCATAATATTCTACAAATTTTAAATAGTAAATCACTTGCTAAGTTGCTATAATTATGAATTCATCCAAATTGTCAACTAACAAATGATTCCAGCTAATTATACATGTCCTATTTTTACCAGTCTTTCTTTCTTTTCATTGCATATTATTATTATTATTATTATTATTACAAATGTCTTCTTAAAATAATCAGAAAAACCTCAAGGATAGGGATGCGACCTTCCAAATCCCATAATTAGGTTTTGCACAGGGGCGTTGATTTTGCATAATTAGATATGAATTATTAATTTTATTCAAATTAATTTATTGTTTACTTCATATAATGATAAACATGGGTATTTCAAAATTCAGCATTACTTGATAAAATTTGGATTGATGCTTAAGATATGAATCCAGTCAAGAAAAGAAAGTAACTTAGTGAAAACATAAACCATCCAATGATCGAAATGATCATAAATTCAAAATATTCCTTATTCCAACCCTTCAAAGAAGACCGAAAGAATAAGAAAAGAAAGTTTATGGAAGAAAATGAAGGGTTAATATTCTAATAATGTACTAATTTTGGTCTATTTCATAATTTTAACATGATATTTAAAAGAGTTATTTTTTGGTCATTAATTGATGTGGATTAATACCTGTATAATTGTCCAAGTGTGCATGAGAACAAACGGCATGTTACATAATTTTTTACATGACCTTTTTTTTTTGAAATTGTTAATTTTATAATAAATTAGAAAAAAAAAAAAGCATTACAACATTTCAAGAAACTATGTTAAAAATCGTAAATTAAGTGAAAAGTTTTTTACATCATTTGCAATTAACCAAAAAGAGCGAAATTTACTCCGACAAAAACTTTAATTATGATGAATAAGGATAATTAAATTTTATTAGTTTATAATTAAATTTATTAATTTTAATTATAATTTATTTAAATCAAAATTTGAATCTATTAATTGACAATTAAGATTCATTAATTCATAATTAGGGTTTATTAATTCAAAATTAAAATTTATTAATTTATGATTATAGTTTATTAATTTAAAATTAAAATTTATTAATTAATTACATAAAAAATTATTAGGGTGCCGCGACACACACAGGAGACCACCCATTTATTCTTATAAATAGTTGGCATTGCTCACGATCGTACATGCTACAAATCTTTAAACCCTCGTTTCGTGCCCCTCGGTTTCTCCGTCGTCGACATATAAGAAGCGCCGCCCCCTTACTTTCCAAACAGTGTATCACTTAAATCTTGAAAATTTTTGTAAGCCTTCATCTTAATATCTAATTCCGGAATTAGCTGTTGCCGTTTTTTTTTGCTGATTTAGAATCGCTCGCTGGTTCATTTTAGTCTTGATCTGATTTTCCTTTATGTATCTACTATGTTTTATGTTTCTGGTTAGTTTCGTTTTCAAAATTGAGAGCAAGAAATACTAGATCTTTTGCCATTTTCGTGAAGATCCATGTGTAAATCTTGGCGAGGTATTTTGTCTTTTTTTTTTCAAACATTAAAGATTGATTTAGATGAACCATTCAAATGAGCATGATTTGATTCGAAGGGAATTAATTCTCTCTAATGGACTCTCTCGAAACGTGAATTCAATCCACTCTTTTAATATCGATCTTTTTAAATCATTATTGTCAGTATTAGAATGTGTAGATGCTGAATTTAAGATATAATAAGTTTTCAGCCTGAAAGTTAGTATCCATCTCCAGCTCGAGAACATCTGCGTTTTGTGGATTTTTGTTATCTGTTTTTTCATAGCTTTCTTTTCGAGCTCACTTTGTTTGCCGGATTGTCTTGATATTCTTGGATTGAGTGTAAAATGTTGTTGATGATTTGTCTCAGCAAATCAACTTAATTATTGCTTGCTTTGGAGCTTCGAGTGAAAGGCAAAAAGCAATTCGCTTGCCCTTCTCATAATGCTCCAAACAGATATTGCTTTGTTACAATACAATTGAATCATCGCCATCCTTCGATGTATTTAGACATTTGCAACAACGCATACATAACATATATCCACATTGCCATATAGATTCTAGTATTCTGTGCTAACACGTAGCTCTGCCCGTTTACAGAATTAAACATTCAACGCTGCTTGGCACTCAATTTCTCAGTATACATTAATGAAATTGCAATGCTGCATTTGTGTTGTTTGTGATGTGTCAACGACACGTTTAAAATGCCATCTTTTTTCAGGAGAAAATGGCGACTGCACGGCTTCCTACCAACTCCCTTATCTCAAGTCTCCCACATAACCAAACTGCTAGTTCATTTATTAGATGCCCGGTTTCGTTGGGGTCTGTGAAGAGCGTCACCAAAGCCTTCGGCTTGAGAGCAAATCTTGATTTCAGGGCATCTGCAATGGCCACGTACAAGGTCAAATTGATTGGAGCAGATGGGGAGGAGTGTGAATTCGAGGCACCCGATGATTGCTACATCCTCGACTCTGCTGAATCTGCAGGAGTGGAGCTGCCTTACTCATGCAGGGCTGGCGCGTGCTCCACCTGTGCGGGGAAGATTGCGTCGGGCTCTGTTGATCAGTCCGACGGCTCGTTTCTGGATGACAACCAGATTAAGGAGGGCTACCTTCTGACTTGCGTTTCCTACCCGACTTCGGATTGTGTCATCCACACTCACAAGGAAAGTGATTTGTATTGAAAAGCCTGTGTTGTTTTGCTAGTGTTTTCGCTTGTCAGATGTGAAGAAGCGAAGCAGACTTGTTCAATCAGTTGCAACTTGCAGCTTGCAATAAAATATTACCGTTGAATGAGCAATTTCAGATCAGGTTTCTTGATTTGTTTTGTTTTTTGTTTTTTTGTTTCAGATATGATGTTGAGTGTTTATAGGAGACGGAAGCGTGTTATCATATGATATGGAATGAAGGTTTGTTGACTATTGAGTTTCTTTTCATTCAAAGATAAATATTGTAAAAAGAAAATCTAAATAAAAGAAAGAAAAAGTGAATGTTATATGATTTCAAAACACAAAGATAAATATTGTAAAAAGAAAATCTAAATAAAAGCAAGAAAAAGTGAATGTTATATGATTTCAAAACACCTACAATTGAAAGTTTGTGTAATTAAAGTTTCTTTCTATCAATTAACATTCACTTGTTTTTTAGATTTTCTTTTTACAATATTAGATCTTTTGGTTTTCATAGTAGATCTTTAATTTTCTTTAGGATGGTAGGTGTTTTGTAATTATTTTACATTCACTTTTTGTTAAAAACAATTATTTTTTTGAATTCAGTAATTTTTCATATAGATTCATCGATTCTTATAATAGATACATAATTTTTGATTCTCACAATAAAATTACTTTTACATTAACTTTCCTTATAAATATACATAGAGAAAGGGAGTGAGGAGGGAGGGGGTGGGGTTTGATACTCATCTCATAAATATCTGTGCCTAACTATATTCGATGCTTCGCAAAAACAGAACAGCTACATAAGTAATAATGTGAATGAGATCCTAAATTGTTATGTATGCTTACGCAGGAGAGGAGAAGTTGGTTGTTTTCTTCAATATTTTAATTTTTTAGCTATAACTTATATCTTTATTATATGCATTAGTGATGTATATACAGTTCAAATTAAAATAAATGAGGAACATATAATATAAATGAAATTCTTATTTACTTGTGTCTGTTAGTCTAATGGTAGATTTGTTAATGTCCAATGTCAAATGTCTCAGATTCGAGTCCATCGTGAAGCGGACTTTTAAATTTTTGTAATAAATTGACAAAAAAAGAAGAAATTCTTATTTATATTAAGCTAATTTAAGCTGCAAGCAAATAATTCTATACTTTTTTCTATTTGTTTTTAGAAGAACGTGTCCTATATTAGGAACGAATATATACACTTTATATATAGGGCTACTATAAATATATATTATCAATAAGTAATAAAAACATGTTTCTGGTCATGCTTTTAAGCTCATTCATTTGTTATGATGGATCCTAGTAGATCTCATTTTTTCTGTAGGCAGTAGGAACAAATAACTAATTTGGTTCATATAAATTCATTAAAAGGATTGCAAGATTAATTATTTTACCAAATAATGCATCTTTATATATACTGATGAATTTTTTTATAATAATACATTTTATATATAATAATGCATATATTTATAACAATTGTAGATCTACGGACTACGATCTAATTGATTTATAATTCCTACGTACTTTTTTTTATTATTATTACATCCTCCCCATTGTCCCATATGTATGTTTGGTAAAACTTAAATTTTACTGGGCATGCTATCATTGGCTATCGTTCGGCCACGGAGATAGGGAATGCAATAATTGCTATATGAATACTTATATATGTTTCACAAAATGTCGTTATTCTTTTTTCTCTTTTTTTAGAGGGAGTTTAAAATTTTCCAAAATCGAATGGAGGGTACCGACTGATCAATATGATTTTACGTTTTGGGATCCATTTTATTAATTTGAGTTGGCCCAACCCAAACAAGTGGTTTATTTTTATCTCCAAACGTAACAAACGACGACAAGAAATCAATAATGAAATATAAATTTAACAACCAATAAAGCACGATCACATACCTCCTGGGCTGCCTATTAATTAAGGAGGAAACCCACTAAAATCTTCTCATGTTCATTACAACTACTATTTGCATCCATGCGACGTGGATACGTTTTTAGGTTTAATTTTTATATAAAACGTAAAATTACATGTTCGAGAAACATAACTGGACGTAATAACCAAAAATAATTATTTTTGGGGGAAAAGAAGGAGAACAAGAAAAGCCGTCCCCTTTATAATTTTCATCATTAGTCATTACCATAAACCTAGATTAAATTCATCCCAATGACTTAAGTTAAACTCGAAGAAATTTATTAGCTTTATATACGTCATGACTTGCGTAACAATGACTTAATCAGAATTGTAATTTTAAGAAAGATAAAGCTAACGTAAAGCTAAAATTATGACTTCCTCTCTCACAAAAAGAAGACGACTTCTGGTTGTGGAAAAAATCACTTTGCGGTCTCCAAAAGAGCTTATGATTACAATATTTTCACTCGGAGTCTTTGAATTCTTACCTGATTGAGACTGCCTCTATTGACGTATTTAGAGGCGGGAAATTATTTTACATATTTAAAGTCCTGCACGTATGCAATAGCAGTTAAAAAGTAGTCATTACAAGCTACTCTGTGGCATTTGCTACGGTGTTTGAATGGATCCTTCAGTGTTTATATTTAAATAAATAGAGTACAGAATCAGAGATTGAATTCAATAAAGGCTTCTTACAAAATTATACTTCTCACTGGCTCTTTCTTTGTATTCGACAGGGTTATTTTTTTAAAGGGATAATTGAATTTTATATTATGTGAAAATGAATAAATTACTTAAAACTGTGCTACTTCATTATTCGTGTGCCTCATGATTAGCTTTTGTTAAATCTCCATGATAGCTATACGTATACCTACCCAGAGAATTTTGGTACAATTTCGTATTATGTACTTCAAACTTAGCAGTCGTTCCAAATTTGACAGAGTCTCCTGCCATCATAGAAAATATTGAGCGCAATCTGCTTTATATTGTTTTATTTTTAGGAGATTCTTTTATATTGGTATACATCAAACATCAAATGCATATTCATTGTTTTCTTTTCTGTTTAAGTGGAGAAAATCTTTAAGGGGGGCCAAACGAAGTCAACTATAAACTTTTGAAAAGAAAGATCCAGGTTTTCCTCAATATATATATATATATAGTTTGGTTCAAATGAGAATTATTTTTATCCTAAAAACTAAGAATCAGATGAATTCATTATGAAAGTTGATGAATCATTTGGATAAGTTACTGAATTTAAAAATTCAAAAATTTTCACCCGAGTTCAAATCCCATGGGGTGCGAAAATTCCATTTTTTGGATTGATAACTTTTACAATGATTCATCAATTTCAAACGAATTCATCATTTTAATTATCACGATAAAAGTGGTTCTCATGTTAACCATCCCCTATATATATAGGAGGATGAACATGAAAACCATTTTTATTATGAGAACGTGAGAACTAAAAAATGATGAATTCACAGTGAAAATTGATGAATCCGTTCCAAAAAAAAATAAAATTTTCGACCCTCATGGGATTCGAACCCGGATAAAAAATTTTGAATTTTTTAATTCAGTAATGGATTCATCAACTTTCATGACGAATTCATTTGGTTCTTAGTTTTTTTAGATTCACTGAGTTTTTTTTCGCAGACTTTGGAAAATTACAAAGCTTAATTTTTTTATTGTAATGAATTTCTACTAGGAAAATTACAAACTTTGGCTAAAATCTTGCCTCGTTTATCATCGTAAGAGTTAAAAAAAAGCTCAATGTTTTTGTACTTCTAGATTAGGAAGAATGAGGCACTAGAGTGTGAACCTCGTACCATTGACTCCTCCATAATGATGAGTCACGTAGACTGCACCACAAAACTACCTTCTCTCTGCAAAAAGTGGCCGAAATCTTGGAATTTTCACTTCCATTTTGCTAAGTTGAAACCTTCAACACAGAAAATCAGGCCAATCTATATATAATTTGCGAACTTAACTTGTTAGTCTTGACTTGTAAAAAATGTATATATATATATTGAAAAATTAGAATATGGTAAAGGCTGCTATATCCCAATAAATAAATACGTAACAAACTATTGCCTCTGTTAGAATTGTTCAATAAATTAATGAAAATTAGTTCTGGTAAAGGACTCTTTTATAGGATTGTTAATTACTGCTGGTACCGTGAAGTAATCAGAGATATATATTAAAACTGATATTTGGGAATTGAAAGGTGTATTTTTTCATACGTGCACTTCATAATTTATTCTTGATCTTATATTAATTTGTTTAGTTTCTTTGGCTAGTACGGTATTACAGTTGTTTATTCTCACGCCAAATAAAAAGTAGCAATTTAAACTATTTTCGTTCATGTAACAGTTAGCATAATTTTACTACGGGCTTTGGTTAATGCTATTGTCTTTAAGGGTCTATCAAAAAAAAAGTCTTTAAGGGGAATAGGACAATATTTTGTAGATAGTACTTGTATTTCCTGTAATAGTTAATATATTTCATAATTGTTTTTGGTAGAAATAATAGTTTTTGAGTTTTTGAGTCTTTGACCCAAAAAGACAGCAGTAGTTCAGAATAACTAGTTTCAAGAGAATTGGTTCTCTTTATGTTAAGTATCAGTTTGAAACGGGAATAATTATATTAATAAAATATTATTATGTGAGAGGGGATGTAGTACACCAACATGTTTTATAGAATTTCCAGTTTGAAACATGCAAATTTTATGGAACAGAAAACTATATCATTAATAATTATCTGATAATTTATGGAATATACCTACACTACCATCAGCAACAAAAGAATGTACAATGAAACTTCTCGAATTAGCCTATTCGTGTAGTGAGATAGATTGTGACCAAAATATCTTTAATTTAAATGTCATCAATACTTTTATAATTTGAGTCTATCACACAATTTTTTATAGTATGATTCACCTATGCAGCGACGGAGCTAGGCTCCAGGGGGCAAAAATTTTGCCCATACCTTATTTGAAATTTTTGTGGGACAATATTTAGATATTTTTATAATTTTATACATAATTTGAAGTATATGGAGATAACTTCACCAAAAATGAGTTGGGACAATATCCCCACTACTCATACATGTGGCTCCCTAATCCTATTTAATTTACAAATTATTATTGCATAGGAACAAAGTCTATTCATTGGTTATAAATTGAAGGCAAAATACTGTTTTATGCCCAACTATTGATATTTTCTGTTATAAATTATTAAAAATTACAATTAAATGCACCAACTATAAAAAACTAACATTGTGTCTTATAATTTAAATTGCGGGCTGAATTTAAATCTTGAAATATGTAAAATGATGTGAAAAAGTGAAACCAAAACGAGATCATTGTGGTAAAAAAAAAGAAAAATATGATCTCCCCCCTCCCCAACTCGACCGCCTACCGGAATCCATCGGCCACGAAGTGCAACTAAATGGACAAAATATTACATCTAGTAACTAGCTAGAGAAATGAAATATTGGAAAGTTGTAGGTGAAATAATACCTAACTTGTACCATTTTGAACGGCAAACTTTATAGCTTTTCTGTCACGGGTGGTAATCTTTTGTGGGTAATAGCGTTTTAAATAATAAAAGAAGTGGCTTAATTCTATATAGTTGACATTTATTTCAAGGAATGGTACGACGATACTAACTTATGAAAGAAAATAATCATAACAGACACATATAGTTCGATATCCTGAATAAGAGAGAATCATAACAGAAGAACATGTCAAATCTCATTCGTCATGTATCTCAAAAAAAAAAGAGCTCCATTCGTCATTTGTCACAAATTGCACTATTAATTAGGCTTTTTTGGGTTGGGCAATGAACTAAATCAAGAGCAAAAAATTTTATGGGACCAAAATTAAAAGATCTGTATAAAGAGGGAAAGATCTTCACACAAAAAGAGATTTCGCCATCAAATTCAGTAGTAATTACTAGTAAGTGCATCTACATAGATAGTCTTCCGGATGGAAATAAATCCACCTACAATCGAATTTTGACACAAGAGAAAAAATAACGAACAAGGCAAATTCATTGAAGATAAATATCAACAAAATTATAGTTATGACATTAAGTATAAAGTTATATTAGAATTGTTATAATCGGATTAGATTTTAACATGTTAAACAATTTGAATAAACATGTAGGGAGTTTTATTAGAGGGAGATTAACAATTTGCTTTGTCAAAGGAGAAAAGGAAAACCATAAATTAACTCCTTTTCAAGTCTGTAAAGAAGCCAAATATCGCTCAGGCACGCAATGACATAAGAATATATATTATAATTTATTAATTTTGATATTATGATATTAGTATTCATAGACTGAGAAAGGGAGGTCAAAATAAAATTAAAAATTATAATGTTCTATGAGTTAAATGTCCCTTTTTCAAAAAAAATAAGTAAATCATATATTATAATTTATTAATTTTGATGTTAATATATTGGTATTAATAATTTGGTTTTGTTTTTAAATCTAGACTGAACTACTTACACACGTAACATTTGTACCCGAATATAAATAATGAAGTGGACTTAGAGGGTGTTTGGCTGAACTTATAAGTTGTGAAAATAGTTCAATAATTTATAAATAGGGTTATTGACGCATAAATACACTAACTTTGGGTCAATTTTGGTTTTTTCCACTAACTTTAAAAATTGTAACAAAATACACAAACTTAATAACTTTAGTGTTTTTACCACGATTTCAAATTCATGCCAAATTAGATCTGACTTGACATCTCAAAAACTTACTATAGACTAAACGATTAGTGATATAAACACATAGTAGAGAGATGACATAAAACACCGTCGTTCCATCAAAATAAATCAGATATCCTCTCTATACGATGTCGTTTATATTTCTAATATTCATCGCGTCAACCCTCATTACAAAAATTAAGTCTTCTCGTTTGTTTCATCGTCTGGTTCTATTTGAGATCAAAACAATCGATATCCTCTCTCTAAGGTGTCGTTTATATCACTGATCGTTTTGTCTATGGTAAATTTTCGAGATGTTAAGTCATATTTAATTTGGCTTAAATTTAAAATTATGGTAAAATCACTAAAGTCATTAAGTTTGTGTATTTTGTGACAATTTTTAAAGTTCGTGGGAAAAACCAAAATTGGCCCAAAGTTGGTGTATTTATGCGTCAATAACCCTTATAAGTATGATTTATTTCTAAAGAAAACGGACACCCGTTGAGTGTAAACGTGTAGTTAATTCATTATTTCCCAGCCATCTAGCGCTATATTTTGAGTTTTGACCATGAAAAATTAAGAATATCATACATGATATGTATATTGTATTGTGAAAACGAAATCTGGAGTAACTTGTTTTGAGGTAATATTGGCTACTGAAAGAGAAAATTGAAGTTTTGGTTTGGTAGTAATTAGAGGGATCCCGAAAGTGGAAGAAGATGACAAAACGTCAGCCTCAAAGCTTTAATTAATCTGAGTTTTGTGATGATTCAGAAACGGGATTAGGTTAATTTGGCAACTTGATAAAATCACATGCCGTAAAAGTGCCTTTTGCCTTCATACTGTCTCACTACAACTACAACCACAACTACAACTACAACAGCCCCTTTTTAGATATTGTTTTGCTAACAGGGCGTGTGAACTTGTAAAATAAAATGGCAATCAACTCCTCGACCTCTCCAAAAGTCACCTCTTTAGTCCCTAAAAGCACACATGCTGTCACTTTTGCCCCTACATTTCATCACGCATTCATAGAAAATTGCATTATTTCTTCTATGAGTACAAAAATGAAGAAACGACTTCTCCGGCAAGATACCGTCGCAACGGTGGCGGTGGACAGTAGCAACGACAGATAATATAACTGATACAACGAGTTCTCGTCTGAATTTGAGGAAAAAAGAGAAGGGAATTCTGATAAAAAGATTGAGGGATCGAGAGAAATGGTGGTTATAGCGGTTGTTTACGGTAAAGTTCGGCGATAACTGGAGAAAGAGGAGGCGAAACTGATGAAGCATGATGGAGAGGATTTTTGTTGTCAGGAAGAGGAATATGCATACTACAAAACGAAAATATGCATACTAAAAACGAAATATGCACACTCCAAAACTTAAACCTACATATTTGTAAATAGAAACATGCTTATTACAAAACACCAACATGTATACTACAAAATTGAAACATGCATTCTACAAAACATGTATATTTAAATACGAGAAGAAAGTCTAGAGTAATCTCATATGCATTGATAGGATACGGCCCAACTACCAGGCCCAAGCATCAGGCCCAATACAAGTAACCCTGACATCAAGCTCGGCCTGGACAAGTTCGGCCCATGAAGACTCCTAAAATCAGTGGGAACGCAGAAAGCTCAGCCATATCTAAAAGAATCCTAATTCAAGAAGGGATAGGATCTCGAATCCTAGTTAGAGAAGACTTCGGATTCAAGATCTAGGTCAATACATTTGTGTATAAATAGAGGCTAGATTAGACGAAATAGATTCATTCACACTCTTTGTAATCGCTCCTTACACATTCAATATACGAATACTCTCTCTCTCCCCGTGGACGTAGATCTTATTCATAGATCGAACCACGTAAATCCTTGGTGTTCTTGCGCATTTATTTCCCTTACGAAATTAAGATCGATCACCGCGCCGTCTGGGAAAGGAAATTTTGTGTTTTCGATCAACCACCGTTTACAGGGAAATAATCATGACCAGGTACACCAGAAGCCATGCATCCAGGACCGTCGCCGGCAACAACAACGCTGACGGCGAAAGGGAACGCCGAGCTCAGCTCGGGAAGAGCCCAATCAGAGAAGAAACCCCCGAAGGACATGTCCAAAGTCTCGACGAGCACGGACACCCCGCCCTGCAGGAGGCAGGTTACCATAGCGAAGGAAATCGCAGCAATAATCCGGGGGAACATCCGGCTCCGCAAGTAAACCTTGACGACGCCGTCAAGGGGTTTCTCGAGAAAAATAAGGAGAGCTTTCTCCGCACTCACTCGGTGATTGTGGTCGGCCACGTCCTGAAGAACGGAACGCCGAAGCCTCATCTAGATACGAGGCATCACAACGAGAGGTCGGGGCCCAAACCGACCGCGCAAGGAACGAGCAACGCGGGAGAGGACGTCGTGACCGCCGCGAAGCCGGCCTCGATCGCCAGAATGAATCCATCCAGCGAACTCCGCCCGATCTCCGCGGACGAGCAGCGCAGAAAGGCATCGAGGCCGCCGTGAAGTCGGTCCGAGTCACCTAAACGAGTTCGATCGTCGAACTCCGTCCCAATCTCCGGAGGACGGCTCGATGGATACGGAAAATAGTCACCCGTTCTCAAATAGGATACTCAACACTTCTCCCGGATAAATACCGGTACCAAGCATCGCCCTATGACGGGTCGAGGGATCCACGAACTTCCTCTCGGCTCCAATACAACATGATCAACCAACGCTCATTTCGGTTCATATGTAAACTCTTCCGGAGTTACTCGTCGACAACGCCCGCGGTGGTTCGACGATCTACCCACGGAAGCATCGGCCCTATCGCGACTTGATGGCGGCCTTCCATGAAGGTTCTTCCAAAAGCGAGTCAAAACATCGTCGGCACACCTCCTCACCATAAGGCAAAGCCGTAACGAGTCCATCGGTGACTTCATGACGAGGTTTAACAAGGAGTGTTTGAAGGTCAAGACGTGAACGACCGTTAGTCATCTCGGCCTTCCAAAACGGCATCTGCGGGGCCTTATACCGAGAGATCGCTGGCACGAACCCGTCATCGCGACAGAGCGTGGCGATAGCCAACCGGTTCGCCAAAGCGGACGAGGCTGATAAGAGAAAGCGCGAAGCGACAAGCGGGACCCCGGAAAGGAAGAAGAGATGAAGGAAGGAAGATCGGAACCAAGGCGGCAAGCGCCTGAAAGATTACATCGCCCGATAAGGACCGAGCTCGGTCCGCGTGACGCCTCGGAGCGACCTCAATACACCCGTTGACGAAGCCGAGGCGTAAATCTACGCGCCCATATGAACTGCTCGAGAAGCCTCGACCGATGACGGGAGGAAGAGGCGCCGAACTGTGGATAACACCGCTCATTCCACGGAGACTATGGGCACGACATCAAGAGTGCAAAGAACTCATGGGAGAAATAGAGATGTTGGTTCAAGATGGATCTCGAGAAAGTACCAGGGTGGTCGCCAAGCCGACCAGTCAAGGAAGAAAAGCAGGAAGAGGAAATTGCGCACCCTACGAAAAAAGCAAGCGCGACACCGACGAAGAAGGAGACGACGAGCCCCAATATGATGGGGTGGTCTCCACTATTACGGGGCTCCCCCGTGGAGTCACGAAGTCTTCCTTGAAGGCCGAAGCCCGAAGTCCTAAAACCGGTGAGCCTAACAACAAGAGGTTCGAGAAAGGAAGGCGATTACCTTCTCCAAGACGACCCGCACCCGCAATAACACCCCACCGTGATCGCGCTGGTGATCCGAGCAAATGGTCGCGAATAAGTTGGTGAAGCGCATGTACATTGATAGCGGCGTCGGTAAGCATCCTTTTCAAGGAATGTTTTGAAAAGCTAGGGATAGAAGAAGCGCCGCGCCGCCTTGCCGCCACTCGAAGCTTCGCCCAAGAGAGACGCGCCCGGAAGGATAATTGAGCTACCCGTCACGGTGGGAAAGTCACCAACGAGCTCCACCAAGGTGGTGCAATTCTTCGTAGTAAAGGCCCACCGCCAAATGTAATACCCGATTATTTAAACGCCTAATTACGATATTAATTTCGTAAATTAGAATATTATTATAATAATTTGATTAATAATTTATCGAATAACGATTTCGATTATTTTGGAATAATAAATTCCTATGTGCAATTCACTTAATTAATGTGAATTGAGAACTACGAATGCGTAACGATTTCATTTGTATTAATTCCCACGTCGATTACGTATCAATATTTATAGGCTCGTGACATTTTCTAAGTTTTAAGCTTAGAATTTAATTCCATTATTATTGGAATTATTTAATAAATTGATTATAGCTTTATTTGACCATTTTGAGATGAGTCGATATTTAAACGTTGAGACGTTTCAAACGTTAACGTTTGGTGATGACTTGAGAATCAAGTCTAACGATCAAGGAATTATGATATATAAATTCCTATGATTATTATATGTTATTAGAATATTATTTAGCATTGAATTAATGCTAGAAAATTTTAGAATAATATTCTTGATTATTTAAGATTCTCGAAAACCCTAAATCGAGAATTAGCTTTTCTACCTATGGATTGATTCCAATAAATTTTCCTATAATATAAATTATCATCTAAAACATATATTATGATATATATGTATAATTAGCATGAAAAATTAAATGTTAGCACTTAAGAATGAAAGTGCCGTGACCTTATACTATGTACAACATAGTTCACGTCAATTTTTTTGAGTGTAGAATTGCTATGCTATGTGTTCATGATACAAGTGTAATCTAAATACACTCTAATCAAGTAATGAACAAGTGGGATCAATTGTGAGGTGTATTAGCCGTCCTTCTTGACTAAGAAATACTTGATGATGTATTACAAATTTTTGGGATAGAGTGTTATATTTTACATGCATGATACAACTTTAAAAATCTGAAAATTTTGCCTTCTCTTCTCTCATTGTCGACGGCATTTGGCATGTGTGAGTCAATTACACTTTTGTTTCATTCAAAAACTTTATACATGTAGTAAATACATGTAAGAGATATTTTAGACCATGACATATGCACTTGGTGACTCATAAAAGTAATTTGTCTTGCTTTCTTGTGTAATAGACGAGAGAGAGAAATACAATTGTATTGATTCATTTCTTTTGTTACTTAAGTATTTTTAGTCTTGAAACAATAAACACTTTCATTCCTCTTCTCAAAACAAACCCATCGCCGAGAGCTTTCTTAAGAAAACCCAAGGCATTTTCTTAATTTCCATCTCCAAAAGCTTGAGCTTTAGTTACCCTACAACCGATCGACACCGTTAACGAGGTTAGGTATCGAACAAGCTTCGATTATACCCTAAGTTTTTAATTTTCTAAAGGCTTGATCTTATTTTATGAGCATGATTATAATTATGAAATTTATGCTAAGCATGATATGTGTTTGTTAATAATGTGTATTAGGATGATCTCTAAGCATATAGCATGTTTAAAATTAAATTTGGCATGCTATGAAATTATGTTATATGTACCGAAAATTTTCTTAAAGATTTAGGATTGGATTAATGATATATGGTGTTGTAGTAGCCTATAGTGATTTAATTGAAATTTATAAAAATCCTATACTTTGTTTTTAATATTACCGAAAATGTGTAGAAATTGCTAAGTTAATGTACAATTTAATTTAAGAAATGTAATAGCATGTTAGTGATCTAGGACATCATTTATGTATTACATGTTTTAATCAAGAATTTTGAAAATTTATTTGCTCCAATGTTTGTTAAGAACCGTGAGCTTCCAAGCTTAGATACTTGATGATTATGTTGTTTTAGTTAAGGTTATGATGTTAGGTTTCTACACTATGTTGTATTTAGGCATATTATATTTAATTGGGATTTTATAAAAATGCTTAATGCATAGTTGTAAGAACCGAAACCATTGAACATATATACCTTGGTGTAGAAATTTTATATGTTGAACCTTAGGTTATAATTATGATATATATTGATTGTGGAGCCTTGTGTAATTTTATTAAAATTTTAGAAAATTTTGGTTGATTTTTGAAAAAGGACCGTGAGTCCTATAGTGGATATAGGTGTGTTCCAAATTTTTCTATAGTGATATTAATACATATTAATGATCATAGTGTAAAATAATACACTATATGAATTTAGAGGAATTTTTGGAACAAGTTTGAAAGTTGTAGCATATAGCCGTGAGCTATATTGCTTTTATAAAGGATTTTAAATCCTTTTTAATCATGAACAAAAATTTATTATATGTCTAAAAATTATATTAGACATGATTGAATTTTTGAGAATTATTAAACATAGAATATTATGTTTACGACGAAACGTTATATTAAATAACGTTAAAAGCGTAAATAATGCTTAATGTATTAAAAGATTAATATTAAAAGAAAATATTAATCAAGCTTATCGATTTACGTGAAAAATCGAGGATTAAAGCTTTACGAAAAGAAATCGATTAAAAATCGATTTATATTGATTTTATTCATTAAAATATGTTTTATTTAAGATTTATAAAGAAAAGTCAAAATGGTTGACTTTCGACATTAACGCATTTAAATCGCTCGTTAAATACGTTAATACGTGAAAAACGTATTACTTTTATCTGAATATCTCAATTGTGAGAAAAGATTTCATGATTGAAATCCTTGTTTTGAATAACGTTATTATACGTTGATTATTTAACCTAAAAGGTTAAAATGAGACTGTAGATCATATTACGTCTCTCTCGATATACGAGAATTATTTTATTGATATACGATCGATTCAACGTATTAAGACGTATAAAGAATCATCGAAACTTGAATTATTAATTTATTTATCAAAGTTGAATGAACTTTGAAAATCTCAAAAGCGTACAACATACTAAACGTACATTTTGCGTAAAGGTGGGACGTGAAGTTCACGCTGATTGACGAGGGTAAGAGCACGCACGTGAAATTCAAGTCCAAAGTAAAGGTGGGCTTTACTATACTCAAATTGATAGAACTTATCAAATGATTTATTTATGATGCTTTATTGCAAGCAAATATTTATGAACCGAATTATTTAATTACCGTCCAAAATGTTTATGTTTTATGTATGTATCCATTCATGATTGTTGATGCGTAATGTTGGGTAGCTCCCACTTTATGACATGCTTGAATTCAGATTCTTGGAAGACCCCAAGGATGATGGAGAATTCGTATCCCGTGTCGAGATGGCCGGATTTTGTGCACCGATTATTTTGTATTGTGTCTTTGAAGGGTGCTCGGCGGTCACGGCGTCTGTGAGAGAGGCCTCCTCCGGTAAGCAGAATTGTTGTGAACGATTATTGTGGAGGATATGGATCATACATACGTGGAAAATGCTCGCAAGCGATATTTATGGAAAATGACGGAAAATATTTAGTAAACACGGTATTTTCAAATTAAAACCTCGTGTGTTCTTGTGATGGGCGAGTAATTTAAACTTGATAAATTATTTTGGCATGAGCCATCGAGTGCATTATTTGTACTCACCGCATATTTGTTTTTAAATGTGCGATTGAGTTTGGTGATGATGATGGAGCGGAGTGTTGAGTAGTCAAGTCTTTTGAATATTTATTATGTTTGAAAGAAAGAACCTTGGGTGCATATCGTCATATATGCATTCACATGCTTTCCACCGCATATTCTCGAATAGTATTGTATATTAATGTTGTGATTGAGTCATGCAATTATCGAAACCTCTGTTTAAGGACTTATAGCCTTTATATCCGTAAATTACTTTTGCCTTGTAAATAGGGTTGATTATCAAGTTCGATACGTATTAGTTTGAAGTCTTTAATTATTCTTATTCAATGTTTGGTAATCATCGTTCCAAGCTCCGATTCTTCTAATCATCCTTTGGATTAGAGGGCGTGACAGAGTGGTATCGAGCATATTGCTCTCTGAACCCTAAAATTTTCTTTCAAAAGTTGAGTCTAGATTGAGTCACTAGACTTCAGAAATCATCGACTACGCCAACACTCCATCACATCCATTTCAACCGAAAAAGGTAAATTATTTTCATCTTTGAAAAGAAAAGTTTGAGATTTATGAATTTGAATTGTTGTCGATAGAACATTATCGACAAATGAAATGAGAAAGGTTGTAAATAACCATGATTGATTGATTCATTGATTGAAAGTTTTCGCAGAAATGCGATGTTTAAAACGAACTATGTTCGTCACATTTGAAATTTTATTCTCATTTCTCAATATTGATTTGATTTATGCCTATGTCATCCAGTTGAACATAGCCGTAATAAGGAGCATGACCCTTATTAAAAGAATATAGACAGTAAGAAGCATGTTCACGAGTTACGAAAGAACATAGAATCACGAATGTACGAATTTCATCCCATTCGAGAACGAAAGCAAAATGGATTTGAAGAACTTCATTCCATTATGGGATTAGAAGGTTAAAGCCTTAAAAAAAAAAAAAAAAAAAAAAGCGAAGTCGACCTTAGAAGTGCCGACCTCGGAAGTGCGAACTTAGAAATGCCGACCTTGGGAGGCATGACGACCTCGGAGAGCTCAAAAGAAAAGCTAAGGCATTTGAGCTAGGCGGAGAACTCGTAATAAAAACTAAGGCATTTGACCTCGCCATTTCACCCCGGCAAAAGGCGAATCTTGTGCAGATGATTTTATTTTGGTCCGATCTCCTTCGTTCGGACTCCAATTTGCGCATGGTTTTCGCCCACATACTCCTAACACACTTTACTATATTTCTTATGAAGGACTGAACTCTTGATTCCTTCTCTAAAATTCGCTAAAGTCAGTACAGTTTCACCTCAGAATTTTTCACCTCGGCGTTGACGTGGTCAAACTTTCGCCTCATCGCCTCGGCTCTTCGGCCTCGGCACCTCGCCTCGGCTCTTGACCTCGCCGCCTCGGCAGCACCTCGCCTCGGCTCTTGGCCTCGGCACTCGCCGACAGCACCTCGCCTCGGCGCCCGCCTCGGCGGCTCGCCTCGGCCGCCTCGGCGGCCGCCTCGGCTCTTGACCTCGGCACCTCGCCTCGGCAGCCGCCTCGGCTCTTGCCTCGGCACCTGCCTCTCAGCACGCCCGCCTCGGCTCTTTGGCCTCGGCACTCGCCTCGGCACCGCCTCGGCGGCTCGCCTCGGGCACCGCCTCGGCAACCGCCGCCTCGGCTCTTGGCCTCGGCACCTCGCCCGGCAGCCGCCTCGGCTCTTGACCTCGGCACCTCGCCTCGGCAGCCGCCTCGGCTCTTGGCCTCGGCACCTCGCCTCGGCAGCGCCGCCTCGGCTTGGCCTCGGCACCTCGCCTCGGCGGCCGCCTCGGCTCTTGACCTCGGCACCTCGCCCGGCAGCACCTCGCCTCGGCTCTTGGCCTCGGCCTCGGCGCTCGCCCGCCCGCCTCGGCACCGCCTCGGCAGCTCGCCTCGGCACCTCGCCTCGGCAGCTCGGCCTCGGCGTTCGTCCTCGGCACCTCGGCGTCAGGCGAACTGCTTCGCGCAGTGATTTTGTTTTGGCCAGTTCTCCTTCGTTTGAACTCCGATTTACGAACGGTTTTCGCCTACGTACTCCTAACGCAATTTACTTTATTTGTTATGATGGATCGAACCCCTGATTCCTTCTCCAAAATTCACGAGAATCAGTACAGTCCACCCCGGACAGTTTACCTCGGCATAGGCAAACTGCTTCGTGCAGTGATTTTGTTTTGGTCCGTTCTCCTTCGTTTGGACTCCGATTTGCGTATGGTTTTCCCACGTACTTCTAACGGACTGTAATATTTTTTTATGAAGGGAAGATCCCCTGTTTCCTTTTCCAGAAATCGCGAGAGCCAGCAGAAGCTAGCTCATAGTTTTATAGAACTAGAATTTAGTTATATGATAAGATTTTTTTTATGCTGCTAGATAATATGTTTCCTAGTATGGTAGGAAAGCTACAACGTGCGTTGTATATGAGAACAATTTCCATATAACAATTATCTGTTTATCAGATGTGTTTGGATTGTTTATCTGCTTTATAGACCTGTCCAGTTATCCTATTTGCTTAGATGCGTTAAGTTTATTTTTATCTATGCATCGGTTATCTTTATTTAGTTGTCTTATGCTCGTTTGTCTGTGGCAGATGGCCAGGACTCGACACACCACTAGACGGAGGCTTGGATCGAGTGCCACCCCGCAGAGATCATTCATAGGTACCGCGAGTACCGGATACTTTGGGAGATGATCTTGGAGAGTTTCTCATGCACTACCTTCGTCATTGGAAGGAGGCGCACGAGTATGGAGTAACTGATTTCGATGGCGTGAAGCGCCTATTGATGCGGTTACCGGTCGATTGGGAAGATTATGCACGGGAGATATCGGAGATTACATCTTCCGATATGGTGGTGACTACGACCGACAGCGATCTACCGAGATTTGTGAGCCACCCGACCCACGCCTTTAGTATCACGGTAGCCCCGAGAGGACCGCACCTCCTCCAGGGAATATACATGGCGCGACGAGTCACCGGAGTGGCTCTACTGGAGGTTCCTCGAGTGGTTGATCCCGTGATTCCAGAGATTTGGGCGGTGACCGACCGCTCGTGTGACAGTATGCCTCGGCCCGAGCATTGGGGATGCCAGTGTTTCCGCTGTCGATTGGACACCCCATACACCCACCGCTTCCTATCTTGCCGCTTATGACAAATACGCCGGGCATCACAAATGAGCCGTCGGACAGACGGCGGGATGAGGTCTCGATGATCGTGATGACTTCAGTCCGATCCGCGACATTCCTATGGTTGGGGATGACGGAGCAGGACCGTCCAGAGTGCGCCGCCGTGAGGACGACTCGGACGATGATTCGGATGATGACTCCGATGACGATTCAGACGATGAGGAGGATCCCGAGGAGGATCGATATGATGATGAGTGATACACCGTTGATCTGCTTAGCTAGGTTTTAGTCCGTATGTATATAGTCCAAGATGTGTGTAGGTTGCTTTGTGTTTTAAAAGGAAGTGAACTTTGTATTTTGTATTATCTTGTAATCCCGTATGTTGTTCGATGTGGGTTAAGCTTTTGAGATGCCATCTATTGTACATTATCCCTTTTGTATTAACTTTTTATACGAATAGTCTCCTCGAGGCACAAATTTTCGATGTATATGATAACCCAAGCGGGCTTTTATGCGTAAATGATATTGTGATGAATAGCTTGGTTTAAAGTCGCTTTACAAAAGAAATTGTATGATGATATTATATATGTTAATTGTGAAAATGATTTTCAATATTTATCAGATGTTTAAACAATGTAATGCCGCCAAGACGGATCCCGCACAAAGAGGTAGGGAAGGGGAAGAGGTAGAGAGGCAGAGGAAGAATTCATGTACCGAACCGCGAATATACCCCAACCACCACCACCTCCACCCGATCGTAGGATCGAGGAATTATTCTTAAGCGTAACCCACCTTCTTTTGATGGAAAAGGAGCCCAGATAATGCCGAGCAATGGATAAGGGCTATGGAAAGGATATTTGATTTTCTTGATGCACAAGACAGAACGGTTGTCCCATTACCTTTCAACCGACAGACCGCCGACTTTTGGTGGGAAGCCCGACGAAAGATTTTACAAACGAGGATCACATGAATGAGTTCACTTGGGAAGAATTTAAAGAGGAATCAGATGAAATACGTTCAAAAGTTATCGGAAAAGGAAGGAACAAGAATTTTATAATCAAGCAGGAAAAGATGTCCGTAACAGTTATGATCGCACTTTCTGCGATATGTCCCGATATGCCCACGATCGGTGAATACGGATATGAAGATGGCGTAAAAGTTTAGGTCCGGATTGAGGTCGAGATAAGAATGTCTCTAGCCGTCATGGAGATCGACTTACATCAAGCTCGGACGAGCTTTGGACATCGAGCGACCATGCCGAAGAAGACAAATCAAACCCGCACACAAAATACGAGGGACAAAGGAAAGAGAAAGTGGGAAGGAAATTTTAGTAACAAGAATCGGGAAGTTTTGGTATACGATTACAAACGGCCGTGGCACTAAACACTGGTACCACAAGGCGGGGATGGAAAAAGCCGTCTTTTCCTCCGATGGGAGGACCACAAGAGCAGTAAGGACAACTCTTGCCCAAAGTGCCAGTTTCATAAAGGAGTCTCGCCATCCGTAAATTGCTTTAAGTGCGGAATGAAGGGGCATTACGCGAATAATTGCCTACAGGATGCGCCGCGGGACGGTGGGAAGGCCAAATCAGCTCGGCAATGCCCAACCCTCGTGGCTATCCAGTTTCGGCCTCAATCGAAAGAATACCGCCACAACAACGAGGGGCGGCCTCAACAACAACAAGAACGACAACCACCGCAGCGGCGTAATCGGCAGCGACGCCAACAGCAGCAGCCACAGCAGAATCAACAGAGACAGGCACCCGTCGCCTCACGGCTCGGGCGAGCATATGCTCGCATCAAGGCAATGAACAAAACCGAAACTGGCGGTATGGGAACACTTCTCAACGTACATCATACTTTTGTTTGACGGGAGCATCACATTCTTTCATAGCAAGAACATGTAGATCTATTGGAACTTAGATCCGAAAAAGCAGATCAGATATGAACATCTCTTCACCCATAGGAGGGATTATGATCATACTCATATTTGCTCGAACCTAGAGTTGAACTTAGGATCACTTAAGGTTCGATTTAATAACTTGAACATAATACCCATGGGTGATGTAGATATAATTTTGGGAATGGATTGGTTAGTGAAAATCATGCTACAATCACGTAAAGAAAGAAAAATTTCATTCCATTTTCCTGGGAAAGAAGCTACAAGCTTTTACGGAATCAGTATGGGAAAGAAAATTCCGATTATATCCGCGCTGAAGGCCAGGAGTATGATAAACAAGAAAGGATGCCATGCATTTCTTGTTTATTTAAATGGAGAAGATCGAGCAACGATAAAGGTTGAAGATGTAGAGATTGTACGAGAATTTTCAGATGTTTTTCCTGAAAATCTACCAGGATTGCCTCCTGATAGACAACTGGAGTTTACCATTGACTTGGAATCCGGATCGGCTCCAGTGTCAAAGGCACCGTACAGAATGGCTCCGAAAGAACTGGAAGAGTTAAAAATTCAAATCCAAGAGCTGTTAGACCTAGGTTTTATCAGACCTAGTGTTTCACTGGGAGCACCGATGTTATTTGTAAAGAAGAAGGATGGTTCATTGAGGATGTGTATAGATTACCGAGAACCGAACAAATGACGCTTAAAACAAGTATCCACTTCCAAGGATAGATGACTTGTTTGATCACCACGAGGAGCTAGCGTGTTCTCGAAAATCGACCTCAAGTCGCTATCATCAACTTAAAGTGCGGCTGAAGATGTATCAAAGACTGCTTTCCGAACGAGATACGCCACTATGAATATATAGTTGTGCCATTCGGATTGACCAATGCGCCGGCAAGATTCATGGATCTCATGAATAGGGTGTTCCACCCATTTTAGACAAATTTGTCTTAGTCTTCATAGACGATATTCTTATCTATTCGAAAATGAAGACGAACACAAGGAACACCTCGTGACAAAGGTCGCAAACTTTAAAAGATGAACAACTTTTTGCTAAATTTAGCAAGTGTGAATTTTGGTGAAGGAAGTAATGTTCCTTGGACACATTGTGTCACCGAAGGATTAAAGTTGATCCGCCAAAGTAGAAGCGGTCCAAGAATGGAAATCGCCGAGGACACAAATGAAATTAGAAGTTTCTTGGGATTGGCGGGATACTATCGAGATTTATCGAAGGATTCTCAAAGATAGCAAGACCAATAACCCAACTACTCGTAAAAGGGATCGATTCACATGGGTGATGAGTGTGAGGCGAATTTCAGGGCCTTTCGAGGAAAAGTTAACCATCGCCTCAGATTAGCGGTTCGAGCGGATAAAGAATACGTGGTCTATCAGATGCTTCAAGAATGGATTAGTCGTGTGTTAATGCAAAATGGAAAAGTGATAGCCTATGCATCTCGACAACCGAGACCACATGAATTGAATTATCCAACACATGATCGGAACTAGCGCAGAGTACATGCTTTAAAGATATGGAGACATCATCTCTACGAGTAAGATGTGAAATCTTTACCGATCACAAAAGTTTAAAATACTTTTTCGAGGAGAGATCGAACATGAGACAAAGGAGATGGCTCGAATTAGTAAAAGACTACGATTGTGGTATAAACTATCACCCGCAAAGCGAATGTTGTAGCCGATGCCTTGAGTCGTAAAGAGTCGAACAAATTGGGATGTCTCTTCACAAATGAAGAAAAACTCGTTGAAGAGTTTGAAAGGATGAATATTGAATTGGTTGAACAACCGAGACGATCACGAGTTGTATTGCTACACTCACATCGACGTCGACTTAAGGAAAAGAATCCTTGAAGGACAAAGGATGGAGGAAAAGTTGGAAAAGCAAGAGCAAGGTAAGGACGGAAGGATCAAGAATTTTCAAGCACCGGATAATGCTCTATTATTTGAAGGAAGGTTGTGTATCCCGCACAACAACGATCTTCGGAATGAAATCATGAGTGAAGCTCATGACACACCTTATACAGCCCATCCAGGAAGTACAAAAATGTACCAAGACTTGAAGAAAAAGTTATGGTGGGAAGGTATGAAAAGAGACATAGCCTCTTTTGTAAAGCTTGCTCTTGCTTGTCGACAAGTAAAAGCATTACACCAACGCCCTTATGGAAAGCTACGCCTTTGGCAATACCCGAGTGGAAATGGGAAGATATAGCTATGGATTTTGTTACGGGTTTACCAAAGTCAAAAGAGGAACAATCTGCTATATGGGTAGTAGTGGACGAGACTCACCAAATGTGCACATTTTTCGCTAATTCAGATTACCCACGGGTGCGATAGCTAGCCAAAGAAGACGTAAAAGGAAATTGTATGCGCTGCATGGAGTACCGAAAACTATCACTCGATAGGATTCAAAATTTACTTCAAGATTCGGACTAGCTTGCAAAAGAATTGGGCACGGTTAAATTTCAAAGACTGCCTTTTCACCCTCAAACCGATGGACAATCGGAAAGGACGATCCAAACACTCAAGACATGTTGAGAACCGTAGTGTTGGATCGAGGTGCCAAATGGGAAGAGGTTTTACCCTCATCGAATTTGCCTACAATAATAGTTATCAGCGACGATCGATATGGCCCGTATGAAGCCTTATAGGGAAGAAATGCCGATCACCGCTTTATCGGGACGAAGTGGGTGAAAGAAGAATCTTAGGGCTGACGCTATAAGCGAAATGATTGAGATCGTTCGCCAAATTAGCACGTAATAAAAGAAGCTCAAGATAGGCGTAAGTCTTACCGACACGCCAAGAGTCGAGCTACATTCGAAAATGGAGATAAAGTCTTTTGAAGGTCTCTCCATCTAAAGGGATTATAAGGTTTGGAGTAAAGGGAAAATTAAGACCCGCTTTATTGGACCTTATGAAATCCTAGAAAGAATAGGCCCATTGCCTATAGGTTGGCTCTTCCGCCAAGTCCGAAAACGTACACAATGTTTTTCATGTATCACAACTCGTAAAATGCGTACGATCCAAGCATGTGATCCATCAAGATGACGTGATCCTCAATCCGGATATGAGCTATAATGAGGAACCTACGGCTATTCTAGACCACAAGGTTGAAATTGAGAACAAATCTATTCCACTAGTCAAAGTCTTGTGGAAGCATCATGGACAAGAGGAAGCCACGTGGGAGCTTGAGGACTAATGAAAGAAAAATACCCGATCTCTTCGAGGTATGTAAATTTCGGGACGAAATTTCTTTAAGGGGGGTGGAATGTAATACCCCGATTATTTAAACGCCTAATTACGATATTAATTTCGTAAATTAGAATATTATTATAATAATTTGATTAATAATTTATCGAATAACGATTTCGATTATTTTGGAATAATAAATTCCTATGTGCAATTCACGAATTAATGTGAATTGAGAACTACGAATGCGTAACGTATTTCAACTGTATTAATTCTACGTCGATTACGTATCAATATTTATAGGCTCGTGACATTTTCTAAGTTTTTAAGCTTAGAATTTAATTCCATTATTATTGGAATTATTTAATAAATTGATTATAGCTTTATTTCGACCATTTTGAGATGAGTCGATATTTAAACGTTTGAGACGTTTCAAACGTTAACGTTTGGTGATGACTTGAGAATCAAGTCTAACGATCAAGGAATTATGATATATAAATTCCTATGATTATTATATGTTATTAGAATATTATTTAGCATTGAATTAATGCTAGAAAATTTTAGAATAATATTCTTGATTATTTAAGATTCTCGAAAACCCTAAATCGAGAATTAGGCTTTTCTACCTATGGATTGATTCCAATAAATTTTCCTATAATATAAATTATCATCTAAAACATATATTATGATATATATGTATAATTAGCATGAAAAATTAAATGTTAGCACTTAAGAATGAAAGTGCGTGACCTTATACTATGTACAACATAGTTCACGTCAATTTTTTGAGTGTAGAATTGCTATGCTATGTGTTCATGATACAAGTGTAATCTAAATACACTCTAATCAAGTAATGAACAAGTGGGATCAATTGTGAGGTGTATTAGTCATCCTTCTCGACTAAGAAATACTTGATGATGTATTACAAATTTTTGGGATAGAGTGTTATATTTTACATGCATGATACAACTTTAAAATCTGAAAATTTTGCCTTCTCTTCTCTCATTGTCGATTTGACATTTGGCATGTGTGAGTCAATTACACTTTGTTTCATTCAAAACTTTATACATGTAGTAAATACATGTAAGAGATATTTTAGACCATGACATATGCACTTGGTGACTCATAAAAGTAATTTGTCTTGCTTTCTTGTGTAATAGACGAGATAGAGAAATACAATTGTATTGATTCATTTCTTTTGTTACTTAAGTATTTTAGTCTTGAAACAATAAACACTTTCATTCCTCTTCTCAAAACAAACCCACCGCCGAGAGCTTTCTTAAGAAAACCCAAGGCATTTTCTTAATTTCCATCTCCAAAAGCTTGAGCTTTAGTTACCCTACAACCGATCGACATCGTTAATCGGGTTAGGTATCGAACAAGCTTCGATTATACCCTAAGTTTTAATTTTCTAAAGGCTTGATCTTATTTTATGAGCATGATTATAATTATGAAATTTATGCTAAGCATGATATGTGTTTGTTAATAATGTGTATTAGGATGATCTCTAAGCATATAGCATGTTTAAAATTAAATTTGGCATGCTATGAAATTATGTTATATGTATCGAAAATTTTCTTAAAGATTTAGGATCGATTAATGATATATGGTGTTGTAGTAGCCTATAGTGATTTAATTGAAATTTATAAAATCCTATACTTTGTTTTTAATATTACCGAAAATGTGTAGAAATTGCTAAGTTAATGTACAATTTTAATTTAAGAAATGTAATAGCATATTAGTGATCTAGGACATCATTTATGTATTACATGTTTTAATCAAGAATTTTGAAAATTTATTTGCTCCAATGTTTGTTAAGAACCGTGAGCTTCCAAGCTTAGATACTTGATGATTATGTTGTTTTTAGTTAAGGTTATGATGTTAGGTTTCTACACTATGTTGTATTTAGGCATATTATATTTAATTGGGATTTTATAAAAATGCTTAATGCATAGTTGTAAGAACCGAAACCATTGAACATATATACCTTGGTGTAGAAATTTTATATGTTGAACCTTAGGTTATAATTATGATATATATTGATTGTGGAGCCTTGTGTAATTTTATTAAAATTTTAGAAAATTTTGGTTGATTTTGAAAAAGGACCGTGAGTCCTATAGTGGATATAGGTGTTCCAAATTTTCTATAGTGATATTAATACATATTAATGATCATAGTGTAGAATAATACACTATATGAATTTAGAGGAATTTTGGAACAAGTTTGAAAGTTGTAGCATATAGTAGTGAGCTATATTGCTTTATAAAGGATTTTAAATCCTTTTTAATCATGAACAAAATTTATTATATGTCTAAAAATTATATTAGACATGATTGAATTTTTGAGAATTATTAAACATAGAATATTATGTTTACAACGAAACGTTATATTAAATAACGTTAAAAGCGTAAATAATGCTTAATGTATTAAAAGATTAATATTAAAAGAAAATATTAATCAAGCTTATCGATTTACGTGAAAAATCGAGGATTAAAGCTTTACGAAAAGAAATCGATTAAAATCGATTTATATTGATTTTATTCATTAAAATATGTTTTATTTAAGATTTATAAAGAAAAGTCAAAATGGTTGACTTTCGACATTAACGCATTTAAATACGTTCGTTAAATACGTTAATACGTGAAAACGATTACTTTTATCTGAATATCTCAATTGTGAGAAAAGATTTCATGATTGAAATCCTTGTTTTGAATAACGTTATTATATGTTGATTATTTAACCTAAAAGGTTAAAATGAGATCAGATCATATTACGCCTCTCGATATACGAGAATTATTTTATTGATATACGCATCGATTCAACGACAAGACGTATAAAGAATCATCGAAACTTGAATTATTAATTTATTTATCAAAGTTGAATGAACTTTGAAAATCTCGAAAAGCGTGCCAACGTACTAAACGTACATTTTTGCGTGAAGGTGGGACGTGAAGTTCACGCGCGACGAGGAGAAGAGCACGCACAGTGAAATTCGAAGTCCAAAGTAAAGGTGGGCTTTACTATACTCAAATTGATAGAACTTATCAAATGATTTATTTATGATGCTTTATTGCAAGCAAATATTTATGAACTGAATTATTTAATTACCTGCCCAAAATGTTTATGTTTTATGTATGTATCCAGTTCATGATTGTTGATGCGTAATGTTGGGTAGCTCCCACTTTATGACATGCTTGAATTCGTATTCTTGGAAGTACCCCCAAGGATGATGGAGAATTCGTATCCTGTGCCGAGATGGCCTGGATTTTGTGCACTGATTATTTTGTGATTTGTGTCTTTGAAAGGGTGCTCGGCCGGTCACGGCGTCTGTGAGAGGAGGCCTCCTCTCCAGCAGAGAATTGTTGTGAACAATTATTGTGGTGGATATGGATCATACATACGTGGAAAATGCTTGGCCAAGCGATATTTATGGAAAATGACAGAAAATATTTAGTAAACACGAGTATTTTCAAATTAAAACCTCGTGTGTTACTGTGATGGGGCAGAGTAATTTAAACTTGATAAATTATTTTGGCATGAGCCACTGAGTGCATTATTTGTACTCAGCCCTGCATATTTGTTTTTAAATGTGCGATTGAGTAGTGATGATGATGGAGCGGTGTTGAGTAGTCAAGTCTTTTGAATATTTATTATGTTTGAAAGAAAGAACCTTGGGTGCATATCGTCATATATGCATTCACATGTTTTCATTGCATATTACGAATAGTATTGTATATTAATGTTGTGATTGAGTCATGTCTCAATTATCGAAACCTCTGTTTAAGGACTTATAGCCTTATATCTGTAAATTACTTTTGCCTTGTAAATAGGGTTGATTATCGAAGTTCGATACGTATTAGTTTGAAGTCTTTAATTATTCTTATTCAATGTTTGGTAATCACTGTTCCAAGCTCCAGTTCTCTCTAATCTGTCCTTTGGATTAGAGGGGCAACGACACCATATAACATCATACTAGGCGAGATTGGTGAGCGTGTAGGCGGTATGTTCAACGTACCACCTAACAATGAAGATACCCACCACGGGAGGAAGTACCGTGATCCGAGGTGATCGAAGCAAGCCGAGGAATGTATGCAAGTTGCCTTACGAGGTGCCGGACCTCGGTCCAGACCCACAGCATAGAAATTAAAGAAACCCGAGGAGTTGAAGTCGAAGACATCGCCACTCCCACGGCGGTCGGTGGAAGAGGTCGCATTGTACAAAGATGAGCCATTAAAGGTCGTCAAGGTTGGTTTCACCAAGGCACCTAAAGTGAAGGATCAGATCATCCAACTCCTAAGGGAATTCCGGGACGTGTTTGCTTGGTCTCCCCTCGACATGACCGGAGTCTCGCCGAGTATCATCACTCACCGGCTCAACATCGACCCAACATAAAGCCAGTTCGGCAGAAGCAAAGAATTTTTGCAGCCGAAACGGAACCAAGTCATTCATGACGAGGTGAATCAGCTGGTAAAAGCATGCATACTGTTCGAGGTCAAATATCCGACCGGATAGCCAACCCGGTGATGGTGAAGAAAGGAGGAGGGATGGCGAATGTATCGACTACACCGACCTCAATAAGCATTGCCCAAAGGATTGCTATCCCTTCCCAACATCGACAAGAAGGTCGACGCTGGTCGGATACTGAAGTCTTCGCTTGGACTTATACAAGGATATCACCAAGTCCCGATGGACGACGAAGACGCTGCCAAGACAGCCTTCATTACCGACTTGAGTCTTTACAGATAAAAGATGCCATTCGCCTTAAAATGCAGGGCTACCTATCAAAGGATGGTGGACAAAATATTTCACCCTACATAGGTCGAATGTGGAGGATACGAGACGACATCGTCGTCAAGAGCAAGGAAGAAGCCGCATGTGTTGCCGACCTCGGATCGTCCTCGGCCTTCTTCGAAAATCAACCTAAAACCGAACCCCAAAAGTGCACGTTTGCATATCCGGTCCGAAAGTTCTTAGGTTGTCTTTGGGTTTCACAAGAAGCGGCTAAAAGCCAACCCGCCCAAGGTCCAAACCATTTCGAAATGAAGATGCCAAAGACCTCCATGACGTACATAAGTCGACAGTCGATAGCCATTGACCGAGCCGCTTTCTTTCAAAAGCCGCGGATAAGCAGCTACCCTTCTTCAAGATACTCAAAGCCCCGAAATTCTCATGGATGATGTACACAAGTCCGCCTTTGAAGATCTCAAGAGCTACCTCGCCAAACTCCCACTCTATCCGTCCAGAAGAGGAGAGGTCCTTTCTCTACCGCCGCCCGGACGAGTCTATAAGTGCGTCCTGTACGAGAAGAAGGACGCCTCCGGTGTATTTTATCACCGAGCACTAAAAGGCCCGGAAACGAGGTATCAGCCCCTGGAGAAGCTTGCCTTAGCATTGGTAAACGCCGCGAGGAGACTACGTCCATACTTCCATGCACATCCCATACAAGTCCTCACTGACTACCCACTTCGACAAGTATTGACGAAACCCAAGCCTCGAGAGAATCGCGAATGGGCAATCGAATCTGGCGAGCACGATATATCCTTCGCCCGCCAGCCATCAAAGGTCAAGTTTCAGCGGATTTTCATCGAGGCTAACTTCGCCGAGAAACCGCCCACCGAGTCCGTGACGACAATGCCGAAGCCGAACCAATGGATGAAATACCAAAGGAGTGCTGGCAACTCTACGTTGACGGGGCTTCGGGGAAAATGGGTAGCGGAGTAGGAATCTTACTCCTAGGCCCGAACGGCCAAGAGATCACCTACTCACTTCGGTTCACATTCAAAAATACGAACAACAGTGGAGTACGAAGCTTGACGGAGGACTTCGCCTAGCTCAAAATCTCCGATACGAGCTGCAAGTTCACGGTGACTCTCGTGTCGTAGTAAGCCAAATGTTGAAATACTGAAGCAAAAGCAATGAACGAAATACCTTGAAAAGCAAAAGCTCGCAGCGGATTTTCTCATACTTCAGATAGTTCGCATCCCAGGGAGCAAAACACCGGTGACATCTTAATAAATTGGCCTCGTCATCAACGAACCCGCCAAGAGAGGAAGTCCAAAGTAAGTATAGACGATGCCGATGACGGAGCCGAGGTCAACGTAGTCTCGGATGAAGAACCCAATTGGACGACTCCCATTCGAGAGTACTTGGAGAAGGCGAATCGCCCATGACAAGTCGGAAGCTAGGAGGATCTTCAACAAATCATGCGATATACGATCGAGCGGGGTCCTATCTGAAAGTCGATTCCAACCTCTCTTAAGGTGCTTGGGGCGAACCGAGCTGATTCGCCCCGCGAAGAGCACGAAGGATCATGCGAAGTCACATAGACCCCGAGCCTTGTCGAAAAAGTCATGAGACGGGATACTATTGGCCAACGATGTTCCGTGACTCGATTGACCTTGTGAAAAGTGTCAGAAGTGCCAACCCATGGGAACGCACCTAGGCTACCGCAGACCGACCTCGCCTCCATACAGAGCCCGCCGCTTATGCAATGGGGATCGACATCGGGCCCCTTTGTAAAGCACCGTGACAGCCCAATTCCTAATTGTTACGATCGACTACTTCACGAAGTGGGTGGAAGCCGAGCCTCGCAAAATCACAAGCAAGAACGCCTCAACTTCGTCGGAAGAACGTAGTACGTCGCTCGCATCCTCACATCCTCCTTTCGGATAACGGGACACACCACCGATAAGACATTGAGAGTGGTGTCAAGAGCTTCGATCCAACAAAATTCACCTCGGTGGCCCATCCTCAAGCAAATGGTCGACCAAGTCACCAACAGACCATCGTGAAGGATCAAGACTGCCTCGACCGAGCTAAGGGCCTTTGGGTGGAAAATTTACCATGTGTCTTATGGTCATATCGAACAACACCAAGGACCTCGAACGGAGAAACGCCTACAGTTTGGTGTATGGAACCGAAGCGGTGATCCCGTAGAAATTGGAATACCGAGTCCCGCACCATCGACTTCTCCGTCAAGCAAATGGGGAAAATCTACGAGTGATCTAGACCTACTCGAAGAAAAGAGACCTCGCCACATCAGGAAGCTTTTGTAAGCAACAAGTAGCTCGGTATTACAACCAACGTGTTAAACCCGACAATTCCAAGTGGGCGACCTCAGACTCAAATAATGAAGTCAAGAAAGCCGCAGCTCGGCAAGCCGGAAGCCACATGGGAAGGACCTTCACCGGTCGACAAAGTCCTCGGCAAAGGGCCTATAAGCTCGCTTCAATTGTCCGGTGAGCAATTACCCAACGCATGGCACATCATTCATCTAAAGAGATATTATGCATAAGTGTCAGGGTCGGGTCTTGTTTGGTCGTGTCTTTAAAGTCACATTTAGAGTCCGAGTCTTATTTGGTGGTCGCGTCGTCTTTTATCAATAAAATATTATTTTTGCAAGTTCTACTTGTCACTAATGCATAATTAATCTTCACATTATTATATACCCTCTACGGAGGAATTAATTTCGACGGAGGTCGACACTTTGTTTCATACGAAGGTAAATTTAAACGCGATGCCTACATACAAGATCGATTTCCTTCTTATATCAAGACAAGATTTCTATGTAGATGATAAGGGACCACCCTCCGATGACCTCGGCAAAAACAGAACCATTCCTACATACGAGATCGACACCTTCATTTATTTCAAGACAGTTCTTCTATGTAGACGAAGTAAGGGACCACCCTCCCGATAAACTCGGCAAAAACAGAACCATTCCTACATACGAGATCGATTACATTCGCTTATTTCAAGACGGTTTCTATGTAGACGAATAAGGGACCACCCTCCCGACGACCTCGGCAAAAACAGAACCATTCCTACATACGAGATCGACACTTCGTTTATTTCAAGACGGTTCTCTATGTAGACGAATAAGGGACCACCCTCCGACGACCTCGGCAAAAATCATTAATTCAAGACGGAACTCTCTACAAGGACTAACTACCCTTCTACGAGAAACGATTCCTTCAAGACTTCATATATTACTTTAGTTCAAAATAAAGTCAATACAAAGCAAGTACATCTTTCTTATTTTAATAAGTTATGCAGATTACATATTACGAGGCGGAGGAGACCGGAAAAACCGAGCTAATCCCTAGAAAATCGCGATTCAACAACTCATCTATACTAATCCCGCCTCACCTCGTCCTCGATCTACACTATGGCTCGCTAGATCGACCTCGCCACTCGATGACGCTGCTTCGCCCCTCGAGGATCCACGTCGCTCAAGGGCAATAGCACGCCTCTTGAGCTATCCACACCGGATCGTCATAATTCGGTTCATTTATTCTAGGATCGAGAAGCTCCGGTGAAGAAGAGGCCTCGTGATCCCATCAAGCATTTCGTCGAGCCTGTGATTGTCGGCGATGATGCCTCTTGTATATACCTCCGAGCCTTTTAATTCACCGCATCGCCCGCGTGAATTGCCGTGAGGTCCCACCATATTCACGCCGGTACCGCGCACAACAGGCAAAGAACCTCGACAACCTTGGTTTCGACTTCCGAGATAGTCATCCCACCATTTCGATGGATGGCCTCCCGTACTCAAAGATGCTCCTCACTATTAATTTACCTTTCTCTGGCGACCTCGAACGACTCCTCCAATGCAAAAGACGAGCTCGAGCTCACACAGCCTCCTGGCGCTCTATGTTTAATAACAGACTCACCGCACATGGCCCAATTGTCCCTTTATACGGAGGAGTTCGACCTCTTTAATTCCAGAGCCCGCGACAAGTCTTCAATTCGATTCAACCAAGGAGAAGATCAAGCATTTCAAAGCGACAACCGAATAAAAGATAAGTGTAGCCATATAAACATGTGATTCTATTAAAATGCCCTTAGGCAGAAACCAGTGTACATTTACATTCAAAAAAAAAAAAAAAGGGGGATCAACTGACCCCTCCAGATGCCTCGGGCCTGTCCACCACAGCCGCCTCCGGAGCATGGAAAGCCTCGGCCTCCTCCTCCCTAACTTCGCCAAGACCGACTTCGGCCTCCTCAGGAACCGCCGGGGCCTCGCCGCCCTTAGAACCCCCAGCTGCAGCATCCCCCGACCCCTTTGTAAGATTGGCCATTAGAGCATCGGTCAGGGGATCTCGGTCCACGGGGCAAGCGCCAGCAGACTCGCGCCGCCAGAATCAAGATGAAGTCGAGGCCGCAAAGACGGAAGCTCCTTCAGCCGCAGACAAGGACATCGAATAGGCCCGCCTCAGACATCATCCTTTATCTCCCCATACCCATACTGATTTATCCACTAAGGTAGTCCTCGGCGACTTCTTCGATGGCATCCGAGATGGCGCGCTTATTGAGGACCTCGGCCGCATCACCCACCATCCCGAAGCCCAGAAGGAATAGCCTCCGCGAACGCCCAAGCATCTCGCCCGCGACCTCGCCACTCGGCCTCCCGACGCCGAGACTCCTCCAACTCGCCTTCATTAAGGCGACCTCGGCCTCCGCCGTGGCTTCACCGCCTAGCCTTGCCGCCCATCGCCTCGCCGCCCGCCGCCGACCCGCCGCTGCCTCAACAGCCGCCGTATCCGCCGCCTCGCTTGACGAGGTCCCGGATCTTTGCCTCGCTCGCTAATCTTCGACGATGAGAGTCTTCTCCTCCATTCCTCGAAGATACCGGGCCACCCAACAAACCGCTAACTATCTTTCAAGAAGTCCGTTATGAAACCGGACATCCGGGCCATCCGGCGGACATCTTGGCCACCTCGGCCGACACGATCTCGACCCCTATACGTAACCCCAACAAATCGAAGAATACATTATTTATATCACTCACAAGGAAGAAGGATAGGTCGCCACCCGGGAAAGGCGGGGAGCTCACCGAGAGCCAACGACGACGCATTCGGTCGGCAAGAACATGCTGACCTCGGGATAGCACGCTTAACCTCTTAAAGCGCCTAAGAGGTCAAGGGCTCAGAGACTTCAAGCCTCCTCGCCACTTCTGGGCATAGCCTCGACATCTTTCAAAATCGAGGAGGAGAGTTCGACCTCCTTCAAAAGAGAGGAGTGAGCTCGACACCGCGCCGAATCCTTCCTCTTCTTCCTCTTGTCCCCGATCAAGTTCACCGCAATAAATACAAGAGGTCGCATGTACACACAAATAATCATGCAACAAAGGATGTAGAGAAGGAGAGGGCCTCACCTTCACCGACTCCACCTCGGTGGCGGGATCATGTGGCTAAGCCCGCGGTCGCGAGCTCGGCCTCAGTAAAGGCCTCATCCACGAGACCTACTCGCCCAAAGGCCTCCTCCAGCCACCGTCAATCTCGTCAACCACCACATCGGCGATCTTTCTCCGATCGCCATACAAACTCGAGATCCATCGAATCGACAAAAGAAAAACTTTTCGCCGGTTCGAGATCTTCGACTTTATCTTGGCTTTGAAATTACGACGGGTGATAAATAATACCACCCCGAACCACCCTTCAGCTTGAAAAACGGAGAACAAGCCCCAAAGTGAAAGGAAAATTATGCCGATAGCATAGACACTAGGCCCACCAAATGCCGAAAAGAATTTGGCGTAAGTTCATAAGTGATATGCCGAACATCCGTTGAAGTTCGACATATACACGAGGATATGAATACTAAGACCAGCCCGAGGTCGTCTTCAGTGAAGCGACAAACCCTTCCGGAGGAGAACAAGCCCTATGTCCTCGGACGGGGCAACATAAATTATATCAAATACGGTATTGAGAGACAATCTCCTTTATATCTGAGGTTGTTAAAATGGAAGAAAAGAAGACACTTTACCAAAATCCCGAAAGTGAAGGGCATAATACCGCCGGGCGAATCCGACACGGACGCATACACGATACTAAGCTCGGAAGATCTAGAAGAGAAGCCATAACTTACTTTTGTTTTTCAAGATGATGGTGATGAACTCCGAGACAACAATGGCGATTTGGTATATCGCTTTTCAAGTTTTGAAGTCGAAATTTTGAAATAACAAAAGTGATATGAGAAATGGCGTATCGAGGAAGATATTCCCCTATTATACGCTTTATCGAATCCAACCGCCGCATTAAATGCGATTAAATGCGTATCCCGTGTCCCGCACTCAATGACGGCGAGAAAAATCTCGTGTTCGCATCGGCTTAACGCCCGCCGTGACACCAGACAAAGACCTCGGCATAACGCCTCGGCGGAAGAAGTCGCCAGAGACTCGCCTAACGCCTGGACAGGCGGTGAAGCCAGAGACCTCGCTTAACGCCTCGTCGGAAGAAGTTAATCGAAGACTTCGCTTAACGCCCGACGGTGAAGCGATCGAAGACCCCGCTAACGCCCGTCGGGTGAAGCGGTCGAAGACCTCGACTAACGCCCGCCAGTGAAGCTGGCCAGAGACCTCGACGCTTAACGCCGCCAAGTGAAGTCGATCAAGACTTGGCTTAACATCTCGACGGTGAAGCCGGTCCAAGACCTCGCTTAACGCCTCAACAGTGAAGCGGTCAAGACCTCGACTTAACGCCTACAAGACCTCGGTTTAACGCCCGACGGTGAAGTTAGTCAAGACCTCGGATAACGCCGTCATGGTAGCCGTGACACCGCCGAGATACAAACAACAAACATGACCTCGGCGACGCCTCTGCGAGCACAAAGATACGATATACGACGTCGTAAGCATCGACACGCACAAAGTCGACAAAGAAAAGAATGTCAAAGATCGCCCAAACCCCGCTCGTCATAAACAACCCCAATCCAAAGATGACCTCGTTTGCGTCTTTTTGGGGGTTGTGATAGATACGACCCAACTACTGTGCCCAAGATCGTGCCCAATACAAGTAACCACGACATCAAGCTCGGCCGACAAGTTCGCCCATGAAGACTCCTAAAATCGGTGGGAACGCAGAAAGCTCACCATATCTAAAAGAATCCTAATTCAAGAGGGATAGGATCTCGAATCCTAGTTAGAGAAGACTTTGATTCAAGATCTAGGTCAATACATTTGTGTATAAACAGAGGCTAGATTAGATTTAAATAGATTCATTCACACTCTTTGTAATCGCCTTACACATTCAATATACTGAATACTCTCTCTCCCGTGGACGTAGATCTTATTCATAGATCGAACCACGAAATCCTTGTGTTTTTGCATTTATTTCCTTACGAAATTAAGATCGATCATGCATATTTGTGTTCAATACTATGTATGCTTGTTATTCAACTTTATGCATAGCCAAAAATATAGCTTGAAGGACCTAAAGTCAAAAAATTCCAACTAGAAAAATGCTTATATATATGGAATTTTTTTTTTGCAAAAAAATAAAAATTATAAAATTACAAAATAATTTTTCTTTTGTTGGATGGTGCTCCAGCTCACCCCGACTCTACCCGTGAGTACTACATCTTATACTAACATGTGATCATAAAATAGAATTTATATAAGTTTTTATTCTCGCTCGAGCTCGCTAAACAAGTTACAACACATGACATTATCAAGTTAATTTGTGCTTCGGTTGCTATCAATACATACATATATATATAGGGATGTAAATGGATAGGTTTTACACGGATCGATCTGGAACCGTTCAAAACCCATTACATTTTAAAGCAGCGGTTCTGGTTCTGGTTCCGGTTCCAGACCCGCTTTAGACCCGGACCGTTTAGATCCATAATTTGATGGTCCGGTCCGGTCCGGATCTGGTTCTGGTTCCAAAACCAGAACCAATACTTATTTATTTGTTTTGGTCTGAGTAAAACTCGTCTATTGACGAGCCTAAGTTTAAATAGGCTTGTCAATGAACAAGTTTTATCCATATCAATTCAAAATCACTCATAACACATTAAATTATAAAGCAACGGTTTCGGTTCTAGTTTTGGTTCTTGTCCGGTTCTGGTCTGGTTCTGGTTCCAGACCCGTTGTGATCCGGACCGCTTAAGATCCATAGTTGATGGTCCTGGTCCGGTCCGGATCTAGTGTCTAATGGGTGGATCCGTAATCGTAACCATTACTTATTTATTTGCGGTCAGGGTAAACCCACCTATTTACATCCCTATATATATACACACACATACATATATATGACAAAAAATCAAGTCTCAAATGTTGAAAAAGGAAAAAGAAGGCCAAAGGTGGCAATGGCGTGGAAACAGTGGGAAAGGGAGGCCAAAGCAGAGAATCATGCACAGTTCAAATAATACCCAACAAGAAAGGTTGAAAAGTATAGAGAAAAAAATAAAAATAAAAAGTTGCTGTTCTTAATATCCTGAAAATCCGGTTACATGATATCTTGTCGGTTAGTTTAATTAGACTTAATAAACTTCACTATAATTGCATCAATTAATTAGCCTTTGGCAATGATATTAATTATGGCCTCGCATAAGGTGATCAGTGGAAGATTAAAGCACAATTTAGTACACTATTACGTAATCTAGGTAACTATAATTATTTCAATCATCGCAATTGTTGTTGTGTAGAAGACTGAGAATATACTGAGCAATGAATGATACTTGCTTCAAAATTATAATCCTGTGTATAAGAACACAGAAGCAAAAAAAAGATTCCTTAAAAAGCGATTAAGATTATCTGTTGACTATTTATCTTTAACTGGTTTCACTTTATAGATAGTCACATGTTTTATCATGATTTTTTGCTGTCAGAAAATTGCGGAAATATATTGATCGATCAAGATACTATATAGTAATATTTTTATTAGATAGAGATGAGGAAAAAGCAACAAGTTAAAGAGAGCTAAAATGTGTTGAGATTTCCCCGTTGTCAATTTATGTTGCATAATTTTACTTTGATTCACTATTTATTCATATCTATAGTAATGATTCAAACACAACATGTGTTGAACATAAAATTAGAATATTAACATCGTACAATATATAAAGAACACAAACGTTGTTTAAAGAAAGATGAAATTTATTGAAAACACTAAAAATAATATCAATAAATGCTTCATAAAACAAGAAAACAAAAATTGACAGGCTTAAAAAGAATCAAAATCCTGGTACGAAAATAAATCAAATTATATTAAAAGAAGAGAAAAGTTTTTATATAGTCATCCAAGTTAAGGAATGTCAAATTATAGCCACCAACATAGGTTGGACCTATTGGTACTATTTGGTGATAATAGTCTCAATAGGGCCAGTAAATTGGCTATAATTTGATATTTTTATGTTGGTGGCTATAATTTGATATTCCTTAACTTGGATGACTATATATATGAATTTTCACTTAAAAGAAGGCCAAAAATAGTGTAATATTGGGGGTCAGAGTCCCATATATCACAAGAAAGTTGTGCGTCTTACTCGTTTCGTTGTTTAACTTCTGAAAATATTTTATAATAGTGATTTTGAGTCTGTTACCAGAATTTACCCGTATTTTGAATTCTACCGACGATGAATTTTTGCCCAAACTCTTAAATATCAAATATGCATCAAGTATTTAATTATTCCATGTCACTATGACGTGAAATTGAAAATCCAATATGGAAGGTAATTATATAACATATTGTCAACTTTGCCCAAACGAAAAGAAGGTGAAATTGCTTTAAAAGAAAGGAAAAATAAAAACGTGACATCGCTAAGGTGAAAGACGTCGATTCATGCATCATTACAGCACTTAACTAAGTAGTGCTTCTTTGGCCTATTCTTATGCCAGATTAATGCAGTTATTATCTTATACAATTTTGGCCTATTAATTTGTGTATTCACAAAGGGGAAATGTTGAATATGATTCGTGCACAGAAACCAGGAAGCAACTCTTTATTCTCTAAAATTCAACATATCTCGAACCATTTTCTCCATGTATCATTAATTGTTCCTCTAATACGATTGACCGACTGTTGAGGAACCAAAACGTCAAATGCAGTGTGTGTTGCAATAGTGGGTAAAATTCCATAATAGCTACCCCAACTAACAAAATCAAGAACTCCTTTTCGTCATATATATTCTTTTCCGAATTTATATTATATATACACATATGTAGAATTTAGAAATATTAGTCAATATTATCCGCGTGAAGGGTGCTTATAATGTGTTCCATATCGTTTGAGAAATCAATTTTTAAAAATTATATATGAAGTAGATGCTATAAATGTTTTTGTAGTAATTTTGGTTAACCGTTTTAGAAAGAAAAAAAAAATTTGAGGAAGAGTGTTAGGTAATTACTAGTAGAACTCGTTGGATCATCGTATCACTATCGAACTTCATTCTCGTATCTGATTTACGGTTTTAGTCGACAAATATCTTTAACGGACGTGAAAAACGGGAGTCAATAAAATAGAAGAGAAGAAGAAAAAGAAAAAAAGTTTAAGTTGGACTATTCTAGGATTCTCATAGTTGCATGTCGTTTTCCTTAATTAAACCCCACCACTACTACTCTTTTTCTCTTTCTCTTTCTCTTTCTCCGTAAATTCTCAGGTGTGGGAAATTGGAACCACAGATCGAATTCTTCATTGTTCAAAGCAGCTCTAACCAATCGAATACGCCTCAGTAGTGGTTTAGAAAATGATAATAACTTTACTAGAAATTATAAACTGCTAACAAATCAAGTTATATACTGAAGGAGGGTTAATACACTTGTATCACCTAATAATATATTGAATTTCCAAATATAACTCAATATATAACTATTCATAATATTAATAAACTAAAAAAGTAAAATTATATAAATATACCATAAAACAAGATCACATTAATTGGTGACATGGAAAACTAGACTTTCCACATTATTATTGAAGTAAAAGGTGGATTGTGTAAAAATGACTAACTAAAAGAATACTCCATCCGTTCCAATATTCTTGGTTCGTTGTTCTCTTTTTTTATCGTTTCATTATTGTTGGCTTATTTTAAAAAATGAATCATTTTTACACACAAAAGTGTATCGAATTATGTGAGCCGAACTACTTTATTCACAAAATAGAATTTTCCTTAATTGACGTGTCCAAAAGTTTTGAATTATAATTTATGAGACGAATAGAGTATATCATTGTGGATGAAAGGAAAACAAATCTTTGAATCACAAAAATATTTTCTGCTAAAAAATATGTATATGTATTATTTCTTTGATTCTGTGATACGTGACAATTAGACTAAAAAATAAATAAATAAATAAATCCCCTATTATTTGGTGATGGTATTCTTACAACACATACCAAGATAAGAACTTTTATGAAAGCGACTAAACTAATTAAAGCCTTTGCTAGCTAGCTATTGTTTTATAGTTTTAAAACGCATTTTATTTTATTAATGCACATCATATTAATATAAATATATTATTATGTATAATAAGATTAAAACATAAAATAAGGAATTCAATCGCGTATGTGGAGATAAGAGTCGAGGAATGTAACACGCACGCGAAAAAAAAAGGTTCACATAAAGACGAACGCAACCAAGAATCAGAAAATTCAATACTTTGCTCAAGCTTTCCCACACAAAGTCCAACTATAATAATCCCATATTCGAAAAAAGAATTAAAATTAATTTCTTTTCTGCTATGATGAGCACAAAATGTTGAAGAATATAAATTTGTGCTTCGATACTCGGAATTCCATTGAATGGCTCGAGCCATTTTCCTCTCCATCACCATCTTCTTCTTCTTCTTCAAATCACCATCACTCCAAAAACACCATGAATTTATTCGAATTCCCTCTCTTCTACCAGCAGCAGCAGCAGCGCGATGATCACGATCAAGAGGGAGAAAACTACATCTTCGAGACGATCCAATGTTTGCCTCTTCTTAGCAGGTTCACGGAGAAGAAGGAAGGGAAAGAAGAGGACGACGAAGGCGACGGAGAAAAGAGAGGGAGATTGAATGAGAATGTTACAGTGGCTTTGCACATAGGGTTGCCTGAGATCGGAGAGATGGATGCTGATCGTGGCGAGCAGAGGAAGCGCTACTGTTTCAAGGAAGACGACCATGAAGAAGAAGAGGAAGATAAATATTCGAAGAAGATGAAGATGAAGAGTTCTTCTAATGGAACTTTTAATGGAGAGAGGAGATTTTGGATCCCAACTCCAGCTCAGATTCTTGTTGGGCCCATGCAGTTTTCTTGCAACATCTGCAGCAAGACCTTCAACAGATACAACAACATGCAGGTAATTAGTCAAGACAAATAAATCTCATTTATGGTTGATGAAATATGGAGTTTATTGATAAAGTTTATATATAGTCCGTTCATTTTACCAAAAAAAAGTTTGTAGTCCATCCATGGCCGTCTTTCATTTCACAGAAGATCCCATAGAATATGTAGTCGACATTATGTAAATGTGATGAAGTATTGCACATTCTTTTGAAATCTCATAATAGTATATATTGAATTTCTCATTTCCAAAGATGTATAAGTCTAGAACAATATCTCCTTGATAATTTATCTGAATTTATACTATGTTAATTTGAAAGGAATCAGTCCCTCTTACCAAGTTGCATTAGGAATATATAGTACTACGATTTCTCATTTAACTGCAGAAATATTTTTTTTTAAAATTATTATCATTATACACACACTAAACTCTCTAGGCGACTTGAACTCCCGGACATTAATAGTTGGAGGTAAAGCTTTTTACCAACAGAGATGTACATCAATATATTCCTTGTAATTGGATACTCAATGTCGAAAAAATTAATTACAATCATTATTTTTAAGTCCACCTTAGACCTATATCTGCGTGCATATTTTTAGCTTCGAGCATCTAATCCTGCCTAGGCTATCACAACATCAATTGAGGCAGTTATGATCTTGATTTCCAGGTAATATATATTTTCTTAGTGTACATTACTCATTTTTGTGTACCATGTTTTTATCATAAATAGACAACCTCCTCGTAGAACGACTCAACTATATTAGACACAAGTGTTTCATTTTTAAGAAACACGGCTTAACACCAATAAGCGTAACAAAGTTGGATCCTCACATAATAAATCCATCTTTTAGGTCTACACACGTTCTTGAATCTTCCTCACAATCATATTTAGAAACAAGCTAGTTCTAAAATTCACGTCACATCTCATATTTCACATCATTTATATCTATATATATATGCAGATGCACATGTGGGGACACGGGTCCGAGTTCGAAAGGGTCCGGAGTCCCTGCGTGGCACGCAGCCGGCGGCAATGCTGCGGCTGCCGTGCTACTGCTGCGCGGTGGGGTGCAAGAACAACGTGAACCACCCGCGGGCGAAGCCGCTCAAGGACTTCCGCACGCTGCAGACGCACTACAAGCGGAAGCACGGTGCGAAGCCGTTCGCGTGCAGGAAAATGTGCGGGAAGACGTTCGCGGTGAAGGGCGACTGGCGCACCCACGAGAAGAATTGCGGAAAGCTCTGGTTCTGCACCTGCGGCTCCGACTTCAAGCACAAGCGCTCCCTTAAGGACCACATCAGGTCCTTCGGCAACGGCCACGCCCCCCTCTACGACAACGTCACTGCCTACTCCGAGGAGGACGACACTGCCTAGACCTAGACCGTTGTATCGTGTTGTTGTCGTGTGCGTTTGTGTCTTTATTATATGGTGTTTGTGTGCGTGTTTGCGAGTGCTCGGCTGCAAAAAACTCTCTCGCCCGAGTGTGTGTTAGTTTTGTTGCAGGGAGGCGAAAGGAGGGGAGCTGTTTGCTGCGGAGCACTCGCTGCGTTGTCCGTGTCGTGTTCATGTCCAATAAGGTGGTCTTCTACAAGTTGTGAAGCTGATGAATTTTTTCCTCTTGGTATTGGTGGAGGAAATTTGCCAGCTTCAAACTCTGTTGATGTTGTAATCTTGCCTTCTTTTTCTTTTAATTTGGTTCATGTTTTGCACTTCTTGGTGCCAACTTATTTGTACTAAAATTGTATGATTTGCATCATCAATTTGGAATACCATATCATTGAATTTGATGACATCATATATATATCTAGACCTATTAAATGAAATATGGATGTAACATAAACGTATAACAAAGAAAACCAAACTCTACAAGACTACCTTTTCAGACGTGGAAGATTTAATTTGCAATTTATATAACTACTAGTGAGAGTGTTTACTTTGATGATAGATGAGATTTACAATATATATAATTGATTATTCAAAAATTACATGATTCGACAAGTTTAAGCGTAATTTTTCAATTAATCCATAAAAGTATGTGGTGCATTACCATGTATATTAATTAATTGAACTATAGCACTAAATAAACACCCTTTGCTATATAAGATCAAACAGCTTTCAAATTACGGGAAGTTTTTCACGAGAAAATCACTTTCTCTTCACGATTCTAGATATCTGAGTTATCAAACTTGAAAATCATTTTGTTACATACGCGTGTTGATATGCATACATGTACTAATAAAATAAAATCTGAGGCTAAAATACAGCAAAATTAAAGAAAAAGTCGAATACCCTTCATCCATTGTGGTGCTTTGTGGTAGCAGTAATTATTATTTCTCTGTGTATTTCTCAGTTCATATGCAACCCGCAATGGTGCAGTGTATATATGAGTCAGCAATGTAAATTATATATTGTGACAGCCATAATTCAAATTAAATTAGTCAACAAGTTAGGCACTTGAAAAGTTAATGATGGTCGAGTTGAAATTAGGACCAACATATCATGACTTTTAAAAATATATATATATATTGGGAGCAAATTAAGCTAAGTTGGAGTAGTTGCGAAAAAGATAATGGTCCAAATTTGAACTCCCTAACTAAATCAGAGGCGAGCAGCTTCTGCTTATCGACTTTTATTTGAGAAATAAATTAAGGACTTTTCTGTTAGCTGTTTTTGAAGTCTTTGTCATAAGGACTTATAAGCTCCAAAAGCTTGTAAGATGTTTTAAGAGCTCATAAGACATAATATTTGAAGAGCTTATAAGTAGTCAAAGTGTTTGGATAATGAGCTTATGAGCTAGAGAAAGAATCGTGCATTAAAATCATAGTTAGAGAGATAAAATTGACGAGATGTGAAGTCGATAGTGTATATGTAGAAAATAACGAACCATAGTAAGGTTATTTTGGTAAATTAACTGTTACTTATAAGCTTATGAAAAAATAAGTAAATAAAATAAGTTGAAGTTGATCTACTTATTTTTAGGGGAGCTTATTTTTACAGCTTATAAATTGTTTAGGAGTTTACTTTACCAAACACTTTGCATGAACTTATAAGCTACTAAATAATTTATAAGCTGTTTTGAAGAGCTTATAAGCTTAGTCAAATACCCTGTAAATCTGCCACGACTTTGAAAAGGAAAAAAATGAAATGGAAGTTATTTGGGACCATTGCACTGATGAAAAGCGCGACGAGAATGTATACATGAGGGTGTTGAAGGTTGATTTGCGTATTAGAGAGAGGACAAACTTAAATATCATACTTAGTTTCGATGACAATTTAATTGAGGAACTCGAGGGAGTTTGGTAACATTCAGAAGTCCAATATATAGATTACTTATTAGAAGATAAGACAACGAAGTGTAGTTCAATTGGTAAGAAGTTTTTTTACAATCAGTAGGTTAATCGAGGATCGAGTCATCTAGTATTTGTTAATGTGGGTGTGTTTGAGTTGTATTTTGATAAAATCCAATCTCTTTTACATCTAATTTATCTAAACTGCTCCAAAATGATAATCATCTAGTCTAAGCATGAATCCAAGTTTGTTTTCACTAAATGCTAAAGGTTGATTAATAACAGTTGTAACACCCCAAGTTTTTGTACTGGGCCTAGAGAAATTAAATGGACTAGTAATATATGTTGTGCCATCAGAATATTGAATTTAGGCTTGGGTTATTATATACATAGCCTCCTTTTTGCTCTTTATAGCCCTTTATTTAATAAATAATAAAAAATATTAATAAACATACTATTTTATCCCTATAGTAGTTATTAAATTTTTAATCAAATAATAGCATTATCTCTATAGCCTCCACAAATAGCCCCCTAATTTTAAGAAAAAGTTATGAATCCCAAGAAGGAAATAATATGAACTCCTACAAAGATTTGCTCTCCTGGTGTTGAGAAGACCTTGGATCCGGCGGCAGAAGATCTGTGAGTGGTCCGACAGTGAATCAACTTTTCTTAAAAGATTCAGAATGAAATGCGAAGTTCATTAAAAAAAATCATTTTCCACGAACTTGATTCATACAGTATGAGAACCCCCATCTCTTGTGCTTCCATTCAAAATGACATAGAAAGTCTTGTTGGAATAATTGCATCCGATATATCATTTTTCATTCGTAATTCAATGACTGAAGTCGATTTATAGTCATCAAATAAGAAGATATCTCCAGATACACCACAGAAACCATGGATAAGTTCTTCAAATTAGGCAAAGATGATATTTTTCTCATATATATATATATATATATATTTGAACTCTTGATTACTAGACACATTAAAGTACTCAAAGGAGTATCACATTTCTTTTTCTTTCTTTTTTGTATCATGAATATACTACCTTGGGTCAGACCCAGAAACCCCAGCATTATCATAAAAATAAGAAAACACTTGAAATAGGTGACAAGCCAAACCCATAGAGGCTTTATTTGTGACCTCTCTACCACGCGAACCCAAATAGGCCGTCGCATGACGAGTATCATATTTCTCTCTTGTGGAAGGTGTTGCAATTGTCAATTCAAATTTGATTCAAATTCGCATGCGATACAAACTTGAAATTATTATCAATTCGACATTAATTACGATTCAATTTTACTATTTCTTAAGAATGGTTTCGTCCATGTTTCCTCTTCTACTTTTCTTTTTCCAATTACTGTAGAGGACAAGAAGAGACATGGGGCTGTAGAGGGTGAGAACGTGGACGAAAGGGCTACGCCACTACAAGGTTAAATATGGAAATTCCAAAGTATAGTTTTATTTATTTTAAATAGAGTGGGCTATACAATGAGCAAAATGGGAGCTATCTTAGAATCACCCTTTAGACCTTGGTTTTTTGTCTTTTTATTATTATTTACTGTACGAAGGGGAGCAGTGGAATTTGAAGGGGTTTTTATTAAACAGAAGATTGGGCTAACAATTACTCAATGCATAGGGCTTCCAAACTAACTAAACTGTTACTTTCAAATATAACGGCCCACTGATTCGTTAGAATTTTGACTTCCAATCTTTTTAATTAATGAATTTAAAATCGACTTTAAATAATAGATTAATAAGATAATTAAGTCTTGGACCATTAATTAACTAGTAAATTATAAATTAAGTTACACCAAGGCTTCACATATTATATTTTATATGGAGCTTTATATTTAAACTAAGGTTAGGCTCTAATTAGTTTTACTGCCTGGCCAAACTTCATGGATTTCTTTAACTGAAAAGGAAATGGTTCAAATACTGAGATTAATAGAAAGAAATGAACAAACCATCCTTCCGAGATTGAGGATTTGCTCATTTTATGATATAGACTTATAATATAGTTGACGAGCCGTTGTGACATTACTAAGCTTATAATAATAACAATAAAAGAAGTAACTCTTTTATTGAAGTCCCAGTTCCATGACGCTCGACCTATTACTTTATTTTTTTTATTTACTTTTGAGCCACAATTATGTGCATATATCCTAATTAAAATTTAATTGTGATAAATAAATTTTTAGAGTTTTAATTAACTATTAGCACCAAATTTTGTGCGTTAACTAGCTTGTGTAGTATTAACATGTTGTTTGGTAAACTATATTATAATAATTATCTCTCGCCCGACACCAGTTGTGTAATCCCAAAGTTGAAGCTACAGATACCATATGTGGAAAACAAAACCCTCCAGCCTACCTCATTCCTATGTGCAAGGTCACGATCCCTTTTCCCTTCAAAAAAAAAAAAAACATGTGATGTATATTCAGTCAGATATTCAGATTATTAGGTATTCAGCCGCCGAGAAACTAGATCCACGTTTGCATGCGTATGAAGATTTGAGTGTTAGATAAAATAGTTGGGCACCTGGATTTTGAGCTTAGGGTTTTGATCTGTGGTAGATTGATCTGTGTGGTGGTTGTAGATGTTAGAGATGAGTGGAGATTATACTTGTGTATCGTTTAATGTTTTAATCAATTTGACGAAGTTTGCCTGGGCGTGTCTTTTTGTTTGGTTTTGTACTTTTGTTTTCTAAGGGTGCATGTGCTGGATTTTGAGTTTAATTCTATGATCTGTGATGAAATTATGTGTGTTTGGTTGCAGAGGATATGGTGAATTTGATAGTTGACTGTGCGGCGGTTCCTGTACTAGTAAAACATCTTCAGGCTCCGCCTCCGTTGGGAAGGGACGGAGAAGGTGGACCGAGGTCATATGAGCATGAAGTGGAGAAAGGAAGTGCCTTCACTCTAGGACTCTTAGCCATTAAAGTAAACTTCATCACTTCAGAACCCCTTATGTTGCCGTCGGACAAGATGGGGAAGGACAACAGCATCAGCTCTACTGCAGGCACCATCACACTCAGCTCTTCAAGCAGAAGGGTAACTTTAGCCAACTAGACAAGCACGACCAAGCTACAGAGCACAACGAAACTGCAGCCTAAAATCGAGGCCAGAAAAGTTCGATATATATAAGCCGTGTTCGGCGCCTTCCTATGTATAACAAACTTTCGAGATAAGGTTGAGAGAGAAACTTCAGTTTTCTGATGATTTTGTTCAGCTTAATTTGGCTTCCAGCTTTTATTGTTGGTGTTATAATAAATATTGAGTTTGAAGCATAAGAAATGGGATGTTTTGGCATCTTGTTGCAATTCTTGTCTGTGTCATGGAGCACCATTGTTTTCCACAATGTTACTCTCATTTTAAATTATTTACAGCATTTGAATGTTTGTCACTATATTTGTGTATGAAATCAAAAACTAATAAATGTATAAATATAAGAAAGAAAATGCATCTGGTGGATGATCTCTTCTGTGCTCGAATGAGTAGCTATAATATCTGCAGAGAGAATATTACTATTGAAATAACCAATGATGGCTGTTTGGTTTCCGTTTCGCCGGCCAGAAACAAGAGGTGGCCTTGACGGCAGGGAGGGGCGTGCTGGTGACGCAGGCACCGAGGCACGGCTGAGCGGGAGTCTTTTTTTATTTGTCATAAGGCTACTTTGGTCATTTTATTTTTTAATCTATGTCTTTAACTAATGTATCAAACAAACAAGGTTTGTTATCTATATTTTATATCTTATTTACCAAACAACAACATACAATATCAATCTCACATTATCTACGATACACATCTATGTTTTATCTATCTTGATATATCTAAACATGTCTACCAAACGAGTAGTCAGATTATTAGGTATTGAAAAACTAGATTTTTGCATGCGTAGGAAGATTTGAGCGTTAGATGAAATTGTTGGGCACCTAGAAATGTACCCGACTATGATACCTGTACCAAAGTCCGAATAACACTGCAACTTATAAATTTTTTGTTTTTGAGGGTGCAACTTAAACCTTTTTTTTGAGGGTGCAACTTTAACATATTTAAAAAATCAAATATTGAAAATATTATACCTTTTGAGAACATATAACTTTTTAAATAAACAATAGTTCAAACTACAAAAAACTGTATAGTAGTAGCATAATTTTAGTGACATTCAAAGAGATGTCATAAAATTTATTGTATCTTTAAGCGTAACAAAATATATACTGTTTCAAATTAATTAAAAAAGAAATTCGATAATGTCTACGCTACCTTAATCATTTGGAACGTTTTAGGTATTGCAAATTTAAACGCAATAAATGAGAAATACTTACCATGCATGGCTCTTGCGTGTATGTATAATAAATAGTTGTCATCAAGAACACCCGATGGTTAAGGTGGTTCACTTGTGGTAGAGGTCATGCAAGTTCAACTCCACCAAACGCTTTATGGGTTTGAGTCACACACTGGTTTTTCCAAGTGTGGTTTATATGTCTGTGTGGTTTTGCGCTATTGCATTGTGAACGTGGGTTTTAGCGGCTGCGGGTTCCCATGATACCAAAAAATAAAAATAAATAGTTAATGCGTATTTGATGGCTAAGATGTTTTCTGAAGTGGAATGATGACATTATTTTGCAGTATGGGCTTCCAAGAAAATTATATGATTCAAGCCTTTGTTTAGCGGTCCTTTCATTTTTTAGGTAATTTTTTGAATTGTTTTCGTTTTAAGATGTTGATTCCTTTTCAAAGTAGGAACCCATTTAGGTCTATAAATACTTTATTTTTGTGTTTAAAGAGAAATCAACACGTATGTTTTCGAATTTTTAATAAATTTTGATTTGATTTTTCATTAATTTGTCTTCTACACTTAATATAACAGCTTGAAATAAAACAAACATTTTTCTTGATATTATCCTGATTGTTGTTCTAAATCGGTAATTAATCTGTATGATCATCGAGGTATTTCTTTACTGATTTCTTTTATTCTAATCGATTTTCTGCTTATTTTTCGACCATCAAGATCAGTTTGAGTTAAGAAATATTTAAAATTTTATGTTACTTTTTCGGAATCTATTCTTCCTTCTTTATTTCCAGAAGGGCCTTTCGAATTTAAATTGGGAGATTCTGATTCTCTAACAAATTTATTGATGAAAGTTAAAAAAAATAACCAGATCCGTTGATAATGGTTTTTTTCAAATCTATTTTTTTCGATTCAAATTCTCGATAATCAGCATCTGGAAGAAGTATACCATGAATCCGATTTATCTCAAATTTATATATGATATTTGCTATCAAAGTGCATGAAAATAAATTTATTTAAGAGTATTCCACAAGCACGTATGGATCAATCATTTTGTAGTGGAGTAAAGGAGAAATTCTATAAAATATATATAGGTGTATTACATTCATCTTTCACATAATAATATTTTATTAATTTAATTTATATTAATAAAATATTATTATATGAAATAGAATGTATTATATTTATATATTCTATAGAATTTTTAGGAGTAAAGTTTCGATTAAGGAAGATATGAAAAATATGAAGATGTGACACCGCAAGAAAGAAGCCAAAATTGGACACCATAAAAGATGTTATAAAACGATTGTACAAGATTCAGCTACGTATCGCATTAATGCGCTACTGATGATCGATGGGACATGCATTTTACGTGCCACGCTATTGAAAATAAATAAATTTAGATAGAAAGTTTTTACGTGCCACCCTATTGAAAATAAATAAATTTAGATAGAAAGTTAAAAAAAAAATCTTTCCCAATTTGATGTGATTGAGTATCATGTGTTGGCCTAGTAATAAGATGGTTAATGTTAAAGCCAAGGGTTACGGATATTGGCGAGCTACATGAGATCCTGGGGCTCATGAGACCTCCAACTTTTTCAAAAGACTACTAGTATATACCTATTTAAAATGTTTAGATGCATTGCATGTGGTGAGTTGGATAAAGATTTGGGTAAAGATTGTTGGCTTTCTGCTCCGGCTTCGAATCCTAAGGGTTCATCTTTTAATTTTATTTTTATTTCCTTTTCTTTATTTCTCTACTTTGTGTCATTTTTTTTCTTTTCTTTTATTTCTCTAATTTGTCTCTTTCTTTTCTTTTCTTTTCTTTTCTTTTCTTTTCTTTTATTTTCTACTTTGTGTTCTTTCTTTCCTTTTTCTATAATTTATTTTACATTGATAAAATAATATACATATATATATAATAAAATTTTATATATAAATTAATATAATCAATCAAATTTTTAAAAGATTATGAAAATTTATTATAAAAGTCATAGGTAATATTTTTAAACTTATTCTAATAAGCTTTATATGTGAATTAATTTTAGATTTAATTGTTGATTTATAATGGATACAAGAGAATCAAAATTTAAGTTTTTTAAGATAATATCATTTACAATATTAAATTTATAATTTTTTATTATTTTAATTTTTTTAGCTATTATCGATTGATTGTTTAGTTAATTATAAATAAATTTTATAAAATAAATTACACTATTATTTAAATTACTATTATTTTTAATTTTATTTTTAAAATTATATTTTATTACATTTTAAAGTTATAATTAGTTGGCCCCCCAAGAAAAATTTATTGGCTCCGTCACTGGTTACGTATTCGAGTCCATCTGACGTGATGTTTAAATTTATGTATTTAATTGACCCATATTTTTTTATATTCTCCTGATTGTTGTTCTAAATCGGTAATTAATCTGTATGACCATCGAGGTATTTATTTACTGATTTCTTTTATTCTAATCAATTTTCTGGTGTGTATGTGTGTATGTTGGCCTAGTTGTAGAGTAGTTAATGTCTGAAGCCCAAAGGTCTCGGATTCGAGTCTACCGTGACGCAATCTTTGAATTTCTATATCAAATTGACCAAATATATATATATATATATATGATCGGTGACACGTGAATATCATAGCATGTTCAAGATAATTGGACGGTTATTATAGTCAACGATACTACAAATTAATATCATTAAAAGTGATGAGGCAATATTCTTGCAACTATTAACGATCAAATTCCCAACTTAGACACTTCACCTAATTAATGCAAATACGCGGGCTCACACACCAAATTAAATGCAACTTTTTTCTTCCTGATATCAAGTGCAACTAAGAGGGTGTTTGGCTGAACTTATAAACTCCCCAAAACAGCTTATTAGTTGTTTTGAAGTTTTAAAACAAATTATAAACTGTTTTTGGGGAGCTTATAAGCTCAGTCAAACACCCTCTAAAACTGTTGATGGGGCTATTTCAGCCACAAATATACTTCACGAGACTCCATCTAATAATTAGTATAAAAAATAATTAATAGGTAGAACTTTGAAAATACAATGACACGAAGTTACTAATATTTTTAATATAATCATAATATTAAATCAAATGCATCAGGTCAATGAAACAATCAATAACATGACTACCTCATTACATCTCTTCTATTATTCATATTGTGAAATTGTTATATAATAGATTCATTGGTAACACTCAAAATATTTTTTCAATGTAAAGTACCAAACTATCATTCAATATATTTATCGCATAATGAACAATGAAAAGTTTTACAAAAGATAATGATGAGAGTCTAACTTAAGCTAGCTAGCGAGAAACAATGCAAGAGCTATAAGTATTTTACAATATAATATCAATCTGTCCTTATAATGTATACTATAAGAAATAGAATATTCATGAATCAATTGTAAACTACTAGAAGAAAAAACTACTAGAAGTGATTATATATATAGTTTATTTAAACTAGATATTTAAGCTTATTTAAACTTAGGTTTATCAATAGACGGGTTTACTTGTACTGAACCAATAAATAAGTATTTGTTCGGTTTTGGAACAAGACCATCAAACTATGGATTTAAACGATCCAGTTCAAAGCGGTTCCAACCGAACATTGCTTTACAATTTAGAAGAGTACAAATATTTACATTCGAGAAAGAAAAAAACTACTAGAAGTGATTATATATATATAGTTTATATTATTCCTCTCTTTTGAAAAAGAATGACTAAAAAATATGTGTATATTCGACTATATATGAATCTTAAAAATGCGTCACTTATTCGAACTTTTATTGTTTTCAATCTCGTCAGAAAACCATTGCTGTAAGTTTATTAAATTAGATGGGAATAGTAATTAATAACAAAATTATAATTAATATCTTTTCAGTCAACAAATGTCCTCAATAGTATTTGCAATTTTGCAGTTTACATGTGTCAAGGAAGTAGATGTCCATATATGCACCTATTTGTTGGGTTGTTTAACAGTATTATCCTAACCTCAATCCATATTCACCAATTTTTCAAGTTGAATCAAATTTAGACAAACTAGTTTATTAATCTTAACAAGTCAATTTTTCTAGAAATTAAACCATATAATTCGGTCCTTTCAACGGTGAGAAAATGTAACTGGCGATTTTATTTGCGATTAGCCATTTAAGTTTATATAAATTCACAGTCAATTATTATTATTAGTTTATAAAGTAGAAGCAATTTAACTTAATTTTGATGTTGAATTATTTATTATATGAAATACGGCGGTACCAAAAGGTACAAAAAAGGACGAAACATGTAATTCAATTTGGATTTTAAAGAAAGAAAATATAAAGAAGAAACAAGAAGAAGAAACCCTCCAAGATAAGTCAAAGTACTCGTCGAACTTAATTTATTATGAATTTAAGTCTTTAAAATGAAAATAAACTTTAATCAAACTAAGTTGTTTAGTATAGATCTTAGACTTATCTGGAATGTCAAAAGTTGATATACTCCCGGTAATTTATTCCTACAAATTAAAAGGGGTCAAACTTATTTACCCTCTTTTGTAAAAGTGTGTATACCTATTTTTGAAAAATGTTATACCCCATACTCATTTTTAAATATTTTTTTATTGATAAAGATGATGTGATGGTGACTGTTTGTTTGTCAGTAATGATTTTATTTTTGTCAAGATTAATTGTTGCATGTTCAATTATTGAACAATTATCAAGGTTAGTTATGAGTGAAATTAAAAAAATATCGAGAATTCGACGAACTTGGTAGAGAAATTTAACATTCTAATCGGGAATTCCATGATTCCGATAAACTAGAATCATGGAATTATCAACCAAAAGTTTCGAGTTCTCGGCCGGAATGAACAATCTTAACAAAAATAAAATCATTGAATACAACAAACATCAATATCATATCATTTTTTTCCCAGTAAATATCATTTGAAAATAAATTGGGTATGTGGTGAAGCAATTATCAAATATGGATAGTGAAGATATATACTTCTTGAAATATGGATAGTTTTATATAATACCTTAAATTACCTAAAAAAACCGTATGTCATGAACTTCGGTGCCACTAGTTTGCTCATATAGATATTATTTCAATCATAACTAATTAAATATGATTGAAGACTATTTATCTTAATTTAGAGGTCTAGGATTCAATTCTCACTGTCCTCATTCTCACAACTCAAAAAACTACTTATTCCCTCCGTTTTTTTTAATGTCTCATGCCGTCAAATTGCACAAATCAAGGAAGTATGTAAATTTACATTTGTAACCTCATTAATTACCATGATAAATGCATTCATACAACTAATTATCAAATTCTAAGAGTATTAAATAAGGGTATATAGGAAATATATTATAATTTTACTCTCAAATTACGAACTATGATATTTATTAAAAAACATGAAAAAAATGCTAATATGATACTTAAAAAAGAACGGAATGAGCGTATAATTTATTAGCACTGTCACCAAATTGTTTTAAAAAATTTCACTTAATCTTTTTGAAGAAAAGTAGCATGAACTATACATACCTATATCTTGTTACATTTCATGCATGTTTACTAGTATCAATTAATGTACGTGCGAGCACAATTTGAATCAGCCTATACTCCCTCAACTTTTTTTTATATGTTTCCTATTGACTTTTTTTAATAAGTGTCATATTTCGCAATTTGAATATAAAATTATGGTAAATTCTTATTTTATCCTTATTTAGTACTCTTGGAATTTTATAATTAATTGTGTATGTGTATTTATTATGATAAATATCAAGATAACAAAAATAACTTTTTTCTATGTTTTTGGTATATATAATTTGACGACTGTCGATTGGAAACACTTATAGAAAAATAGAAGGAATATATACTAGACAATATCATAATGAGCACGTGACATGTGGTGATATGTATAGAATCATGAGCAACGTGGTACTAGGTCGTAATAAATCTAGAATTAATTGGACGATGGACTTGTCCGCAATCAATGTGAACTATAGGACGACCTCTTCGAGGCACGCTAATTGAGTTTCTATTTCCTGTTCTTTTATTATACATATAAGTGAAACATGCATTCAATAATAATATATGCATATACATTTTTGGGAGGTCTCCTGCGCGCATAGTGAGACCTCCTTAATTAATTAATTAATTATCCTAATTAACTAATCCTAATTAATTAATTAATTAATTAAATTCTAATTAATTAATTAAATTCTAATTAAAATTAATTAGTTTATTAAATTTTAATTGTAAATTAATAAATAATAATTTTGAATTAATATATCTTAATTTTGAATTAATAAACTCTAATTGTGAATTAATAAACCCTAATCGTGAATTAATAAACCCTAAATTTAAATAATAAACACTAATTTTGAATTAATAAACCCTAATTATGAATTAATAAACCCTAATTTTGAATTAATAAACCCTATTTGGAATTAATAAACCCTAATTGTGAATTAATAAACCCTAACTTTGAATTAATAAACCCTAATAATGAATTGATAAATCTTAATTATGAATTAATAAACCATAATTATGAATTAATAAATTCTAATTTTGAATTAAAATTATAATTATAAATTAATAAAATATAACTATCCTTACTCACTATAATTAATATATAATTATTTTAACAAAAAAGTTGAAATTTCGCGGTGGCGGGCTCACCCAATTTTGTCTTTTTGGAGAAATAATGTGAATATACATTTTGAAATAACACATGTAGTGCATTTTTGAATGCAATATTCCTAGAGGTTGGTGAAAATAGTACATTCCACCTAACAAAAAGATGATGAAGTTTTTAATAATTATACTGAGGAAAGTAGGTTTGGATCATTTAACCACAAAAAACGGTTTGAGAGGACAAATTCTGCATAATGGTTTGACACATATACATATTCCTCTGTTAAGAGATAAAACAAATAAAATAGGAATTGTAGACAAGAATACTGTAGAGACTGTGAGAGACAGTCAATTTACAACGCTTACCAGAATAAATCTACTCTCACTAATTGCGTGCACTCAAACAAGTTCATTAGATCTCCTACATCTATATATATATGTCTTCTGCTAAAATCTGCACTTACATATATAAATTCTCTCTCTCTCTCTCTCTCTCTCTCTCGGATCAACATGGAGGTGGGCAGTATTCTTGAGTTCATGGAGGGCAGGTCTATTCTTGTAACTGGGGCAGCTGGCTTTCTTGCAAAGAGTATGAATTCTTTCTCTTATACATCACTTACAAATAATACCTACCATTCTTGTGCAATGTTATGAGCAAGTCTGAGTGCAAAGTGACATTACTTTTCCTTCTTCTGAAGATAAATTTTTTATTCAGCATTAATACGAAAATTGCAGCCACTTTATATTCACAAGAAAAGGCCAAAACTCCCACAACACGTATTTGTATTTTTAGGGAGTAGTTAAATATTAAGATCGAGGTCAACTATTCAATTGTATATGTTGTATGCATTGCTGTAGTTTTTATTGAGAAGATTCTGAGAGTACAACCGAATGTGAAGAAGCTTTATCTTCTGTTGAGGGCTCGAGACTCAAAGTCAGCCATGTTACGATTCGAAAATGAGGTAATTACTTTAAATTATAACTTATTTATTTTCGGGATTTTAGATTTTGGTGGATATATATAGTTTAGTAGATAGAAGGCAGAATATGACAAAATTAATAAATTAATCTTATTTGTAGTATGATTCGATGTATTAAAAGTAAAGACATGGACAAATCATTTCCTGCCTCTTTAGTTGTGATAATATCGTTCATTTATTCATACAAAATCAAAACATTAATCAAGGTCGCTTAAAAAAATATAATTTTGAGTAATGTCCTCTTTTCCAGTCTTATCCACCAAATTAACCTACATAATCAATAAAATGGCAGCTACGATATTAAAACATCATGGTGTGATAGTTAATATTGCATAATTTGGCCGACTTCGTACAAATTAAATAAGTTGGGAAACACTATGTACATCGATATAATTGTCATTAATTTCTCCAATAATTCTGGGACTAATAAGAGTTTTTTGTATTTTAGATAATCTCAAAGGATTTATTCAGGGTTCTGAAAGAGAAGCATGGTGGAAATTTAAATTCCTTAATTTCACAAAAAGTCAGAGTTGTGTCTGGAGACATTACCTGCGAGGATTTGGGTGTGAAGGACCCATTGTTGTTGGAGGAAATGATTAAAGAAGTTGATGTCGTTATCAATTTAGCTGCAAATACCAACTTCGATGAAAGGTATAATTTCAGTTGAGCCATCATTTTCTTCTTAATTTCTATATACTATTTCCTTAATTAATTAAATCATTAATTCTTTATTTTGATTAGTAACCAGCAATCTAGCAATTCAGTGATGAATTAATTAATGTGGCTATATATGTTTATTCTAAGTATTTTCTTTTCCAATTTTAATTCCTAGTTTTATTCTGTTTGGTGGCAGATATGATATTTCAATTGGAATAAATACGCTGGGAGCTAAGCATGTTTTGAACTTCTCTAAAAAATGTGGCAAGTTAAAAGTGCTGCTTCACGTATCAACTGGTTAGTACGCTTTAACGTTACCGTGCTATATTTTTACATAGTTAGATAGGACACAAAATATCATGCCTCCATATGGGTTTAGCTCACTTGATTAAGAGCTAGTAGATTTGGGACAAGGACCAATGATCGAGTTCTAACAGCCGCGCAACATGGAATTTTCATCATCTTTAGAATGGCTCCTTATAGGCACTATGCAAAGAATCTCCTAGGCACTATTACTTAACCACTGAGTTACCATGATTTATCTTCTCAAATTTTCATGAGATTGGAATATGGGGGCTTCCGGGAAAGCTTCCCTTTTGGGACAAGGACACAAAATACCATGTAACGTCTACTTCACTGCATATATGTCAAAATATTAGGTCATTATCGGAATGTTTTATAAGTCGTGTTTAATTAAAATTGGTTTGGAGGAGGTGAAATTTTTCGGCAACATTCATATTTCTAACATTTACTACATGGCCATGTCAAATTTATTTTTTCCAAATTTAACGGAAAATGATGATCGTATTTTTAGCGTATGTGTCTGGAGAAAAGGAAGGACTCATTTTAGAAAGAGCTTATAAAATGGGGGAAACATTGAACGGCATATCTGGACTCGACATTGACGTAGAGAAGAAGTTGATAGACGATACATTAAAATCCCTCAAGGCTGAAAATTGCTCCGACGACGTCGTTAAATCCAAAATGAAGGATTTGGGAATTCAAAGGTAACATTTATAATAAAAAATATAGCTGTCTGTCACATTTTCTACTTGAAGATGACTTCTCATGTCTCCATTTTTCTGATATAAGTAATATTTGTGGATATATACAAGTTGTAGAAATATTACAAAATATAGTGCTATATATGTGCTTAGATTTAACGGTTAAACGAACTTGAACCGATCTCTTGATTTTGTAATAATTAATATGTGGTAAATTGACTAACCATTCATTTTCAAGTTGAAGTACAGTGACATATACCAACTTTTCGTATATCATTAAATCAAACATACCTAATCTACATAACACATATATTAATTAGTAATTTATCAATGGCAAGAATAATAAGACATCGCATGCATATCATCCTTTATCATTTGTATACATCGCATTGTTCGCAAGCATAATTACATCATATGCCATGCATTATATTTATGAAATATTGAATGGAGAATCTAAGATGTACATTAATGTAACACGTATTAAATATAATACTGTTATCCGGTCCGTACAAGATAAGACTAGGAAAAACAACAAAAATGAACCCTTTATATACCATCATGATGCATTTTATTTATTTTTTGTTTTTGAGTTGGGGGAAGGAGGGATTATGAGGGTAATTCCAATGTTGAAAGTTGAAAACCAACTTTTTTGTTGCCACATAGATGTCACGTCAGTTTTTAAAATTCATCAACTTCTTTATAATTTTCTCTCCAATCATATACCTACAAAACCAACTTTTATAATAATATACACATATTTAAATCTATATATGTCTATATTCATTTATTTTTATTTATAATATTTGTATTATGTAATCAATTTAAATTCAAATTCCATTTTTTACGATTTTTATGTAGAATGAAAGATCTTTTCGCAATCGTTAATTCAAGATAGGTCTTGAATATATTTTAATTGATTTAAATTGCCTATTTTTTAAAAATAAAAAAAAGAAGAAAAAATGGATAAAAGATAAAAAAAAGTAGTGGGACCCAAAGAAAAACTTAAAAGCCAACTTCTTAAATGAGAAGTTGAGAGCCAATTTTTTGCCACATCATATTTGTTACAATGGTAAAAAAAGTTGGCTCTCAACTTTTAAAATGGGGAAAGAAGTTGCCATTGGAGATACCTGAGAATCGAACCCTAGACTTAGACTCACTGTTTGAATGTCCCCGAAAAGACATCATAATACAATATGACACTTAGATTGAGCTGGATCTAAGATATGACCAAGTCATAAATTGATTGTTTGAATTATTATTTAGAAATATTTATCTTGTTTTTTAATTATCTTATATCTTGTACTTGATATGTCTCTATCTATTTATATATTCACATGAATGTACAACCTAAATCGTCCACGGCAAATATTCTCAATCTCTACAACTGGCATGGTAGCTAGAAAATGTATTTTTATATTTTAGAAAATTCTTAATTACTATACAAATTATATATTACAACAGAGCAAGAAAGTATGGATGGCCAAATACATATGTTTTCACCAAGGCTATGGGAGAGATGTTGTTGGGGCATTTGAAAAATGAAATGCCTCTCGTTATCGTTCGGCCTACCATTGTCACAAGTACTTACAAAGAACCTTTCCCTGGCTGGGCTGAAGGTATCAGGTAAATTTTTCTACCTACTTATATTTATCAATTTCAACGCCTTACTTAAATGGGTTGGTTGCCGCAAATAACATACATTTACTTAAACTAGATAATTTCAATTATAACACAACCTATCATGTAAAAATTAAGGATATTGTAATTGCATAAAATTAAAAATGTGATATTTGCAGTGTTTTTAAATATGCAAAAAGTGCAAATTCGGATAGAGGGTTGCGTTATTTGCGGCAGTTAACCCTAATTAAATGATCGGATGCTAATAATCAAGATTTAATTGATTTGAGTTTTGCATGCAAAATCACAGAACGATTGACAGTTTAGCTGTTGGATATGGCAAAGGAAGAATTACATGTTTCCTTGGCAATCCCAGGACCATTATTGATGCGGTGAGCTCTCATTTCTGTACATTATAAAGACAAACTATTTAAGGATGAAAATATTTAGAAATTCAAATATGCAGATCCCTGCAGACATGGTGGTGAATGCAATGATGGTAGCCATGGCTGCTCACTCAAATCAGCCAGATGAGACTATCTACCACGTTGGATCCTCTGTGTCGAACCCTCTTGAATACGCCGCGCTGCAAGATTACGGGCAAAGATATTTCAGGAAGCATCCATGGATCAACAAAGAAGGGAGGCCTGTCATAGTTGGCAACGTCAAAGTATTGAACACAATGGAGAGTTTTCAAAGATACTTAGCCATTCACTACTTGCTACCCTTGAAGGTCTCTTAATTACCCTAATTCGCATTGATTTTTATTTTACTTCGCTTAATTAATAACATATGATTTTGTTAACAAAATATTAACATATTTATGTATACTTTGCTTAGTAGTTAATTCGATTCGTGTGCTGTTTTTAGGGGCTAGAAATGGTGAACACTGCTTGCTGCCAATACTTTCAAGCCATGTATCTTGATATGCGCAGAAAGATCAAATTCGTGATGCGTTTAATCGAGCTCTACGGACCTTATTTGTTCTTTAAAGGATAGTAAGCCTCTTTTCCTCAACTCAATAGGTTTTATTTCTCGTGTGACAACATAAAATACTCGTGTCATACTTAATATAAATTACGTCAGTTGTGTAAATCCGACGGTGATTATTAATTAATTCTTTATTTTCTTTCTTTCTTTGATCAGTTTCGATGACATGAACACGGAAAAACTAAGAAGGGCAGCAGGAGAACAAAGCGGCGTGGAGAGTGATACGTTTTATTTCGATCCAAAAATCATAAACTGGGAAGATTACTTCATGAACGTTCACATTCCTGGAGTAGTAAAATATGTGTTCAAATAACACTATTTGTAATGTGATTTTCAAGATTTGTAGCTTCAAGTTGTGAAGCTCTATATTTTTTTAGTGTGGTTTTCTATCATTAATTCATTATTACAAGGTTTTTATAGTGGTGAATGGTGATGTTCAATGTTGTGGATCAGAGATTATAAATTGTATTCATGCCGTTGGGTACATATTTAGTATTTTATAACTTTATTTCATTTGGAAGGCCCATTTAAATTCTTGTGTGTCCTCGTAGCCAATTAATTATACCTTTAAAAATTAATAAATATAAATTTAAAAATAAAATTATAATAATGTTAATAATAGTATACTATTATTTGAATTACATGACAACATTAAAAAATTAAAATTAAAACATGATCACCTCATAATAGATGAAACCTAGTACAACTTGAAATAATTTCTTATATATAAGAGATACGATGAAAAAAAATAACAAACAATGTCTAGTTTAAGGCTTCAAGCTACAAGAACCACGAATATTTTACAACCAACTCTTAAAATCGTCTTAATTATTTTTATATAAATAGAGGTAATTGTTCATATTTTCTTTTCCCTTATGTCTTAATATATTGCACGTCTGAAAATATATTTACAAATAAAATTAAACAATCAATCAATAAGTGTCAATAATTATCTTTCGAAATTCAAATCACAATTTTCTTGTACCATCACAAGTCCACAATGATTCTAAATCTAAATTCGACCATAGGATGAAAAAAATTAGATAAACTTAAAAGGTAGCAAAAAATAATGTTTTAGTATTTAGAATTGTTAAATTCTAACAATTATGATATAAAAAAAGGATAACAATTTTAAATCTAAAGTGTTGATCAAAGCGTATTAAGTAGTATAGATCATTTAATCCAATAATTATAAATTAGATATACAATTATACCTAATAAAATATATTATCATTAGAAGAAAAAGTAGGTATAATAAATCAATTTAGTTATCTATAAGATAGAACTATGGAGATGGATATTATCGAATAGAATCACTAGAATCGTACAAGTTTGCAACACCACGAATTTTGGAAACACTTAAAGGGGAGGAACATGCGCCAACGTATTAATTAATTGATCAGTACGTTATGCCATTAGTAGTATCATGCGTTTTATTATTTGTCAATATATATAACCAAGCGGCACGACCACCGTGTTGTATGATAAACTAGATATTGCGTCCACTCTTCGTTTTACTATTATTGTAAAATCATACTTTTATCTTTCTCATCTTAAATACCTAATAATACTATCATCGATACGAAAGAAAATAAGTTGGGCAAAACATAGATAACTTGGGCTACACACTGGCGGACCCAAAGGGGGGCAGTGGGGGCACTGGACCCCTGGGTTTAATAAAATTATTAAGTGTGTGTGTATATATGTATGTATGTATTTTAATTATTAAAAAAATATTTTTCTTTGTTGTGAGGTAATTTTGTTTTTCATGTGATAGAGAGATTAAATTGATTTTTCTTTTATTGATATTGGTGTTAAGTTTTCTTGATAAAATATCAAGTATGTCCATAAAAGTATATTTACATTTAATTTTCGACAATGTTTCGAGTATGAATAATATGATTTTGACTTGCATACAAGTGTTGCAATATTTTTTCTCTATTGAGAACTTGATACCCCGTCATTTAAACTTTGTGTATTATTATGCTATTCTATTATTTGATTCTTGTTTATAATGTTGTGTCATGAATTAGAAAGATATTTAAGTTTTATATTATCAACACGACGAGAAACTAAAGTTCAAAGTCAGCAAAACTTTATTTATAGTTCCTTCTTCCCAATTTAGAATATTGAAAATCATGGTTTATTTTTTTAAAAAAATATTATTATTATTTAGGTATGTAAAACGTTTTATATGAAAGCATATTCTATTGTGGATGTTTCATTTTTATCGGTTAATGGAGCTACTCATCGAACCTTAAAGAATAAAAGGGAAATGTTATGATGTGGTGATATTTAACTTTAATCTTTTTAACAATGTGATACAATTTAAATAGTGTTATAGTTCTATTAAAAATATTATTTATTTCTAATTTTAATTTAAAATTCTTTTTAGAAATTTATAAAATCAGAATTAATTGGACCCTTTGAATAAAAAGTTTGGGTTCACCATTGGCTACATTTACCAGGGTTCGACCTAAGTATGTGATAATTAAACATGAATTTTCTATGTGTTTTGGAATGTATCTGAAGCAAAAATAGGATTTGTATTATTTTATGAGATAAAGTTTCATGATAATTAATATGTTTAGTATCCCTAATTTTTGAATCTATCATTCTTCATCTTTGTTAAAAATGCATAACATAAAGCGAGATTGATGGCGGGATTTGCATTGATGTGCGGCCAATGGAGAAAAGTACAAAATAGAAGGGGGCATATTTGACAGCGTACCGAAATTGAAAGTACTTTGGGCCTCTCATTGATAAATTGAAGTGCAAGAATCAACATTAACTATCACGTCACAATTGTTACTTTTAGGATCTGCTGGAGCCTAGGCTAGGATCGAAATTAATTTAATTGGATGGTCAAATCGAATTTAATATGTTTGAAATTTTTTAAGTGGGACGGAGGGAGTACTATAGATGAATCGTGTCCAAAAGAAAGGGGACGTTTTAAGTGGGACGGAGGGAGTACTATAGATGAATCTATCTGTCATTAATACTTTCGCCACAAAGTACTTTCGGTATAAATTCTAAGTATGGTGGGTTTAGAACTAGAAAGGATAATGAATACAATGGAGGAACGATATGCAATACCTTCTCTAGGGAATAGGAAATTGAGTCCTTTCTTTATATTCCTTAACAAAAAGGAAATACAATATTCAATTTTTTTTTTCTAATCTAAAGATTATTATATCAATTTGTAGTAGAACTTCATGCAGTGTCCGATCTATATAATATTTCAAATTTTGACCATGTACCATTCTTTGTATCCATTATAACTTAGAGATATCAATGTTAATCATGACCATTGGATTTCCTCATTCTTTCAAGTGATCATAAGAATGCAGATTTATCCCAAATTAAAAGCCAGAAAAAGTAGAAGGTAGTGATTATGAACATGAAAATATTAGAGTTAATTTAATTAATCAAATTTATTTATTTTCATAATCATCGCCGACAGAAATCTTTGGATTAAGAGCAATAACCTTTATCTCAATTGCGTACACCGAATTCTATTACCAAAGAATATTATTCAGCTCAAAAGTAATTGGACGTACGTAATTTATGGGAATTTAGTAATGCAAAACCAAATATTTGAACAAATTTGGGTATCGTCAAGTCAGATCTCAACAGTAATTGGACGTACGTAATTTAGTGATGCAAAAAGTAATTGAGTACCTAATTTGAACAAATTTGGGTCACGTTACTTGAAAGTTCCACAAATCAACAGTAATAAAAACAACTTTGGATCTCATTCAGATCTCAACAGTTTGCACAGACGGATAAATCGATTGAAGTAATGAAGTTCCATTTTTTAGTTATGATGAAATTTTTTTTTGGTCAATTAATACAGAAATTTTAAAGGCTGCGTCACGGTGGACTCGAACCCGAGACCTTTGGCCTCGGGCACTAACCACTCTACCACTAGGCCAACACACACACACACTATGATGAATTTTTTTTGTAATTTGATGTATGATGTTGATATAGTAAATTAGAAAAAGGCAAAACATATTCAGAGCTACTTCTATTTTAATGTTTTGTTTAGATAGGTTCTTTCTACAATTTTTTGTTTTCTTAGATCCTTTTGGCTTTATAATCCTTATAACGAATTTATCAAATGCATTTACTTTTCCGTTAGTTATATTCTACATCATTAATAATTATTAAAGTAATTAAATCTTTTTTTTTGAACTCTTTGTTTTCACATAAACCTCGCAAAAACTTTGATCTTTTCCCCCTCTCCAATGGAACTGTTGGGATTGATGACGGCAATCTCGACAAATTTTAGAGGGGTGTTTGGATAGATGATGGAATTCAAATATGGAGATGATGGTGATCGCATACAACTCACTCCTGGGTTTCGATTTCAAAACTTCATAAAGCCACTCAAACGGAGAGGCTTATTGAAAGGTTTTGAGATTTAATCAATAAAATGCTCAGTGCTGACTAGACTTTGATAAGGAAAATGTTTGGGACTAAATTGCAGCTAGCGAAATGCAGACCTATAATTTAAGTTTTGATGCTTTGTCTCTACTCTATTTTTATGTGATATATATATAGATATAGGGGATGGTTCCTATGAGAATGAAAATAAGTGTAAGAAATAGGAATAGATATATAAGTCTAGCATATCTTTCATATTTGTGTAGCACAATCAGAACTACTATGTTGCACATATTAGTTTAGCACATATTTCATCTTTTCGTAGCACATATGCTAAATATATTAATTTAGCACATCTTTCATTGCAACGTAGCACATAAGGGTTCTAGTGTTGCACAATAATCCGCGTAGCACACACAACATAAAACTGTAGCACAACTGAAATTAAATCTCAACCATTGATCAAGCGAATCAAATACCCAGATTCATTCCTATTTCTATCAAATTATCCATTCTTACCGATCCATCTCTATATATATATATATATATATATATATATATATATATATATATATAGGGATGAGTTAGGGTGAGAAAGCTTTTAGTGTAGGAAATATGAATATAGCACATTTTTCATATTTGTGAAGACAATCGAATTCTTATATTATTGCATATTAGTTTAGCACATATTTCATCCCTTCGTAGCACATATGCTAAATATATTATTTTAGCACATCTTTCATTGTAGCGTAGCACAAGAAATATTCTAGTGTTGCACTGAATCCGTGTAGTACACCGAAATTAAAATCTCAACCATTAATCTAGTAAATCAAAGGTATATATATATATATATATATATATATATATATATATATATATATATAGTGAGGTTCAAATAAGAACCAATTTTAACGTGAGAACTAAGAACCACATAAATTCTTTACGAACAAAATGAATTTGCTATGAAAGTTAATGAATCTGCTGGGAAAGTTACTGAATCCAAAAATTCAGAATTTTCACACAGGGTTCGAATCCCATGAGAGGCGAAAAATTCTATTTTTTTTGATTCAATAACTTTCCTAACGGATTCATCAAGTTTCACACTAAATTCATCATTTTTTGTTTCTCACGTTCTTACAATAAAAATGATTTTTACGTTAACCCTCATATATATATATATATATATATATATATATATATATATATAGAGAGAGAGAGAGAGTTATGTTCAAATAAGAACCATTTTATTATAAAAACTAATAACCAAATGAATTCGCTATGAAAATTGATGAATCCGTTGAGAAAGTTACCAAGTTTAAAAATTCGAAAAATTTCACGAGGGATCGAACCCTATGAGGGATGAAAATTCCATTTCTTTAGATTCAATAACTTTCTCAACGGATTCATCAACTTCACAATGAATTCATCGTTTTTGTTCTCACGTTAAATTTCCATATATATATAGGGGTTGGATTTAGTGAGAACTCATTTTTTTAGAACTATGCAAAGATGTATAAAGTTGATGAATAAAATTTATAAAGCTGTGCACAACGAAAACATTCTAAAAATCGTTGCACAATAAAATAATTTTAGAAAGTTTTCGTTATACACAACGTATACCGTTTTGTGCATTATTTTTAACGTCTTATTCATGGTTCGCAAAAAATATGCGGTTCTCATTTAATCCACTCCATATATATATATGAGAGATCAAATATATTACCCGAGCCTGAAGTAGTATATAGTACTTAACCTCATCCACTCATCTCATAGATCATATATGGTGGAGATTTTTTTCGAATTTTTTAAAGCCATTTGACGCTGATTTCGCTATAGTAATGATAGATTAGTAATTTATTCTCTTATGTGATACAAAAAAATCATGTATGTTTTAAAACAGAAAACTCTATATGTTTAAAAATAAAATTGCATATGTTTGAACATAAAACTGCATACGTGTTAACAAAAAAAGAATGAAATTTATTTCTCCAGAAATTACATGCATATTCTTATACAGAAAACTGCATACCCTTGTTATACAAAATGCATATGATATTGATTTCTCCAAAATTTATTTTCGAGTTTAGATCGATTACTTCTAATTTCATAAATCGAAAGAAAACATATGATCAACAATAAAAAAAAACAAATGATCAACAAGATAAGTGTTTGTGCATATTGGAGAAGATATAAAGAGAGATATCATGAATGAGAAACCTATGATTTTCTTTTTTAAAACATGCATGTTTGTGTTTCGTAGCATGCATGTTTTTGTTAGAAAATATACAGGTTTATATTTTTTAGTATGCATGTTTACGTTTTATAGAATGCATGTTGACGTTTTGTAGTATACATACTTCATTTTCGATAGTAAAACTCTTCATGCCGCTTCTTTCTCCGATTACCGGTGAACTTCACCGTAAACTACTGTCATAACCACCATGACTCTCAATCCTTCAAAATCCAATTCTCTTTTTTTCACAAAATCTCTCAAATTTCTTCTCAAAATCTTATTTTTTCTCTTTTATCTTCCAAAATCTTTTGTCTTATGCTTCACGCATTGTTGCACCATACCGTCGTTGCCGCCGTCGTAAAAAAATTTGAAGATTAAGAAAATCGAATGAGAGGAGAAGAAGAAGAAGAAGAAGAAGAAGAAGACTAAGTTTTTATTTTGACCCAATACCCTTACGAAAATTAAAAAGATAAATAAATGAAAAAGATATTGCCACGTGTCGGCTTTTGGTGCGGCCACATGTTCAAAATGTGTGGTCTAGATTGGGTACTACATATTATCTGAGGACCGAATACTACGGGAACCCAACCATACATATATATATATATATATATTTGTGGAGATTGATTTTGAGAATTATTTTAGTGAAGTGAGAGCGTAACTAGAGGGGGAAAATGGTATATTTTTTCTACATAATCTTACTTGGGTGAGGACGAACAGAGCTACGACGGTCAAAAGAAACGACGAATCCGTTTATAAAGGATCTAATGATATAAATTATAGAAGTAGAATGATCGAATAAAACGAAAAATTGTAAAAGGATTCATCGAAACCAAAAATTAAAATACAGAAACCTCTAAATGTGTTATGCCTTAGAAAAAAAGGGGGAATGGGGATAAAGATATAGATATCATGACTTGACGATACCCATTTATATTTATTGGTAATTGAATTTGAACCGATGAGCATCGAAAAAATGTGGAATAGCACGTTCTGATACATTCATATGTTAAAGATCAAGATTAAATTTTTGGGAAATCACTATAAATGTGGTGAAATCCATTTCGTAAATGCACTACAAGTAGCACATATTGAGGTTTACATGGACTCAAGCTTGATTGTAAGAACACTATCAGATACACAAGTTGACAAAATAGTATTTGACGAAGATCACAAGAATATTATGTCAAGCTAATGTCTTAAATTCGTTCTCTTGCTTATTTTGCGAAATTAAAATTATACTTGTGAAGTATTATTGAATTTAAAAAAAAAAATCTTTTTCCAAATGATGTGATATCTAAAGATGATTAATAAATAATAAATGAATGGATACGCATTTCTTAAAAAAAATAAAAGGTTTTCGTAGTCACATTTTCCAGCTTTATATCACTGTTTGCGTTTGGCAGATAACAAATTTAAGGTGAGTATTAAATTGTTCGGTGAATCTGCCGTCCATCACAAGGGAAAATGCTCTAATTTCCACAATGCGCAGAAATGGAAGACAAATGGGTAACATATGTAAATTTAGTAAACAATTGACCTAAATAACGCGTTGTGAATCCGGATGAAAAGTGTTTATTTATTACTAAATTAACTTAAAAAATCATTTTTAGCCTTTAAACATTTGGCCCGACATATGAAATATATATAAATATGAATAAATGTTTATATATAGCCATATGATGATGTAATATTAAAACTTTATTTGTGATTGAGAAAATGTAGAATCATAATTTCTAAAAATTAAAACATATATGAACTCGATTTATTCTCTATACAACAGTATGTTAAAATATTATAATTTAAGAAAAATCGTATTTAGATAATTGGTCCGTCCAATCTTTATTGTTTCCAATTACTGGAAGACATATAGCACGGCGTGAACCACTCTTTTCTTGCAACATTGAATTCCGACAATTCTACATTTACATAAATGCACCGACTCTTACTTTGAAATATTAGATTCTGACAGAAAAAACAATTTCTAGATTAATTGAATCCACTGACTATACTATATCATTTGTCATATCGAATATCCATAATATTATCTTACTTGACTTCAGATTCTCCTATATACACAAATGTATATACAAAATTAATTTATTTTTTCTATTGTAAGTATAATTAAGAGTATGTTAGGGGTACTCTGGTGGTGGAGCAGTTGAGTTTGTTGCCAAATCTCATGACTACGAGACAAATTTGTCTGGGTACTCTGATGGTGGAGTAGTTGAGCTTGTTGCCAAATCTCATGAGTACGAGACAAATTTTAGGTCTATAGTTAATTGCACATGATTTTTCTGATTCTGATGCAACTTGCTACTTATGTCAAGTTTTCACGTGCTTACATATAAGTTGGATTTACATAGAGCACAACTTCGAAGAAAAAAGTTGCGAATTTCCTTTAATAATAATAAGGAAAAATACCACTTCACACTTTCGATATTTCACATTCGTATCTCAACTTAAACATGATAACAAATTAGATCATAACCTTTCAAATGAGTTCATATTAATATCTTGAATGTCGGAATCCGGCCCACTGTGCCACGATGGAAATCCATGTGAAATACACACATGTAATTAAGGTAGAGAGAAGGGGCCTACACAATCATCTATTATTTTCCTCTTCACCTCGTAAGCTTCCATTCATTATCAACAAAGGGAGAGAAGGGGTCTACATTTGGAATCGCATGAATCGTACCACACCCGGTGGAAGGCCGCTCTGAACTGAACTGTGGAGGAATCCATAATTTTGGTGACTGAGATCAGCCCCATTGAGTCGGATTGTGACGCACTGCCCTCATTCCAGAAATGGTAGCAAATGGTTGAGAATTGCAACGAGCTCGACGTCAACCGCAACTTGTATCGGCGCAACTATACGTGATGCTCAACGACCATAGATGGGCTAAATAAGGACTGGCGCCAGATCGGTCATGTCTAGTTGAATTGTACACCGCCGTTAAATTTCTTATATGTTCTTTTTAGTTGGGATTGTCTGTTGATGAGTGTGGATGAACTGCTTATCTAATAGCAAAACTTGTTTTCTAGCGATTTAGTGTGTGAACTTTCATTTTGGGGTTTTGATTGTGCGATGCCTATTGTTTGCCGGGTTATACGAAAAATGAATTTATATATATCTATCTATCTATCTATATATATATATATATATATATAGGAATGGATCAAATGAGAACCACATCTTTTTGCGAACTCTGCGATGCGATAAGACGTTGAAGATGATGCACAAAACGATATAAAGTTGTGCATAATGAAAACTTTCTAAAATTATTTTGTTGTGCAATAATTTTAGAAAGTTTTCGTTATGCACAACTTTATACTGTTTTGTGCATTATCTTCAACGTCTTATGCATGGTTCTCAAGTTCTCAAAAAAGATGAGTTCTCACTGGATCCAACCTATATATATATATATATATATATATATATATATATATATATAATTGAACATTTGTGAATATCAAATCAAATATTATAATTTTGTATTTAAATACTAACTAAATAAAATATATGTATTTATATTCAATTTGAATAATAGAATATCGAATACAAAAGTATCAATTTAATTCGAATACGAATACCACATCAAACCAAAATTATTTGACGTGCTTCCAAATCCTACTCTTAATTAGTGGATTTCGGCTTTCCTCCTCGTATAAGAAAAAAAGAAAGTGTAGATATCAACTGTTAAGGAATAAATAGAAAGAGAAAAGTTTTTATATAGGTGGTTGGACCTATTGGTACTATTTGGTGATAATAGTCCAATAGGGTGAGTAAGATATTTATAATTTGACATTTTATGTTGATGGTATAATTTGACGTTCTTAACTTGAATGGTATATATATGAATTTTCACGATAAGAAAATCCATGACCTTTTACATTCTTATGGAGCAGGAATATGAGAGTTTTCAGGGGAAGAGCTTCTCCTTTTAGAACAATAAAATCCATAACCTAACACTAATCCAGATCATAATATCAGAAATTGAGTGAAGCGAAAAGGTCATGAGCGTGCAAGTAATATCTACTCGGCTTGTCCACTAATTGGTATATGGACGTCAGACTAGGTTTGAACAAATTGAAAATGTATCAAAACCGAACAATTAAACATGCCATCTGTATTGGTCAGGAACCAAGAATTTCAATAAATATATATAAACCAAAAGAGAGAGAATAATATAACTGTTATATATATCCATTTTGGTACTTGGACGTGATTGTAGTAGCCGAACTACATTATATATATCTTTGCCTTCTCCCTAATTTATTCAAATTTGTTATAATAAATTCAAAATTTTGGCAGCATTTATTGGGTAGGTATACATATCAACTGTCGCAGCTAGAATTATTAAAGGAAGCGAGAGTTACGGACACATATAGCTTACCAAATCCTTAATTTTAGCATTTAAATAGTAAACGACGACTCTGTATATAAAGGACCATTCAATTCACCATACTTCCCATCTCTCTCATTTTGCTCATTTCAAGAAGATTGTATTCTTTTTTGCAATGGAAGAAAGTAAAATTCTCCAACATTTTGAGGGCAAGACCATTTTAATCACCGGTGCCACTGGCTTTCTAGCAAAGAGTTAGCTCTCTCTCTAGAGTTATTAATTCCCGATGCTGCTTAGTTCTAATGTTTTTTTTTTCTCTTTTTGGTGATTTGATTCAGTATTTCTAGAGAAGATACTTCGGTTGCAACCCAATGTGAAGAAATTATTTCTTCTAATGAGAGCGAGCCCTAAAATATCTGTCCAACAACGTCTAGAAGAAGAGGTACGAAACCAAAAAACCTTTGCCTTTAATTTCTCAAAAGAAATATATAATGTTACTGCATTCATTTAATTGCATTAGTTACATCGTAATTTGAAGTGTCGATCTTTGTAGTCAAATATAAGCAGGGAAACCCCACTAAAACGTACTTGCTTGCAACAATGAGACTCCAACTAAACACTGTAAAAAAGAGAGTATTTGTTGCGTGTATGCAGTGATCCTCCGTTTCATGCACACCGGATCCTCTATTTCACTTTTTATGTCCTACTTATTTTAGTTTCGTTGCGGACATTCTTAGTTTTCAATACATCTTGTTAGAACTTTCGAAAACTAGCCCTAATGTCTCCTAGGTCAAACATGCAGTTGCCGTTTCTAGAGTATTTGACCAAGATATTTATTTTGTATATATAGGTTGTGGGCACCGAGCTGTTTCGAGTTCTAAGAGAAGCACGTGGGGAAGATTTCGACTCTAAAATATCCTCTAAAGTTGTTCCAATATCGGGCGATGTTGGCTATGAAAATTTAGGTATAGGTGATGCACAGCTGCGACATCAAATGTGGCGAGAAATTGATGTCATTGTCAACTCAGCCGCAACTACCAAATTTGATGAGAGGTACATATATATTTTTAGTTTAAATCGAATTTAATAAGGGAATTTTAAAATTTAATTACTTTTTTTTATAGTTGAGCTAACTGCGATACACGAGACATAATTAATTAACAGACTTCGTATGTTGACTTCAAATAAACATACGCATTATTTATTTATGGTATTTTGAAATATAGGTACGATATAGCATTTGGAATCAACGCGTTGGGAGCCATGCATGTTCAAGACTTTGGCACAAAATGTTCGAAACTAGAGATGCTTCTTCACGTCTCCACGGGTTAGTTCCTTCACAAAATTTAGGATTAATTTTGAATTTTATCTCTATCCACTTAGATCTTACAGTTCGATCGTAGCAAATGCCCGTTTTAGCTTATGGTAATATAAATATTTTGTATGAGTCTTTTAATTACTAATTATAGTTTTAATGTATTTAGCTTATGTACATGGGACTAAGGTGGGATTGATGCAAGAAAAGCCTTTTGTATGGGTGAAACACTTCCCGGAGCTAAAATACCCTATCTAGACATCAATTCAGAGAAGAGTGTAATTCAGGAAAAGTAAGATCACTCCAAACGCAGAAGCTCTCTGAAAAGAATTCACTCGAGCTATGAAGGACTTGCATCGAAAGGTTTGTGTAATTTCATGTATTTTTCTACTGTTACTAATTCCGATCCTCTGTTGGTGGGTGGTAGAGTAGTTAATGTCGAGGTAAAAGTCTCGGGTTCGAGTCTCACCGTGACGCGACCTTTAAATTCTGATTAAATTGATAAAAAAAATTATCTCGTTTATAACCGGTGCTCATTGTATAAAACATCATTCACATAAGTGCATAATTTTTACCCAATATTCCGACACATATAATTAGCTTAAAGAATTAGATTTTGAATTGTACGAGCAGAGCATTGTTGCATGGGTGGCCCAACACATACGTATTTACAAAGGCAATGGGGGAAATGCTGTTGGAGAGGTTCAAGCAAAACTACAATGTCGTTATAATTCGTCCAACTATTATTACAAGTACTTTCAAAGATCCATTTCCCGGTTGGATCGAAGGTCTAAGGTACATATTTTTGTCATAATTTATTATGAAAATATTATTATTTTTTATATAATTATTTTGAAGCTATTTGAAGTCCATAGTATTCTATCTCGCTTTAGTCTCTTTTTAAATTTATTCGCTCCTAACTCTGACTATTTTTTTTATTTTTTTGTGGGTGGCCATGTTTGACGACAGAACTTTGGACAGCATTTTTGTTGCTTATGGTAAAGGGAAGATTAAATTCTTCGTAGGTGATCCGGATTCGGTGATTGACTTGGTAAGATACTCAAAAACATGTTGTTTCTAGAAAGAAAAGAAAAGAAAAAAAAAATGATTTGTTTGACATATACTAATTTATCTATTGGATAAAAAAAACATGTTTTTGTTTAGAACAATTAATCCAGTCTGTAAAGTGATGTTTCCCAGACTATATTTATATCAGTCATTGTGAAATATACATCTACCTAACTCTCGAATCTTAAAATCTATTATCTCACAATATTTTACAGAAAATAATTATTGATTATCCGTAGGTACCAGGTGACATGGTGGTAAACTGCATGCTTGCAGCAATAGCATCATCAGAGTCAAATTCAAGTGAAAAAGGGGAAACAAGTGTATACCAAATAGGTTCGTCGAGGCGGAATCCGGTGAAATACGATGAGCTTAAGTGGCTAATGCATCGTTATTTAAATAATAATCCATTGACTGATAGCACCGGAAAACCTACCAAAGTTGGCATTCCAATTATTTTGAACACAATGGCCAGCTTTCACAACTACATATCTTTCCACTATTTGCCATTTGTCCAGGTCAGTTTAATCTACTATTTTCCTATACTTATTAGTTATTATGGTCCTAGAGTGCACTTTCGCATCTGTTCACCAAATATTTGCTTTTGTGATCATCAAGTTCTTTTGTATATAAGCAAATGTATTTATAGAGTAATAATGATATACTACACACTTAGTTCCCATTTGGTAGCAAAGTTTCGATAGGATAGCAAAGTTATCATGGGTAATGCGTTTGTTTGGTAGTCCATATTAATATCCTTACGGCCTGAGTTTTAATGACAGACTTTGTGGATTTTGCACTATTTCTTTAGGATTTCTATCCCATAAAAGTGGTGGGTTACAAAACTCATTTGAACAGTACATTTTATCTCATCCTTATAGTACCTAACTAGACGAAACCTAACTAACCTACCAAACGTGGCCTTAGCGTTGTGCTTGTGCATATATAGTACTTATTTTAGGATATACGGGCCATAGTTTAAAAAATTATAACACAATATATATGTGATTAGGGATGTCAATAGGTGGGTTTTATCCGGACCGACCCAGAACCGTTCAAAACCTATTAAATTTTAATACAGTGGTTCTGGTTCTGGTTCCGATTTCAGACCCGCTTTAGACCCGGACCGCTTAGATCCATAGTTTGATGGTCCGATTCGGTCCGGGTCTGGTTCCGGTTCCAGAACCAATACTTATTTATTGGTTCATCGTACACACACATTATTTGAACTATAAATGTTTCGTTTTTCTATTTGGTAATAACCTCATATGTACATGGAGAATTTTGTGACTAATGTCTGTATGGTTTTTTTCAGCTGCTTGGATTGGCAAACATGATATGTTGCAACCTTTTTGAAAGTTCATACACCAACGCAAAACGAAGAATCAATCATGCCATGCGACTTGCTGACCTTTACAAGCCTTACTTGTTTTCACAAGCAATGTATGTATTTTCCATAAATTCAATTTATCTATTTTTTTCTTATCATATTTTAATGTTATTTTATGTTTTATTGACAGCTTTGATGATAGTAACACCGAGAATTTACGAATGAGAATTAGAGGAAGCAACATCGACATGGAATTGTTTAATTTTGATCCCAAGTGCATTATGTGGGATGACTACCTTTTGAACACTCATTTTCTAGGAATTGCCAAATATGTCTTGAATTGACTAGTTGTGAGATTATGTATCTCCATTCTCTCTCCTCGGAGAATTTGTACTATTATTTTCATATAAGGATAACTGAATGTTATTATTATTTGGGCAAATATATTCATTTAATTCAAATTATATTTATTTATTATGGGAATGACTCATACTATCATTATTACTCATCGATGTACTCTAAACTATGAACTGTCTACTATTGGTCTTAGAGAGTAATTTGAGCTTATTATAGTTTGATATTTCCTACATATACACTATCAACTTCACATCTCGTCAATTTTATTTCTCTAAGTATGATTTTCTCTCTAACTCACGATTTTTTCTCTACTTTATAAGATCAATTATCCACACACTTTAACAACTTATAAGCTCTTGAGACATTTTCTCTTATAAGCTCTTGAAACATCTTATAAACTCTTGGAACTTATAAGCTTTCTAAAATAAGCTGAGCCAAACACCCCTAAGTCTTGCACAGCTCAACTAGGCCTTCTTCTTACTCATTCTCACCACACTCTCTCTGCGAAATCTACCAAACCTACCTTACTTCAAGCTGGTCGTTCGAGTACAACAATCTACGACTGGTAATCCTAACTCATCGCGAAATCTCCCACCGCTGCCATTCACGTCCACGTCCACGACACCGCCAACCACCAAAACGTCGAATACATGCTCAAGACCAACTTCCACAATTTCCCCCAAAGGTTGCCCTTTCTCCGGCATCCTCGACGATCTTTTAGGCCGATGAATCTTCATCGTTGACGTTGATCCCTGGAAGTTTCAACGCAAAATTTCCAGCCTCAACCTCTCCGTCCGATCCTACGCTTTCGAATTCATGGCCGCCGATATTGATCACCGCCTCATGCCTCTGCTCCTATCCGCCGGCGAGATTCATCTCGATCTGCAAGATGTTTTCCGGCAATTTTGGTTTGGTGCATCTACAAATTCTCGTTCGGATTTGATCCGGTGTGTCTGAAACCCTCGCTGTCGGTTTTCGAATTCACGACGGAGTTCGATCTAGCGTCGAAGCTGTCGGTGGAGAGGGTGATGGCGGCGCTTCCGTTGGTATGGAAGGCGAAGCGTCTGCTCAATTTAGGATCTGAGAAACGGCTTAAATCGGCGATTAAATCGTTTCATGAATTGGCGGAATGAGTGATCAAACGCAAGAGATCAAACGATGTCTCGCAGCACGGAGACCTTATGTTAAAATTCATGGCGATATTCGACGACGACGAATTCCTCCGCGACATCTTCGTGACTCGTGAGCTTCCTCCTCGCCGGATGCGAGACGGTGGCGTCCGCCCTCACCAATGTCTTCTATCTCATAGCAGGAACCCTAGCTCGGTCGAGTCCATCCACCGATTCGAGTCATGGGAGGCGGCGGAGGCGGCGGAGGCGGCGCCGCCGCTAGCTAATATCAGCTCGTGCAAATACACTACCTGCAGGCGACGGTGGATGAGATCCTGCGGCTGTTCCCTCCGTTTCAGTTCGACTCCAAAACACAACATCTTCAGTGATTTTTTCTAACTACGTCCCTAGTATGTAGAGATGGCAATGGATCCTGGACCCGGTCCAGATCCGCAGATCCAAATCCATTTTTTAGGATCTGGATCCTCGAAAAATAGGATCCAACGGATCTGGACCGGATCCGGGCCATTCCTTTAAAATCTGGATCTGGATCTGGATCTAGATCTTGATTTCTGAGATCCAGATCCGGTCCATGGATCCATATATATATAATTTTTATTTTATTTATAAGTATGTTATATTGTTTTTCTTTCTAGTCGAAATTGAATAAACTAAGTTATAGAATTGGAAGATAGATCAATAACATTAGAAAATTATACTTTGAATTTGAAAAAAATAAATATAAATTAGATATGAGTAGTTTATTTGCTAAGATATGTGTGTTACTTCTATTCCTATTATAATATTATTTGATATCTTGAAAACAAAAGTAAAATTATAACTAACATCTTCTTGTATAATGATGATTGTAGAAATTCTAGATAATTATTATAGTGTTACTGTATATTTAGATTATTATTATGGTGTTACTGTGAATTATAGTTGATTTATGATTTATTTTAGAAGAGAAAAAATATATGGATCCGGGTCCAGACCCTGGACCATGCGGATCTCATGGATCTGGGTCTGGATCTAATTTTTTTGGATCCAACGGATCTGGACCGGATCTGGACCCAAGCAAAAAAATTCGAATCTGAATCTGGATCTGGACCTAACAAGATCCGGTCCTGATCCGGCCCATTGCCATAGTATCAACATTGTGGTTGTATTAACCGAGGTCAATGATTTGTTGATGTTACGCTTTCACAACAACAAACTATTGGAATAAGAAATTGACTGTCGGAGATCATATCCGATCATTGTGAGTGATCTACACAAATTATTTATAGGAAGACATCGCGTAACAAGGTTGTAGTAAAACTTTGGATACCAACTGATGCAAATGTTAACTTAACTATATAGGTAAATACTTCCGTTGATTCAATAAATATTAAAAACATACATAAATAAAATGAAATTCCATCACGTAATCCCAGGTATTGAACACAAATTACTTAAGAATAACTAAACAGAGTAATTATAACAAAATACGACTACATCATTCTCCATCATTTTGGAAGTTGCAATAATAATAAGTTTTCTCGAATTCCACGTAAGCATGTTAACATATTATGTGTGTTTTGATTTAGGATTTAGGATTTTAGAGTTAAATTATACTTCTTCCTTCCGTCTATTAAGAATATGTCAGTTGGTGGACGACACGAGTTTTAATAAATTTTAGAAAATGTCCCACCACATATACTTTTTAAATGGAGAAATAATGATTTTTTGGTAAATAATGAGTTATTGTTAGGTTGAATAATAAACATTAATTGTTGGATAGTGTAATTTTTTGATAAATAATGAGTAGTTATGAAGTTAGAGTTGAATGTGGGGTAGTGTCCCAAAAATGAAAGTGACACACTCTTTTTGAACGTTAAACAAGACAATTGTGACATACTATTGGTAGAAAGAGGGAGCAGTAGAGTATGTTTAACTTGCAACTGGATAGACAGTTGTGGCTCATTTGACCTGAGGCCCAACACAAGTAATATAGGATAGTAGTATTTTCGAGTTCTTTGGGCTTGAATCTATTGATTATTTTCGAATTACAACTCACATACACCAGCATGTTAATTCTCAACACATAAATTCAAAATTATATTTCACTATTATACATATTCAGACTATATTTTATATATTGAATTTGGTGCAACAAATTTATATATTTAGTGTAAAAATTTTATACATTCAATATTGTATTCTTATTTCTTACCAATATTTATATTCTTGCATGATCTCATTCCACACACACACACACACACACATATATATATATATATGAGTTTGTTATAGTGAGAACTACCTCGTTAGGGGTGAGTATTCGATTATTTGGTCGGTTTGGACGAAAAATAACCGAACCAAATTAACCAAATTTTCAAAAATAACCGAACCGAATTTTATTCAAGAATCGAAATATATTTATGTTAAACCGAATTTTGTTTACAAAAAATGTATATATTTCAAATGAGTAAATAAATAATATTACATATTGATAATATATATATATATATATATATATATATTTATATTTTATATATACAAAATATTTTGCAAAAAATAATTGATAGTATTATATAATAAATAAATAATATTATATTTTACAAATATTATATATTGATATAATAGGGAAGAGAGAAAATGAATAGGATTAATGATATTGATATATTAAAATTATAATTCTAAATATATAAATAAATAATATTATATATATATATATAATTCATTTTCGATTATTCATTAAAAAATTCATCTGACGAAAACCGATTACAATTTTAATTTAGTTTTAACCAAATTAACTGAACAAAATATGATTTGTCGGCTTGGTTCAATTCGATTTTTAGGTATTCTGCTCACCCATATACCTCGTAGATAACAATTAAGAACCAATAAACACCGATTAGATTGAATAAGATCAGACGACTCATAATTATTTAATGATAAAAATAATCAAATTCCTAAATTTTTGCTATTTGAATCTTTCAAATTATATTATTCGTTGTTCGTGTAATTCATGTCATTTTTCATGTAATCGTAGTGATTGTGCATATATGAACACACGATTTATAATTAATATTGATCGTTAGATTATAAAAAAATAGATGAACCATATTAATTTTTAGTTCTTAAAAAAGTTGAATTTCTCATTTGATTCATTCCATATATATATATATATATATTTGGTATAACTACTCTAAAAAGGATAATATTACAATTTATAGGCATATTTAAATGTTGAACGCAATTATTGTTAGTATGCATGGACTAAATTAATATTCTAAATTATATCCTTGCCAAGTAACAATTACCTGCTTTCATGTTGTTTAATAACTGAACAATCAATCTATATATATAGATGAGTTATAATACAAATCTTCTTAAAATAAGAAATAAGAATTCATCTCCATCATTCATTTGCCATTAATCAATGGTTCAAGATTAAGTTATCACAATCCCTATAAATAAGAGATGTTATTTTCGTAATATTTTATAATTACCATTATAGCATAATTTGATTTAGTCACAACCACATATCTTTAAAATCAATGGCAAAATTCATTCTCATTTTTATTTTTGAATGTGTTTTATTTGAATAAAATCATATATATATATATATATATATATATATATATAAGTGCTGGCTCGAATGGGCTACATCTACAGTCTAATATCAATTTTTTTAATGGGTTGATATATTCATTCGGAAAAAAAATCCTTCTAATTTAAAAACTTTCGAACTTAATAAAAATAATATCGTTATTTCTTTGAATTAACAATATGATCCAATGATATTTGTGGTTATATTATATGCTCCTTTTCACAGTGAAAATTCATTAGTCGTTTTGCAATGGGCCATCAAACCCTATTCGGGCTTATTAGTTAAGACAGTTACCCAAATCGAATAGGGACAATCCGGTCAATTTATCCCACAAGTGTCGAGCGCGGGAAACAGATCCTCTACCCTCACGGTCATCCCCGCTTAGGGGTGTGCAAGCATTGAATCGGATCGAAAAAATCGATCGAACCGATCGAACCGATTTGATTCGGTCGATTCGGTTTTTTAAATGATCGGTTAGCTGTTCGATTTATAAATTTTGGTGAAATCGGTTGTCGGTTCGGTTACCGATTCTGGATTTTAGATTCGATCAGAATCGAACCGAACCAAACTATTATATATATATATATATTTATTTATATAACATTAATATACTTAAATAAAAAACTGAAATAAACCCTGATAACACCCATTCCCGTCCCTCCCACCCGTGCCGCGTCCTCATTCTGCTCCTCCCACGCGTCCCGCCGCCGCCGCCGCCTCCTCCCACCCGTCCGCCGCCTCCTCCCACCGTCACTCCAGTCGGCGCCGCCGCCTCCCTACGGCCTCCTCCTGTCATTTCACTCGATCAGTGCCGCGCCGCCGCCTCCCTGCCGTCTCCATCGAAGGATGATGATGCGGATACTTTAGATGATGCCGCCTCCCCGCTTCTCTCTCTCTCTCTCTTGTCCTGCACTCCTGCTTTGAACTTTTTCTTTCTACCAATCCATCTCCATCTTGTAGTTCGTAGTTCTTACAATTAATTTTTAACACTTTCAGTATACTCGATTTATTTTCATTTTGAGTTATATGAGTGTCCTGTAAAGATGATGAATGGCAGCGGCAATAGGAGGAAAGATCGGTGGGATTCTCGTATTTCAAAGCAGCAGCAGCTGATTTTAAATTCAGAGGAGCAGCTTGAATCCAAGCTCGGATTTGAACTCTTTACCGAAGGCGATAAGCGCCTCGGCTGGTTACTTACTTTCGCCTCAGTGAGCATCCTCAAAATTTCCCCAATTTGTCCTCGTTTTCATCCAATTTACATGCACTTGATTATTTCTGATTTCATCTTTCCAAATTTGATGTGTTTTCTCAATATAGTCGTCTTGGGAGGACCGGGAAACTAGTAAGGTGTACAGTTGTGTCGATTTGTATTTTGTCTGCCAGGTAAAAGTTTCAAACTTTTAAGAGGAATTTTGAAGTATTTTGTTTGAAATGGAATTTGGTTGTCTGATATTTACTTATGTAATGTCCGTTGAATGTTGTGGGTGTAGGATGGTTCAATGTTTAAGGCGAAGTATAAGTTTCGGCCTTATTTTTATGCTGCCACCAAGGTAGGGTATTACACATTTCGAATGCTACAAATAAGATTGCTCCAAAGAACGACTTTCCTATCCTTGACTATCAAATGACGGGGTTTAGAACAATGTTGTCGTAGGATAAAATGGAAACCGATGTTGAGGCGTATCTGAGAAGGCGTTATGAGGGCCAAATCGCAGATATTGAAATTGTAGAGAAAGAAGATCTTGATCTTGTAAGGAAAATATGACCTTTATTATGTTTTCTTAGATGATAAATTTTCTCATATTAACTCGTTATGTTAGATATACAAATAATGGTTGTTATTGTTCTCCAAGTATGTTAAGAGCTCAATTGTAGTACCTATTCTGCAACCTTATCTTCATTAAGTTAAACATGTTTTTCCTGTGCTATTATTACATGCACCCTAGATTGAGTATGTACCATAATATATGCTGAAAATACTATGTTCTGAAGTACTCAATTGTCACAGAAAATCACCTGTCTGGTCTGCACAAGAGCTATTTAAAGATATCTTTTGATACCGTTCAACAATTGATGCAAGTAAAGAAAGATCTTGTTCATGTTGTTGAAAGAAACAAAGCAAAGTTGGACACAGAGGATGCATATGAGTCCATATTGGCCGGGAAAAGGTAGTGCCTATCTTCTTTTGATAAAGTCATAACATGAGCACTGTCTGAATCTGAAGATCTTTTGATTGAGCAGCAAACAACGGCTCCAAGATTTCATAGATTGTATCAGTGACCTTCGTGAATTGATGTACCTTATCATGTTCGCTTTGCAATTGACAAAGGTAATCCTATATACATATTTGTGGATTTTCTTTTTATTCTCCTCAGGAATTCCCAAGTTACAAATAATATCCCATCTAATGCATTCTTGAGTTTACATCATTCAGATATACGGTGTGGACAGTGGTATGATGTAAGTATATCCAGTGCTGGGATTATAGTGGAAAGGAGAACAGATCTGTTGCAACGTGCAGAAGTTCATGTCTGTGCTTTTGATATTGAGACCACAAAGCTGCCTTTAAAATTTCCAGATGCTGAATATGATTCAATCATGATGATTTCATACATGATTGATGGCCAAGGGTACCTCATCATTAATCGAGAGGTATATAACCAGACCAAATATATTTCACATCCATGTTTTCATGGCTTATCTTAGGTTAAGGATGACACTTATTCTCTTTCCCCCTCTTTCCTTTTTATTTGAAGGAAGGGTGATTCAGGGAAATGTGGATCCTAAAATCTTACAATTGAAAAGGTTTCGGAAAGGATTTTAAAGCCAAACTCCATCTGTATTGGCATTTCATATAGAACTGCCTAACTTGTATAAGAGATGAATACTAGTTGCAAGAAGTTCAAATTAACTGAGATTATTATCGTGAGCATGTGGTAGAAGACTGATTGTTTCTATTATAAAAATTAGGTAAAGCCTGGATTTGGGATCTCTTTAATGTGATTTATTTAGCACTTAGCAGTACCATCAGACTTGCTCTACTAGATCAAAGATCTGCTTTCAATAGTTTAGCCTAGTCCAAGTGCAATGTTTTAATGTGTGAAAATAAAAAAGTGTTTTACACAAGTCAGCTTGTTAGCTGTTTAATTTTTGTGATTGTGCTATAACTGACAATTAGTTGAATTTGCAGTGTGTTGGAGAGGATATAGAGGATTTGGAGTACACTCCCAAACCAGAGTTCGAAGGTTGCTTCAAAGTGAAAAACGTTAAAGATGAGGTAGTAATGGCTTATGACGTATTTTATAAACATTTAAAACATATATATATATTTTTTTTAATTATCTGTGACTCTCGGAATTATCACAGAAAGGACTTCTTAGCCTGTGGTTTGCCCATATGCAAGATGTAAAGCCTGGTATATATGTGACATACAATGGAGACTTTTTTGATTGGCCATTCCTGGAAACCAGAGCAGCCCATCATGGTTACAGCATGAATGAAGTATGTAGCTCATCACTGCTAGCCACATGAAACTTCTCAAGTATTTTGGTTTTCAGAATATTCTGTCTATTAAATTTTTCCAGTGACGAATTTGATCATTAATATAGGATGCAGAAATTTGTAATGCTCTGAAGCTCTATATTTCTGTTGCATGGTCAATGAATGATAGTATGATACACCATGTCCTCTCTTACTTGCATGATTGTGGGGATAGAATAGATATCACTGACTATTGTGTTTGCTTTCAGTTGCACATTCTCTCTAACTTAACTGGTAATTGTTAACAACTGAAAATCACTTATTTGCTGTTCTATAAATTTCAAGCACCGATATCTATCATTTTAGGGGCTTGATCGCCTAATCCCAATAGCTATTGCATCCATTTATTTGCAAGTTCATTTTCCCTTACTAAAAATCCAAGCTGTTTATTTTCTTGTTTCTCTGTTCTCTTGTAACTTATGAACTGCAGGAACTTGGATTTCGATGTGACAAACTTCAAGGTGAATGTCGTGCCAAATTTGCTTGCCATCTGGATTGTTTTGCTTGGGTTAAACGTGATAGTTATCTCCCTCAAGGCAGCCAAGGCTTAAAGGTGAAACTCCTCTATTCAACTTCTGGTTTTAGATTCTTCCCTCTTGCTTCTCGTTTCCTAATTGCATATGGTTTTCCATCTAATGGATTGATTTACAATTTGTATTTTCCTTAACATCTAACAATTCTGCCTACCTTGCAAACATCCTTCTCTTTCCAGTTTTCAATTACTGAATTATTGTTTTATACCATAATGTAACCTTTTATATCATACCATAATGGCATCACTCATCAGCCTAGGGATTTTTCTGATAATGATATTGCTAAAATTGCGAGTTTTCTGATTCTATGCAGTCACCTAGATAGAGTTAAAATGATACTTCTCTATTGTTTCTCTGCTCGTAAATGGTTCTAGGATTTCATCTCGTGTTTATCATGTTCAAACAGCACACTCATGTGACTGATGAATTTGAATAACGTAATCATGTGATTTATTTTTCTTGTTTCGATAATATGTCCAGATAATAATCTTAACTCCTTACTATTTCAGGCTGTGACAAAAGCCAAATTGGGCTATGATCCTTTAGAAGTCAATCCTGAGGATATGGTTCGCTTTGCAAAAGAAAGGCCTCAGGTATGTTCTAGTTGACATTATATTCTGACACTATTGTAAAATATTGATTGGAGAAGATCAATGTTGTTATAAAGCTTGTTTTCAGCTTGAGCAATATAATTTTTCAAAAATATTATCAGATATAGCTATGACTTATCTTTAAATATGAGAGAATTAATAGGTTCAGAGGTAGGTGATAAGTTTGGTGGAACCTTCTTGTTCTAGTCTGGTGGCTGATTCTGAAAACACAATCGACACAATACATGTGCATGCGACTATATCAGTTGCAGACTGAAGCTGGTTTCACCTTCATTATTGTTTTGATTTTATTTTTATCGTAAAATTGTCAAATGTGAAGCTGTAGTATCATACAATCAACTAAGCGATCAATAGAGCTCTTGAGAAGCTTGATGGTGATTTCCTTTCATAAAGATTCTTATGCTCTTTGGGTTGAACCTATATGGTTGACTGTTGGCAGTCAAAGTTAAGATTAAAAAAGAGTTACATAAAGTGGATTTAAATCAATTCCAATCAGTAAGTAGGAACTTGAACTTATTCAAAATAAGGATCCCATCTGTTCCCGGAGCTGTTCTTTAATAGAGAACTGTTATGGAACTGGTCTAGAAAAGATAAGGTGCTGCACTATTTCTAGTCAACAACAGCCACCACCGAACTGCTTAGCATACTTTTCTTAATATTTCAGTTTCTCTCATAAGGCTGGTTTAATTTTCTCGACTTCAGACAAGCTATTTAAGCTTGTCTTGATCTACAATGTCACACTGCTAAGCAAAATGTGTTGTTTATAACAGTGAAGGCATGGTTTTGCACATTTTAGTTGATTGAGCAGCCAAACAAATCTCAGGGACTTAAGGACTATACTACAGTCTCATGGATGCCTTTGGAGTTATACGACTTAAGTTTTTAGCATTGTGCTAACCTTCCTAGGTAAACCCAGCCTTGTGTTCCTTGTTCAGTTAAATCACGACCTAAGAATTTCCAGAATGGCTCAATTTATCTAGATATTATTGACTTTCTTCAATCTCTTAGAAGAACCGGCACTGCCATTGTTTCCGCCGATCGGTGATCGGTATTTGGTGTGTTTGTCCCCCAAACCCTCAAGATAACAATGGAGGCATTTATTAATCAAGAATCCTTATTTTTCCATCCAGAAAAACATTAAGGTCAGAATCCTGCATAGGAATGTGCATAATCGTATCAGGACAAACTAACTATTCTTTCTTTCATTAATTCTACTTTCTGTTTGTTATATATGTAAATATATTATAGATGCATATTAGAATCCTATTAGGATTAGGGTTAGAATCCTACTAGGATTAGGGTTATTCACATGTATATATAGGAGCTCTTTTATTGAATAAGAGGACTTTCATTCCCATCTCATATGCTATACACACTTATAACATGGTATCCGAGCTACGTTCCGGATCAAGGGTTTGGAATTTGAATTTTTGAAATTAGGGTTTCAAATTTGAAAATTGGGTTTTGGGTGAAAAGGAAAAGCCACCCATTTGAGTTCGGAGCTTCACGGTTGACACCTCCGCACAGGGAGTGCGCCACCGTCCGGACGAACCTTCGCCGGAAGTTCGCTCGACGGAACCGGCGCGTGTGGGGCCGTGAGCACATTTGATGCCGGAATTGAGTTCCGTTTGTTGTGGTTTGCTCATCTCAACGTTTGTGAGTTGTCTGGATACCTGTTTGGGTCAACATCCGATTGGTGTGGGATCAACGTTTGGTTTGGGTCGACGTTCGTGAGTTGTCGGATACTGTTTGGATCTGCATCTAATTGGTGTTAGATTCAGTTTGGATCAGATTTGAATTATGTTTGAGATTTCAGTTGAAATTTAAGTTTCGGGTTTTCGATTCGGTTTATTTTGGGTTAGGATTGATTATCTTTGTAACAAGTGGGCATGATTAACATCTATGCTCCAGCTTGAGGGGGAGTGTTATATATGTAAATATATTATAGATGCATATTAGAATCCTATTAGGATTAGGTTAGAATCCTATTAGGATTAGGGTTATTCACATGTATATATAGGAGCTCTTTTCATTGAATAAGAGGGACTTTCATTCCCCATCTCATATGCTATACACACTTATAACACTGTTTAATCTAATCAGGATCGTTTCTTGACCTTTTACTGCTTTCAGTATGGTGTTTCATGTGGGATACTCAACTAATCATGTCCTTGGTTTACATTGTTGTAACTTTGCAGATGATGGCATCATATTCTGTTTCAGATGCTGTTTCAACTTACTACCTATATATGACATATGTACACCCCTTTATTTTCTCTTTGGCAACCATAATTCCCATGCCACCAGATGAAGTTCTAAGAAAAGGAAGCGGAACTCTCTGTGAAATGCTTCTTATGGTCCAGGTGAATCATAGAAGGCCTATAAATTATGCTTTATGTTGGAACTATGGGTCATTGATGCTTTCAGTTGCATAAGCTTTGTTATTCATTTACTGGGTCTATGCTTTGAATTATCTGTCTTTTTAGCCTTCTAGCTTCTCCATATCCTAAATTGTTATCTAACCCTGAGTAAAAGGAAAAGAAATTCGATACAACAGGAAAAGTCAGATAAGTTGTTCCAGCTCCCTTGACTTCTTATAAACTATATGGTGATACCTGTTAGTGCTTTGCCTTTTTTTTTGTTCTTGCAGGCCTACAAAGCAAATGTTATCTGCCCTAATAAACACCAATCTGATCCAGAGAAATTTTACCACAATCAACTCCTTGAGAGTGAGACATACATTGGGGGCCATGTGGAATGCCTAGAAAGTGGAGTTTTTAGATCTGATCTTCCAACCAGTTTCAAACTCGATCCGGCTGCTTATGAGGTTATCATCTATCTTAGCTCCTCTCAAACATAATATTTATGTTATTTTGTTACGACACCTATTTTTCAAAAGGTTGTCAGCAAAAGCTGGAGCAATCTTAAGTGAAACAGTGCAATTCTTTAATCTGGTGCATATAGTGAAAGGCAATCTGTGCCGCCATTCTTTGGAATTATGAACACACGTTGTCATATAGTGCAATTTTTCTCATTTCTTGAATAAGGCAATGCCTCAGCATATACTATGTCTTAGTATCTTACACACGTTGAATGTTTTCAAAGTCCTCTACATTTGATTGAATATTAAAGTTACTGAATTATCTAGTTTGACTGCTGACTGCTATTCCTATTTACAAAGTTGTGATATACGCATCAAAAAAAGACATGCTAGGGGCGGATTACTGTTGTTCGATGATTTTTGTTCACTTTTTGAGTCCACAAAGGCTTGTAACCTGCAAGAAATTTTTCCTTGTAAATCTTACTGAAGTAAGAATAAATTATCATTACAGCAATTACTAGACAATCTAGACCGGGACCTGCAGTATGCTATCATAGTGGAGGGAAGATGGACCTGAATCAGTTTCAAATTATGACGAAGTTAAGAATGCCATTCAGGAAAAGGTAATGTTGCCTTGTCTGCGTGAAATATGCTTAACTCTTTATGTAAAGCAGATATAAAAGACTCATTTCCTTTGCTTCATTCTTATATTTAATCCAAGAGGAGAAGTTTTTGTCAAGAGAATCAGACTGGTCATTCCATTAAATGGTCCTAACCTTAAAACCAGTGTCACCTGGATTGAAATAAAACTTCTCTGGTAACCTGGGAAAACATAACCACCCATAAATAAACCCTTCTGCTGGAAATACAATCTCAGATGCCACAATCAAACTCAACAAACCTGGCCGTCTGGGATGTGGTTTCCTGTATAGTCCAAGATCTGTCCCATCAGCATCAATCACAACTACTGAATTATAATGTGCATTGTTTGCCTCTCGAAAAAGCTAACTGGTATGACTTCTCCCAATTCTTTTGCCAGTTTCTGCATCCTGAATGCAAGAGACTTAGAGAAACTGCTATGATTTTAAGTTAATATCCAGAACTATCTAGGTTCATTTAGTAAAAATATCTTTCCAA